>CM037595.1:108617778-109817778 GCA_021018995.1 Chloranthus sessilifolius
AGTAGTATTGTAACGACCCGAAATTTTTCAACCCGAAACATATGAAAATTTCATATCGTTAAATCATAATTGATAATCTAATTACAGAAATTTTTTAGTATCGATTAGAGAGTAAGTTATCATAAATAAATTTAATGCAGAAATATTCATAACTAAATCAATTTGCATTAATGTCCATAACGAAAGTGCAAAAATTAAAAGTAAAATCACCGGTGACGACGTTCGTCACACAAACAGTGGCACATAACATCAAAAAATAATTCTAATTATTTCAAAAAGTTCATCTAATCTATACCAAGTCCAAGTCTCAAAAAGAACCTAAGGATAAAACTCCTCAAGTGAAAGATCTGCTTCGTATTTCAGTACAAAATTGGAATCTTCTTCTAATTTGGGATTTGGAACTACTTTTGTACCTATGACGCATAGTGTCGGGGTGAGCTAACAATCTAAGCTCAGTAGAAAAAGTTTAAAGCCAAATTACATCTTATCCGATCAATACAGTGTTCGATGATAAATTCAAACGCAATTAAATGATAAAAACAGAATTCAAAAAATATCATGGATTTCAAAACATATATTCTGAGATCTAATTTTATATGAGATTCGATAGCATAATTTCTTAGGTTTCATGTGGGTATTTATTAAATTATTTAATTATCAAATTTAAGATGCAGTCTTCTTAATTTATGATGACTTAAAAATAATATAACTTAAATATCACTAGCGCAAATATAGCACTAGAGTCTCTAATTTTCGATGAAAATCCTCTCATAATCTTCATCGTTTAATAAATAATTTTTTAAGTGCTCAAGCCCGCGTTGTGAGGGATACTTGTAAGGTTTAATGGGCCGTCCAAACGGTTCAAAAGTGTCAAAACACAGGATTCAGTTTAAATGAATCTCTTTAAATCGCATGCAAAGTTTCAGTACATAGGCTCATTGATTCATAAAATAATTCTCATTCTAATCCTGATTCAAATTCAAAGGGTTTGATGTTCAATGGTTTAATGATTCAAAGTTTCATAATTCAATGCAAGTTATCATTTCAAAAAAGATTCCAAATATTCAATTGCAATTTAAAGGGTTTAATGTTTGAAAATTTAATAATTCAATGCAAGTCGATATTCAATAATTCTAATGTTCAAATACAATAAGATTTAAACAGTTCAAATTCAATTCTGATGATTATAGATCTGATTTAAATACATTATTAAAGCATATGATTTAAAGTCTAAAACATAATCGAACATTGAAATTCTCCTACCTCGGGTTCTAACGTCGCAAGGAGAATTGAAACAATATGTGTGATTGATCGACAATTGTGACAATGTGAGTTGTTCTAAGATTTCACGAATACGCGCCTGATTTCTTCTTCTCGTCGTTGCTCCAATTAAGAAAGATAGAGAGATTTCGAGTGGCTGCTTGGGCTACGAAAATGAGAGAAAGAGAGGAATGGTCGGGCTGCTCGGCTTGTAGTTTTAGAAGAGAAAGAAAGTTATAGAAAGAAAAGAGAGCGAGAGACGATTTGAGGGGATGCTCGAGAGAAGTTACATGTAGGGTTGTCAGCGGGTCGGATTTTTCACCCGGCCCGTTTTTTTTAAGAATAATTTTGGGCCCGAGCCGAGTCAGGCCTAATTTTGAAATGTTGCTACCCGGCCCGATTAGTTATCCGGGCCGGGTTTCTAATAAGTTTTTAAGAGTTTAAATTTTTATTTTTATTTTTACAGACCTAATTTTTTCGGGCCGGGTCGAGCCTTACACTTTGCAGCCCGAGCTCGGCCCAATTTCTTATCTAGGCTCAGCCCAGCCCGTTTATTAAATCTATAAAAAAATGGGCCCGAACCCGGCCCATCCGAGCCAGATTCTCGGGCCGGGCGCTAAAGCCCAGCCCGTTGACAGCTCTAATTATATACTAGGGAAGGAGAGTAGGAACGTTCAAATAACTAAAATATGGGTCCAATAAGGAAAAACGATCTTTTACAGAGAGGACATGAGAGTTACTGTGCGTGGGTATTAGTATATAGTATCTAAAGAGAGAAAAGAAAAGTCACCTTCCTTACATGGAATGAGAGAAACGTGGATGGAAAGGAACTAGCTTTATTTGAAAAGTCAATAATTAATTAAATAATAGAAGGCAACAAAATAATAAAGATAAAAAGGCAATAGAATACATGGAAACCCAAAAACAGACTTGGGATGAGAGAGAGAGAATGCATAGGTTAGAGTTAGCTTGGGATTCAAGTCTTTTAAATTGGAAAAGTCAAAGAAGCACCTAAATAGGCAAGAGTCAAATTTATATTATTTAATAAAAAAGAAAGAGATTTGAGCGGGTGTGTGTCATTGGGTCATATAATAAAAGTAACTTATTGAAGCAACAACAATAATAATAAAAACAACACACTAAAAAGGCTATACTAATTAAAATAATACAAGGCTATTGAATTCGGTGCCTAGGCTTGCATCGAATTCCATTATATTTGTTTTATTTTATTTTATTATTATTATTTTTTATATTAAGATAAAAGTGAATGAGTCAAAGAATTAGAAATTAGGGTTGTTGCAAGTATAGTAAAAGTGCACGTGCGAGTTGCACGTGTGTGTGTGCAGGGACGGAGCTAGAAACTTTTATTAGACGGGGCTAGAATGTAAATAAAAATTGTATCAAGATAAAAGCCTCAAACTCCAAAGCATGAGTGAAAAATATATGAAGATCACAAAAAATAAAAAATAGCATTCATAAAGTATTAACAAAATAAAAAATAAAAATAAAAATTTATTTTTTAATATATTTAAATTTAAACTCAGTCACATAACAAAATGGAATTCGACATTCTTTCAGATCATAAAAATCATCTATAATTGAATCCATACTAAATTTCGCACAATTTCTCTTTCGATATATATCATCAAAGAATCCGTCAGAAACTCATCTTCAATTTTATTTCGAAGTCTACTTTTAATAATATTCATGAATGAAAATGCTCGTTCTGTAGTTGTATTAGAAACGGGAAGAGTAAGCACAAGTATAACAACTCTAAAAATAAGTTGGTAGATAATTGAATTTCTGGTGCAAACCAACCATTGACACAATTCAGAAATATTTGACAATCCCTGAAAGTTTGAATGTCGAACTATATTGTACTCATAATGGTAAAGTTATGTTTTCAATTGTTCTTTCTCAAATTTTGTGAAGTCTTGCGGATAAAACTTGTTTACTAATTGACAAATATCACAAAGTCTAAAAGATTTACGTGTAACTCGAGGATCAAGAGCCGAACTGAGAATAGTGATAATTTGAAATTTAATATGATAATTTGAGGATAGTCCTGAAATTCATGCCTAGACATTTTGTGCACATATATCATGCTTAAGATCTAGAAATCGAGGAACTATTTTAAACTTTGAATCCTAAGTCCTTAGTGGAGACTAAACTCGATGAGCTTTAGAGCTAATTTTATGTCCTTGATGAGAGTTTACATAAACTCGGAGTTGTCTTTGAATACAAATTATTCTTGCATAATTTCATACATTTTGTTTTGACTTGTGACTTTGCATGACATTAAATTCATATTATTATGCTAGAACGTATCGTATGTTTACTTAAGACAAATATGCAATATTACCATCGTTTGAGGGCATGATTGAAGGTCATATTTGGCTCGTTTGTGCTTAAAATATCCCACGTTATATAAATTTATCCTTCTAATACTCTTTTGAGCTTATTAAAAAAATTGCCTTTATGTATTTTTTGATAAGCCACTTAACCTTTACCCCTTCACCATTTCTGAAAATTCAGTCTTACCCTTCTTAGTTTTGAGAAATTAAGAACGAGTGATAAGAATGAACGAAAAGAGAGTAAGTGGAGAGATACCGAGTTGTGGTATTTACTCAAAATATATGACAGAAATATAAAATAAAAAAGTTGAAAAAGAATGAAAAATATGAAGTGCTTCAAAAAAATAAAATTCAAAAAAAGAAAAATGAGTGAGAAAAGAAAAGAAAGTTGAAAAAATAAAAAAATATTTAAAAAAATAGTGAGAGATTAGAAAAGAAAAAGAAGAGAAATAGAAAAATCAAAAGTTAGTTTCTTTTATAATTTCTCAGAAATTTTGAATCTCAACTTCGCTCTCTTTCTTACCCTTACCTGAGCCCCATTACAACCTTAAAAAGACTTTCAGACTATGATCTTTATATGATAACTGCCTTATGGAGAGTGAATATGTGATACCTATGACACTTGATATGACATGCTTAGGATATACAAGTATCTATTCTCATAAGATAGATTTTTATTCATTGATTGCATCGTGTTTCATTTATCATGTAAGACATTTTTTTTTGCTTCGTATTGATCTCTCACATGTGAGCGAAAATGAACCTATCATCGGAGTGATCCTATTTTGAGAGTATACCTAAAGTGAGGATTGAGTCTAGACATGAGATATGATAGTTTATTGTTTGGACTAGTTCTGAAATGGATGAATCTTGATTTAGATATGCACACACTTCACGTTTAGACATGAATGAATGAGTTATCTAACTATTTGAGCATTAGACTAATTTGAATGGATATTAGTATGATTAGTATAACATTGTTATTTGAAATTGAGAATTTGCATGTTGAATTGATTAAGGATTTTGAGTTTTGAAGTTAAAGATATATGAAAACCTTGTTTTAAAAACTCAATTTTATCGATGGTTTTAAAAATGTGTTGAAGTTTGTGGGTAACTTCGCAGAAAACCCTTAGGAGACAAAACTCCTCTACTAGGGATCACCTAGGAGTTTAAAGGCTTGTTGCATATGTTAAATGTAATTGTACCCCCTACAAAAGTGACATTCTTTATTTTTCTTAGGTTGTTAGTTTATTTTTCAATTTTTTTTATCTTTTTCTTTGCTCGAGGACTAGCAAAGTGTAGGTTTGGGGGTGTGATAAGGTGTGAAAACTATTTAATATATTTTGTATAATTTTAGTGATTTACAGGTCTGGAGATGTGTTGAACATAAAATAACCCAAGAGTTCATAATATAACGTTAAATTCATGCTACCTTAGATCATCCAGAACTTATCCCGACTTGAAGCTTAATTTGAACCTTTAAACCATTAGATTTGCGAAATTATTAAAAGCATAAAAGTTGTAGAGGTCGTTATCTTCTTTCCAATACCGTAAGAATTGCTTCAATCCGACTTTAGGGTAAAAAATTATAACCAAAATACTGAGATTGTGTTTGTTGAAAAGTTGGGCCGAGTTTCATGAAAATCTGGGAAACTCGATGGATCGAAAAAAAGACTCGATCAATCGATTTTGGACCGAATCTTTATATTTTTAAAGCTGAAAATTAGGGGGGAAAAGGTTCGGTTTCAAAATTGGACCCTATTTAAGGAAAAATTAGAGTTAGGGTCAAGGAGTCTCTTCCTTTGGGGAGCCTTTTATTTTTCTTAGCATTGTTCTTTTCATTTACTAGTTTTAGGTCCTAAATTAGTTTAATTTCTACATTTGAGGAAGGATTGTACCGGATTAGATTAAGGCTTTTGTGGATTTTGTTGAAGCTCTTTACGGTATTTTAATGTCATTTTTAACTTATGCCTTTATTTTTTTATTTATTTCTATCATGTGTGGCTAGTTTCATTGCGAATGGAGATCTAATAAACCCTATCTTAAGTGTTCATTCATAATAATATAAATCTACAGGTTGAGATGTGAGATTGTTTTAATGACCCTGATGTTATTATCGATATGGATATAATCCGATTGCAATTTGAGATCTAGGAGCTAATCATGTCCTATGATTTTAGATCTGCAATGGTCATTCTAATCTAATTACTGTCTTCTCTGGGTTAAGTTCTACCACTATCTGAAGTGTGAGTGTTAATCATACACTCATGGGATGTTAATCATACATTTCCGTAATCTTAGATCGATAGTGTAGACTTTACCTCAGGAGTAAGTTCCAATTACCATCCGAGGTGTGAGTATTAATCAGATATTCATGGGATGTTAATCATGCATCTCCTTAATCTTAGATCGGTAGTATAAAATTTACCTAGAGATTGGGTTCTGAATACTATCTGAGGTGTGAGTGTTAATTATACACTCATGGGATATTAATCATACATCTCTGTGATCTCAGATCTTCAATTTAGAACTCATGCGTGTTCGGGTCTCGTGCTTGTACATAGACATCTTTTGTGAATCTCATATCTTAATCACATATTTATATTGCATGAATAATGAACCTACGATGGGAAGATTTAGTATCTCAATTCTTATCTTTCAGTATCTGTTTAAATTCTCAATTTTTTTGTTAGTATTTATCTCATCCACCAAACTCTCAGAATCTTTAAATTGGTGTGCTAGATATGTGGTAATTTCTTTATTAATTACTGTTTTCTCTTTTAAATTTTCTAACCAATCCTCGTGGGAACGATCTCATACTTCGCGCCCACTATCTGCAAACTGATATGTGCGATAAAACACATTTAAAATCACAACATGACTGATTGAGGATATTAAGCCCAATTCAGGCTTCAAAAGCCCGTTTTGAGATTCAAAAGCTTGATTGAGACTCCAACCCTAGTCAGGTTCCAGAACCCCAATTCAAGCTCGAAAAGTCCATTTTTGAGATTCAAAACCTTGATTAAAGCTTTTAAAGCCCAAAATTTTCATTAAAAAAAAAAAAATCAAATGATAGAAATGGTAACCTCAATCGAGCTTCCATAAGTCAGAATCATGACCCAATTGCCTTACGCGGTCTTGAAAAAAATCGAGGAATGAACAAGCTATTAGAGGCTGACAGACATCTAATCCACTGCAAAAGTCCTCATAGTGCATCAAATGGATCTTAAAAAACCCTATTCGGGACCTAAAAGACTAAATAGACGATTCGATCTTCTTTTGTTTGCTTCGGCCCTTTTTCAGAATAAAGTAATTTAATATATATATATATATATATATATATATATATATATATATGATATTCTCTCAGAGGGCATTTTGGTCTTTATACCATCATCAATACTCAATGTTTCGAAACAACTTGAAATCCATCATTACACGATAAAGCTAAGGGTAAGATGGGCATTTTCATTTTGACAAGGTAGTTAAGGTTGCTTATTATATTAGGTGAGGAAAAGTGTGAAAATGAAATCTTCATGAGGGAAATTGTTAGTTTAGAATCCCACATGAGAGATCTTGCAAAATGTTCATAGGTCAGATTGCTGTCCATAGATCTGATTTCTAATCTTCACTCTTTAGTGTGACAATATTACCGCCCTATCTCCAGACTCCAACCCAGTGTTTCACACCCGCACGAACACATCGAAGTAGACTATCATTTTATTCGTGGTCAACCAAGAAGTTGAAGTACGACACATTTCATCCATAGATCAGATTGCCGACATCTTCACCAAGACTTTTATTTTCACAAAGATTCAAGTACTTACAAGACAAATTGATGGATCCATCAATTTGTAGCGTCCTATCAGTTGTAGCCGCCTAACACTGGTACCCCTATAGAATATGTTTTTGTTAGCTAGTAGGACGATAGTTATAACTGCAGTCTCTATAAACCTCCTCCGGTTATACTCAAGGTATCAAAAACGGTATCGGTCTCGGATATCGGTTTGCCCGAGGATGATACGACTCGGCCGATACGTATCAGCCAATACCGATACGTATCGGCCTTCTTAAAAAAAATAAAAATAATAAAAAATCAACGTATCGGTTGAAATCGAGCCATATAGGCCAATACGGTATCGGATATCCGATACGAGATACCGATACGTATTGGTATCTACCGATTTTTTATCTACGATTAATGCTAAGTGAATAAAAAATATCACCCCAGTCTCTCTTCTATGTCTCTATCATTATTTCAAACTTCAAATATAAATATCTTGTCAAATCATTTCATGCAGTAGATAGTTCGAAAATGATATTTCTATCAATCAAATCATAAATAACTAATTATTATTATTATCATTATTATCATTTAATATCATCATGGCCATCATGTGGGGCAAGAGACAAGATATTTATAAATTTCCATGGATGATATAAATCTAATTTCTGACTGAAAATTATTTTTGTCAATTGACGTAGGAAAATTGATCAAATTTTCATGGCATATTTTATCTATCTTTATATCCAAGAAAGGAAAATGATAGTAATCAATTTAATTTTCATTGATTTTTGCACTCTTCCACCCATTCAAAGAGCATCATAAAGTAGTCTAAAAGCATAGATGTCACATTTAGAGCTCTACCACAAAATTTCTGAATTAATATAAAAAAAAAAATTCTCTGAACAGGTGGTGTATCAAACTTATTGACTGAATATTCACTTGATTGGTCGGCTCATCAAAATTTGATGAATTTTCAAAAAAAAATTCAAAATTTTGTTATTGTGATACATTCTTTAGTTATATTTCGCATTTATACATTATGATTGTAAATTGTTAATGGATGCAAACTAAATAATATACTTATTTTATTATTTACATAAATTATTTTTAATATTAAATCAATTAGCAAATATATATATATATATATATATATATATATATATATATATATATATAGTCTTTTCCCAATAGTTAACATATATTTGTTATATAATTTGATAACTTATTTTATTTTCATAATCTTCAAAAAATTTCAATTTTTTTTCTGAATGTTTTGTGAATTTGTTTGAATTCTATTATGTGGGGCACAATTGCACATCACCAAAATGATATTGATGTACTTGTTAGGAAACATTTAGCCCCTTTTTGGCAACCCTTTTTTCAAGCAACACTTTTGAGGTGTTAGAAAGAGGTGTGTAATATGCTGCTTCGGTCTATTGCATGTTGGAAATGACGTTACGTGAGAAGCAACATCGAAAAAAGTTGAGCTATAATTTTTGCTGTCAACAGGTCAAGGGTATACACCTAACTCAATTGGACCCAACAGTCCAAGTATATGTGCCAAACTCAGTTGAAAAGATTGACCTAATGCAACTATAAATCCCCTAAACAATCTTAATCCCTTTATGTTACATATAAAATAATGGACTGAGTCGGGTCCAACCAACCCGATTATTCCTAACCTTACCCTATATTTGAGTTGAGTCTAACCAACTAGACTCGAAATTTAGGTCAAATGCTTCATGCCCAACCTGACTTGATGGTAGAAGTTTATATGCCTAATTCATGTTATAAATCATGGTTGGGTGGGTCGGCTAATTGATTGACCCGACTCATTGACAACCCTAATATGAGACCATAAGTAAGTATAGCAGCTCCAGTGCAAACAAAAAGACCAACTCCCCTTACCATTTTGAACACCAAAATTGACCACCATTTAAATACAATTTTGTTGTTTAACTGATTCTATGCCATTAGATTAGAGTGTCAATTGTTCCCAGTTCAAGTTGCATCTTGACCTGAGGTGGGCCTATAAGCCAATTTCAAATTTTTTTACATCATTTGACATGTGCATAATCGAGTCAGCTTTTTAAATTTTAGTAGTTGAGGCGAAAAAAAAAAATGATTCGGTTTCCGATCCAGATAGAGCTCTAATATTATGTTTAACTCTTTGACATTGAAATTTGTATTCTTTCACCTCAATTTCTCTTTTAACTCATTTAAGCGTTTGCGTCTCTAATGTACCTTTCATCTCATTAGGTTATTTTTGCATTGATTTTCATGGAATCCCTTTTAAAGATTTGACCGTCCCATTATATTATTATATATATTTTTTAAAATTATGGGTTAGATTCTTTGAACACATTTTTTTCAACTACTTACCATTACCCCTTCTAGAAGAACACTTCACGTTTGACACGTGGCACATTCAAGGGTCGCTTTTAATAAGAAAACCATTATCCTGGTGCTCACATGATAAACAATTGGGACCTTACACTTATCAAGCATCCATTATTCTATTTTGAAGACATTTCTCTATAAATTGAGTCATTTCTTAAAGGAGACTCTTGAAAGATAAGAGAAATTAGAGATTATTTCACCTTGATTAACATCTTTTAGAGATTATTTCATCTTCAATCTTTTGCCCTCTCCTGATAATTTAATTCTATTTTGAAGTATAATAAATGATATCATAAAAAGACTAGTTAATTATTTATATATATATTTTAAAATATTATTATTTTTTAAAACACAATTAGTAAAGGCAAAATAAAATATCAACATTCATTTTTTTAATCGATTTTCTTATCAGTAGCCCATAGCTTTATTTTTTATTTTTGAATTAATTTTATTGAAAACACGAAACTGTGATACATCAATTTATGGATAGAGTTATTTTGTATGTGTTATTAAGATCAAGACGATTATATTGATTCTAGATAGAACTATTCATTAAAATATTAATTTTTAAATATTAAATAAATAATAATATAAATCTGTTTATTATATCTTTTCCAATGACAAAACAAAGTATGGTGAACAAATCCAAATACATGAATACTGTTTAAAACATTAATTTTATATTTATTTTCAATTTATAAAATGGTTTCAAAATACTCACAAATATGATTAGATTACAAAGAAAATTTTATCGAAAGCAAATCACATGTAACTATTATTTCTAAATCTCAATTTATTGATATTGATTTTGTTAATCACATCTAAATGTAGATATCAATTATGTGTCAATCTTTTTATTTATGATTCATATTGGATTCAAATTTCAATAGCACATGTAAAATCAATTATATTTTAGATGTTATTATGAGAAATTAACACTTGTACAAATGAATTATTACTAATAATATAAAAAAATTACTGTTTATGTCAATCTTTCTATTTATGATTCATATTGGAGAAAATTAATGTTACGATTTACCGTTCCCACACATTGTGTATCTTACTGCAACACTTTGTGTTTCTAATTCATTTGGCTTGCTCGTGTTTGACCTTGTATCCCTTGTGTCATTCCCCAAGTCTAATCACATTACTGACCCTGACATGACCCATCAGTAAATCTCCCTCCATTAATATCAAAACGTGAATAAATATTTGTTATCATCAAATTAGAGAAAGGTCATAACAAAATCTTATTTGCATAATTGTAAATAGGGTTTTTTTGCAAATACCTCCTATGTTATGCTGAAATTACATAAAAATCCCTCAGTTATCCCTATTTACACGTACCCGTACTTTTATGTTTCCTTTACTAATACTCCTTTGTTGTTAAACGATAGGCGTCATTTTTTCAATCAAATGAAGCCTTTGCCCATTATATTTTTCTCAACTTTGACTGCATTTTAAACGGTGGATAACCATCGGATCTTGCCCAATTTTTTTGGGTGGAACATGATTGATTTCCTCTAAATTGCTGTGTTACTCGATTTTCGATTTGGGTGTCCATGACGCTCACTTGACTCGTGAGTAGCGCTAAAATGCTACCCCGTTGGTACCATCCTGACCCTACCATCATTATGAACCAAGTGAGCGCCATGTGAAACCCTACATGAAAATTGGATAACATGGCAACTCAGAGGAGATCAATTATGTTCCACTCAAAAAATTTGGGCATGATCCGATGCTTATCCACCATTTAAAATGCAGTCAAAGTTTTAAAAAATACAATGACAATTTTGTTTTAAATGTTAATAAAGGACAAAGGCATCATTCAATCGAAGAAATGATGCCTAGTTAACTGTCATTTAACAGTAGGGATATTTGTAAAGAAAACATATAAGTAGGGGGTGCAGTGTAAATAGGCATAACTGAGGGGGTTTTATACAATTTCAGCATAACATAGGGGCTATTTACAAAACAAATCCTTATAAATATTTGTGCAATTCTTAAGTTTTGACCTGTTTCCTGGAGAACAATTTCCCATGCACCACTTTTGAATAAATCTAACAATCTACCACCCATTTGTTAACTAATGTTTTTAATAAAAGTTATTAACTGCCCATTCATCAACTAATGTTTTTAATAAAAGTTATTAACTGCCCATTCATCAACTAATGTTTTTAATCAAAATTATTAACTGTTTTGGATTAGATGATGGATCATTTTATGTACCACCCTTTCTACCTTTCTTCATACCACCCTCTCACACAAATACACCTTGAAATCATGAGCTACCATGCAAATGTTGATTCCGAGTGGCACACATCCTTACTATCCTTAATGTTGATTTCAAGTGGCACACATCCTTACTATCCTTACTACTACATAAAA
This sequence comes from Chloranthus sessilifolius, assembly GCA_021018995.1. NCBI lineage: Eukaryota > Viridiplantae > Streptophyta > Magnoliopsida > Chloranthales > Chloranthaceae > Chloranthus > Chloranthus sessilifolius. The sequence goes on from CM037595.1 coordinate 108,629,968, forward strand.
AAGTACATGTAGTTTTTGTCAATTTTACATGCCTAAAATGCCCTTAGAAAAAGAGTTCTCTCGAAAACAACATTCTCTTTTTTTGAAATTTTATACCAAATCACTGCCTCAACTATATTTAGCTAAACTCGACAAAACAGCGGGTTTCCCAAAAAGCAAATTCGCCAACTTCGGTAAAAAGGAAATTGGGAATTGAGTAAAATTACTTTATATCTTTGCACGATATAAGTGAATCTATCACCGTCTAGCAGTAGCTCCAACGGTAATGGATGCTAGGATACCTTGAGGTGATTAATTTATTGGACATTCTATGCATATGATCTTGAGATGGATGGGTTCAAATTTATATGTGAATCTATCACCATAAACATCAAATCGAACGATAATGCATGCTGGGAAAATCAGGAGGTGGCGCAAATTTACTATCATTTAAAGGTATACGGTAATTGAATGGATGATTTTTTTAATTATTATTTTTAAAATTTTAAATATTATTAAGAATGGATGGTGTAACACTCCTAAAATTCAGAACAGAACTCGACTGCTTCGATAAGTGTGCCTGACACGGAAATCAAGATAAATTAAAATTTCAAATTAATATTATTGGGAATAATATTAATCTACGATTAAGTGAAGTCATGTGTGACTTCTTGTGTAAGTCCGAATCTTATAAGACCTTATATGAGGCGTGGTACGCCGGAGAAGTTGTGCGTGTGCTCCACACCGGAGCGTAAGTTAGGAGAAAATGGAAATATCAAGGATATTTCATTTTCTTAGCTTATAAGAGAAGGAAGAAGGTTGGAATATCTACCTTTCATCTATTTCTTCATGTTTCCCTGGAAATCTGTGTCTAGGTTGTTGTGCTAAGGTGCTATTGTGTGAAAACAAACGAGGAAGAGAACTTAGGTTGTGATTATTTAGCTAAGAGCGTTAGATCGATGACGGTATGCCGTATTTGTTTTGGCGACGAGGAGTGGTATCTCTGTGTGTTATGCGGAGTCGAGCATCTGCTTTTTCGAGTCGTGACGGCAACAAATCTGGAATTTCGAATCCGAAACCCTCTTCGGATCACATTTGCTAAGAACCCGAAAGGACCTTTAAGGAGGTGAGTTATTAGGTTAAAATTATATAAATTAAAACCTTATAAATGTGTAAAGGGATGTGTATGAATGGTTGTTAGGGACCATTAAGGGTTAAAGATAGAATAGGTCAAGAACAAGGAAAGTCATTAATGACAGAAGCTGTCATTTTTGATCGATCAAATTAGGTCTTTGATCGATCAAGCCTGAGATTGATCGATCAATGTGAAGGATAGCTTGTAAATTGAAGGCAATTTTCGGCTGTCTTTTTTATAACATAATCCATTTCTTTTAATCATGTCTGTAGTCTTAGGCTATGTTTGGGTTAGCTCTTATAAGAGCAGAAGCAGCTCTTTGCCTGTTCTCTGTCAGAGCAGATAAAATCTGCTCTGAGATAGAGGAGGTATAAAGCAGTTTTATCACTTAAAATAGCTCCTCGCAAGAGAAAATGAGGCGAGGAGCTGTATTACCAAACGTAAAAATAGTTATCCGTCGGAGCCAAACAGTGAAAGAGCTGCTCTTTGCCCCAAAAGAGCTAACCCAAACGCAGCCTTAGTTGTTTCTTGTGGTTATCCATGCATAGTATTTTCTAGGTTTGTGTGTACAGCTATCAAAGAGCCGATCTAGCTCGAAGGCTCAACTCGGCTCGAAAAAATAGCGCATTTAGGGTCTTCAGCTCGGCTCGCAAGCCTAGCAAAGCTAGGGCCAAGGATTTAAAAATGATGCATATCGGACATATCAACCAGGTCTTAGGCCAATACATATTGGATATATCGCATATGTATCAGCAATACCGACTGATATTAAAGTACCTTTTTATATTAAAATAGTAAAATATTTATAACTTAAAATACATAAAGGGCAATATATACCTTAGTTTCACATAATTGATCTGTTTATATATTGATTCCACATGGCACACATATCCAAAACAAACTAGGTCATGTTAAAGGTTTGGTTGTCCGATTGGTAAATGGCATATGCTGACTTGACCTGGTCTGATGGTGTACCCCGACTCGACCTAATACCCGAAGGGTCAAGGATATATGCCCAACCCGACTTGACACACCTATCCCGACCTTAACCTGAAGGGTCGAGGGTATATGCCTAACCCGACCTGACGCCTGACCTGACCTGGTTGAAAACACCCTATTTTATATAAAGATCTTTTGTGCAAAATATAGGCACATAAAATAATCTCCATCATATGATTCAACATAGTCAACTACTTAATCAGACGATGAGCTTTGACTATATTCAATCTTATAATAGAGATTGTGTTTTGTGTCAATATTGGATACTACATATTTTTAAATCATGGCTATCAACTGAGACAACAGTCAATGAATTTTTACATAGGTGCCTTTAATAATTCGGTAAGCGTGTATGATAATCATACTCTTATGATTTCAAATTATCAAGGTAGTCCAATTTTATGGTTTTTTGCGGCCCATGTTCTCCCTATATAACAAATATCGATATAGTTGCTATTAGCCTATTACGTGCGCTTGCATAAGCATTATAGATCATGTTCATAAGCATTAAAAATATAGGTATTTGCCGATAGCAGTAACTCATCACTAAATTTGGGGTTTGCCCAAAAATACAATCGGTAGCTCACCACCAAATTTGGTTGTCATCTATCAATTTCGATCTATATTTAAAAAAATATAGAGATATATAATATTAGTATCCATAAAAGATATACATTGTATATAGTACGCTACTTGATGTTTTTATTTTTTCTGTTACTATGATCATGATCTAATGGCATAGCTTTCTCTTACTTCAGTCCACAGTTCATATTGTGATTTGGTCTGTGTCCAACTAATATAGTTTGATCATTGTGCTAAGGGTATAGCTTCATCTTACTTGAGTTCATAGTTCATGTTGTGATTTGGTCTGTGCCCAACCCTCATAGTTTGCAGTCATGCGATACCCATCAATTAATTTTATACATATTCATTTGATATATACCTTAGTTTCACATAATTGATCTTGAGATCATGGTCCACCCATCAAACGATTATATATTGATTCCACATAACACACATCTCCAAAACTAACTAGGTTGTGTTAAAGGTTTGACTGTCCGATTGATAAATGACATATGTTGACCTAACCTGGCCCGATAGTGCACCCCGACTCGACCTAATACCCAAAGGGTCAAGGGTATATGCCCAACCCGACCTAACACACCTATCCCGACCTTAACTTGAAGGGTCAAGGGTATATGCTTGACCTGACCTGACACCGGACCTGAAGCCTGACCTGACCTAGTTGAAAACACTATATATATATATATATATATATATATATATATATATATATATATATATATTATTATTACTGTTATTATTGTTATTATTATTATTACTACTTAATTGTTGTTTCTTATAAGAATTGTCATTTTTATCAAAAAGTCACTTATAATATATTGACGTTTCTTTCATTTGTACAAGTTTACTTGTGATCCTCCCATAAACTCATTAATATATCTTTTATTCATAAAAGGTACATATTTTTTTGTGAATAAAGAATTATCTTAATTGGTCATGTATTTTATATATATATATATATATATATATATATATATATATATATATATATATATATATATATATATATATAATGACTTTGGTTTAACAATATTATTGCCATGCTATGGATAACAACTTCAGTTTCAAGTTATATAATCTCAAATTTTTTATTTTTTACTTAATCAAAGCCGTTACTTGTTTGGAAACATTTAGACTGCGTATGGCATAGCTTTTTGCTAACCCCTGCCACAATAGAGTTCACTTGCTTTAGTTGGTTCCCATTCTCTTTTCTAACTCTCTGCAAAGGAGAATTTACCTGCTCTAATCTCCTTGCTCTCTACTAACTCCCTACTAGAGCAAATAAAATCTGCTCCGACAAGGTGTGAGTAGAGAGGAGGGTAGAATTGTTGAACAACTAAATCCTGTATAAAATCTCACTGTGTAAGGAGTTATCAAGGAGAAGGGGTACCTGTTAAAGTAGGTAGCAGGATGTTAGCAAAGAGGATGGAAACCTGCTAAAACAGGTGAACTCTACGATGGCAGGGGCTAGCAGAGAGCTATGTCATATGCAACCTTAGTCCCTATTTGGCAATCAACATGGGAACTAGTCGGGCTATAATTTTTACTGTCAACTGGTCAAAGGTATATACCTAACTCAATTAGACACAACAGTCCAAGTATATGCGCCAAACCCACCTGAAAAGATTGACCTAATGCAACTATAAATCACCTAAACCATCTTAATCACTTTATGTTACATATAAAATAATGGACCGAGTCAGGTCCAATCAACCCGATTATTCCCAACCTTACCCTATATTTGAATTGAGTCTAACAAACTAGACTCGAAATTTAGGCCAAATGCGTCATGCCTAACCTGACTTGACAGTAGAAGTTTATGTGCCTAACTCCTGTTATAAATCAAGGTTTGGTGGGTCGGCTAATGGGTTGACCCGACTCATTGACAACCCTAATATGAGACCATAAGTAAGTATAACAGCTGCATTGTAAACGAAAGGGAAAATTAGAGAAACAACTTTAGAAATGAAACACTTTAACCTTTTATACAGGTACCAAACGTTTTACAGGAAAAGGTTTTTATCGTTTTTTTTATTTCTAAATTTTGTGAGATTGACCAAATAGTCACACGTGTTAGTAATGCTTTCCATATGATTTTACTAAATTGCCCTTCTATAAAGGGCAGTTTAGAAGCTAGAAGGTATCCTATGATGGGCTTTTTTTCCTTCTTGTTCCATCTTCTTCTCCGATTGGATTTTGCTTCTTCTCGTTCCATCTTCTTCCCCAAGCTACAAAACCGATCGCCCTTCCCTAAGCTATACAATGACATTGGGCAAAAATTGAAGAGAGGGTATTATAGATCTGAGTTTTCTCTATAATTTACCTAGGAAGGAAAGGGCTCTGCTTTTCAATTGTGTACGCCATTAAACCTGCAACTCGTAACAGCAAGGGCAAAAGACATGCATCAGCAGCACATCTGATTATTTTCGGTTTTTCTCTTTGGTGTTCCAGCAAGGGCAAAGAACATCAGGGCAATAAGATTGATCAAGAAGGTTCTTCTCCCTCTTCTCCAAACCAACGATAGGACCTTTGTGTCTCCATTAATGTAGAAAATTAATTTGTTTACTTTTATTCTTAAGTTTATAAGTTCTTCCAACGAAGAACAGTACCCACCATTTAGAAGCTAAATCATATAAAAATAGAAAATAAAATAGTGGGTCCTTCTTTAATCTGAACCTTGCATCGGAATGAAGTGGAGGAGCTGCGGGGGCGAGAGCATAGAAGAGCTGCCCAAGGTTCTCTTTGGAGAAGAAGAAGAGACGGCTGTATAAACTACCCTTTATAGAAGGATAGTTTAGTAAAGTGATATTGACATGCTTACTTAGCACGTGGGAAGGGGTTCCTATCTCACGGACAGTAGACATTCAAAAATACGTGAAAACTCTTTTTTCTAAAACGTTGGATTTCTGTATAATAGGCTAATTCGTTTGCAAATTAAGGTTGTTTTTCTAAAGTGCCCTAAACAAAAAGACCAACTCCCCTTACCATCATTTAAACATCAAAATTGACCATCATTTAAATATCATTTTGTTGTTTAACTGATTGTATGCCATTTGAGTGTAAGTTGTGGGCAGTTCAAGCCTTGACTTGAGGTGAGACTATAAATCAATTTCAATTTTTTTTATATTGTAATTTGAACCGTTGTTCTTATTTTCTAATGGGGGATGGTAAAGTTAACCAATTGTAAGAGATGCCATGCCTTTTATATTGTGGACCTCGCGCTTTAGATAAGTAAATTTAAGTGATTTAACCTTTTAAGATCTGCAAGCTATGAAGGATTGGAATGAGCTACTATCCTAACTGTAGAAGCTCTAAATCTTACCTTTCAATTTGAGGTGAATGGTAGGTCATTAGAAATAAAAAGAGGTTTTAAAAGCATTAAGAGTTTAAAGAGGTTAAGGTCAAATGTGGATTTCTTGTTGACTTAGAGATTTTCATTTTTTGAGTTCTAATTTGATGTGCATTTCAAGATGATAAGAAATCCAACGGGCCTAACTCAACTTTATAAAACCGACTTGTAAGATGAGGAGTGTCCAAATTATATATAGCTCAAAACCTCCAAGCCTACAGGCAATGTGGGACTATTCTAATACGTCCCCCACACGTGTTAGCCAGATTGAGTCAGGTCAAATCACATGGACAATTGAATTGGGTGACGCGGAGTGGAGAAATACCCGTTCTGATACCATGATAAGAAATCTAACGGGCTTAACTCAACCTTACAAAACCAGCTTGCAAGGTGAGTAGTGCCCAGATTATATATAGCCCAAGAGCTCCAAGTCCACAGGCAATGTGTTATTCTAACACAAGATTACTAAATTTTTAATTTTAATATCTACCAAAAATATAAAACTACTCATTCAGTAGCTAATTTTAAAGTTATGATGAAAATAATCCCTTTGATAGTTCCTTGCACTTGAACTAACTTTGATGACTCACAACTCTTTGGTTTAAAAAAATGAATTGAGTAATACCATTAAAAATGTCATCGAGTCAGCTTTCCAATGCATCAAAAATTGCGTAAATTTGACATCAAGAGAAATTTTTATGGTCGACGCATTGACCAAGTGTTTGGAATCTAATGCACCCAAGGTATCAAAAATCGGCCGCTACCGATATGTATTGGTATCTCGTATCGGGATTCGGCTGATATGTCTCGATTTCGATCGAGACTTTTAGTACTACTTTTTTTTTTAATGGCCGATACGTATCGGTATCGGCCGATTCATATCGGCCTCGGGTAAATTGATACTTGAGACTGATACCGATTTTAATACATTGAATGCACCATAGTTGCATTGAAATCTAACAAAAATAATACTTGAGGCAAAAAAAAATTGGTTCGATTTCCAATCCAAATGGAGCTCTAATATTATGTTTAGGGCACTTTAGAAAAACAACCTTAAAAAACAAATGTTTTAGAAAAAAGTCCATAACTTAAACGTTTTACAAAAAATAATGCTTTCACAGTTTTTTGAAGTTCTGTGATCCGTGAAAGCATTATTTTTTTAATGAGGATTTGAGATCTCACGGGTCTCTGAACTTTTAAATAACCGTGAAAGGATTGTTTTTTTTAAATGTTTAAGTTATGAACTTTTTTGCTAAAAAGTTTATTTTTCTAATTTTCCCTTATATTTAACTCTTTGACATTAAAATTTGTTTTCTTTCACAACAAATTTTCTCTTTTAACTCATTTAAGTGGCTCTGATACTTCCTTTCATCTCATTAGGCTATTTTTCCATTGATTTTCATGGAATCCCTTTTAAGGATTGGACCGTGTCAATATAAAATTATACGTTAGATTCTTCAACACATCTTTTTCCCAACTACTTACCCATTAGCCCATTACCCCTTTTAGAAGAACACTTTTGACGTTTGACGTGTGGCACATTCAAAGGTCGCTTCTAATAAGAAAACTACTATCCTTGTGCTATATGATAAATAATTGGGAGCTAGATCAAAATTTCGGTCGAAATGATCAAAATTTCGATCGAAATTATCAATTTTTGCCCTCACCGAAATGATAATTTGGATCGAAATTTCAGTCATATTTTGTATAGGACTCAAAATTTCGGTCCAAATTTTCAGTTTTTGGTCATTGCTGAAACCAAAATTTTACCTGATATTTTGATCCTTGATTGGGAGCTTACACTTTTCAAGCATCCATTAGTCTATCTTGAAGCCATATTTCTATAAATTAGGTCATTTCATTATTGTTAAGGGAGAATCTTGATCAAGGTCTGGTAGAGATTGTTTCATTTCAATCTGTCTCTCCGCTGAGTTAATTCGAATCAAAGTATTACTTTCCTAATAATTTAATTCTATTGAGATATAATAAATGATATCATAATAAGACTGATTAATTATTTATATGTTTTTAAAAAAATATTACTTTTTAAATTTAAATTTTTTAAAAATGCAATTAATAAAGGTATAATAAAATATGAACATTCATTTTTTTGATCGATTTTCTAATCAGTAACTCTTAGCTTTATTTTTTATTTTTGGATTAATTTTATTTAGAGCACAAAACTGTGGATAGATATGTTCATGGATACAATTATTTTGTATGTGTTATTAAGATCAAGAAGATTATATTGATTCTAGATAGATTTATTCTTTAAAATATTAATTTTTAAATAATAATATATATCTGTATATCTTTAAAAAAAAATAAAGTATGGTGAACAAATCCAAATATATGAATAAAACAATAATTTTATATTTATTTTCAGTTAATAAAATAATTTCAAAACACTAGTTATTGAACACAAATATAAAGAGATAGTTTCTCACGCCATTTTCCATTTTGGTTATAAAGGAAAGCACTATTTTCCATTTTCGTCATAGAGAAAAACAACACCAATCAGTTAATTTTGTTAACAACATTTAAACGCAAATACCAATTATATACCAATCTTTCTTTTCTACTTGTGACTCATATAGGAATCAAATTTCAATAGTACATATATAAAGCTAATTATATTTTAGATGTTACTATGAGAAATTAATACTTATACGCATGAATTATTACTAATAATTAGGAGAAAATTAATGTGTCTTGTTCAAGCTTCACCTTATACATCATGCATTGGTCCATCACGTGTAACAGTAGTATATAGCTCCTCTTGTTGACCTATAACCAACACGAATTGCTATCATACAAAACCAAGCTCACTATTATGTGTCCCTAGTAGCCAGCACACGTCTCAAACATCTTATCCTTATATCAACGTGCACGATAGTGTCTCACGTCTCTCACGAATACCTTTTTTATAACCAACCTAACTGCATTGCATTAGTCCCCAAGTTTAATCACGTTGTTGACCCTAACATGGCCCCACCTATATGTGCACAGATATGCCTTCGCGGTGACACAAATTATTGCTGAAAATTTGTCCTAGACCTTTACAAACTTAGGAGACCATTGATGCACATTCATGCATCCAAGGACCCGATGTTATAAGAGCAGCTCCGTAGCTCCCCTCCCATATATAAAGCCTTAAGCACCAACCCTAGCCAAATAACAATAATACCTAAAGTGTTTGGGTTGACATACTTTTGGGTGCCACCTGAAATGTCCCCAGTTACCAACACAAGAACCATACAAACCAACACTTCCAAGCACACACGTCTACCCCATACACTAGCACACTACTCAACTATTTTGGTCATCTTCACTTCATATAACAGAGCACACAATGCAACGCAAACCCTACACACCTCCATGCTCGCGCTTCACACACCGAACTTCAAGGTTCATAGGCCTTCTTGCTAGTCGTTACCCGTGCTGCAACCCACCACCACCTAGCTCCAAGGTCCCCACGGCTTCCTACTAGTACCCAGAGTAATGACCCCGCCACAAGGCGCAAATCCTAAACTATATATATAATTAGATTGACTTTAAAATTATTATTATAAAAAAAGTATTAGTAAACCTTCCATTGAAAATTTTTAGTATAAAGAAAAAAATCACAACTTGACCGGGGTTTGGCCTGACCATCTCTATAATGCTACCGGACTTATCTCTCATACCTCTCTCTGTTAAATCTGCCTCCACACTCAACTTCTCCAATTAAACAATAAATATAGTACTTTCATAGGAAACATAACGAGTCCCCCCCCTCATGGGGCACTCAATTGGTTATAATCAAGGTAACAAACTCGACATCGGGTATCGGTCCTTGGAGAATTGATACGTATCAGCCTATTTAAAAAATAAAAAATAAATACATGTATCGGCCGATACCGATACCGAATTGGATACTCGAATGTATCAGTGCTGATACGTATCGATTTTCTGAAAAGCCGATATATATCGATTTTCTGAAAAACCGATACGTATCAGTATAGGCCGATATTTGATACCTTGGTTATAATAAAGAGTGGTGCATTAGTAAATATCCGTCCATGAATATCAAAATGTGCATAAATATTTGTTATCATCAAATTAGGGAAAAGTTATGATAAAATCTGATTTGTATAATTATAAATAGGGTTTTTTGCAAATACCCCTATGTTATGTTGAAATTGCATAAAACCCCTTGAGTTATGCTTATTTACACTGCAACCCTTACTTTTATGTTTCTTTTATAAATACCCTTGTCGTTAAATGACAATTAACTAGGCGGCATTTTTTTAATTAAATGACGTGCTTGCCCTTAGTTAACATTATATACAAAATGACCATTGTATTTTTTCTAACTTTGACCGCATTTTAAACGGTAGATAAGTATAGGATCTTGTCCAATTTTTTTGGATGGAACATGATTGATCTCCTATAAGTTGCTGTGTTACCCGATTTTCAAATTGGGTATCCATGACACTCATTTGACTCATGAGTCGCGCTAAAAATAAAATAAAATGCTACCCGTTGGTATCATCCCAATCTTATCATTGCTGCGAACCAACTGAGCATCATGGACACCCACATCGAAAATCGGGTAACACGACAAATTAGAAGAGATCAATCATGGTACACCCAAAAAATTTGGCAAGATCCAATGCTTATCCACCATTTAAAATACGGTCAAAATTTGGAAAAATACAATGAACATTTTGTATATAATATTAAGTAACGACAAATACGTCATTTTATTGAAGAAATGACACTTAGTTAACTGTCATTTAACAGCAGAGGTATTTGTAAAGGAAACATAAAAGTAGAGGGTGCAGTGTAAATAAATATAACTAAGAGAGTTTATATAATTTTAGCACAACATAAGGGGTATTTGCAAAAATTCCTTATAAATATTCGTGCAATTCTTAAGTTTTGACTAGTTTACTGGAGAACGATTTCCCATGCACCACTTTCGAATAAATCAACAATTTACCCATTGGTTAACTAATGTTTTTAATAAAAATTATTAAATTGTTTTGGATTAGACGATAGATCATTTTACATACCACCCTTTCTTGCTTTTTTAATTCCACCCTTTCGCACAACTACACCTTGAAATCATGAGCTACCACACAAATGTTGATTTCACGTGTGCGGGGACCGGAAAAAAATCACCATTGCCTCATTCAAAGCACATACGAAGATTTTGCTTTGATTGAGTGAGGTCGTTGTAAAATAAGTCCATTTGATATATGTCGTGATCATATTTATTTTTTGGAATGTGTGTCACATGTAATTAAAATCTTATCATCTAATGGTAGTCCATAGTCTCAAGTCTCCATTGTATATAAAAATTGAAATGAAAATTGATCCATATCTTTTAAATCAATAACCGTTATTAGCATGAATATTGAGTATTTCGTGGGGTGTTAGTAGCAGCTAGGCTGCCAACAGTCGGGTCAAAATTTTAGTTGCCTAATAAGAAAATGGCATATGTCCAACCTGACTTGAGTACTCAATTGGATGATGCACTCGGCCCAACTCGACCAATAAAACCCGAAGCAACCTAATAAAAAAACACTAATTTTCATGTTTTCCCGAGTATGGGCTAGTTAAGCCCGACTAAAATCGCTATTTAAGCCCTGTCCAAACCCATCTTGACCCGATCATTTTAGATAATATTTATATAAATTATAAAAATTGTTGGGCAGCACGTTGCCCGACCCGACCTAGCTTGATATGGGTCGGGTATTGGCTGAGTTAAGTAGGCTCGAATAAAAAAAAAGCCCGACTCAGCCCCATTTGATTAATAATTGGGCCGGATATGAGCCAGTTCCTTAAGCTCATATCAAAATCAGCCCATTCAAGACCGGACCCAGCCCATTGAGACACCTATGTTCTCTATATATAAAATATGGTGTGACTTGCCCCTATTTTTTCTAACCCGATCGGACTCAAAGGTTGTGTCGAATGTCTTATGCCCGACTCAAACCGATAAAGTTTTGGTCGGACCGGGTCAAACATTGGGTCAACGGACCCGTTTACAGCCACAAGTTCAAGTCGGTTGTATACGGTTGTGTTTGCGATTGCTCTTTGGAGGCAAAGAGGTGTTCTCCACTCTCGGGCAGAGCACTTTAGAGTTGGACCGTGTTTGGTTGTAAGTGCTCTGAGCTCCATCGGAGAGTTAAAGAGCTAAATTTGGTCCCTTTGAAGGAGCAATTTAAACCTGCTCTTTTAAGGGATCCTCTTTGCCTCCAAAGAGTAATCCCAAATACAACCAACAGCGACTCATAAGTACTCCCTGCGTCTACAGCGAGAGGGCGAGAAGAAAAAAAAATGGCATCTGAAGACCAAGGAGAGTTCTATCTTCGCTACTACGTCGGCCACAAGGGAAAATTCGGCCACGAATTTCTGGAGTTCGAGTTTCGGCCGGATGGCAAACTCCGTTACGCCAACAACTCAAACTACAAAAACGACACCATGATCCGAAAGGAAGTCTTCTTAACCCCAGCCGTCCTCAAAGAATGCCGAAGAATCATTTCTGAGAGCGAGGTATATGCCATTTCTTTTTCTAGGGTTAGGGTTTATATGAATCTTCCTGATCGATTTCTTTTTAGGGTTTTTATGAAATATTTGTTTATTTATTGGGTTTGAGACTATGATTGTGTGTGCATTTAGGGTTTTTATGATTTTTTGTGTGTTTTTAGGGTTACTATGACGGAGGAAGATGACAACTGATCGATATCTTGTTAGGGCTTTTATGAATTTGTGTGTGGTTTTATTTTTTTATTGGGTTTGAGACTATGAATTTGTGTGTTTTTAGGGTTTTTATGAATTTGTGTGTGTTTTTAAGGTTTCTATGATGGAGGAAGATAACAACTGATCGATTTCTTTTATATAATGCACAAGCAATGTGTGATTGCACCCAACTTAAAACCGAAAAAATAAACAAAAAGAGCATTATCTTACATGGGCATTATGTGATTGCACCAAACAAAATAACCCCGTCAAAGGTGTAGATAAATCGTCCGAAACACTACAAATTTGAGAGAAATCTTCTGCTTCATCCGAATTGACAATATACGCTTCACGCAATAAATCCATAAGCTTTAGATTGTTGATCATGGATTTTGTTCTTCTTCTTGATGAAAAACTAAGCGAAGCCTTTTTTCTCGATTGTTTCCTCTTTCTCTGCTTGTCTCTTCGTTTCTCGTGCTTCCAAGAGAATGGACGACTCAAGGGAGGAAAAAGGAACAATCCAGAACTTCCACCGTTTTTTAGTCTTTTAGAATGATTTCGCTATTTTTTCATTTTAAATGGTGAAATGGCTTATTTTTGGGGTGCAAGTATTGGCTGGCTCTTTTATAAATTTCTGTATGATTTTATTTATTTTTAGGGTTTTTATGAATTTGGGTGTGTTTTTATGGTTTATATGAAGGAGATATCAACTGAGACTATTGGGTTTGAGACTATGAACTACGAATTTGTGTGTGCTTTTAGGGTTTTTATGAAATTGTGTGCTTTTAGGGTTTATATGGAGGAAGATATCAATTTATCGAATGTTTTTTTTTGGGTTCATGAATTTGTGTTTTTAAACAAAAAATAAAAATTGGGTTTCAGATTATGAAGGAGGACGATAACAATTGGCCGGAGCCTGATCGCGTCGGGAGGCAAGAGCTTGAGATCGTGATGGGAAACGAGCACATCTCCTTCACTACATCGAAGATTGGATCGCTTGTGGATGTTCAGAGCAGCAAGGATCCTGAAGGGCTTCGCATCTTTTATTACCTTGTCCAGGTTTGCATACATTTTCGGATCTCCTAGGGATTTGTTGATTGTTAGATGTTTTTGTTGTTGGTTTTAGATTTATGTTTGATTCTGTAGCGGTAATTTGATTTGTATAGAATTTTTTTTTTTTTGGATATGATTATTGCTGTGATTATTAGCTTTGGTTTTTTTCTGAAAGAAAGCTCACAAAAGCATGCCGATTTATTAAAAGACGTTATTGTTTGTTGTCCAGGTTACTAGATTGATGCTTCAGATTAGATGGATAGTGGTTTAGGGTGGTGGTTTTGGTATCAAGTGAGTGGTATTAGGATTATGTTAGTGGTTTTAGGTTTAGGGTCAGAGAAGAGAGGGAGGGAGCGAGAGATAGAGATATAGGAAGAAGACTTGGTTAGTTAGGAGGCACTCACTAGCATTTATATTAAGTTGTAAAAATAATACATGCATACCCATTTATTCTACAAACACCAACACTACATAACAATATGAGGACGTGATGGGGATTTAACATGCCTAGCTTGATCCCAACATCCTGAAGAATATTAGGCCCAAAAGCTTTAGTTAAGATGTGTGGAAGTTGTTGAGTAGTTGATACGCTAATGAGGTTTAGGGTTCCATTTCAAACTTTCTCTCAAAAGAAATGGATGCCCATATTAATATGTTTCGTTCATGTGGAACCAAGTCAGATGCAATCTTCTCTGCGACTTCATTATCGCAATGAAGCCTATTCAAGTTTCGAAAGGGGAATACAGCTACAAAACCTTAGAAGTGCCATGGAAATGACCCTATACTCAGCTTTTGCACTCGACTTGGAAACCATATCTTGCTTTTTTGCTTTTCCAGGCAACTAGATTGCCCCTAAGAAAGACGCAATATCCAAATGTAGACCGCTGACTTGTAACTAAACATCTTCTTCTATTGGATGTGGTGGTAACCCCCACAACTTTATCTAGAGCCGAGTGCCCGGCGTGTAGGAAGACTCACCCTAGCCACTAAAGCGACATCACCACCTATGCCCCCCCTCTCTTTTCTTCTACATCGGTGTATGCAGAGATTGTTATATGTCCATTGGAACGGTACACCAAGCTTGAGCCGAAACTAGAGTTGACGTACTGGAGGATGCGATGGATGACAATAAGATGCGTATTGCGAGGAGCATGCATAAACTTGCTCACAAGACTAACCACAAATGTAATGTCCTTTCTGGTGAGAGTGAGATAGATCAATCGTCCTACTAATCTTTGATACTCGTGGGTTTGGGAGTAGGCCACCCTCAAGTTTGTGTACAGAAAGTTTCTGTTCCATTGGAGAAGTGGCAGACTATTATCCAAGCATCACAGTGGCTTTGAGTAAATTAATACTATAATTCCTCTTAGAGAGGAATGCTTCTTTACGAGACCTTGTAACTTCAAGCCAAAGGAAGTAATGGAGGTTCCCTAAGTCTTTTACATATTAAATTCGACATAAACTAAGAGAATGGTGCAACCAGAGGAGCATGAAAGCATTAACACTGTGTGATCAGAGTGGCACCTCTGAAACGCCAAATCCATGAAAACATCGAAACTAGGTTATGGTGACTGCTTTAGACGATAAATTGACTGTCGAAGTCGGCAAAGTTGCTCTGTCTCCCTCTGAGGCAAGAAGCCAGGTAGAGGATCCATGTAGACTTCTTCAGTAAGGTCGCCATTGAGGAATGCATTCTTAATGTCCAATTGATGAAGGGGCCAATCATGTAGGGCTACAAGGGAGAGGAGAATACACAAAAATTTAATTTGGCAACAAGATCAAACAGAGACTCAAAGTCAATGGCGTAACTCCACCAACCGAGCTTTATAGCAAGATACCAAGCCAACATACTGCAAACAACCATTTGCACCCCACAGTCTTCTTCCCAGGAGGAAGAGCAACCATCTTCGACGTATCATTAGATTGAAGAGCATTCATTTCCTCAATCATGGCAGCTTTTCAGAACTGATGATCTAGAGCGATTCAAATAGTACGAGGAATAAACTCAAGAGTCAATAGTAGAAAGAAAGCTCTGTAGAAAGGAGTTCAGTCATGATAGCAAACATGTCTAACAAGAGGATAAGGAGTAACATGTTTCCAAACTCCTTTTTGAAGAACTATAGGCTAACCAAGATCAATAAAAGCAATATGAGGAGAAAAAGTAGGAATTGAAGGTAAAGTAACATCAGGACTAGTGATAGTTACCGAAGCCATTTGTTGGGAAGATTGCGGTGGTGATTCTGTAGAGACCATACTTGCGCCCAACGTAAGTAATCACTCCTTGGTTTTGTTGTGATGGAGGAGGCTGCAAATTCAGGGGAGTAGGTAAAGGCAAAGAGGTCGTTGAGATAGGAGTGAGATGATCCTCAGAAAATAGGGGGCATCCTCGAAAAATGTCACATCTGTAGATGTGTACAAGCAACATGATTGGGGTTCAGAACAATTGTACTCCTTAGAGACATTGGAGTACCCAACAAAAATACATCTGGTTGCCTTGTCGTTCAGCTTCTGCCGATAGTGACGAAGATCCTAAACAAAGCACGTGCTTCCCCATATGCGGCTCAATAAGTATCTTAGGATCGTCCGACCAAAGTGCTTGATAAAGAGTATGACCTCCTAAGATCCGTGATGGATTGCGATTAATGAAATAACAAGTAGTTAGTAAAGCAATATGGCAATAGGCCTTTGACACATCATATCACGAAGTAAGCACCCGGTCAATCCCAAGGGATGTCTATTCTTATGCCTCACAACACCATTTTATTGTAGGGTCAAGGGTGTAAGGATAAGAGTACCGATGGCTAATGCCATGATCATGTAAATAGGTATCAAAGGATGGAGAGGTGTACACGCCTCCATTATCAGATCTTAGAGACCTTGATATTAGTCCCATACTGATTCCAAATCATAGCATGGAACTCCTAAAACTTGGAGAAAACTTCACTTTTTTGTTTCAATAAGTATAGCCAAGTAGCACAGGTGCAATCATTAATACCGAACCACATCAGAAGGAGAATTAGACCTGGGCATGCGAGAAGGATAAAAATTCCTAACATACTTGGAAACTTCACAAAGCTCACAATGAAATTTAATAGATTGACACAAATCTTAAAATTCAGGAATCATATTGCACTGGGTTTGGAAATCAACGCGATCTAACTTCGCATGCCACAAATACAAAGTATCAAAATTAATGTCAATAGAAAAAGGAAAAGCAGTAGAAGAGATTTTCTTAGTTTAATGCACAACAACTGCAATTGGTGTACTAAATTCAGCATATAGGTAATAAAGTCCTCTCTCAACACCCCTACCAGCAATCTTCTTCATAGTAAGCTCTTGAAACACACAATGACAAGGATAAAATGTAATACAACAATTTAATTTTTTTAACAATACTACTAATACTAACAAAAAGAAGATTGGTACAAACCGATAAACGTGTAAGACATGAGATAAAGAAAGAGAAGGGCAAATTGGTATGGTTCCTGCACCCAGAAATGGGATATATGAACCATCAACAAGCTGTACTTGGGCAGAGAAGGTGGAGATGAATACGAGGAATAGCCTCGAGACTCACTTGTCATCTGGTTAGTAGCTCTTGAGTCAACGACCCAACGAGGAGTTGAAGGTGAGGTCACTAGCAGAAGTCTCAGAAGGACAGCCAGTAGCACTTGTGTGGGCAGAAGATGATGCTCAAGGCTGATATCCCTTTGGACAGCCATGTAACCAATACCAATGGTTTCACTCACCACAACGTGAGCATGTAATGGTGGATCGACTAGCACATCCACCACGACCACAACGGCCACCTCTATCACCCCTACCTCTACCTCTAGTAGGATGTATACCAGATGTAATGGCAACCCACTCAAATGGAGTGGGCAAAGTCTCACTGGTGATATCCGTTGGTTTGAATGGTTGAAATGTCACTTATACAACGCCTAGGGTGTGCGTGATATACACCGTATAAGAGCCATATTAGAGCTAGCTATAAAATATGGCTTTAGAGATTGTAACCTATGGATGTGAAAAACTTCTTTTTCACAAGTTCTCCCTTCTTCTCTAAGCCTAAACCCTAGAGTGGTGATTGTCCTTCTACAGTGCCATCAATCATCGTCGGATCCACGTGGCGTGAAGATAACACAGTCTTCTCTAGTAGTTGACGGCTCGGATCAACGAGCATTAAATTATCTCGACTTTTCTTGACGTGTGTTGAATCGATTGCGATCCATCCATTGCTTCCGCGTGCTTAGGGATCTCAAGTCCCAACAATGGTATCAGAGCACATAGTGGAAGATATTGTCCGACTATGAGCTTAAGTCCTCTTCCCGATTTTGTTCCTGGCATGGGTTTAAGTCCTCACCCATAACGCTTCAGATTTTTTTAGCATACGCCTCGTAAAGAGCGTCCCATAACTCCACTGTAGGATAAGACTCATAGGTAGGAAGGAGTTATTTGCGAAGACTCAGAAGGATAATGTTCCTTGTTGTGCAATTATGTTTAAGTCATTTTTGGTATTTCTCATCTGCAGCTTTCATAGCCGCAATGGGGACATTCTCATTGGGCTCGTCCACGATTTCTTCTATGACATATTGGATATCTTTTTCATCCAGGATGATTCTTATCAGACGAGACCAGTCATCGTAATTGTTGTCATCTAACTTCTCAGTTTTAATCAAGTCAGCAAATAGGGATTTGACAGTCATTTTAGCTACTATTTTAAGAAAAAAATGTGTTAATTATTAGACAACATTATTACATTTTATGTGCAATCTCCATCAGTATTCTCCAAAATGTCAAAGGGATTTCTCGATGTTGAGATGACTTTAACAATTATTAGATCGGTCTGAAAGTATCACATACCCGATTGGGTGTTGCAAAAACAATCAAGATTAATCACATAACTGTCGAGTATCTCACCATTAATAGTCCCAATGATAAACATAACCTACTCATCTAGGTGTGTATCCAAATATATGGTGGGTGAATTTGTAAGATAATCTCAACAAGATCATCGATGATTATCAAGATAAACGAGTCAACCAGTTACATCTCACATAAATAATAAGATAAAATAATCACAAACACAAAGTTGCGTTATCGAATAATCTTTAAATGACCTGAGCTAATAAATGGTTCCCATGTGGATCTATAGTTTAAGCCCTAAAATTATTCTTCCACAACTAGTCCTTTATTACAATTCGAGTCATCATATGAATGCAACACCCTATAAACTAATGGAATTACTTCTTCACATCAATTGACACGCTTATCCTAAGAGCTCCATCGCGACTTTTGATCGTTTCGCCATAGGTACATCTCTGTAAGGGTGCAAGTCCGTACGCATGTATTCACCAATTTACAAATTGAAGAAAGTAAAAAAATAAATGGACTCGATCTAATACAATTTGATATTAATAAAATACCCTAGGATGCATGTTATACTCAATAGCACAACGATGTGCATAACCTACAACTAATTAACTATAAAAGATCATTCATCCACATCTCATAATAGAATAAAATAGTTAAATTTTTAATCATCGAGGCTGATAATAATTAAAGATCACAACTAAATATTATAAATAATATTCACAAAATTTTGAGCTGATCAAACCGTCAAAAAAGAAATTAGATTGGTCCAATCAGTATATCCCATCGAGCAGATCAAAATCGACTACTTATGGGCCTAAATCCGATAAGTAATGATGAAGTTATTGCAAAAATAAAAAAGGCAGTCAAACTATTGCAGTTATGAAAATTGCACTAGTGTGCACGTTTGACTGATTAAATTGGACCATTTGATTCACTAAAATATGTAATATTTTGTCAAAAAATAGTTCAGTAAGTGAACTGACTATCCAACGACTCATCTTACAAAAGGGAAAAAATCAATGTAAAAAAATAGCCTCAAAACAGAAGGTTGTAAATGTTCAATATATATACTTTTATATTGAAACATTCTGCAACAACTTGCTGTTAGCAAAGTTGGTAAAGAGAAGTCCTATACTACTTCTTAGAGTAGAGGTTGGAGGTTCGAATCTCCCCACCTCCA
Organism: Chloranthus sessilifolius; assembly: GCA_021018995.1. NCBI lineage: Eukaryota > Viridiplantae > Streptophyta > Magnoliopsida > Chloranthales > Chloranthaceae > Chloranthus > Chloranthus sessilifolius. Next base: position 108,649,852 of record CM037595.1, read on the forward strand.
AAACATTTTAAATTTATGCATTGTGCATGAAGTAAATTAATGGACCTAGTTCGTACCAGACCTGAGATTTACATAGACCCGGACCGGACCCGATTGAATCCAGTCCAAAAACTGTTGGTGAGCGGCCCAAAACGGGCCCATACCCGATCTAGACTCGGTTTAGCATTGAACCAAGACCCATCTAGATCTGGCCCAGTAGCTACCTGAATGTACCTATGTCTCAAACAATCAAAAGGCACGATGGAGCCCTTAGGAGAAGCGTGCCAATTGATGTGATGGAGTAGTTCCATTAGTTTATAGGGTGTTGAATTCATATGATGACTCGAGTTGTAATAAATGATTCTAGTTGTGGAAGAATAGTTTTAGGGTTTAAACTATAGATCCACATGATAATCATTCATTAGTTCAGGTCATTTCAAGATTATTCGACAATGCAACTGTGTATTCGTGATTATTTTATTTTATTATTTATGTGAGATGTAAATGGTTGACTCGTTTATCTTGATAATCATCAATGATCCTGTTGAGATTATCTTATGTAATTCACCCACCATATATTTGGATACACACCTAGATGAGTAGGTTATGTTTGTCATTGAGACTATTAATGGTGAGATACTCGACAATTATGTGATTGATTTTGCAATGCCCAATCGGGCATGTGATACTTTCAAACCGATCTAATAATTATCAAAGTCATCTCAACATTGAGAAATCCCTTTGACATTTTGGAGAATACTGATGGAGATTGTGCATAAAATGTAATATTGTTGTCTAATAATTAACACGTTTTTTTTAAAAAATAGTGGTTAAAATGGTTGCCAAATCCCCTATTTGCTGACTTGATTAAGACTGAGAAGTTAGATGACAACAGTTACGATGATTAGTCTCGTCTGATAAGAATCATCCTGGATGAGAAGGATATCTAATATGCCATAGAAGAAATTGTGGATGAGCCCAATGAGGATGTACCCATTGCGGTTATAAAAGCTGCAGATGATAAATACCAAAAATAGCTTAAACATAATCGCACAACCCGGAACATTATCCTTCTAAATCTTTGCAAAGAACTCTTTCCTACCTATGAGTCTTATCTTACCACGAAGGAGTTATGGGACGCTCTTTTTTTTTTAAAGTGTGTATTTATTAAATATTTATTTTCAAAATGGATTCGAAGAAACTGTTTCAAAATTCTTTTAATAAGTTAAATAAGTGCGTATAGTATGAGATTGCAATTTTTGATCGAAAATCGTATATTCCGGTGTGGTCATGCGGACTAGGGCAGGCAAAGGAAAGCTTGGGTGATGACACACTAGAAAGATGGCAGCTTGGTGCGCGCACACCTGTGTGAGAGATATGCGATCTCGGATGGTCCCACTCTACAGGTCCTTTGTTCTGTAAGGATTTTCACGATTCTATTTTTGGGCTCTAGAGAACTTGTTAATCATGACACTACTCACTACTGGGTTGAATGGGAGATGTTGGTTTGAAGGACTGAAATGTTACTTATACAACCCCTAGGGTGTGTGTGATATACATCGTAGAAGAGCCATATTAGGGTTATCTATAAAATATTGCTTTTGAGATTGTAACTTACGGATGTGAAAAACTTCTTTTCACAAGTTCTCCCTTCTTGTCTAAGCATAAACCCTAGAGTGATGATTGTCCTTCAATGGTGCCATCAATCACCGTTGGATTCACATGGCGTGAAGATAACGCCGTCTTCTCTGGTAGTTGACGGCTCGGATCAATAAGCATTAAATTATCTCGGCTTTTCTCGAAGTGTGTAGAATCAATTGCGATCCATCCATTGCTTTAGGGATCTCAAATCCCAACAATATCAGTCTCATGCTACTCCTCAGCAAATAAGATGTCATAGACTATGCTCAGAGTAGGAAGGGGCTTCGTGGTAAAGATCTGAGTACATGTCTACTTATAGTCGGACCTGAGACCTCTAAGGATCTTGTAAGTTTGGTATCTCTCAAGGCATTTAGCAAGCTTGGCTCCAACCTCCTCCCCAAATTCAGATAGAGGCTCATAGTAACCGAACTCCTCCCACATACTCTAAAGAGTGTTGTAATACTCTCCATAGAAGAATCCCCCGGTTGACACTCAACAATCATTCGCTCGAGTTGGTAAATGCAACTATCATGCTCAGATGAAGCAAAGGCATTGAGAAGCTTGCTCCAAAGTTTTGCAACAGAGTCATAGAACATAAATGTTCAATATATGGAAGGGTCCGTGGAGTTGGAAGAGCCAACTTAGAACAATAGCATTTTTCTATATCTCATTTTTCCTCGTCAACCACATTTGTTCACTGCTTAAGGGTTTGTATCCCTCGTTTACATTGCCTCACAAAAGAGGTCTCTTTCGCTAAACACCCAACACCACGAAAAAAATTTCTGGGAAAAACAGCGAGAAACCAATCTAGACAGCAAACGATGGCTAACAACAAGAGTTTAGCAATCTGGTGGTCATACAAAACCAATAACACAGATCTTCGCTGTGGACTCTGCACACTCGTATAAAAAATATGTAGAATTTGCATAGAATCCGCACTCTCTTATAAACAGAGATCACCACTGGTGGTCATGTGACACCAATAATAGAGATCATCACCGTAGAAACCAACTTCACTCTTTTTAAAAATTCTGATCGAAAATGCCACTGATCCAAAATCCTCAATCCAGAAAATCAATAGGGCAATACACTGATATGGTAGAGTTCATCGAGTTTCCAGGATTCATCACAAACAAAAAACAGATACAAGAAATGCCAAAATTGCTCCCCATTAGATTCACTTAATCTCAATCAAATCACAACTGCACCCTTCAAGAAAGGATTCAAAAGCTTTCTACAGAAGTTTCGATGCAAAGGCTTATCTCTTTTCCAAGCTGCACATCCCACAGCAATAATGTTTTTAGTCTAAAACATCAATGGTGCTTAGAGTAGCTATTATCTACTCTTTTTATTTCATACGTCTTTTTGGGAAACTGTTGTATGGGGGATATGGGGGACAAGCCCTGTCTAACCAACTGATAATTAGAGAACAAACTATGGAGTCATTGCATCTGCAACTGGGTTCCTCTTTCTTTCCGAGTATAAGGTGGAAGAACCAATTGAACAATTCTAAGATATTGTGAATCTCCTACACCATGTTTAAACTGTCCATCGGAAACCAGCACAATGTACACTTATGGAGAAACAACTTGACAATCATATTCGACTATAAGAATATTTTAGAATGGACTTTGGTGCAAGTAAATATCTTCCCATGGAGCAAGAATCCTGCTTAGGTTTCTCCAAAATTTTGCAAATGTCAATAGAAGAGAACCATTACTGTTTCTCCACCATCCTAAGTGCCTTGATTTCTCTCCCTCTTGCTTTTCACATTTTACTTTTCAACCCCATTAGGCTTCTTTAATAGAAGATGAAACCTTCAAAACCGTGAATCTTGAGGGTTTTGGCAGTCCACAAAAAGGGGGTCGAAAAATGATGTTGGAGCAAAAGCTCCAAGAGGAATAATGACCAATATAAAAAACTGATGCAGGTGGTGTGGGTCCAGATCCCAAATGAAGTCAAAGGTTGACTTGCTGACGTCAACTGGGGATAATGATGTGGCTGCACGAGAGGGTTCAAGAAATCTGCTCTGATACTAACTTGGCATTCCAGATTAGATAGATTGCGGTTTAGGGTGGTGGTTATGGTGTTAGAAGAGTGGTATCAGGGTTTGGTTAGTGGTTTTAGGTTTAGGGTTAGAGGAGGAGAGAGTGGGAGATAGAGGAAGAAGGCTTAGTGAGTTGGGAGGCACTCACTAGCATTTATATTAAGTTATAGAAATAATACATATACACCCAATTATTCTATATGCACCTAATAATACATAAACACCTGAGACAATTAGTAGCTGGAAAAGAACATTTTTCCTGGGTGATCAAAAATTGATTTCTTTCTCTCTCTCTCTCTCTCTCTACTTTTAAATTTAGTTTCTATTTGTTGTTTTTTTCATTTTAGTGAATATGATTCTACTGACTCTGTACTTCATGTAAAGCTTCCGGTTTCAATTTTGGTTATTCTTTAATGGTCTTGTTCTTACTATTTAACTATCCTATGTGTGCTATTTTGTTTCTACTTCCGCTGCCACACCAGTTCTTCTTGTAGGCATTAGTGCTAATAACATGTGGAAAGTAGTGGCTGAGCAGCTATGTTACGGAGGCCTTAGTTGCATTGGTCAAGTGGCTGTAGTCGAAAGCTTTGTAGCAGCACCAATATAGTTTTGGAATCTAGAGTCAGGCCAACCAGTTTTTTATATTTGTTAATATCCAAGGATGAAGTTGCATCTGTTTTTCCTTATCTTTGACAAGTTGTTCCAAATTCAATGCCAGGCTATTGTGAAGTCTTTGAGATCTGATAAGGGAGGAGTGTCTCCCACCATCTTCAGTTCTACCTTCACATTCATGGGTTGAGTGGCATCATGTTCCTATTCCCCATAACAAAGTGTGGTGGCTGAAAGAAAAAATAGGCATTTACTTGAGGTTCCTCGTGCTTTGTTAATTGGTATGCATGTTCCATATCATTTATGGGATGATGTCGTTCTTATTGCCAATTTTCTTATTAATAGAATGCCTACTCCGGTAATTGAGGGTAAGTCTCCCTATAAATTCTTGTCTCCTCAAAATCGTCTCTTTCCCGTTCCTCCTCGCGTATTTGTGTATTTATGTTTTGCCCACATTCCTACAAGGCGAGGCTAGTAGCCAAGGGATTCACACAGACAAATGGTATTAGCTATCATGAGACATTTGTACATGTGACTAAGTCATATATTATTCGGGTGCTTATTTCACTTACTGCACGCATAAATTGGCCTCTATATTAGTTGGATGTAAAAATGTCTTCCTGCATGGTGATTTAAAAGAAGAGGTTTAGTTTTGCACTTTAGGGAGAGAGAGAGAGAGAGAGAGAGAGAGAGAGAGAGAGAGACAAAGTTTGTAAAGTCAACAAGGCCATCTATGGATTGAAACAATCTCCTAGAGTTTCTTTCAAAAAATTTATGAAGTTTGGGTATCAAATGACTCACTATGATCATGCATGATTTGTGAAGAAGAGTACTCACCTCATAACATTGATTGTGTATATTGATGACATAATTGTTAAGTCCTTAATATTAAAGACTTGGACACTCTCGGCATTGAAGTAGCAAGATCAAAGAAAGCGATAGTTTTATTCCAACGGAAGTAATACCCTGGTTAGTTTGAAGCAAACTAGCATGTTGGGGGGTAAATCTGCTGTAACTAACTCGTATGGAGCAAAATCACAAAATTAAGGGAGAAAATGGTGAACCCATCAAGGATGTTAGAAAGTACCAATGACTTGTGGGGAAGCTTATTTACCTTCACATGTGCCAAGGATTACTCACTTAGATTCCATGTATAGAATCTTGAGGTATTTGAAGGTAATCCAGAGGAGGCTTTACTGATGATGATTGGGCAGGATCTCTGAGTGATAGAAGATGTACTTCGGTTTCCTGCACTTTCCTAGGTGAAAACTTGGTCACTTGGAAAAGTAAGAAACATGTGGTTTCAGTTTCTTTAGTGCAAAAGGAGAATGCATAGCCATGGTCCAAGTTGCCAGTGGAGGGATGTAGCTTATATTCTTCTTGGCTGATCTAAGAATTAACATAAAGTTGTGTTTGACACTATAGGAAGATAATGAAGCCGTCCTCATATAGCCGAAAATCCTAGGTACCATGGAAGGACTAAGCATATTATCATTTTTTAAGGAAAAACGTTGTGTCTAGAGAATTTTGTATACCGTAAGTTCAGAGGATAGTTGGTTGATAAACTCACTACGGTTGTGGGAAGGAATCGATTGATGACATCACTTCAAAGTTGGGCATGATAGATATCTATGCTCCAACTTGAAAGGGAGTGTTGGTGTGTCTACACTGTTTGTTGGGTGTGTCTGGAGTCTATGTAATGAGTGTGTGAGTGGTTGATACTGAATCCTTCTATAAAGAGTTATACCTAATAATAATGCTGTCTAAGATTACAAAACACACAGCTATCCTACTTTCTCTATTTCTTCTTCTTCCTTCTCTAACTATAACCCTAATTTTCGAATCCCAGTATCACCACTTTGAATCGAAGAAAACCCAAGTCTTTTAAAGCAAATATCTGACCTAATTCGGCCTTTACATGAGCAATAAAGGCAGATTAATCGCCCGTGACTATAATATTATCAACATACACCAATAAGATAGTCCTCATACCTCTTGATCCAATATCAGTAAAGCGTGTGTGATCTGAGTGGCATCGGGTGAAACCCACAGTAAGAGTAACTACACTATATCTATGGAACCATGCTTTATGAGTAGGGGTGGCAATGTGCTGGCTAGCCTCCCCGGCCCATTAGGCCCAACTCGTTTTAAAGCGGGCTTGAGCTTGATCATAAAGCCCCCCGGCTGGTCGGGCTAGCACTTTAAGCTCAATAATAAACTGGTCGAGCTCGGGTCTAACCCTCTAAGCCTGTCGGGCTCTCATATTTGATAGCCTCTTGTCACCAATCTCACGTCATCCATGTAAAGTAGAAGAGATCATTTCTCTCTCTCGCTCACTCTCATAATGTCTACTCTAATAATTATGATCTCAAATTCCTAATAAGAAATCATATCCTCAATAACAATTGATTTTGAAGATATTATCTTCCCAATAGAAAAAGATTTCCAAGATCTGAAAGAAGGAAGGACTAAAAAAGCTTCCTTATCTCCCCTCCCATAATCCCATTCATTCGCCTCATCTATGAATAAGCAGGCCGGGTGGGGCTTGGGGTTTGAAAGCTGCTGCGCGCCGGGCTTGGAATCAGAAGCCAGCCACGGGCCCGGACCAGGTTTGGGCCAAGTTCAAATTTGTCGAGCGGTCTTGGGTATACTCAAGCCCGACCCAAACCCAAGCTGTTGCCACTTGCCGCCCCTATTTAGGAAACTGCTTCATCCCATAAACCAATTTGAGAAGACGAAAAACCTTCCTAGAATGCCCCCTGAAGACGAAAGCCAGGTGGAGATCCATATAATCCTATTTGAAGAAAGAGATTTTTAACATCTTGCTGATATAAGGGCCAATGATAACAGACCGCTGAGGAGATGATGACTTATACAGAAGTGAGCTTAGCGACAGGAGCATGTGTCGCAGTAAAATCTAACTTTGGAATCTGAATAAAGCCTTTGACCACAAGGTCAGCTTTATCACACTTTATAGTACCATATTCCATGTGTCTAATTGCGAACACCCATTACACCCAACTGTGCGCTTGTCAGGAGGAAGGTTAGCGAGCTCTCGTGACTGATTCTTCTAAGTGCCTTCATTTCTTCATTCATTGTTGCAGGCTAGTAGGGATGTTGAGGAGTCTCACCAACAGAGCAGAGAATAGAAACAACGGAAGCCCTAGCCAAGGATGCACGATGTGAAAGGGATAGAGCAAGATATGAAACATCTGAGCAATAGGGTGAGCAATGACACAAGTCAAAATAAGGACATATAGGTTATTAATAATAGGTAAAGATGGAACAATAATAGGAGAATCCAAAGGGGAAGATGATGTAGGTATACTTGAAGGATCAGGTCTTGAGTGATCTAGTGGCATGGGAGTTTGAGGAGGTGGTGCAGACTTGCTTCAGCATTGATAGGTGTACTTAACAAGAACAAGAAGACCACCTGTATATGATAGTGGGGCAAGGGAAGAGCCAGCAAGAAGATATGAGACGTGAAAAGGTGAAAAATAGACGGTTCCTCCTGAATAGAGTAGGGAGGAGATAACTGCATATGAGAATCATCAGAGAAATATGGAACATGATAAAAAAAGTAACATCCATGGAGGTAAACAACCGTCTAGACGTAGCATCATAACATTTATATCCTGTAGGCATTTAAGACAGGTAAGATTTCTTTATCCAAAATAGTTCTTAACCATTATAAGCTTATCATTCTTTCTCTTGACCTCTACAATCTTCTCCTCCAAATCTTTATTGATCAAAATGCTAACACCATTGACTTACTGTTTATAAGTAGAAAAACATAAATCCACCCCCTAGCTCTCTCTGATCACCAATTTCGTCTCTTGTAAGAAAGCTATATAACCTATATTTATTTTCCTCACGGTACATTGGTATCCACCATCCTAGCACTCTTCCCAGTTAATGTACCCACTTTTTAAGGGGGCAAGGGTAGCTTCCATACTATTTTCTTTACCCATACCCGTCCATATATTTGTAGGAAATTATTTACTATTCACAATTGGAATGCGGTGCTGTGCATCTGTTACCAAGAATTCCTAGCCAACCTTCACCCATGCAGTTTGCTTCTTTTCGACAGGTGAATAGAAAAAAAGGGGACTGCTACAAATGCCCCACCAAATATTAAATATATCCTCCCTTCAAGTATAGATGAAAATTGGTGACTGTTTTGAATCAAACAATAGAGATTGTCTTTTGTTCTGATCTTTAATATAACTTTTCTTGAGATCATGGGCATATCATTAGACGGTCACTTTTTGATTTGACATGGCACACACATTCCAAAAAAGTGACTCAAAGTTCATGTGGCACAGATAATGCTCACAGGTCACTTTTGGGATTTGTGTCTCGTTTAAACAAAAATTGACCTGTCTGATGATATTCTCTCATGATCTCAAGATAAGTTGTGTGGAAGATTGGAACGAAAAGCAGTCTCCATCGTCCGATTTAAAGCAGTCAACGGTTTTCAGCTCTACTTAATGGGGGATATTCAGTATTTGGTGGGGGATTAGTAGCAGCGCCCAAAAAAACAAATTATTTGTAGAATCTTCATTTGATGTTCATGTCTATATGCAATGCTGTTCTGAGCTGACTTATCGACAAAATTGCTGTTCTGATATACTTTATGCATGGCTTGTTATTAGTTGTTTCGAATCCATAGGCTTATGCTAAATTGGTATGGCGATATATGCACATAGTATCACTTCCTCATTTTTAGGGGTTGGGCCTATAGTTCAACTGGAAGCCGAAATATGACACAATTTTGTGCTTTAAGGTTTGATTCTACCTTACCTACCAAAAAAATAATGCTAAAAAACAGAAAAAAAGGAATCCAGCTGTGCTGTTTTTATTTGGTGTTTATCACTCAATAGCAGTGATGATATTGGGCATGGCTGATAAATAGTCGCTAATGTCAGCGCTTCAGATTTTTCCATTATATATATATATATACACACACACACGCACACACACACACACACACACACACACACTAGTAAAAGTGCATGTGCGATGCACATGTTAATCCCATAAGTAAAAATAATAATAATTTCAATATTTTATTGAAAGATGTATAATGTGATTAAAATTTGGGTCCCTCTATTTGTGCCTACCACTTTACCGGTGGGCGCCTTTGCTAAAACCCATTGACCGCCTTAAATCAAACAATCTTGATCATTTTTCATACTACATATAATAAAAACCTTGACTGTTTGATGGAATGCCCATCATCTTAAGGTCCAACTTTAAAATTCCTAATAATGACTCAAAGTCTCAAGATAGATGATCTTTATCTTTATTTGCACCTAACAAATCAATTAAAGCACCTACACTAAAGACCATTGGTTACTTTAGATGAGAAAACGAAGATTTTTTTTGCCCCAATCTTTCACACAGATCAAGTCATGACCTAAAAATTACGCTTATGCTAAAAGGCTACTTTTGAGGATCCATGCCACTTGGAATTGGGAATTGTCACCTGTCATTCACATAATCTCAAGATCCAAATTCAAATTTATTTAATAATGAAAGTTGATTGAGTATCTAATAATGACTCAAAGTCTCAAGATAAAGGATTTTACAATGATTTGCACTTGCCAAATCATTGAAAGCACCTACACCATTGCTTTAGATGAGAAAATGAAGATCTTGTTTTGCCCCCGTCTTCCACACAATTGATCTTGACATCATGGGCATTCCATCATTTTTTGTTTCATATGAGTATATGACACAAATCTCAAAATGTGACCTAAAAGTATGGTTTAGCGTGATGGTTGTGACATGATTTTTGGTCACATTTTTAGAATGTGCGTTGTATAAAATAAAAACTGACCATTTGATGGTAAATTTATGATCTCAAGAAATGTTACGTAGAATATTGAGGCAATGAGGCAAAAATTAATCAATATCATCTGATTCAAAATAGTCAATAGTTTTTAGTATAGGAGCCCTTAAAGATTTAACGGATAGAAATCCTATTTTGTACCAATCTTTGGCACCAAAGATATTTACGTCACGGTCTTTAAACCAGATGACTCAGATGGTGTTCCACATGGTATAGATATCGTTTTTTAAAGAAAAAAAAGTGTCATGGTACTATATTTTAGGGTCACTTTGTGGGATGTGTCCCTTTTGGAATAGAAAACTATTTGCTTGATAGAACCTCATGATATCAAGATCTGTTAATTGGAAGATTGAAATGGAAAAATGATCTCTATCGTCTCATTCAAAGCAGTCAATGCATGTTGCCTTCGAGGAGATGGTGAAAACACATTTACTCACAAATATTTTAGAATGCCAAATGTCAATTATATAAAAGATACCTCTATTTGCACCCACCTGTTTACTGAAAGAGCGCCCACATCCTAGACCACTTGAATACCATTGATTCCTTCGAATCGGATGATGGAGTTCGCGTTTGAGGGTCATTTTTTGGGGATCTGTGACACGTGAAATCACAAACTAACCCTCCGGTAGGTGTGCCATGATCTCAAGATCTATTGTGTGTAAGATCGGGGTGAAGTGTGCTAGATGGCACAATGATAATCACGCTTCAATGGTATGAGATAAAAAGTGTCATTCCGGAACCATTATCCCTTTTTATTTATAGTAGAGCCATGCATGGTCATGTCCCTGTTGAATGCCCTAGTTAATTTGATGGATGGGTGTTGATTCCATGTGAAACTCATTCTCCAAAGTAACCCAACATCATATTATTTAGGGATACGAGCTATTTAGGTCAAATTGTGTATGTATATCACGAGAGGGTACATTGCCATATTAAATGGAAGAGATGAATTAGGAGATAACATAAGTAATCCCATGGGAGAGGGTCTATTGCCCTTTTAAGGAGGAGATATATATGGGAGACGGTACATTGCCGTTTTAAGTGGAAGAGATGAATTCAGAGATAATTAATATAAGTAATCCCATGGGAGAGGGTATATTGCTGTTTTAAGGAGGGGATATATACGGAGAAAACAAAATTTGACAGAAACTATTTTTGCTTTTATATAGTATAGCAAGGATATATATATATATAGGCTTCCATCCTCCAAGATTGGGGAAAACATCCAATTGACAGCGGGATACAAAATTGATGACACAAAGCACGGGTGCATTGCTTAGATCATATTTTAGAAATTCTTTTTTCGACAGCTCATCTCCATCTTGTATTTTTGAGCTTTGAAATTTGAACTATTGAAAACAGTCGAACTTTGCCGGAAGCCTTGAAAAGATTTTTTTTTTTTATAAAATTTATTTATTTGAAAACTGATTTAACCCATTCCCCCGTGCTCCACGTGACACTCAAACAGTGTTTTGGGTGCACATCTTGGAGGACGCTCACGCTCCTATGGAAGGACAGAACATGCTCCCTTTATATATATATATATATATATATATATATATATATATATATATATATATATATATGTTTTTCTATAATATTTGTTTTAAATGTAAAAAAACAGTAAATGCATCAGTACCAGCATACATATCCCAGTAGCTGCATTTTTAATGTTTTGCAGGCTGGCTAATATGGGCAAGGTTCATAGTCTGGATTTTTCAGTACGTATCGGCCAGCTCCAAAACCGATACCAACTGGACGGTACATATCGGTTTTGGCCATACATTGGTATGTATAGGCTGATACATACCAGTAGATATGAGTCAATACATTCAATGAATCGACATGTCCGAAACTGATACATATTGGACGATAAGTATCGGTTCCGGACGATATTTTAAACCATGGATACAGGTAGTAGAGCACTTTCATTCTTGCCTGACATTTACTGCTCTAATTTTTTTTTTTTGTTTGGTTGCAGGACCTGAAGTGCTTTGTGTTCTCGCTTATCTCACTGCATTTCAAGATCAAGCCCATCTAGTTGTCGATCATGGTCTTTTCCAAATTTAACGATTCAGTTCGGTGGGGTTAGATTATATACAAGCGACTTTGGAATTCTTTTTTATCAACTCTCATCAGTTTCCTTCTCTAGTTTTTAGCTACTAATATGTTGTTTATTTGGTTTTTTATAGCACTTCTTTGTTTGGGTTGTTGCTGATACTGAGCCTGCCATATTTTACAGGCTCAGCACTCAGCAGGACAAAAAATGTTTGGCTGGTGCACCACTGATCTATAACCTCTTCCCTCTCTTTTGTTATACTCCTATTGAATTTTAAAACTCGGTGAAACTACTTGCAGAGTTGCTTATGGAAATTGGATTGATATAGACTTGGGTGTAGAGATGATGCCTGATCTTGCGTTGACTCGGCCAATCCTGCCATGCTGAGTATTAGATCGGATTTCCCTTTTCGCTGTTGATCGAATTTAGAGTGTTTGCTTTGCATATTATTAACAGAAATATGAAAAAAAGGAGTTTTAAGAACAATTTCCGGCTCAATTTAGATGGTTTTAAGCTTCGCCCTGCCCCTGGCCTGCCTGCTTGTTATGCCGGGTCAAGAGGTAGGCGAATGATTTTATTTTACTGAGGATGAATCTTGAGATCATGGGTGTACCATCAAATGCATTTTTTTATTCCAGGTTGCAAACGTCTCAAATAAGTGACCCGAAAACCATGTGGCATACATAATGCTCAAACCAGATTTTCAGGTCAATTTTTTGGGATGTGTGTGCTGCATGGAAAAAAAAAATGGATGGCTGATGGTATGCCATGATCTCAAGATCCATTGTGGAAGGTTGGGACAAAAACTTTCCACCATTGTCTGAATGCAGGTGCAAATAGAGGTACCAAGAAATATTGGGGAAGATGCATCTCTTTTTCTGAAGAGATTGAAAATTATCCTGGGCATCCTTCTCCATCTCAAAAAGTTTTTAAAAGTATTTTGAGGGCGTCACTAGTGCACCAGGGGCTGTGGATGGGTCAATCCTCCCCTGGTGGACCCTTAATGCAGCGATTAGGTGCCTAGTACAAACTGGTGCCATGCCTTTTATTAGCTGGAGCTCTTGAGAATTCAGACAACACAAAGGGTGCGATGGGACAAGCTCCACATCAGCACACTCTAGTTACTTGCCTGCGTCCATCAAAAAAGGTTTTATCTGCTTTTGCTGGAAGCTCGTTTTTCACTTAAAACAGCTCCGGCCAACGGAATTAGAGCGGTGAGCTGGTTCACCAAATGCACTCTTGGCTTGACTGTCGCCTGGAGCTCAGGTTCCGCCCTTAGGCCCCAAGAGCTAAGCCAACCCTCATAAGTTGTTTTTCCATGGCTTATGCTAGAGTTGTCTATAAATTGAATGAGGAAAAATAGTGTGTTCAATCTGGTCACCAAGGTTGGTGAGCAGGTTGTCGATTATGTACATGTAGCAGCATTTTGGTATCATGTGGTTTACGTCACAATTATGAATTGAATTTATCCTAAGATTGCAGTGAAAAACTCTTATGTACTGCTGATTAGGAGCTCCAAAAAAATGAACTACCACCATAAGTATGTCCAAATCTATATTAACGGTTAATTATTTGTAGCCTCTTAATTGTATACTATAAACAAATTTTTAATGGGGTCAATACCTTAATGCCCTCTAATATAAGGTTATTTAAACCTGCTAAATGATTGGACATAAAAAAATTTCAACTATCACCTCCATATGCGTGCCTGCTCTTCTCTACGGTTCTCCAAGCCATCTTGGCCATTCATATTTTTATTCTATAAGGCCGTGTTTGGGTCAGTTCTTTAGCTCCGACAAAGAACTACATTTATATTTGGTAATACAGTTTCTTGCCTCATTTGTTCTAATGGGAAGCTGTTTTAAGTGATAAAATTGCTCTCTGTCTACTCTATAACAAAACATATTTTATCTACTCTGACAAAGTATGGAAAGGGCAGCTGTTTTAAGTGATAAAATTGCTCTCTGTCTGCTCTTGCTTCTGCTCTTATAAGGGCTAACTCAAACACAGCCCAAGTAAAGAGAACTCATCATTTTCATTTAACGTACCCACCAAAATAATCTCAGTTGTCACGGTCTTCTAAGCTAAAAATAGCTTCAACTAACATTAGAAATTTAGAATATCGTTACTTCAATTCAGTTTAGAGGGAAAATCCACATGATTAAATCCGTCATGTAAATATGTAATGACTGAACGGATTCTATGCGTATTTTAGCACCAAGCATTTAAGTTATATATCAAATCATTTGATTGATTGCAAATAGTGAGGACTTGTTTAAATGGTGTGTAAATAGTATGTTTTTTTAGTTGAAACTTGGAAGCCAATACTTGCACACTAGATGTTGCCCTTGCACATCGTTTAAAAGAGAGTTTTTTTGGGATTTGTGTCATGTGAAAACACGTAAGCCCCCTGATCTGAAGACCATGATCTATATTTAAAAAAAGATTGGTACCAAATATGATTTTTATCATTTGATTCAGCGCAGCCAAAGGTGAATACTCACATTTGACTGTGTTAAATTAAATTGTAGAGATGAGTTTTGTGTCAATATTTTGCGCATGGTCTTCAAATTAAACAAATTAATAATGTTTGGGTGCCTTTATTTGAGCCCACCGGTTTATTGGTGGGCGCCTATGCTAAAACCAATTAATTGCTTGAAATCATACAATAGAGATTGTTTTTGCTCCAATGTTCAACAGAAGGGATTTTAAAATCATGGAGCACCTATCAAACGGTCAAGATTTCTATTCCAAGTGGCATAGATCCCAAAAAGCATTTTAAACTCACGTTTGAGCGTGATGTATGCCATGCGAGTTTTGGACTATATTTTGGGATCTGTGTCACATGGAATCAAAATTTTGATTGTCAAATAGGTGCCCCATGATCTCCAAATCCATTGTATTAAAGATTGGCATGAAAAAAGATCTCTATTGTCTAATTTGAAGCAATAAATAGTTTCAACTTTCAAAGGTAGGTGCCCTCAATAATCCTGTAGGCGCAAAGGGAGGTACCCATAGTGTTTTCACATGACAAAGTCCCTAAGATACTAAATCTCTTTTTTAAATCTTGTGCAAGGGCAAACTTCTTGTGTGAAAGTAGTGGCTCTCTAAGGGTACCTCTAAGTGTGCCCAAGGGTTTTCTGAAAGCACCTGCGTCCGAAATCTCTTGAAATCTCTTGAAAACAATTAATTCTTTCGAATTAGAGGATGAGAATATAAGTTTTCACCCTGATGTTCTTACATAATAGTTCTTCACAACATCAATTTGTGACTTCACGTGTCACAAATTTCAAAATAATAGCTCTAAAATCAAGTTTGAGAGTGAACTGTGCCATTTGATTGAAGGGCCAATTTTGGAGATTTGTGACATTCGGAATTAAAAAATGACCAAATAATAGGTGCTCCATGAAATCAAGATCTGTGGGGCCGAATGAAGATCAGGCTACATTCAGATAACGCGTGAGCACATTTAGAGGTACTCTTTTTTAATTGCAACTATGGATTCCTTACAATAAAATGAGCCGTAGGCGCAGTGCACCATCAGCCTCTCCTTTATTCGTCACTTCAACCTTTTATCTCTGAGAGATAAGGCTCTAAACTTCATAGTGACTCGCTCTCCCGGTGAAACACAGTCATGTGCTCCAAAGTACTCCCCCAGGTTAGTTTCCGTCTACTCTCTCTCTCTCTCTCTCTCTCTCTCTCTCTATAGGTGTTTTTTATTTTATATTACTCCATTGATAATTTTCAGGCTCTTATTTCGATACCACGAATCTCTGCTCCCCACTCTTCGAAATTGGGGTTTCGCGTCTCTTCTTCTCTCCCCTCCTCTTTCAATTCGAGTCGGATTGCTATTTCTCGCGATTCATTGATTGGATTTTCGTCGATCGCCGCTCGAAGAAACAAGCGATATGTCGTCGTAAACGCCGAGCCGAATCCTGATGAAGAAATTTCCACGGATCCCGAGGAAGAAACCTCTGAGATCATCGAAGAAGAAAAGAGCTCTGATCCGTTGGTTTCCGATGCAGAAGAGAAACCTCCTCCCAGAAAACCTCGAATCAAGCTCGGAGATATAATGGGGGTAATTTTTTCTCTAATTAGTATTTTTGGAGTATCATGTGTTTGACTTCAATGCAGTAGGAGCTTGTTAGTGGATCTAAAACCTTCAAAAAAAAGTTTTTGAAATTAGTGCTTAACGGTTAAATTTTGAAATGTCACAATTCTCTCCCCACCAGTGGTCGATTTCCACATTAGCAGAAAACTCTTCAAATTTCCACATAAAGTATATTTAGCACAATAGAATCGATTGATACCATTTTAGATATGTGTAAAGGTAGCCTGGTACTATCGACCAGGTAAAGTTATCTGATCCCACAATAGTTTAATGCCACTTGGCACCCCATCACATGATCAAGTGCCACGGAAAGGAGCAGCTCAATGATCATAACGATAGGGAAAAAAAATCCAAATGCTCACAGCCATTGCAGTCAAAATAGTCAATTGCATGAAAAATGAACGCTGAAATCACATTTGGTTTCACAGTTCATTTTTCACAAGGTTGACATCATTGACCATACAGTTTTAGATTATTTGTTATTAATTTTTTTCCTAATAATTATGATCATCAAGCTGCTCCTTTAGGTGGCACCCTCTCGTGAGCTTGGGTGCCATGTGGCAGCAAACAAATATGGGACCAGGTAAGTTACTTGATCCTTCCTACCATGCTACCTTTATCCATTAGATAATTTCTGGTTAGCCTTCGGAAATAATCGACAATGGTGCTTCGAGTAATGGATGGTTGATAGAATTACCAAAAAATTATGCTCATATGGTAGATCTATTCAATTGGTGATCTTAGATGCACTAAACAATCACCTGTATAAGCTCAAAAGCTCACCTAATCATAATGACAAAATGTGGACATGGAAACCATGAGCAGACAAATCAATAAAAGATGGGAAAAGTTCTTAAAAAAGGGGAAAAATTGGAAGCTAAAAAACTATGAGCATATAAGGCGAAAAATGGGTATTATATGTGTTTTTAGTTTTTACGATATATTTTACTGTTTATTTTTTTTTTATCGGTATTTAAAATAAAATTAAAGCAGTATTTTTAAAATTTGTTAAAATAGGGGAATCAAACGTAAAATACGTGAAATATGCGTTTAAACATGAAATACGCGTATTATACTCAAATATGTGTTTTTTCAATGATATAGGTTTGTAAGGGTTTAGTACTATTATACACGTATTTTATTTTTAAATGCTGTATTTTGTTACTATGCAGCAAATTCTCACTCATTTAGTAGTTCATGTATACAACATGAACTATTCTTGGTTTGTTAGATTTTAAACAAGAGAGCCATCGAGGCATCGGAGAAGGAAAGGCCTGTTCCAGACATCAGGACTGGAGATATTGTAGAGATTAAATTGGTAAACTGGATTTCTTGGGTTTTTTTTTTTTGTTATTTTTTTTTAATTTATGTAAATATTTGAAGTTGGCTTGTTACTCTTGTATGTAATGGGATACAGGAAGTTCCAGAAAATAGGCGACGGGCTTCTATCTATAAAGGTATAGTTATATCGAAGCAAAATGCAGGAATCCACACGACAATTCGAATTCGGAGAATAATTGCTGGTATCGGTGTTGAGATTGTTTTCCCTCTGTAAGTATTTCCTTTATCCGTTTTCTCAGTATTTCTGAGGCACCATTTCTGCTTATCTTGTTATATAGAAGGTACTTTTTTATGTGGTTTTAGCTTGGGAAATTGAGCAAAACTAAATTTGGGAAATGAGATAAGGCGAGGCAAATACCTCAGCTGGTTGAGTTTGTCTTGTTTCATCATTTTTTTGGCTCAGTTATTTCAATATGGATCTGGAAAAAAGCAACTAGAAAATACATGATTAAACATGCTTAGCTACATATAAATATGTTGATTATGTATGGAGGGTCAAACATGGATGGTCAACTTCTAGGATTTGTATAAGAAAAGAAAGAAGGATAGCAAAAAAGAAAAAAAGGAAAGAAAAACAGCTTTTGAATATAGATAGTAATCGAGAAGTTCATAGAATATAAGATTAATATATAACTTCTTTTTTTTATGGTGAGTTGTACTCGAGGATGGCAGGGCCTAATTGGGTGCAATTTATAGTGAGGTTTATTTTTACTACTGACAAAATTGGGTGTAATATTTAGTGAAAGTCTAGGAATGATATGGGTACTCTCTTAAATGCATTAAACTACTTATCCTTAGAAGGCACAGTGTTTTCATCTCACAGAGGTTTAGAGATTTCCAAGTTGTTTCATTCGAGTTACCCTCACATAAGGATTGAAATTCATCCTCTCATTCTCACCATCTGATCTTTCCCTTTATTCGGATTGTTTTCTCCAGCCAGTCTCAATTCTCAACAATACTTCAGCGATTGGATAATATCTCCAAATCCCTGATGGACCTGGATTACCATGCAAACTTTCATCAAACATGGCGATATAGCACTCAGGGTTAAGTATGGAGACAATGAGAATGGTTGGGGAATAAAGATGACGTGAAATGGCCGGGAGTCTGTGTGGTGGAAAGGTGTGTGCTCGGTAAGGGATAAGTTCTAGCAGTCTATCAGGTATGAGTGGGGAATTGGTAATCGGATTTAGTTTTGGCATGATCTGTGGACTGGTGATCAAGCGTTGGAGATACGATTTTGTAGAATTTATGAACTGGTTGCTAATAAGGAAGTTTGAACCGGTGAAGTGTCCAGTGAGCATAATGATGGAAGGGATTGGGAGATAAATCTCAGACGTAATCTGTGGGATGAGGAAATTCATTGATACCTTGCTGTTGGAGGTGTTGTACCAATGCAGACCGAACTACCGAACCAAAGAGGTCCCGACAGAAGAGTGTGGAACCCGGGAAACAAAACGATTCTCTCGGTTAAGTCATTTTATAAGTCTCACAATGAGTCGCATGTGGAGAATATGGATTGGAATTTTGGAAAACAGTTGCTCCTCCGAGGATTCTGGTGTTTGGGTTGACGGCGGAGTTTGGAAAAATCCCTAACAGTTGATCAGCTGATCAAAAGAGGCATGAGCCATAGGAATGTCTGTGCGATGTGTGGTTAGTGGTTACGTGTAGGAGAGTTGCAATCACCTACACTGTACAGTGGTCAGAGAAATGTGGAATTGGGTTTCAGGGTGTTTGAGATGGTTTGGGCTATTCCGAGATCTTTCCATGGCATGTTGAGAGCTTGGAAAGGGATCAGATTCAATGGGAAAATTGGTCTCTTTTGGAACGCTATCCCACTGGCTATCATGGGATCTAACTGGCGTAAAAGGAATAATAGGCTTTTCATCTTGTGTGATCTTGTTCTGGAAAGTCCTTTTCAATCTTTCTACCCATACACTTCAAAATAATGAATGCAAAGTTATTTTAGATATATATTCCTGACCTCAATTATATATGACCAATCATCCCCATCAACGTGGTCACAAATTCTAGAAGAATCAAAGTGCCCATTCCATCACGATGTGTTCTTTGTTGGACTAATTGCGAAGAGAGTGATTGTATATTTCTTTGGATGTTCCTATTCAAAATAGGTGTGGAAATCTGTTTTGCAGAGAATGGGCATTAACAATGGAAGGATAGGAAGTATTCATGAGGAAGCAAATAAAGTTAAAAATTGTAATCAAGGCTTGGATTTTTGTGTGTTTTGCATAGCTTTTGAGGCCACAATTTACCTTCTATGGAAAGAAAGGCACCTGCGAATTTTTGAAGGAAAACAAAATCACAAGCGGTTCATTCTAAAGGAATTTATCCAAGCTGTAGTTGACAGATGCAATTGTCAGAAATTGGGAGGTAGAAATAATTCCCAAATGGCAGTGAATTGGGGAGTTTATGTTGATCTGAGAGCCGATGATAACATTAGATGGAAGCCACCAGTGGAAGGAAAAATTTTGATTAGCGCTAATGGAAAGGGGCTGGATTCAGATTTTTTGCTAGAGATCATGAAGGAAAAAATCTTTGGTTCTGGGTGTGGACCGAGCTGCACTTATGATAAAATTGAAGCTGAGCTAGTGGCCATTGAAAGTGCTATTTTCTATGCAATTCAGAATAATCACAAAAGATGTGATGTTTATTGTGATTCCGTAATTGCTGTTCATATAGCAAAAGGGATGCCTTTGTGGAAATTTTTCAAACAGCAAATGAGCATTAATCGTGTTATGGAAGGATTTGAAGCCATTCATATAAAGTATTGTCCTAGAGATGGTAATAAAAGTGCTTACTTTATGGCTAGGGATGGTATTGGAAGAACCCACGATGGAAATTGGATTAGTAATTTCCTAGAGTCTCTTCAAAACATCTGTGATGAAGACTTTATATGAGTTATGGGTCTAGGTTTTCCTGAATTTTCGTTGTTTTCTGGGCACAGATTAAGCGTGGGTTCTAATGGTGATGGCGATGCCGAAGTTATTAGAATTCATAATCTAGTTTGCTTGTTAGCCTTCTGTATATTTGTAGCTGTACCTCCTTTATTTCTGGTTTTAATGGAAGGTCCTTACATCCTCAAAGCTTACGTATATAAAAAAAAGTAATTCTAAATTTTTAAATACTCCATAGTGAATAAATAAAAGTTGCATGGTCTTGTCGCTCAAGCATCATACATTTGGTAGATAAATGAAACTTCCTGTGTCGAATACTATCACAAGTTACTTTTGATACCCCTGATAGATTATTCTATAAAACCAAATGATGTTTAACTTTTTGTTCTTACCAACAATCTAACCTGAATACTCCGTTATATACCTCATACACCAATTTGGAACACTTATATAACTTGTTTTAATAATTATGGTTATCTATTTAGAAAGCCCATCCCAAGGACATGGAGGTTCGTCCACATTCAAAATCATTCATGGATGAACTTTTATTTCTCTTTCAACCAACTCCTGCCATTTCCATGTAGTTCCAAACCTCAACTTTGGGCGATCCATGTTTATTATTATCACAAAATTCCCATGCACCCTTTACATTTGCATCCAAGAATAGGGCAAAAATGTTAGCCTGTTTTTTTTCCTTCATATGTGGTCATGTGACACCTTTAAAAGATATATTTAACCTTGATGTAAAAGGCTAAGGCACATTTTTACATGCTTGCTAATCCTCTTTTCTTTTTCCTCATTGCTCTAGTGACACTGTAGGAGACTTGTACTCCTGCCATGCAATTTTGGCATCTCCTGAAATACTTGATTCCTGGCTGCTTTGTGATGTGCAAGTGGGTTGGGCCCTGAGGATGGTTGACATCCTTTTGAAATTCTAGATTACCTTCTAGTATCCTGAAACAACACAAACTGTAGGGTGCTATTATACACCTTAATAGATGCATGCCCAGATATACGCAAAAAAAAAACAAACTTTGGGTCCAAGTTCACTGTGGAAGCTTTACATTCTGCTGTTACAATAGCCTTTGCTGAACCTATTGCCCATCACTCTTCATCTGGTTTCAGCCATATTCTTTTTTAGTTTTATATATATCCTTGGTTAATTGACATTGGAGAAAGTTATACACATTAGCTTTAATTTGGTTCATATTGGTTCTGTTTCATCTGTTATTTCATGTAATATGTTGTTTTTTACCCTGATATGTAATTGAGTATATCCCATTCAGGATCTCCATTTTTACAGTTGTCTAGTTTCCCAACTTAGCAATCTCCATCTACTTGATGACTTGGGTTATATATGCCAGAGGATCTTGACAATGAACAAATTGAAATTATTCCCAGTTCAGCCAGGTCTTTGATTATTGCAAGGTCATTGCTTTTTATCAACTACCTAGATCAAATTGTTGCAACAACCTAGTCACATGTCCATGGGCTATCACCCTTTTATAGATCTAGATCTATACAGTTCACATGTCCATGGGCTATCACCCTTTTATAGATCTAGATCTATACAGTCTCGCCACCAAAAGCTGCTTTCAGGCTCTGACTTCTGTGAATTTCTGCTTTTGAAATGTTAGACAGCACTAGCCTTTCATAAGCTTTACTTATTAGTTTAATACGATTGAGCCATTGATAGGAATCAGTCTTTTTCTTTATGTAAATAGTAATCTTTATTAAAACAACTCCATAGAACATTAATCCAAAGTGGCAGAGAGAGAAACTCGGCCACCAGCCAATGTCATCACACATGCACACTACAGCCAACACAGCTGGTCTAAGGGCACCATCGTTTGCAAGCCGGTCTAGGAATCTTCAATAACTATACTGCAATATCTTGTAATGGGATCCTTAATCTGATCCCTGGTCTCCCCATATCTCCAGGGTATGATGCTCTGTCCGTTCAGCCATTCAATGACGCAAGTGGAGTCCCCTTCTGCTATATTAATATGCTTTCAAACGGTCACTACTCACTACCCATAACACTACCCTTTGCAGTTGTACGCACGGTTCAAATTTCCGGATGAAACCGATACATACGGTTTTGGAGGTCACCGGGTTGATACTTGAATGTATTGGCCCATATATATTGGTATGTATCGGCCAATACATACCAATGTATCGTCCAAAACCAATACGTATCAGTTTTGGAGCTGGCTGATAATTGCCAGGAAACTGATATTTTGAACCTTGGTTGCACGATTAGATATTCACATACATCTTAACAAAGTATATCTGGAGCTTACTCTCATTTCTGATCTCCAACTACATTACCCTTTCTTGGCTAAATTTCAATTCCATTTTTATAACATTGGTACCTAAAACCGAAGTTTGATTGTCTGAGTTTATAAAAACACCCAGATGCAGGAACATAAATTGTGACAGCCCGCGAGGATTCTATATGATATCTTTTATTTTGAGATTCATGTACTCTGTGATTTGCTTTATGCTCTCTCTCTCTCTCTCTCTCTCTCTCTCTCTCTCTCTCTATATATATATATATATATATATATATATATATATATATATATATATACACTTTTTTAAAAATAAAATTAAAAAAACAAATGATCATTGCTCTTTTTGGTTGATGTTGGGAAGGGGAATTCACCATTGGTCACTGACTATTTCAGGTACTCACCCAACATCAAAGAAATAAAAGTTGTTAATCACAGGAAGGTTAGGAGGGCAAGGCTCTACTATTTGAGGGACAAGCTACCCAGGCTTTCCACCTTCAAGTAAATTTGTCAATCTTCATCAATCTCTATGACAGTTTTTTTTTGTTTTTTGGGCTTGTAAGTTTTCTCGAATGATCATTATAGAGTTTTTGTTTCTTTTTAAGTGAATTGAATCAATCTAGCTAATGTAATTCGTGGTGTATCAGAGGGAGGGAGGTGGATTTCACTTTTCAGGGCTAAACATTGGGCCTCGAAAGTTGCAAACATCACTTTTCATGGAATTTTCGGGCAGCTGTATAATATGATTTTAAGATTGAATGACGGCTGTCAACAGGTCAGCCGATCCGATACCTGACCCATACCAGATTGGGTACATAAATTAGGCCTATCGGATCGGGTTGGGCATGAGGCATTTGACGGGTCGGGTCAGACCTAATGTTTTGTTTATATCAAGGGAAATAAGGGGTTTTATCCATGCAGGGTTCGGTTTGACTTTCGGGTCGGGCACCTGCTTATTTCCCATTGGGCAGCCAAAATTTTTGCTTGACCTGACCCAACCCACCCATTGGCAGCCCTTAGATTGAATAGGTACTCAAACACACCCGCCCTTTTATCTCCCAATGGGTCAAGTTTATGTGCCCGACCCTCTAAAACAAGACGGGTGAGGATTTTTATACTTTTGATTCTTAATCAAAGAAATTCGATTACTTGCACCTAAAAATTATACTGTTACACATGACCTCTGCATTACCTTTTTGGAAAGAAAGACATGATATTTTAGGACTTGTGCCAAGTGAAAACACCATTTGATCCATCTGATTTAAAGGTCATTATATAAAAATATATTTTGTACAGAAGATTGACATGAGACATGATTTCTATCATATTTTTCATTATGGTCAAAGCTATCTTTTGATTCAAGACAGTCAAAGCATATGATTCAAAGGTTAACTGAGTTGAGTCATATGATAGCGATCATGTATTTGGAACCAAAGATCTTTACATCATATACTTCACTAGACAGACGGCAGACATGGTGTTCCATGTGACAGAAGCCTAAGATCGGCCCGCATCCAACTTTCAAAACCCAAGCCTGGCCTGGCCCGACAGATTTATTCCAAAAGCGGGCTGATGAGAATTAGATTATGGAAGGGGAGATAAGGAGACTTCTTTAGTCCTTTATGAATCTAAAATATCATATATATATATATATATATATATATATATATATATATATACACACACACAAGCAAAAAACACGTGCGTTGCACCTAATTCCATATCTCCTATGTAAGATAGCATGCGAATGGAGACTTAAAAAGTTCAACTGCCAATTAAGAATAAAACCTCTTTAGAATACCTTTGTGGTGGAGGGTGACATTTCAAACTTAGATGTTTAAAATTAGCAATTAATGACAGATGAGTACTGAATGAGGTAATTTGGAAAGTCTGAATAACACGTACTACAAAGTTTGAAATGTTCTTTTCCCAAGAATGGAAGAGAAACCGCAGGTTTTCATCTAATTAAAAAAGAAAATTTGAAAATTATATATAGAGCATATTGTTTGATTTACTAGTCCTACCAAAGATTCAGACATCTTCATCATCTTTGAACACCTGAGTTAATGAAAAACAATATACTTATTTATTATTGTACACAAATATTTCAAAATGCGTACTTGAAGCCATCATTTTTGGTGAATGAAGAAGCTCGACCTAGAAGCACAAAGCAAATAAATTTAGGAACCTCATACTTGATAGTGTTATTCTACTTTATAAGTTATTAATTATTTAAATAGATTCTCTAGTTGCCTCGTCAACCAATCTACAAGATATGTCTATCTTCTCATCAATTAGAGCTCCTAGAAACTCAACAATTTTAAGTTTAGTGGCGAGAATGGGAATTGGCATAGGTAGAAAGAAAGTTATAATGACATATTTGATGCAGAGAACGTGTAGGTGGCTGACGTGGTGCGATGTGACTGGCTGCACCGACCTATATTAATTGAGCCCCACTACCAATGTAGCCAATTGCATCGTGGCACATCAGCCACCTGCAATTTATCTGCATAAAATTTGTCCTCCCTTTATTACTATCCTAGTTAGAATAATAAAAGAAGCAACTTGCATGTCAGGATAAGAACAAAATAAATATTTGTTACGTAAATTGGTGCTTCTAAAATCAATTATATATTAATACAATGAAATATAAAGTAAATCTTAAAAAGTAAAAGCTTATGTAGAAAATTAATGTTCAAATAATGGAGATGAGTAAGTTATTAGTGCTGCTTGCACAGAAGGAAGAAGCCCCACCATACTTATTAAATGTATGAAGTTGATCAATCTCACATCAAATCCAACTCTTGCAGGTAATTATAGTAACTCAAACGATATTGTAGATTGTATAATCATAATATTGTACTTAAATAAAACATAAATGGCTCTTGAGAATAAAAGGATTACTGTTGAAACTTAACTTTTATAGGGGTAGTTACTGACAACTACTTATAGAAAAGTAAAAACTTGTTCAACGGCTCGACTCCATCAGCAACCCACTCTGCTTCACTTCCTTTTTGAACACTGTTGCTATTAATACTAATTGTTTGAGCCAATTTTTGAGTGTTGCAGCTCGCGCAAGCCACTACATCAAGCATGCCGACTAGGCTCTATGGAGTCGGCTGCAAATCACGCTTTAACCAAGCTGAAGGACGCGTGTCAATAAAATACAACTCCATTAGTTGATGACAGTCGCTCACCATTTTTCGACATCAAAGAAGTAAACGGATCAATTTAGTGCAAGAAATTAAAAAACACACGATAAAAAAAATAAAAATAAAAATGGTGAGAAATTCCCGACAACAAAAGCGACACGTGGTAACGAGACTATTCCTTTTGCTTTCGATGGTCTTCTTGGGATTTAAATGCCAGTGCACAAAACCAAAGTTATTAGATATAGAAAATTGAAAAAAAAAAAAAAAGTTTTACCAATTTCTCTTGCAAATCACATCCAAATTTCCAACTTAATCTACATTTTCACGAAAAAAAGAATTGATATACTTGAAAAGCTAACTAAAAAAGAGAAGGCAAATTCAGTCCCTTTACCAAGCTTATGGCCACCTTATGCTTCCTTGCTTCTTTGGAAGCCCATGAAAACTTTGATAAGACATGCAAATATTGCTTTTATTTCAAGCAGCAACTATAATTACACACACACACACACACACATATATATATATATATATATATATATATATATATATATATATATATATATATATATATATATATATATATATATTGCACAATGTATAGAATGAGGATACAAAATTTTCAAAGCAAAAATTTGATGAGAACTCTGTGAATTGTGCATGCTTGAAGAAGATTGGACCTGAAGGTGAGGAAATGAGGAGTCTTAAAAGGGGAGGAAGATCTATAAAAAATCATACGAGGATTATAGATAGGGTCATAATCTCATAGGTTAGTTTTTGCATTAATTAAAGGAAACGTATTGTCCAAGAAAATATCAACTCAAAGAAATTTAATAAATTACTAACAGTAGATAAAGTTATAGGTTAGCTCACTATCCATGTGGAAGTTGTACAAAGATGAGATAGTAAGTAGTACTTTACACTATTTGAAGTTATACAAAGATGGGAAATGATACTTTACACTGTTTGAAGTTGTACAAAGATGGAAAATGATGCATTTCAACGGATAAAAAATATAAATTACTAATAATACCCTATAAAAGTAAAAAAAAAACAAACTTTTGAGTTTGCCCACGAAAAAATCGACGAAATCGAATGGCATAAATAATAAAATTTTCTCTCCAATAAAACAAATGACATTGAAAATAAATTCTAATAGGGGCACCTAAGAGGGAGATACACTTTCAAGTATGATTTTTCACAAATGACCCTTCAACTTGAAATCTGTTGTCAACCTACGAAGAATGCTTATCGGACAATGCCATCATTCCTTCCCTTACAGAGAGATCTATAAAGTCCTCATTAAAAAAAAAACTACCCATCAAGAACTCCATTTTTCATTAGCCTTTGCTCAAGATCTTCCCAAATCAGAAAAAAAAAAAAAAAAAAAGGTTTATGAAATTAATCTTTTTCGCTTTTTCCTACATCAGATTTACAAAAAAGCAACTAATAATAATTATATTAATACCCTACTCGCTATATTACATACTAAATTATTAGACTATAGCTAATTTTTCAGAAAAAGATAGTGGAAGTTTTAATTTACCCACTCGCAGAAATATTTCACTTGCATAGAATGCGATCCCATTCATTCCCCAAATTGCTGAAGCACCATCAATTGTCATTAAAAAAATTTTAAAAAATTGAATTTACATATGCCTCAAGTACTAATTACTTAAAAATATGGAACATCGATTAATACATACCGGAGGGTACACCAAGTCACTATTGCTCCTATTAGGTAGATAACCGATGCTCCGCAACAGATTATCACTTGCAGGCCATAACCATGTTGTAAGATAGTATAACCAAGAGCGTGCCACTTTCTTTCCTTAAAAAAATTGTGAAATATATTGATTTTTCTTCCTTACCTTCACTGAAGTAAAATCTCTCGTAAGATTCTTCGGCATTACCTGTGCTATGAACACTGGAACCTATTTGGCCATTTGAGTAGAATAATTCCAATTTAAAAGATTTGACCTTATATCCCCCCTCCCAAAAAAAAATAAAAAATCTCAAAGCCAAAGTCACCATGCCACTATGACCCCTGAAATAACAAGTATCTGGAATATACCAAAGTAAATTCCCAATGATTCCTCTTCCATACACGAGTTAGGCAAAATATTATGAATAACCACCTCCATAAACCATGAAAAATAGGGACGGAAGAAAGAAGATTTGAAAACTTTGAAAATTGAAATCCATGGCGACTCAAAAGAGGAAAGAAAGTGGAAACAATTTTTTAAGGAGAACAGTGATTTTCACCTCTGCATATGCTAACATTTATTATAATGACATGCCATTTTTTGGGGGTTCAAGATAATTTTATTAATAGAATAAATGAAAGAAATATCAATGTCATCTAAGTAAGAAATATATCATTTCCAATAAAGAAGTGCTACAACTACCACTTTTTATCCAAAAAAAAATATGCTACATGATATAGAGTGCCTTTAAATCTACTCACCGAATCTTTGAGTTCACCCATGCTGAAACCTATTGACTGCTTTGAATCCGATGATGCAGATTATTTTCATACCAATCTTTCATATGATGCATCTTGAAATCATACTCTTACCATCCACCGTCGATTTTTTATTTCGCATGGTATCCATTCCAAAAAAGTGACCTTAACATCACGTGAAACTCATCACACTCAAATAAGGTCACTTTTTTGGGTTGTGTACCATATGAAATCAAAAACATATTGTTTGATGGCACGCTGATGATCTCAAGATCCATTATGTGAAAGATTGGAATGAAAAATGATCTACATCAACGGATTCAAATCAATTAATGGGTTTCAGTGTGGGTGAACTCAAAGATTCGGTGGGTGGAATTAAAAGTACTCTATGATATAATATCTACGGGATAAGCCTACTACTCCCCATAGGTACCATTTAATAAAGAGAGCAACAATTTGCACATGAGATTTAATACCATTGCATATAGTTTAAAAGAGAGACTTGGTATTTTTAGGACTTGTGCCACATGGAACATCATCTAAGCCGTATGATTTGAAGGCTATAATCTAAAGATCTATGGTCCCAAAGATTGGCACGAAACATAATCTCTATAATCTGATCCAACCCAGTCAACCGTTAAACCAGATGATGGAATTTGACTGTGTTGAATGAGTAGATGGAGATAGTGTTTCATGTCAATCATTGGCACCACAGATCTTTACACCATGACCTTCAAATTAGATGGCTGGGATGGTCTTCCACGTGGCACATGTCTAAAAATACAAAGTCTTTCTTTATAAACTATGTGCAATGGGACAAATCTTGTGTGCAACTACTTACTCCCTTAAACGATGCCCAATTTAGACAACGTGATTTCCATGCAAGCTAATCAATCATGACCATCCAATCTATTGGCCAACTCTTGGATGGGTCCTAGATTGAAAATGAAACCAATTAGAAGTCCATAATTTCGTCAGATCAATTGCTTATATCTGGATGATTTATACAAATTTGGGCATGGAAACAATCTAGAAAATTACCCATTGATCATACAGTAAATTTTTTTTTGAATTGTGTGTTTTTGGGTTATGTTCCATCCAAGAGGTAATCAAAAGATTGGATGACAAGATTAATCTCCATATGAGCTACAGTTAACCAAAATTGTTAGTGCCGATTATAATATACACCCCATCAGGAACCAATGTGAAGATCAATTAATAATTTAACATATAGCATCATGCAACAAGGAATGACTGAATTTTATTTTTTCTTAAGTCATAGCTCCATACAAATCAATACATATAAAAAACAACTACAGGAATAAAAATCTCATTTTTGACCGATCAAAATATATAAAAAAGGGCATCTGATTTTTTTTTGGGAGCCATTACTTGCCCAAGTTCTTCAAGTGATTGCACTGAATTTAAAGAAAGACTTGGTATTTTAGGGACATGTGATATGTAAAAATGCAATATGGACCGTCTGATTTGAAGTTCATGATCAATAGATCTCTGATAGATAAAATTGGAGCAAAACACGATACTTGTCATATGATCTATCGTAGTCAACTGTTGAATTATATAATAGTATTTGACTCCATTTAGTCAAATGATGAAAATTATATTTTGTTCTAATCTTTTACAATTGATATCTTTAAATCATGGCCTTCAAATCAAACGGCTTAGATGGTGTTTTCACATAGTAGAGGTCGCCAAAGTTGCAAGCCTTTCTTTTAAATTTGGTGCAATTTCGTGCAATCACTTGAAAAGCGTGGCAAGTAATCGTCCAGGTCCGAACCTAAAAACTTGAATCCTCGGAGAAAATCACAAAAGTACCTCGCGCATGAAAAAATAAAATACGATTTAATCGACAAGGCCTTCGAAGAAATCAACAAGTAGATTTCACCCGTACTCTTCTCCAGCCAAACTTCCTAAACAACGAAAAAAACCCTAATCTTTTATCACTATAAGTTCAACACAAACCTTTTAAGATCTAATCCAATCTACAAACCCTGGCACATCAAAGAGAGAGAGAGAGAGAGAGAGAGAGAGAGAGAGAGAAGAAAAAGAAAGTGATCACACCTTTGTGCCCCCATCATTGGGATTCGGCCGATAAAGCCATGCATAAATTTCCTTCCTACTATCAAACAACTTCTCCACAATCTACCTAAAATTCCTCGGTAATTTCAACTCCCAAGCAACACTAAGAAAAGGAAACTTGGTGGAGAAGGTAGACTTGGGTACCATCCTTACTTAATGTTGGCCAAATCAATCTCTCATTAAATGACATCCCTACCCCCGGAAAAACATAAAATTTACTTAATAATAGAAAGAAAAATGGATTATGATAAGGGCAGCTATTCGTGCCCTACATTTAAAAGTAAAATTTCACAAAGGACCCTTTGATTTTTTATATCCCAGATTTGCTTCAAGTAAGGACAAAGAATAATAGATGGGGGCATCTTTGTCCTAAATGAAAAATGACGGACCAAGCCTAGACTCTCTTTTGGCTTATATATATATATATATATATATATATATATATATATATATATATATATATATATTGGAAATCTTTTCCCATTGGGAAGATAAGATCTTAAAAAATAAATTATTGGGAGTTCGAGATTACAACTAGATATTGAGAGAGAGATTTAGAGAGAGAGAGAGAGGGAGAGATGCATGATGTCAATCCACTTTAATTGAAGGGCATGAGATTGGGGACGGGAGGCTATCATCTAAGCCAAATGATTTGAAGATCATGTTGTAAAGATCTTTGAAGCAAAAAATTGGCACGAAATATGATCTCTATCATCTGATTTGGCATAGTCGACCATTAAATCAGATGATGGTCTTTGACTGAATTCAATCAGGTGATATAAATTACTTTTCTTCCCAATCTTTGGCCTCAGAGATCTTTCCATCACGGTCTTCAAATCATATGGCTTAAATGGTGTTGTATGAGGCACAAATCCTAAAAATAAGAAGGGTGCCTCCATTAGCCCATGCAATCTCTTAAAGCACCCACGTGTGCAACCCCTTTAAAATTATTGATTGCTTCGGATCAGATGATGATCATTTTTCACTCCGATATTCCACACAGTAGATCTTGACATTATGTCGCACCTATTAGACAGTCAGTTTTTTATTTCACGTCACGAATCTCAAAAAAATGGCTCTAAAATCATTCGAGCGTTATGTGTGCCATAGGACCCACTTGAAAAAATTATTCATTACTAGCTTGATAATTTTGTGGCATCTCTGGAGAGAGTGAATCCCTCTTTAATCCACTCTTTCTTCTATAATCCATTTAGAATGGACAACTCAAAATTTTGGCCTGCCCAGACCCGACCCAATAGTGTACCCTACCTGACTTGGCCCAATGGTGCACTCAAGCCGACCCGACCCGATAGCCGACCAGAAAACTAGGCCAATAAAACTCCCTATTTTCAAAAAATTTATATGTAAAATACTGATTGGGGTCCGGCTGACGAGACCCATCTAATACCCAACCCGACAGATCAAATTTATGTACCTTACCTGGTAAAATATCGGGTTGGGTTGGATTCGGTATGGGTTGACCCAACCGTTGACAGCCTTAGTAGTGCAGTTTGATCAGTGGAGGGGGCGTACTGCAACGCAAGTACAAATTACCCTTAAGTAGTCAAGTTTAGTATGGCTAGGCTTGGCTTGAATGGCCCAATTCCTCAATTACGCACATTTTAATGCTCGCTTTTGGGGATGTGTGCCACATGGAATCCACCTTGACCGTCTGATAGGCGGGTCATGATCTCAAGATCTATTTTGACGAAGATTGGGAAGAAAAACAATCTTTATCGTTTCATTCAAGATAGTCAACGATTTTAATGATGGAAACCCCATGCTGCAAACAAAGAATCTTGCCTGGAAATAGCAAACTTAACAATTGATAATTCAGCTATAAGTTTAAAGTTTGGGTACCTACATTTCCAGCCGAAGGTTCGGTTTCCACGGCAGGATGGGCTTGCCACCATTAAAATCATTGACTGCATAAAATTAAATGATAGAAATCTTTTTTTCTCCAAAAGTGATCGAGAAAACCCTTCACATGGTACGCACATGATGATGGTTATGTTTTGGGAAGTTCTCACGTATTTTTATTGATTGATTATGCAGCCAAACTTTCGGATTTTGGCCTTCCAAAAGGTGGACCGCAAGGAGATGAGGCCCATGTGTCTACGCGAGCCATGGGTACCTACGGTTATGTCGCACCTGAATCTGTGATGACTGGTATGTGAATTATTGACCTTCTAAGATTACCTACGATTAGCTTATGACTGGTATATAAATTATTGACCTTGTAAGATTACCTAAGATTAGGTAATCAATTTCTTATATAGTTGAAGTGAAGATTACATACTTCTTGAGTTTCAGCTTTTATGATGTTTTACCAGGGAACTTCTAATTGCATTCTGCAGCTCAACTCGTCAGAAACCCCATCAAATCCATCAAATCTTATTCTGTAGGTGCTTATGTTTAAGATAGTGCAACTAATACAGTTCCAATGGATTATAAGGTTGTGTATGGCATAGCTCTTTGTTAGCCTCTGCCAAAGCAGAGCCCCTGCCATAGCACAGTTAACCTGCTTTAGCAGGTTTCCATCCTCTTTGCTAACATCACGCTACTTGCTCTAGCAGGTATCCCTTTTCTTTGGCAAGAATTACTTGTTTAATAGTTTTATCCTCCTCTCTATTCACTCTTTGACAGAACAAATTTTATTTGCTTTGGTAGGGAGCTAGTAGAGAGCAGGGAGGTTGCTGCTAGAGCAGATAAATCCTCCTTTACAATGAGTTAGAAAAGAAAATGGGAACAAATTAAAGATGACAAACTTCATTGTGGCAGAGGCTAGCAAAGAGTTATGCCATATGCAGCCTAAGCTACTTTTATGTATATTAGTTTTTATGTATTAAATGATGGGAAGAATGGTGAAAGCTTGACATGCTATCTAAGATTTTAGCATTTTTTAAATATTTTTTTCCGTCTATTTATTTTTTAGGTTACTATTTATTTTTATGTTCAGATTATAGATGTGTACTGCTGGAAGCCTAGGGCAAAAAAAAAACACACAATAGTAAAAAAAAATTCATTGAAGACAACCAAAAGTCATTTCCAATGCAAAAAAATTATAATTCATTAGAGACGGTTGGAAGCAGTCTCCAGTTATAGAAGATAACCTTAATAATAGAAGATTGTCATTGAGGACACTTCAAGCCGTCTCCAACCATAGTGACCAAGTCGGGGGTTATGGAATAAATCAGCTTGGAAAATTTTTAAAAAAATCCGGCAAAATTCATCAAATTCAATAAAATACGATCAAATTTTGGAAAAATAAAAAATAAAATTAACTAATAAAAGTTTGTGACCAAAATCGGCAATAATTTGAGAAAAAGTCGTTTAATTCGTATATAATTCATAAAATTCGCGAATTATTAGAAAAATTCTGATTTAATTCTATAATTCCGAATAATTTGAATTTTATTCATTTTTTCAAAAACTCGTGAATTATTTGTGACTTTTTCAAAAAGTTGATGAATTTAGTCACATTATCTCCAACATTCGTTTGTCTATTCTACTGGATATGGCTATGGAGACCGCTTATAGCGGTTTCCAATAACCCCCACTATCGGTGATGGCTTTGCCCCTCCTCCACCATTTAGTCTTTAAAGACATTGGAGACGGGGTGTCGAGACTACATAGAGTTATCTCCAATATTATTAGAGACACGGCTCTAGGCCGTCTCCGATAAAAGTATTTTTTTTAGTTCTCTATTCCCTTGGCACTACTACAAACCCATTGAATATTCGCCACACTCCAAGTCTCCAATAACAATAGTAATAAGCGCTTTGATCCCGATGGTGCACATACTAGTCCTGGTAGTGCTAGCACACCCTTCTCTTGGATCATCTCCTTCAAGCTACTTGGCCAAGTTGCATTGGAAAAACATTTTTTCAAAGGAAGTTATATGCTTGAGCGAGAAAAACTTTGTCTGACATATGATGTACCTAAAGCTAAAATGAGTATTTAAAATGGTGTTAAATGGTATTTTAGAGAAGTAGCCGAGTTTATTAAAACAAGAAAATGACAATGTTGCTTCTCTAATATGATATTACTTCTCTTGAAAAGTGCTTTTTGGAAAAGGTTTACCAAACA
This sequence comes from Chloranthus sessilifolius, assembly GCA_021018995.1. Taxonomy (NCBI): domain Eukaryota; kingdom Viridiplantae; phylum Streptophyta; class Magnoliopsida; order Chloranthales; family Chloranthaceae; genus Chloranthus; species Chloranthus sessilifolius. The sequence continues at coordinate 108,684,507 of CM037595.1, forward strand.
AGGCCTTGTAATTAGTGGGGGAAGTTTGGTTAACTAAACTAAAACCGAATGTGGGTTCCGGTGTCTCTTCACGTGAAACCGAACTCAAACCAAAAATTTTCAGTTAACTGAACTCCACCCCCTTGAACCGAAACCGAACCAATCCGGTTTCGTTTTCAATCGGTTTCGTTTTCAATTTTTCTATTTTTTTTAAAGAGAATTTTCTTATTTTTTCAAGTTCTTTCTTTTTTTTCAATTTTAGGGTCGGTTTTCTCTCCCTACTCAGCTGGTTTTCGACATCCAAAAATCGAATCAATCGATAACCAGTTCCAATTTTTCGGTTTTGGATCGATTTAGGTTCAGTTTCAAATCGATTGTTTTCGATTCGGTTTCATCGGTTTTCAATTTTTTTTACCCATACATGTAGTTGACAAGATGTTGCCTAGCGATGATATTGAAAATAAATAATATAAAAAATAAATCAATTACCACTGCACACAAGATTTTTAAGTGGAAATTCAAAAGAGAAAAAATCACGGGATCTACACTAGATCTAAGGCAACAAATACACTATGAGTTAAATGGTTACAGAAAGTACCGAATGAATGCAAACTTTCTAGTCATATCAAATCTTTCCTAACCACAACACTAGAATCCACTTTGCGTCCCCATAGTTCCTCGATTTGTCACCTTCAACCACCGAGTCGCACGATGGTCCACTCGTGTTCAGACGAACTACAATCACACCCCAGATTCCACCAAGGTCACTCGATTCCACGAGCCTAGACACGCTCGAAACATCAAGCGCAATTTTCTTCAGAAAATATAAACAGAATAAAAACCTTTAAATCACTAAGGGATCCGATCAAAATTTTCAATGGCCAAAATGTTTTCTTCTCTCATAAAGACGGTTAAGCAATAAATTCAAGAGAGCTAAAAGCCTAGAAGTCTTTAAGAAACTATTAATTTATAGAAGTTATACCCTAAAAGGAGATTTGGAAAACTCTTTTAAGGAGCCAATCTCATAGTTGACCGTCACTTAAGTGGTGGTCAATCGTGAAACCAAAGATGGTTAATCACGTTTCTTTACGTGGTCAATCATCAATAGAATTATAACTTTTATAAACTGGTCTTCTTAGAACTAAAAACACTTTTGAATATATATAACTCAATCAAACACCATAAGATTCACAAGTGAGTAGTTATACTTGGCAGACACATGAGAATGAGCTACCAGGTTATCATAGATATTGGCAATCAAATCTAATAATTTTCTTCTTTGTCATCATTTATGACAAAACCTAGTTTACAAGGGTAGGACAAAAAAATTACATCAATTATAAGTCAATCTTATACAGATAATCTATATGTCATGCAAGAAATTACAACCAATAATCAAAATTTCGGTTTCGGTGGAAATTTCGGTTTCGGTCTCCACCGAAACCGAAACGAAATCATATGTTTTCAGTCATTTTCAGTCCAAATGTAGTTTTCGGTCGAAATTCAAAATTTCGGTTTCAGTCCCCACTGAAACTGAAATGAAATCCGAATTTTTGATCATTGATTATAACTCAATACACTCCTCCTAAACCTATGCCAAGTACAACAACGATGATGATGACAAAAAAAATCTTCAACCTATAATCTGAAACACTAAAAAAAAAGAGAGCTAAGTCTAAAAGAGAAAAAAATACAACATACAAGCTCCAAAAAGATCATTACATCATCATTGCTTAAGAAAAAGATAATCACTAAGAAGCACAAGGCACAACCACATCCTATCACATCATTCTCCCCATTTTTGCATAAGGGGACAAAGGGACAATCTTGCAAGTTAGAGAACCAGAAAAAACCATCTATAAAGAAGAAGAAACAATAAAATAAAAAAATGAGACAGTTGACTGTCAATTAGTTAACGATTGACAGGGGGAAGGAGAAACACTGCAAACTCGGATGCAACAACCTTGGGATATCGCAAGATTGTTCCCACGGTTGACCCCCACTACAAACACGGTCGACCGTCGTACTAAAAAAATTAGCTTAATCAGTGCATTTTGGCAAGAAGCATCAGGGTCGACTGAAGATCAGTCACGGTCAATCAAGAGTTTTTTTTTTTTTTTTTTTTTTTTAAATAATAATTAAAAACATGAATCGACTTATCAGTAGCATTGAAATGAAGGAAATAAAATTACTGATTATCCCTAGCAATATAGACCATCAACAAAACAAGACACGCAGACCAATTCTTCCCCTCATTTACCATCTATGATCAAATAATCATCATGCAAACCTTTAAAAATCAATTTCAAAATTTCAAAAATGAATCAAATCAAATATGTCATCATAACAATCATAAATTTCAAATAATCATCAATCATGCACATTGAATCAGAAAGGATAATCTTACAATGCATTTAATCTCAAGTGATTATTAAATAACATACAGCACACACATGTCTTCAAAGCAACAAACACTCATCAACCTTGTTTATGCAAATTCATAACTTTCACATATATTTGACAAGATAAATGTGATGATGCCATGATCAATGATAACTATCTCAAACATGAAGAGTGCAAGGAAAAATAAGGGATATAAGGTGATAAATATTTTCAACCCAACTACATCTTCGAATCATATAAATCTTCATTAAATAATAAAGGGAAGTTTATAAAATTGTGTAAACCCAAATACCCAAGTGAACTTCCCGATTGTTCTACCTAAGAGGATGGTGGCTTTCTCACCAGACTTGTGTAGGTAGTCATTTTCGTCTCTTCCTCATAACTTCTAAATTGAGGAGAATAAAATTTTTGAGTTTTTTTTTTTTTTTTTTTTTAAATGACGAATGGGAGAAATTTGAGAACGACAACTTTCACTCCACAACTGACTCTGTAGCTCTTTTCACCGTACTTAGTGATGGCCTTCACACGAGTCGTCTGTGTAGTTATTTCTCATAAAAAAAAAAAAAATTAAGGCTAAAAAAGGCTAATGGGATACGTGACACTCAATATGAAAAGGCAATCATTCAAAGTTTAAACATCACCTTCAAATAATTTACCAACCATATGGTGATGAATTGAAAAGTCACATATATATGATTTTAAAGGTTAATTGACTAAGATATACATATGTACACAATGTTACCAAGACCACCCATGCACTTAAAATTTAATGAATATAAGGAGAGGTCTAACATATACAAATATATATACAAGATAATAAAATTGAGCATATGATTATAGATATGACACACTCATAAATATTTTTTTTTCTATTTTTTTTATTGTTATCTTTTCAAAAAAAAATATTTATATATTTTTGATTTTTTATAAAATAAAATAAAAAATAAGGAAAAAGTAAAAACCTACTAAAATATAAAAACAAAGAAGTTCAAATCAAATCGCTCTTCCCGATCCACTTGAGAGTGTATCTAGGAATTGCAACCAATACAAAAATCGTTTCTCTCAACATTCCTTAAATTTGAAATCAAATTATGATATTGAGAAACTTTTATGTACTTCTTAGAGATAGGTTTATTTAAATTCATATTTCTCTTTCTATCATTATGAGTATTTAGGTACCTATGAGGTATAAGTCTACCATTAGGCCAAATTCTCTCCTTCTCTATGTGCATGATTCCTTCTAATCATTAAGGATTGACATATGTCCCTTCTTCTAATAACACAGTTATAAATAATGCGCCCTTATCTATCACAGTAAAAGCACCTAGGGGCTCTTCTACCAACAATTATAGAAATAACAAAAATATTCACAATTGGCTTTGGGTTGGTCTTAGGCTTAGAGGAAGAAATACCAACATATCCAAGACCAACCTTATTAGCTCTTGATTTTCCAATGCCAAGCAATTTTTTAAGTTTTTCTTTATCATTACAAAAACTAGTGAACTTTGAGGTTGATGAGGCAAGTTCACTTTTCAACTTCTCATTTTCAAGGGTGAGGTCCTCAAAATTCTCATGATGCTCTAGACATTCAGTTTCAATGAACCTAACTTTATCTTGGAGAGATCTCATAGTGTTTTCTTGTTTTTCCTTGACAAGTTTAAGTTTCTCAATCTCAAATTTTAGAAAGGAATTAACACTTTTTAACTCGAATATTTCTTTTAAGTGTTTACCCTTCACTTTAATCAGCTTCATACACTCGAGGTACAACTCACCATAAGCTTCATTAATGTCACAAGCCTCTTCTTTATAATCAGATAATGATTCAACATCATTAGAAACCGCGACATTTGCCTCATTGACAGTAACTACAAAGGCTCTAAACTTATTTTGTTCCTTCTTATTTGGGCAATTCAAAGTAATGTGCCCAAAACCCTTACACTTGTAACAATGGACATTTTCAAAAGATTTATTTTTATTTTCAAAATTGTTTTGTTTGTTTAAACCATTTTGTCTATCTCATTTTGAAAATGATAAATCTAGGTTACCAAAAAATGTCATAGAAACACTTGGTTCGTGAGAGCTCAAATCAAGTGCACTGACTCTAATGCCGATTGAAATTTCAGTATCCTAGATTTGCCTAGCGATGATATTAAAATAAATAATATAAAACAAATCAATCACCATTGTACACGAGAGATTTACGTGAAAACTTAAAAGGAAAAAAATTACGGGATCTAAACCAGATCTAAGGCAACAAATATGCTATGAGTTAAATGGTTACAAAAAGTATCGAATGACTACAGACTCTCTAGTCCTATCAAACATTTTCAAACCGCAACGCTAGAATCCAGTTCGTGTCCCCATGGTTCCTTGATTTGTCGCATTTAACCATAGAGTCGCATGATGGTCCACTCGTGTTCAGACGAGCCACAATAATATCTCAGATTCCACCAATGTCACTCGATTCTAGGAGCCTAGACATGCTCGAAACTTCAAGCGCGATTTTTTTTCAGAAAATAGAAGCGGAACAAAAGCCTTGAATCACTAAGGGATCCAATCAAAAGTTTTAAAGGCAAAAAAGTTTTCTTATCTCACAAAGGCAGCTAAGCAATAAATTCAAAAGAGGTAAAAGCCTAGAAGTCCTTAAGAGATTATTTATAAAAGTTATAGCCCTAAAAAGAAATTTGAAAAAGTCTTTTACGGAAGCAATCTTACGATTGACCGTTACTTAAGTGGTGGTCAACCATGAAACCAAAGGTGGTTAACCACGTTTCTTTACGTGGTCAACTATCAATAGAATTATAACTTTTATAAACTTGTCTTCTTAAAACTAAAAACACTTATGAATATGTATAACCCAATCAAACATCATAGGAATCACAAGTGAGTAGTTATACTTGACAATACACATGAGAGTGAACTGCTAGGTTATCATTGATTGTCAGTGGCGAATCCATAATTTTTTTTATGGAGGATCCCTTATAGTCGTAAGATAGTAATAATGGTAAAGAACACTTCAATGATGTGAGATCAAAATTTCTAATTTAATGATAAATAATTATTTAAACACTATTTGGTGTATAAATGTCTGTCAGGAGTCATTATCCCTAAAAATAATTATACTCTGAGTAATATATTAGGGCTTTTATTTTTTATTAAAAAATAATAATTATACAATACCTATGATTTCAGCAAAAAATTGATGATAATCTAAGATCTTGACGTTGGCGATCGAAGAGTGAGTGAGATGTCATAGAAAGAGATAGGTGACTAAGATTTAAGAGAGAGAAAAGAGGGAGGGAGAAAGAGAGAGAGAGAGAAGACAGAGAAATGTTGGGACTTGGGAGTGGGAGGAGAGAGACTCTTGAGAGAGAGAGAGGAGAAAGAGAGAGAGAGATCAAAATTTCTAATTTAATGGTAAATAATTGTTTAAACACTATTTGGTGTATGAATGTTTGTCAGGAGCCATTTTCCCTAAAAATAATTATACTCTGAGTAATATATTAGGGCTTTTATTTTTTATAAAAAAATAATAATTATACAATACCTTTGATTTCAGCGAAAAATTGACGATAATCTGAGATTTTGACGTTGGCGATCGAAGAGTGAGTGAGATGTCATAGAAAGAGATATGTGACTAAGATTTGAGAGAGAGAAAAAGGGGAGAGAGAAAGAGAGAGAGAGAGAGAGAGAGAGAGAGAGAGAGAGAAATGTTAGGACTTGGGAGTGGGGGGGAGAGAGACTCTTGAGAGAGAGAGAGAAGGAGAAAGAGAGATGGAGAGAAAATGATGGAGAGTGGTTGGGCTTGGGGAAATGTGAAAGAATTTTGGGTTGAGATTTGGAGAGAGAGAGAGAGAGAGAGAAAATTTTGGGAGTCTATTTCTGTTAAAAAATATTGTAAACAAAAAAGTAAGTTTTTAAAATATCTTAAAAATTTTGAGATTTTGAGGATCTTTATTAAAAGATCTTGCCCCTAAAAAGATAGACCTTAAAAGGTTTTAAAGAAAAAAAACTTGAGATGGGGGATCCTTGGACCCCCCATTGAATAATGTGGCTCTGCCACTATTGATCGTGACAATCAGATCTAGCATGTTTCATTAGTTTTTTATTTTTTTTCCACCCTTACATGTAGTTGACAAAATGTGCACTCAGTGCACACGGACCGTGCACCTAATAATACCTCTTCTGTTGCGTTTGGGTTAGCTCTTTTACATAAAATAGTAGCTCATTCGCATCAAAGAGCAACTCTTTTCTTTCTTTGGCTCCGACAGAAAAATTTCACAATCGGTAACACAGCTCCTCACCCCATACGCTCTTATGGGAGCTATTTTAAGTAATAAAATTGCTCCCGGCCATAGTAGATATTATTTCCTCTCATTCAGAGGAGGAGAGAGCTGCTTCTCCTTTTATAAGAGCCAGCTCAAACACAGCCTTAATAATTAGGCAGCTCCCAGGCAACCTCCTTTGCCTGTCCCTCGGTCCCACTCCAGCCTCGCAGTTTAATTTCCATTTTAAAGAACTGCGCGCTAATCTCCCACTGACAGACACGTGTCCCTACCTATTTAAACTCCCAAGTTATAGATATTTCCTAATTATTATATGTTTATGGCCACATATATATTAGGTAGGTCCCCATATGTCAGAAAATCAATTTGGCTTAAAAAATATATATTTTTTGACTTACATAATCAAAAAATATATAAATATATTTAGGAAAATTTTCGGAATTGACAATATACCTTTATGCGAGAAACCTTATATTTTCATTTTCACCTAAACCGACTGGCACAAAAAGTCTAGAATACTCTTTCTTACACTTTATATCGTTATATATAATTTAAAATTTTATAAATTTATATTTTTTTTATATTTATGTGATACGAATTTGAGAGCTATAATATAAAGATAGATGGTGCCAAAAGATTGACACAAAAAATGATGATACTGCCTATTTAAAAAAAATAAAATAAATAAACTGCATGTTTAAATAGGTGATACCGACTCTTCGCCTATTTAAACAGTTTGATATCGATTGTTATAAATATATATAATCATTTTTTTTATGTCATCATTTTTCGTGTCAATTTTTAACACCATCGATCTTTACATTATAACATTTAAATCATAGATGCTACTTCACATATTTAAAAAAAAATAATAAAAAAAAAAAACACATAAGTACTACTTGGGCTTCTGTCGGAAAAAGTACATATGAAAGGATAAATTCTGTAAATTTTCCTAAATATATTTATGTAATAATTCAAAAGTAGCCCAAAGCTCACTTGTCGGAGATGAAATCTCTTAACAAGATGGATTAATATTATATAACGACTAGAGGACCCAAATGATTTTTAATCGGACTACTCCGTGAGACTTAGGCCTCGTGGCATAGTCGTGCAATATGTATCTAATAAATTATTACATATTTGTTTCACCGATAAAACAGGTGCCTCAGTTGAATCAAGCGACACCGATAAAACAGGTGCCTCAGTTGAATCAAGCGATTGAAATTATTTTTTATCTCAATCTTCCTTACGATAGATTTTAAAATCATTTAGCGCCTATTACACAGTCAGATGTTAATACCACATGACACGAGTCTCTAAAAGTGAAAGTAAACTCCTTTTTTCTATGATTTAGGTTATTTTTGGGGATTTGTGTTTTGTGGAATCAACATCTGATCGTCTGATAAGAATATTATGATTTTAAGCGATCACCAATATTTTAGTCAAACCAATTAATGGTTTTTGTTTGCGAAATAATCGTATGGAGCTTACTATTAATCGGTTGAGAATAGCCCTACCCAATTATTAATTGGATAATAGTATTTGCAACAAAAAATTTGGTCCGCGACATCGGTTTCCATTGTTAAAAATGTTGATAGTCTTGAAATAGATGATGGAGATTGTTTATCGTTCCAATCTTACACAAAATTGATCTTGAGATCATGACCCACCTACTGTTGATTCCACATGAACATGTTTCCAAAAGTGAGCTGATCACAGTCACTTTTGACGATATGTATCACATGGAATCACCATTTGACCGTATGATACATGGTTCAAAATTTCGGCCTTCGGTGGCCCCCGAAACAAAATATACATACTTTTAGTATCGGAATCAAACTAGCATATTATCAGTCGATAATTTGGTGATTAGCAAATTATCGGTCAATATTTTGGTTTTTCGGTAATTTGATTTTTTTTTTTTTATATTTTAAAAGTGCACCGAAATTTCAATATTTCGGTCAAAATTTTGGTTTTGGACAGGACCAAAACTGAAATTTCAATCCTCTGTCTGATATGTGTTTATGATCTTAAGTTCTCTTGTGTCAAAGATTGGACAGAAAAATGTTCTCCATCGCCTGTTTCCGAGAGTTAATAGACCTCAGGTTGCAAACACCAATCTTAAGTTGCAACTTAGACCATGTAGATTATTTTAGTCCAATCTTCTAAAACAAAGATCTTAAGCAAGCCATCAAAAATTCATCAGATGGAACACATGATGGTTCAACTTGTCATAATCAAGTGACCTGAGCATCAAATCACCTGTCGCTCGGGCGAAACACTTAAAACTAACTTTTAAAAATTAACTGATTCTGCCAAATTATGTCCGACTCTGACGAAACATAGTGATTTCCATTACCATTTTACTCTCTGTAGCCATGATACGGAGCGAGCGAGAAACAGAGGGGATGCGTAAGATAAGAGATTGTGCGTAGGATAAGAAAAATCACCTCTCTACGCTTCTGCTGTCTCCATTTTGCCCATTTTGCCCTTCCATCGATGTTTCCGAAGAAAATGACGCTAATTACGGGTTTTTGTGGGTAATAAGGACCGACAAATTTGTTGTTTTTCTGCCACATGTGTGAGCTTCTAGCGACCCCCAGCCCTCGTTAGGGTTTCTTCTCCTTTCTTCGTCAAAATCGAGTTTTTGATTTTGATTTTTTTGTAAGGTTTTATTCCTGGTAAAGATCCATTTGGTGGTGGAAATCATGAGCAGTAGCCAGTTGATCTCCGTTCATCCGGAGGAGCTCACGTTTCAGTGTAAGAAATTGATTCGTCGTTGAATTTTTATTTGATTATCGTTGTAATTAACGAATTATATGTTATATGTTCAATTTTGGGTGATCTCTGTTGAATATGGAGTTCACAGAAGCATTCGATCATAGAAAACACAAAAAATATCATGAGAAAAAATTGCTTATCACTAAAAGAAAATGTAAGCAAATTCGTCGTTCCTATATGTTTTCTTCTGCTTACACCATAAATTAGCTTAATTTTCTAGAACAGATCTCTTATTCAATTTCATCTAGTATTATGGTGAAGTTTTTAGATTTTAATATGTAGTCATCCTTTTATAGAGGTCTCCACATCTCCTTCATGTCTATTGTGAAACATGATCCATTTCAAACCGCATTCTAAGGAAATTCCAATAAATCTCCGTTGTTGGACGTTGGTGCACAGTTAGAGCCTCCCGGTAAGCCATGGGTTTTGATATTTTTTAACTAGATAAAATGTGGTGGAGATACAACACAGAACTACAAAATTACGGCAGGTGGAAATACCACAAAATTTATGTTATACCAAAAATGAAGAAATCACTAAATAAAATATGAGAGAGATGCATCATACTTCGTCCCTCTTCAACATCTGACCTAAACGAAGCACTAATACTCCCTTGTTTGATCACAAGTTTTGAGCTATAAACAATAGTTAATTAAACCATGTACACCAAAATCTGCCCTTTTTACCAACAAAATTTCCAATTTAAGTTTTCTACTACAGTAATTTTTTACCGTTTCCATACAAACACGTAAAGTCCATTAAAAATATCCTAATCTTCTAATTTATGAAGACTAGGTAGAAAGGGAAATTCTAACTTAGGTTTTTAAATCCGCTAAACTTGTAATCTACATGGACCAATTGCCTTCTTGAATGTAGACTTATAACACAATCATCTAAGTGGGAATCCTACAAATATACAATATCATATCTGTTTACTGCAAAATATTTGTTAGAAAGCTTGGAATGTCCCAAGTGCCAACTTTGACACTCTTGTATGGCAATTAGTTTAATGTGTATCCATTGATCAGAAGATTGGCGCTTTCTTTGCATTTTGTTGCTGCAACTTGTTTGATGCATGACCTTAGTTCTAGATAAACTCATAGAGTTTTTTTTTATAGAACTCATAGAGTTCATTCATAAAAAGAAAAGAAAAGAAAACTCAATAGACTTCAATAATTAGAATATGGTAAGACAAACAATTTTACTTTTGAAGCCAAAGTAAAATTAATTTTAGCAAAAATGAAGAAAAGGAAAGTGCTACAACCATATGGGATGACTATAGAAGTCTGGATCATGGTTCAAACTTTCAGCCGAAATCTTCAGATATCGGCTGAAACGTTTCGGTCTCGGTCCCTACCGAAACTGAAAACCAAAATTTCGGGTATTTAATGTACTATGGGAAAATTTCGGTTTCGGTCGTGACTGAAATGGAAACGAAATCCGATATTTTTATCCTTGGTCTGGATTGTGATAGGGAAGGAAGCTTTTTGGTTGACCAAACTATTCAATAAGATACTAAGAAAAATAAAAGTACCTGAAGAATGGAGAAAGAGCACAACTGCCCCTTTCTATTAGAATGAATAGCATATCAAAAAAATAAATTTGCCAACTATTGAGGCATTAAAATTATGATTCATGCTATGAAAGTCAGGGAGAAACTAGTGGAGCAACTTTTAAGACAAGAACTAAATAATTTTGAGAACCGGTTTATGCTTATGTAAAATAAATAAACAAGTTCAGTCTTTTTCTTGTTGAAGGCAACTAATTGAGAATTTTTAAAAAGGAAAATATGTAATAAAGTGCCTCAAGATAGATAATCTGTAATATAGTCCCCCAAGATAGATAATATGGCGGACACTAGGGAGGAACTGCGTTTCAAATCAACATATTGAGATAATCTAAAAGCATGTTTGAAGGGGTAGTAACAAATGAAAGAACTAGGTGGAGAGATTGAGTTCCCTGTCCGAGTTGGGTCTCATCAAGGGTCTAATTTTGAGTCCTCCATTTTCATTGGAGTTATAGATAAATTGAAAATCGAAATACAATATGAAATTCCATGGTGAATGTTGTTTACTGATGATGTTGTGCCAATTGGCCAAATAAGCAAACATGTAAATAGTAAGCTATAACTATTGAAAAATGAGAAATACCTTAGAATTAAGGGTTTAAAAAATTAGCAGGACAAGAATGAAATAAATGGAATAAAATTTGTGTAACCATGTGATCCTGGAAGATGAGATCAAAATAATATAATTTCAGTGCCACAAGCTCATAGATTTTGGTATTTGGGCTCTTCTATAGAAACAGTGATGTTTGAGGAGGATGTATCAAACATACCAATGCCAGGTGGATGAAGTGGAGAAAGGCGAGTGGTGTATAATATGATAGACAAGTGCTGCTTTGGCTGAAGGGCCTTTTTTATAACATGGTAGAAATTCTGTTAAGACCTCATTTTCATATGGTGCACTTCAGATTATTGGGCAATGAAGAAGTGATAAAAAATGAAGATATAGTACATGTGGCTAGGATGCGTGTGCTCTTTTTTTTATAGGTATGATGGGCTCAAACCTGTGATCTTGAGGTAGCAATATTGTCAACCATCCATTGTGGTACAAGCCCGTAGGATGTGTATGCTAAGGTGGACGCATAAAGTAAAAATGAAAGGATGAAATTAGGAATAGCCAAATGATTATATAACCATTATAAGGGTGGCTTCAATAAAAGAAGATTAAGGAATTTCATTTAAGATGATAGGCATATCTGTAAGACCTGAAACAAGCACAAGGAAGTAGAAGTGGCGGACCAATACAAATTTGCAGAGAACTAATGAGAAAAACCATGATGGATTGTGGAGGAACTGAGAGTTTAGCATTGAACAAAAATAAGTGGAGCACTAGGACTCTTAAGGCCAAGCTCAAATACGTGACTCATAATGATTTCTCTCTCTCTCTCTCTCTCTCTCTCTCTCTCTCTCTGTGGAAAGCATGGGAATCCCCTAACCTCAACACTATAACCTTGGCGGCATCACCATTGGGACACCCCAATCTCTCAAATAGTAAAGTGGCATTAAAGATTAAGAATGAACTTGGAAAGTTTTGAACTCATGATCAATCAAGGCATCACAATGCCTTCCTTATAATATCTTGCTATGTTATAAAGCATTTGATCATTTGTGAGGTTTTGGGCACAAACCAGCCTTGAGAAATCCAAATCATGTGTATATATCATTTAAATTTTTTTGTAATATATAGATACATGAATAACAATGTGAGACTATGTCATAAGAGAGTATCCATATTTTTACTTTAAAGTGGGAAAAGGCGAAGGCTAGGTGGTTTTAATTTTATTTATTTATTAATAGAAAAACTATCCCAAATGAACATACAATAGCCTAGCAACATAAATGCATTTTATTGTGTTTTGAATTTGTGATATCCATTACTAAAACCAAAATATATAAAAAGAAAATTCAAAATGTCAAAAGGGAAAAATGGATATCACAAATTCAAAAACGAACCCCCCCCCCCCTCTTCCCCCCCGGTCCTCTCCCATTAGCCAACTGATATGGCCCAAAAATGCTCTCTGTGAATGTGAAGGTCCTTTTGTATGTAGTTCATCTCTTGGAATCAATGAGTTTCCAAGGCGGGTCAGAAAAATTACTAATCCATGATATAGCTGTAGTGAAGTCTCCCTTTAGTGGCACACACTCCAGGAAGTAAGGAACTTACAGACCATAACATGTGCACCATAGCCTTGATCGTTTCGCTTGATCCTAGAGTGCTAGTTAAAGGATAATAACTCAACACTCAAGTTGTCATGAGAAACCCCACCACAAGAAGAAATGATTGGGTTCCACCTATTGAAATTCTGTTCGATCTACCTTGTTCTCTGAAATTTATGTGTATGCTAAGGTGGATGCGTAAGTAACAAGAAGGGATGAAATTAGGAATGACCGAATGATTACATAACCGTTATAAGGGTGGCTTCAATAAAAGAAAATTAAGGAATTTCATTCAAGATGATGGCCATATCTGTAAGACCTAAAACAAGCACAAGGAAGTACAAGTGGAGGACCAATACAAATTTGCAAAAAACTAATGAGAAAAGCCATGATGGATTGTAGAGGAACTGAGAGTTTAGCATTGAACAAAAATAATTGGAGAAATAGGACTCTTAAGGCCAAGCTCAAATAAGTGACTCATAATTGTTTCTCTCTCTCTCTCTCTCTCTCTCTCTCTCTCTCTCTCTCTCTCTCTTTCTGGAAACCATGTGAGGGGGACATCGCCTAGAGGACCTAGGTTTCAGGCCGTACCAGGTGTACCGACGAAAAAAGAAGCGGCGAAGGAACCATGGAGCCTCAAGATCCACTGAGGAAAGGGCCTAGAGATCAACCCATGAGGCACAAAAGTCATCAGGCGACAGACGTCCGAAGGCTTTGGACGAACGTCCGGAATTAGAGGGTCATACTGTTAATGCGCGATGGACGTCCGTAGGCAGTACGGAAGTCCGTAGATAGGCGACAGAAGTTCGTGGTGCCTAGGACAGACTTCCGTGGGGATCTTCGCCCTGCGACTTAAGTGATGCGTTTTATCCTTTTAGTGAATAATTTGTCCTTTTAGCCCTTTTCTTGCTTTCGTTTAAGATGTCCAATGTAAGTTACCACTAAGAGTAACATAGTACTTTTCTATTTTTAGGTTTATTCCTTTGTAATAGCTATAAAGCCCAATTTGTAAGCCATTTTTGGCACTTGGAAATTTAATGAAAATGTGCATTTGCATTTGGCTTGAGAGGAGCTTGAAGAGTGAGTTTTCTTTCCAGTGATGGGTTTGGTGTGAGGCCCATGTTACTTTGATCTTCTCCTTTTCTCTTTGCTCTTGTTTGATCTCCCTATTTTCCCCATAATCTCCATACCCAACTTTCCCCTTTTAATTGCTTTTCTCAATTCCCAACCCTAGATCTAGGACAACCTCGATGCCTTTCCTTGTGGATTGAATTCAACCCTAACCCATCGATCTACGATCGTTGTTGGGCTTGAGCTTGTTCTACTTGTGCCGATTGATCGCTTCCATTCAAAGCCCTAGCAAGGAACTCCCGATTCCATGAAGAACTACGGTCCAACGCCTCGACTTAGACGAAGTGAGAGTTCTATCTCTCGGATCGCCTCTTCTGCCATCCTAACGAATCTCGCACGTCGGATTGGACCCTATGCGAACTGAGGATGGTCACTAAAGCGGAATCCCACGAAACCCAAGGTATCGCTTTAATTTGTGATTTAATTGCTGAATTAATTAGTTTCATTTCGGCAAATTAGCATATCATGGGCATTCACGGATCCTAGGGTCATTGTCTCGCGTCAATTTTGATATCAAAGCCCTAGGTTTTTTAGGTTAGGGCATATTTGTGTGACATTTTATTTGATTGAATTTTGATTTTCATTGCATTATATCTCATTTGTGTTCAAAAGTATGCACATCTACTGTTTGACAAAATTTCTCATCCATTGGTGGTTCATATTTGCCTATGTAGTAAGTCGTGTTCACCATAAGCATGAGCGAGATTACCGATGTCATTAGGGACATCAAAGCCGAATTTGTGTGATAAAGAATGAGAGCCGCTACGCTCCAAAGTCTTGGCAAAGTCCCAAAAGTCGTGATGGGACTAGAGTCAGGGGATACCCTCATCATCATGAACCCGAGTACGATCCCGCCGAGAAGTTTCTAAAATCTATTCGGGATGAAGTTCCAAATTTTGAGGGATGGATGAATCCTAAAACCTTCGTGGAATGGTTGTCTAGTGTAGAGAACTATTTTGATTGGTATAGCGTACCAAACAAATACAAAATTAAGCTAGTGGAGACAAAGTTGGAGGGTAATGCCAAAAAAATTTGGGCTCGCTTAGAACGTAGTACGGAGTCTCTTCGGAACAAATTCATCTCCACGTGGGAGGATATGAGGGTGGAACTTATTGAAAAGTATGTTCCATTAACACACTATCACCTTCTACGGAATTTGAAAACCAAGACAGACAAGTGTCTTGATTGCTCCAAGATAACAAATTTGGGTACTTTGCTTACCAGTGCTCCACAAAATTTCCTGCTCAAAATTTATTGATGAAAGGAGAGCGTTCTAAAGAGCCGGAAAATGTGAATGTGGGAGAGGATGTGTATGACCCTAGTACCGTGGTGAGTGAAGATGAAATAAAGGATATCAAAGAAAGTCTAGATTGCATTGAGGAGATTTTTATTTTCCTTGTGAGTAGTGATGTGGAGTCACCCACACATGAGCTAACGAAGTCACCCACGCACGATTCGACCGAGTCATTTACACATGATTTGTTAGTGTTCATGGAGTCAATTGTACACAAGTCCTTATTGTTTGAGAAGTCGAGTGCACTTGAGTCGTTGGTGTTGGTTAAACCGAGTACACACGAGCCGATCAAGTCACTTACCCATGAGTCATTGGAGTTCGTTGAGTCGAGTCCATATGATCACACGAGTCACTAATGTTGGTAGAGTCCACTACACATGAGTCACTAGTGTTGATAGAGCCCACTACATATGAGTCGTTAGCGTCGCATGCACATGAGAGTATGGAGTTCATAGATACACATACACATCATAGTCTCGAGTTGCATACCGCTTCACATTTCGAGTCTTGTTGTTAGTCAAGTTTTGAGTCTCTTTCCACATTGCATACCAAAATTACGCCTAAAATTAATTTGTGCAATGGATATTACAAATTATGGGTGGATTTGTCCTTGAGCTTCAAGGAAATCCAAATAAGTGGCCATGAATTGGTTCGGGTTAGGCCTGAACGATTCCCATCAGGGATCGCGAAGAAGTCCCAAGCTCGTGTTGTCGGATCTTTTAGGATGGTGGCAAGGAGTGGACCTAAGGTTTATGTGCTTGAGCTACCTCAAGGTATGGGAGTTAGTTCAACACTCAATATGGAGGACTTAGTTCTTCATCTAGGCTCAACCCCACTTCTTAAAACTCCTTTTCAAACGTCATTTCATTGTGCACCAATCCCGATCCCACGAACCCTTTCTTTTCCTTCTCTTAGCAAGATGATTAGCGAGGTCATCAAGAAGATTTTGGATGATTTGGTGGCCTTCACCCGTGGCAGAGAGTTTTTGGTTTATGGGATAAAGAGGGTTGGTAAGTCGACCTCCAAGAGTGCATGGGCCAATCATGAAAGAGTTCATCGCTTGAGTTCATGTATTTCTGACCGATATCACGATCACACTTCTTCGGTGGTGAAGACTCTCAAGTCCGGGAGAGTTGATGGGAAGCTTTGGAAATATTCAGTAGAGTGGGTTAGCAAGCCTGGTTATTGGGTCGTCGAGAAGAAGTTTACCGCGTGCGCCCCGACACAATCAGCCGAGGTGAGGATCATACGACACCGATTGCTTGGGCTAGTTGCCAGGAGTTCCACCGTTTGGAACCAGTACTACATGCGTGTTTTATCGGAGATGAAACCTTTTGGTTCCGTGGGAATTGATGGGGATGTCGACACCGACCGATGCCACAAGCCAGTTTCATCAGTGATGAAACATTTTGGGTATGGGAGAATTGATGGGGACGCCGCCTAGAGGACCTAGGTTTCAGGCCGTACCAGGTGTACCGAAGAAAAAAGAAGCGGCGGAGGAACCATGGAGCCTCAAGATCCACCGAGGAAAGGCCCTAGAGATCAGCCCATGAGACACAAAAGTCATTAGGCGACGGACGTCCTAAGGCATTGGACGGACGCTCGGAATTAGAGGGTCGCACTGTTAATGCGCGACGGACGTCCGTGGAGATCTCCGACCTGCGACTTAAGGGACGCGTTTTATCCTTTTAGTGACTAATTTGTCCTTTTAGCCCTTTGCTTGCTTTCTTTTAAGATGTCCAATGTAAGTTACCACTAAGGGTAACATAGTACTTTTCTATTTTTAGGTTTATTCCCTTGTAATGGCTATAAAGCCCAATTTGTAAGCCATTTTTGACACTTGGAAATTTAATGAAAATGTGAATTTGCATTTGGCTTGAGAGGAGATTGAAGAGTGAGTCTTCTTCCTAGTGATGGGTTTGGTGTGAGGCCCATGTTACTTTGATCTTCTCTTTTTCTCTTTGCTCTTGTTTGATCTCCCTATTTTCCCCATAATCTCCATACCCAACTTTCCCCTTTTAATTGCTTTTCTCAATTCCCAACCATGGATCTAGGACAACCTCGATGTCCTTCCCCGTGGATCGAATCCGACCCTAACCCATCGATCTACAACCGCTGTTGGGCTCGAGCTTGTTCTACTTGTGCCGATTGATCGCTTCCATTCAAAGCCCTAGCGAGGAACTCCCGATTCCACGAAGAACTACGATCAAACGCCCTGACCTAGACGAAGCGAGAGTTCTATCTCTCGGATCGCCTCTTCCGCCATCCTAACGAATCTCGCGCGTCGAATTGAACCCTACGCGAACCGAGCATGGTCATCTAAGCGAAGTCCCGTGAAACCCTAGGTATCACTTTAATTTGTGATTTAATTGCTCAATTAATTAGTTTCATTTCAGCAAATTAGCATATCATGGGCATTCACAGATCTTAGGGTCGTTATCCCCTCGTCAGCATGGGAATCCCCTAACCTCAACACTATTAACTTGGCGGCATCACCATTGGGACACCCTAATCTCTCAAATAGTTAAGTGGCATTAATATTAAGAATGAACTTGGAAAGTTTTGAACTCATGATCAATCAAGGCATCACAATGCCTTAATCCACCATGTAATATCTTGCTATGTTATCAAGCATTTGATCATTTGTGATGTTTTTGACACAAACCAACCTTGAGAAATCCAAATCATGTGTATCTATCATTTAATTTTTTTTTGTAATATATAGATTCGTGAATAACAATGTGAGACTATGTCATAAGAGAAGCAACCATATGTATACTTTATAGTCGGAAAAGGCAAAGGCTAGGTGGTTTTAATTGTATTTATTTTTGAATAGAAAAACTATCCCAAAGGAACATACAATTGCCTAACAACATAAATGCATTTTATTGTTTTTTGAACTTGTGATATCCGTTACTATAACGAAATATATAGAAAGAAAATTCAAAAGTCCAAAAGGGAAAAATGGATATCACCAATTCTAAAAAGAACAACCTCCCCCCTCCCCCCCCCTCTCTCTCTCTCTCTCTTCTCCTCTCCCATTAGCCAACTGATCTGGGCCAAAATTGCTCTCTGTGTGAATGTGAAGGTCCTTTAGTATGTAGTTCATCTCTTTGAATCAATGAGTTTCCAAGGTGGGTCAGGAAAATTACTAATCCAGGATATCGCTGTAGCGAAGTCTCCCTTTAGTGGCACACACTCCAGAAAGTAAGGAGCGTACAGACCATAACATGTGCGCCATAGCCTTGATCGTTTCCCTTGATCCTAGAGTGCTAGTTAGAGGATAATATGACGGGGAACGTCAAGATCGAAAGTATTGAAGTTGAACCGCAATAGAATTTCAACTTCAGAAAGAAAAAAATAAAAAATAAAAAAAATTACTGTTCACATGAACAGTGACGGACGTCCATGATTTTGCTCCCTATCTGTCCGTAGGTCACAGACGTCCGTGGGGCACTACGGACGTCCGTGGATATCGTGACGGGACTTCTAATTTTGAGTTTTTGTTGCGAAAATATTCCTTTTTAGTATTTTATTTCTATTAGAATTATTCATTTCGAGTTTAATTATTGGTGGCCTATATATTGAGGCTTGTAAAGACTTTTTATTTAGTTGATTATTTGAATGCTTTTATGCTTGAATAATTTTGCCTGAGATGGGTTTGGTGTGAGGCCAAGGGAGTGATTCCCAAAAGCCATTGTTATTTTCTCTATCATATTTGCTATCTCTCGATCTGTGCTTGCTTCTCTAAACCTCAACCTAATTGTTTCCTTCGATCCCGAAGCCCTAGACTTTGAACCCTAAATCAGACAAGCCAATACCCATTCCGAAACCATAAACCGACCTAAAAGCCATAAGCTTTTTACAAACCCTAATTCCCTTCTACAACCCAAGTTGGAATCTGTGAATCTACAACGGACCGAAGACGAGCGCCTAATCCTGGAACGCTAGAGTTCTATCTCTAGGCCGATCTTGCCTCAATTTTGAAAGTACTTGCGCATTGGATTGGATACCCTATTCGGATCTCGTGTGATCTACTCATCAAAATTCCGCAAACCCTAAGGTATTTTAAGATAATTTTGCGATTACACTTGAATTAATTTATTTAATTTCGGCAAATTTGCATAAAATCATAGTCACGCATTTTAGGGTTCCCGTCCCGCGTCATAATAACTCAGCACTCAAGCTGTCATGAGAAACCCCACCACAAGAAGAAATGATTGGTCTCACTTGTTTGAAAGTCTTATGATGTTAGTTATCATTTGTGTTCTCCTATTTGTGTCAAGTTCAAGCTGCTATACTACTATAGCATGCATACGCAATTTAAATCTAAATTTCATACTCCATAGTTTATTTTCATGGTCTATACTCCATACCCATTCTTTTATCCTGCTTCATACATAGTTCTTGCTACTTTAGAAAACTAAAAGAATAAAATTATAATTTCAAACCTTCAAACAAGGATAAGTCCACAATTTCATACTCCACAATTCATTCTTTTAGTCCTTGGAACAATAAAAGATAAAAGTATTAAGTTCAAACTTTCAAACTACCTAATCCATAATTTCATACTTCATAATTAATTTTTTTGAATCCATAAGATAATATCTGTAAGAACTAGATTAAGGATAATTAAGAAATGAAAAATATAAAATCTCTTCTGTCATCCTTCTTGCTAGTGTGGTCATCTAAGGAGTCATCCATGTATGGGATTCTTTTTTAGCCATCATCATCTGTTTCCTCTTCATTAATAATCTCTTCTAGATATTCTTTAGGTGTTATTTCTTTCTCCGTAGCACCTGAAACCCATAGTATCTTGTAAAGACTTAGCTTATGAGGAGCTAATGCATTAAGAACTAATAACTTAAAGTAATAATTGAGAAATAAAAACCAAAGAACATATTTGATATTGATAAACTCACTTGGCGTCTTCTTTTTCTTCATTTTGGTTACAGAACTACCTCCCAAAGTGTAATGTTAGTGTAAGATTTTTTAAATTTAAAAATGGGCTCAATTGCATTGATGTCAAAATCAATGTCCATTGACGAGTTACATTTACGAATTGCAGCCACTTCCTTCCTAGCACTCCATTCATTGTCGCAGTCTAAGTAGGCTAAACCTATGTTACTTAATTCACTGGTTTACCCAGCGAATGGCGAATCGATTCGGAGTGAAATGATTTGCCATTCATTTCAGTCCGGCTCGGCATGATGGGTGAAGCAGACTAAATTTCTCAAGATAAAAGGTACTTAAAAATAGATGCTAATAAGACTTGAACCTGCGACCTGGTTGTATAGTGCAACATTTCACCTACCAGCTAACCAAGTGAACACCAAACTCTTTAGCGATAAATTATAAATTTTAATTATATTAAAACTAATCCCAGCTAGCTTATAAAAAATGCAGGAGTACAAAAAAAAATGAAAGCAACAAATTGCGAATTACGAACAACCCTTCCTAATAGTCAAATGATCGTCATTCGAAGATTCTGTAGTCTAAACCAAAAGGCTTTTGCATGGTTTTTTTTGTTTGTCTTTGTTCGAATTTGATGTTGTACATGACAAAAGCTGATGCATTGATTTTTCTTTTTCGCTCGAATGTTCCTATTTATTATACAATCAAAACAAAATATTAATTATGATTATAATTGCATTAATTGGAAACAATGCCAACTAGCAAATAATATTGCAATCTTGAGGTCTCCGGTTCAATCCCAGCTTACCCCAATTAACAAACAAATAATAATGATATTATGATTATGACGATTGACGAGTGATTAATTATTTAATAGATTTTATTTTCTCTTGCAACCAGAAGAACTAGAAATGAGATTTAATATTCTAATTGAAATGTTTTGTAAATCTCGAGTATCATATCATACCGAGCTTACCAGTTGGCTACAGCTATGAGATAAAGTAATAACAAAAAGAGTAGACACTGTTGATTACCAAATTATTTGCTAAATAAGAGTGAAAATAATGAATTTGAAGCTAATTAAACATACCCTAAGAGTTCTTTCTATTGTTAATGGCCACGGTTCTTCGTAAAATTCCTTGGCACCCTTAAGCACATTTAGTTGTAAGTATATAAACTCATATTCGTTTTCATCTGTAATAATTCAACTCACTTATATGGTAATCAATATTATTTTTCCAAATTGTTCATTGTCTTTAATTATAGAATCCTCTTTTCACCTTTATTTAACTCAAAAAAGTTAGCTTATATTGATATTGTATTTGTGGGTTTATGAAAATTCATGTAAATCTTGATGGAGCTACACATTCCACTTTGTGTCGAGCAAATCTGACGGGGACGCCACTTACATGGACATTGGATTCGGACTGCACCGCTACTACTATTGAAGAAAGAAACAGCGAAAGGGAAGTTAGATCTAGGCGAAAGACGAAAAATTCTGGAAAATTCTGAAGAATTGAGGGAGCAGGAAAATTCGATCGATCGAATTCACATTTTGATCGATCAAAATTTTCGATCAATCGAAATCCAATTCGACCGATCGAATTTGTCGACGGAAATATCAAGTTCTGGAGTGACATTTCGACTGGTCGAATCATATATTTGATCGAATGAAAATTTCGATCGATCGAAATTCAAATTCGACCGATCGAATGTCGACGGCGATTTTCATAGAAATATGAAATTTCGATCGATCGATTTTTAATTCAATCGATCGAAATCGCGCCGAGAATTTTAGTTATTTTAGGAGTTTAATTTCGAACTTTTGTTTCAAGGGTTTATTTGTCTTTTATTTAATATTCATTTTAGGGTTTTCTTTTATTATGAGACCTCCTATATAAAGTCGTTAAACTATGTAATTAAGGGAGTTGATTGATTATTGAATGCTTTTATGCTTGAATAATCTTTGTCTGAGATGGGTTTGGTGTGAGACCAAGGGAGTGATTTCCCTATATTTTCCTTATTATTGTTGTTGATTTGCGTGGTTTGCTTATATTTGATATCTTTAAATCTCTGCGTGCTTCTCTAAACCATAGCCTAATTTCTTCTTTGTGATCCCCAAAACCCAAAACCCTTTTGAAATCCTAAACCACACAGCCAATACATTTTCCAAAATTATAAACCGATCTAAAAGCCATAGGCCTTTACAAACCGTAAATCCCTTTCACAACCCAATTTGGAATCCGTGAACCTACATCGGACCGAAGACGAACGCCTAATCCTAGAAAAGCTAGAGTACTATCTCTAGGCCGATCTCGCCTCGGCCCTAAAGTACTTGCGCATCGGACTGGACCCTATCTGAATCTCGTGTGATCTACCCATCAGAATTCTGCGAACCCTAAAGGTATCAAGGATAATTTTGCGATTAAACTTGATTTAATTTCATTAATTTCGGTAAAATCTGCATTAAAATCATATTCCGCATTTTAGGGTCGTTGTCCCGCATCAAAATCCCAAATCGGTCCATACTTGTTATCCACGTTAACCAGGCTTTCAAATTTTTTTCTCTGCCTAATTCATCGCCTCATGAATGAAGCCCATCGCGAACTTTTCTTCTCCATGCACCAAACTCAACCTTAACTAAGGGATTTGTTTTCTATATAACATAGAGAAACACTATTCAAAAACAAATTATTAGACAAAACTATTGACTTTGCATTTTTTTTCATTTGATTTTGTTTGCATATGAACTTGTTGTCCATTCTTTCAACGCAAACATGGCTTCAAGTAGTTGTTTTTACGCTAAAAGATTCTGCAATGTCAAGCAACAGGTCACAAAGTGTGAAAACAAGTTGCATAAGCATTCATTCTTTTTAAATTTTCGCATCAATGCCAACACCCATCCATGTGTTTAGTCACAGTTCTTACCTATTTAATTGCATACATAACATGCAAGGTAACATCATATATAAGCAGTTTGGTTCTTACCTATAAAAACAAAAAACGTTTCCTGTGCAATGTTCAATAGAGCCTCTTCCAAACTTAAATAATCTCCTCTTCCTAATTTAAAAAAATGTTCCTAATCAAACAGGTTCATCCATAGCTCCTTAGTTTTTATGCTTTATCAACTTTATCCAAGTAAAAAGCATTTTTTGCTTCTTTCACAATCGTTTACAGAGCATGTGGCACAACCTTGTGTTATATTTGTGTTGACAATATGTTGCTAATTGAAAAACAATAAGTGGTTATTAATTTTTAGAATAAAATAAATGCATTTTATATAACTGTTCACATGATCCTGACACTTCGTCTCCATACCTCCATTCAATATCTGTTTTTAGTACCACCACCACTTCGATTCTCACAAGTCGTATTCTCCCTTTCCATTTATAACAATATGAATCTCAACCACAACATAAGGAAGATTCAAAGAACAAAAAATGAAAAAGGAAAAAATGGCTCTTTTGCGTGGCAAAATTGAAATAGTGAAATACTGAAAGAGGTGGTCATATAGCTGCAAATTGACATTCGATTATATGCTCTGTCGAAAGCAAGCTTCCACAACTTACAAAATTGGTGTCCGATCTCCGAGCACTATGGAATATTAATTTTCCTTAAAGTTTTATCTCTTAAGAAGGTTTTAGAAATAACTCCCTTCTTTGGGCTTTTAACAAAATTTCGTTAAAAAATAATATGACTTTACTTTTAAGTTCTAAAAGGAAAAATAAATAAAAATAAGGATTACTTTGCATTTAAACCCCCCCCCCCCCTCAATATGTCTTATTTGCACTCCTCCCCCTGTTTTTTTTTAATAAAAATAACCTTTGAATGCTTTGAATCAGTTGATGGAGATGGTTTTTGGCCTTGATCTTTGATCTAATTGATCTTGAGATCATGGAGCTACAATCAAACGGTCAGATTTTGATTTCACATGGCACACATCTCGAAAAATGATCCAAAAATGATGTTTGATGTACATGATCACCATGTGAAATCAAAATCTGACTGCCTGATGGCAGGTTTCTGATCTCAAGATTTTTGGGTGGAAGATTGTGGTGAAAAACGATCTCTATCGTATGATTCAGAGGAGTCAAAGATTAGTTTTGTAACAGTCGAGGCGACAACTGTTACGTCACTATAGGGGGTAATAAGTAAAGGAAACACAAAAGCAAGGACCGCAGTGTAAATAGGTGAAACATGGGGGGCGGAGTGCAAATAAGACATCTCAGGGGGGTAAATATAGCTTACAGTTGGCTGGTGACTGTGAGCTATCGGAGGGCTATGCTTCATTTAGCCTTGAGGCATGGGGTACAGGAATAGCTATTGAAGGCTAGTGACTCAGTATACCATAGGTGATTCCTAGGCCTTGAGGCAGATTTTCATTGCCTCACCTAAAGACCTTACTAACCTTTTGTGCCTATCCCCCCCCCCCTCTCTCTCTCTCTCTCTCTCTCTCTCTCTCTCTCTCTCTCTACACATGCATGTGCATGTGCGCACACATAATAGCATAACAAAATCATGGACAGAATGTTGGTCAGGTCGAATCCTGATTTCCTTAATGTAATGCATACCCAATGATTGTCTGATTTGGGAACTGAAGTGACGGAGACGCCGACATCGTAGACATTGGATATGGACATTTTCGCGTGTACCGACATCGGAAGAAGCGGAATGGAAATCAAAACTAGGCGAAAGATGAAATTCTGGAAATTGAAGGAGCACAAGAAAAATCGATTGATCGAAATTGAATTTCGATCAATCAAATGTCAACGGCGATATTTTATGTATATGAGAATTTCGATAGAGCGATTTTCAATTTCGATCGATCGAAATCGCGCCGAGTTGTTTTAGTTGTTTTAGAAGTTTTGTTTCGAATTTTGTTTTAGGGGTTTATTTGTCTTTTATTTATTATTTGTTTTAGGGTTTTCTTTTATTGAAAAGACTCCTATATAAGGTCCTTAAGTGAACAATGTAATAGGTGATTGATTATTGAATGAATGAGCGTCTTGCTTTGAGACTTGAAATGAGTTTCCTCGAAGAACGATTCTTCTTCCCGAGAAGGGTTTGGTGCAAAGCAAAGGGTGTGAAGCCTGCAAATCTATCTATTTATCTATCTCTTATTATCTTTGCTTACGTGATCCTACAACCTAAATCGACCATCAGCCTTTGGAGATCCTAAACCCTAGTTTTTCCCTAAACCATTGAATCGATCTGATTCATTAACCGTAGCCTCCATCAAACTGCTAAGCACAAACCATATCAAAATAACCCAAAACCAAATATTCCATCATTGCATTGTGAGCGCCTTAATCTGGAAATCTAGAGTTCTATCTCTAGGAACGATCCACGCTGCAACCTAACGGATCTAACGCCCGGACTGAACTTTGCCTGAATTATACGTGATCCTCCCATAGAATACTACGAAAACCTGAGGTATTCGTTATACTTTGAAGGTTTTATTGTTTAATTTAATTTCAGCAAAATCAATCATTCCATTCACGTAGTTTAGGGTATCGTCCTGCGTCATGAAGTGTCTTTGTTGCATAGCTGTTATATTAATGCGCCTGCTTGTATTGTGACATTTGTTTATAGAGTAGTTTTGTGGAACTTACGTTTAATCGTATTCCTGAGCAGTTGAGCTGGACAAACAATGTTTTTGTGATCTCAAAGTAGTGAACAATACCGAACACCATATTGCTTTTAAGGTATTTCTTATCTTTCATAACTGCATCATTTTTTTTATAGTTTTGGGGATATATTGTAAAATCGAATGCTGTGGTTGTGTGATTTTTTTTACTAGGTCAAAACCACTTCACCTAGAAAATACTTTGTACGGCCCAATTCTAGCATTGTACAACCTTGGGACTCATGTGTGATAACAGGTATTATTGGATTCTCACCACATATTCTAGTGTATCTTTTATCTATTTATTGGCATTGACTCTCAATTTGACTGTATTTCTTATCTGAAGTTACCCTTCAAGCACAAAAAGAATACCCAACTGATATGCAGTGCAAAGATAAATTTCTTTTGCTAAGTACAATAGTCCCTCCAAGTACTGATATTGACGAGATACCTCAAGATGCAGTAAGATTTACTTAAAGAGTAATGTCTTACATTAGTAGCTAAGTGGTAATTTTTTCCCCCTTTTAGTGACAAAAAAAATTAAAATCATCTCCTACAGTTTAATAAAGACAGCGAAAAGGTAATAGAGGAATGCAAGCTTAAGGTTGTTTATGTGACTCCTACAAATGTTGGTCATGGAAATTCAGAAGAGGAGTCAATGCCAAAGAGCTCTAAGCAAAGTTTCACTACGAGCTCTGTGAGATCTTCTATTGATTTTTTTTTCTCTGCATTCTTTAGTGGGTTATTTATTGTTATTTTTTTAATGATTTGGGCAGTAGTATTTTTTTTTTCTTTTCAATCATTTATTACATTGTCATGCTTTTGTTAGCATTTTCTAGAATATAACTTGTATTACTATAAATTGCAGATGCGCAGCATTTCAAGTTTTGAAGATGTGAGTGACAATTACTCCAATTTTATTTTTTCCCCATGATTTTGCCTTGGCTTACTTTTAATGTTTTTTTTTCGTTATATTTCAAAATTCAATTTTCAGTACTTATAAATAGATATTCTCTCTTGTGGAGTAATTGATGGAACCAATTAAGGTTTCAGTATCAAGACAACTATTAGATGATTAACTAATTGATATGCTTTTTGTTGCATGTGTTCTTCTCATGAAATGTATTTGGAGACTTCCTTTTGCAATCCCAAAGAACCGATATATGTGTAGGGTTTCTTTTATCAATAATATATCTGTAGTTTTTTTTGGATCAATGATATATCTGTAGGTTCAACTATCAAACTTGAATCTGATCCAAATAGTTAAAGAGGAAGATGTGGATTATGAGGTAGATGGTGAGAACGTTGATTATGAGATTGAAGTTGAGGCTGATGTCGAAGGAGAGAATTTTGCCATTGAGAAGTCCTAGTCACCACTTCAAGGTGGGTCACTGATGAAGATAGTTTACGGTCAAATATTTTCCATACCAAATGCTCTTCAAAGGGACAAAATTGCCCTATGATTGTTGATGGTGGTAGTGAAGTGTAAACAACAAATTTGCATGGGATATTAAATCTAATACAAATCAATCATAACAAATTTCCCCTCGCTAGGAGAGGGTTTTATTAAAATGGTGGACCTTACACTTTCGGGTATCGCAATTGATTCCCAATTAATTACATCAAAATTGAATACCTTTGATTAAAAGCTATTAAATAAAAAAAATAACGTAATTACATCTCTGAAATAAACAAAACTAAAATTCTAATTCTAAGTCTTCATCGATATCTTCAATCCGTCGTGAGATAGATGCATAGCAGACTATCTTCATCCGAGATTTGAGAAATATGAAATAAGGGGTGACGGATGGGAGAACCCCTCCTCCAAAAGTCAGTTCTATTTGATCGAAAAGCACGAGTCATTACTTGAGCGAGAAACTCATGGACAAGTCTTAAAACGAATTCTTGTTCTCTGGTCTCAAAGATGAGTTCGAATAACAAATCCATTCTTCGGGCAATTGATTATCAAAAGAGTTATCACTTTCAGTGATAGTGTCTAATCATGAGTTTAGATATCGCCAAATTTCTTAAAATTTGATGATCATAGATGATTTTATAATGATTTTATCGTTGGATTTAACCAATATCCTAAGATTTGGTAAATCCACCGTTGGATCTCGATACGATCTCGCAGTATGATCATTTGACCAAATGTCAACGATTCTACTATTAGATTTGACCAAATTCATAAGATCTGGTCAATACGTAATAAATTCACCATTGGATCTCGTTACGATCTTGTACTATAATCGTTTGACCAAAAGCCAACGATTACACCGTTAGATTTGACCAGATTCATAAAATCTGGTCAATACGTAATAAATCCACCGTTGGATCTTGTTACGATCTCATATTATAATCATTTGACCAAAAGTCAATAATTCTACCATTGGATTTGACCAAATTCATAAAATCTGGTTAATATGTAATAAATCTACTGTTGGATCTCGTTACGATCTCACATTATGATCGTTTGACCAAAAGTTAACGATTCTACTATTGGATTTGACCAAATTTATAAGATCTTGTCAATATGTAATAAATCCACCGTTGGATCTCATTACGATCTCACATTATGATCATTTGACCAAAAGTCAACAAGTACACCGTGAAATAATTTTTGATCTCGAGGTTTAAGGTCCAAACCCTCATTTGAGGGAGTGATAATCCGAACCACGAGAGACACTCTAATTATCATAGATGAATATTTTGGGTATTATAGTCCGAAATCATTCTTCGGGTTCGTGATTGGAACCCATATGAGTATCAAATTCGTGGTTGCAATCCGAGTGTACTAAGAGTTATGCCCAGGGTCTTACCCACTTGGCTTAACTATTTCTAAGTACGCACGATATTAGGTACGAGTCGTAACGCATAATCTCAAATTGCAACCATAAATCCTACTTAGGAGTTGTAGCTCTTATCCTAAGCGTATCCCTTTTAGGTAAAGGTCGTAGCCCTTATCATAAAGGTCTTAATCCTAACTTATTCTTCTCGTTCACTTTTAAAAATAGAAAATAAAAAAGAAGAAAGGAATAGTCAGAATCTCGGAGATACCTTAAAGTCTTTTGTCAGAAGAGTTTGAGATATTTTCGGTAGAGGTCTCGTGTCAGAATTTTCGGATCCCCTTTCCAATGAGGACGGGTCTGTTATTTATAGATTTATGGTAGCGGTTATAGAAGTTATGATCCTACAATTTTCGTAAGGTTTTTATGAAATGAACGGTTGAGAGAGAGCTGCGTAAGTTTTCGTCTTCACGTGGATTGAGAAAAGATTCTTCTCGTGTACGCCATTATTTTTCTCATAACCACCTAGGTAGTTAAGTAGTTTTCTATCCACCTAAGTGGCTATGTATATTTTTCTAGCCACCTAGGTGGTTAAGTATTTTTTCTAGCCACCTAGGTGGCTAAATATTTTTTCTAGTCACCTAGGTGACTAAGTATATTTTTCTAGCCACCTAGGTGACTACGTATATTTTTTTAGCCACCTAGGTGGATAAGTATTTTTCTAACCACCTAGGTGACTAAGTATGTTTTCTAACCACCTAGGTGGCTAAGTGTATTTTTCTAGCCACTTAGGTGACTAAGTATATTTTCTAGCCACCTAGGTGGCTACGTATATTTTTCTAGCCACTTAAGTGACTAAATATAATTTTCTAGCCACCTAGGTGGCTAAGAGTATATTTTTTAGCCACTTAGGTGACTAAGTATGTTTTCTACCCACCTAGGTGGCTACGTATATTTTCTAGCCTTTTAGGTGGATAAGTATTTTTCTAGTCATCTAGATAGCTACGTATATTTTCTAGCCACCTGGGTAACTAAGTATGTTTTCTAGCTACCTAAGTGGCTAAGTATATTTTTCTATCCTCCTTCGTGACTAAGTGTATTTTTTAACCACCTAGGTGGCTAAGTATGTTTTTTATCTACCTAGGTGACTAAATATGTTTTCTAGTCACCTAGGTGGCTACTTATATTTTTCTAGCCACGTAGGTGGCTAAGTATGCTTTCTAGTCACCTATGTGACTAAATATATTTTCTAGCCACCTAGGTAGCTATGTATATTTTCTAGCCACCTAGGTGGCTAAGTATATTTTTCTAGCCACCTAGGTGGCTAAGTGTATTTTCTAGCCATGTAGGTGGCTAAGCATGTTTTCTAGCCACCTAGGTGGCTAAGTACATTTTTTAGCCACCTAAGTGACTACTTGCCACCCAGGTGGCTAAGTATATTTTCTAACCACCTAGGTGGCTACGTATATTTTCTAGCCACCTAAGTGACTAAATATATTTTCTAGTCACCTAGGTGGCTACGTATATTTTTCTAGCCACCTAGGTGGCCAAGTGTATTTTTCTAGCCACTTAGGTGGTTAAGTATATTTTTCTATCCACTTACGTGACTAAATATATTTTCTAGCCACCTAGGTAGATAAATATTTTTCTAGCCACCTAAGTGGCTACGTATATATTTTTAGCCACCTAGGTGGCTAAGTATATTTTTCTAGCCGCCTAGGTGGCTACGTATATTTTCTAGCCGCCTAGGTGACTAAATATATTTTCTAGCCGCCTAGGTGACTACGTATAGTTTTCTAGCCACCTAGGTGGCTAAGTATGTTTTCTAGCCACCTAGGTGACTAAATATATTTTCTAGCCACCTAGGTGGCTACGTATATTTTTTAGTCACGTAGGTTGTTACGTATATTTTTCTATCCACCTAGGTGATTATGTATTTTTTCTAACCACCTAGGTGGCTAAATATTTTTTCTAGCCACCTAAGTATATTTTTCTAGTGGCCTAGTGGACTACGTATATTTTTCTAGCCACCTAGGTGTCTAAGTATTTTTCTAGCCAAAAATTTTTTCTAACCACCTAGGGTGGCTAAGTATGTTTTCTAGCCACCTAGGTGATTAATATATTTTCTAGCTACCTAGGTGGCTACGTATATTATTCTACCTATCTAAGTGGCTAAGTATGTTTTCTAGCCACCTAGGTGATTAAATATATTTTCTAGTCACCTAGGTGGCCAAATATATTTTCTATCCACCTAGGTGACTACGTATATTTTTCTAGCCACCTATGTGGCTAAGTATGCTTTCTAGTTACCTAAGTGACTAAATATATTTTCTAGCCACCTAGATAGCTAAGTATATTTTTTTAGCCACCTAGGTTGCTAAGCATGTTTTCTAGTCACCTAGGTGGTTAAGCATGTTTTCTAGCCACCTAAGTGGCTAAGTATGTTTTCTAGCCACCTAGGTGGCTACGTATAGTTTCTAGCCACCTAGGTGACTAAGCATATTTTATATATGTTTTCTAGCCACCTAGGTGGCTACGTATATTTTTCTAGTCACCTAGGTGGCTAAGTATGTTTTCTAGCCACCTAGGTGGATAAGTATTTTTCTAGCCACTTAAGTGGCTACGTATATTTTTCTAGCCACCTAGGTGGCTAAGTGTATTTTTCTAGCTACCTAGGTGGATAAGTATTTTTCTAGGCACCTAGGTGGCTACGTATATTTTTCTAGCCACCTAGGTGACTAAGTATGTTTTCTGGCTACCTAGGTGGCTAAGTATAGTCACCTAAGTGACTAAATATGTTTTCTAGCCACCTAGGTGACTAAATATATTTTCTAGCCACCTAAGTGACTAAGTATGTTTTCTAGCCACCTAGGTGACTAAATATATTTTCTAGCCACCTAGGTAGCTACGTATATTTTCTAGGCACCTAGGCGGTTAAGTATTCTTTCTAGCCACTTAGATGGCTAAATATTTTTTCTTGCCACCTAGGTGACTAAGTATATTTTTGTAGTCACCTAGGTGGCTACGTATATTTTTCTAGCCACCTAGGGTGGCTAAGTATATTTTCTAGTCACCTAGGTGACTAAATATATTTTCTATCCACGTAGGTGGCTACGTATATTTTTTTAGTCACCTAGGTGACTACGTATATTTTTCTAGCCACCTAAGTGGCTAAGTATGTTTTCTAGTCATCTAGGTGGCTACATATATTTTCTAGCTACCTAGGTGGCTAAGTGTATTTTTCTAGTCACCTAGGTGTCTGACATAACTTAGGACTTTAAATCCTATTTAGAGTAGGATTTGTTAAAAAAAATTATAAATAGTGTCTCCTTTCCTAATTCCTTCTATTAATTTATTCTATCTGATTTTTAAGGCTAAGTGGAAGAAGAAAGACTTCCCAATTCCAAAATTTTCGAGTCAACATGAAGCAAAGATCGTCTCACGGAAAATAGTGGATGTATTGAAATTGAAAGAAGAAAACCATGTTGAAACTAATAATTAACTAATATAATAATGAAAATAACTAAGAAAAGAATACCCTTAAGGGTTTATGTGAGAAAAAGAGAAAGAGAGATGGCGGAGATGAGAGAGAGAGAGCAATAAGGACTACAGTGTTACTAACTGTTATCCTGAGTTAAACGAGATAGCCTCATGTAATTTGGTTAGGCAAGTTGGAAACTTACTCTTAAAAGAGTGAAGGGTCGTGGGTTCAATTCTCCCTACCCTATCGTTTTGCTGTTGTAGCAGCCATGAAAGAAAAAACAATTGTTGTTGTGGAAGGTGCTGCTGGAGCAGCCATTGAAGAAAACTGTTAAGGAAAAAATATGAAAGAAGATGTTGCAGCCATGGTAGAACAGAAAAAAGAAGGATCGGTATCTTGCCCTGAAGCTCATGACACTAGTAGGTTGCTGATTGGTGATATAGTAGATTCGATCCAAATAGTAAAAATTGCATTGTAGTTGTTTGTGGAAATGTCTGTGACACCTATCAAGGACAATTTTAGGAATATTTTTTTTGGATGTGGTGGTGTTTGTGTTGTTGTTGTTGTTGGGACTGATAGTTTCGGTGTGGATAATTGTGATGCATTTATATTTTTCTAGGTGGTTTAAAGCTTCTTGCAAATATTTGTTGTTGAACTTGATGGAATTGGAAAATTTGTTGTTGATTTCTATCTTTGCTGTTGCTGCCTTCACTACTATTGATGTTGCTCGCTGATGTGCTGCTGATGGTGGTGTTTTTGGTGGCTTGCAATGGTGTTATATTTCAATGCATATGGCTACTGATATACTTGCTCATAGGGAGTTCAATCAAATGCTCATTAGGAAGAATTGATGTTATCTACTTTACACTAATGTCAGGCTTCTTTTTTGCTGCAAAATTTGTTTGTTTGATCATACTCTCAGGTGGCTTTTATGCTGATGTGATGGGTGATGTGGCTATGATTCTCTATGGATAGTGAAGATATGTATGAGCTTATTGTTGGTTGTAATATTTGGAATTGATTGGTTCCCCCGATACTGTTACTTTCATGGTGTGTGAGCTTATATAGTTGTAGTATATTTTCATGACTCCCTTGATATTGTTTATGAGTCATTGTTTAGGCCTTATGGCCATGATTATTGGTGCCAAGAACGTATTGTAGGCTAAGTGTTACGCCATTTGTTTGGTTCATGGTGTGTACCATGACCACTTGAGTGCAGTGTGGCACCAAGTTGTTGATGGATGCAAGTGTTTGCACGACATTGTTGTTTGTTATTCTTGGCCACCCCTAGGTGCAAGTTGTTGTGTAGTGAGCATATCAAGTCAAGGGGAGATGATGGTATATGCATGTAAGTTCTTTATGTATTTGTGGGCAAGTTGGACATCCATGTCATAGATGCTCCAACTTGAGGGGGGAGTGTTGGAGATAATATATTAAGTATAGTGTGTTAGTAGTAAATGTGGTATATTAGTGTTATAAGAGTCTAGTTGAGTTAGTGGGTTTAGTCACACATTGGTTGCAAATGGGTTTGTATTGTGGCTGCGGGCGGGTCACATCACTTTCTTGCTTGTATTCCATTCCACCATCACTCTATTATGGAGGGAAAGGGATTTTGATATATTTGGAGCTGTGGAAATGCTACCATTGGGTTGCCTGAAATTGTAGGTTAATGTCCCCTTTGTGCCTTATTATGTTACCCACTGTTCAACATTTTATATGAGAGTGATACGGAATGTTGGAACCCACCCCCACCTCCCTGTTCTTGAATGGGTAAGGATCAAATTTAACCGAGCGACTGTAGTAAAGCTGGAGCATGCTGCACGTTTCTTCTATCCCATGTGATACCAGGACTACTCTTTCTGTTCCTCTAATATTGAAGGTTTGGATTGGAGGGGATGATCTTACTCCCAGTATTAGTTTATTCTTTAACGGTTTTTCATGGTTAGCATTTATAGCTAGAGAGGTTAATGTTGGAAGTTTAGGTTCTTTCTGGAGCATAAGTTTGTACATGGGATGGAAGAGGAATGGCAGTGCTAGGTTATTAATCTTGCAATGGATTTTAGGATGTGTATTTTTGTGCACTGGTTGCTAACATGTTTGTGATTCGTTTTTTGATTAATATCTCGAATCTGCCAGACGCTTTCTGGCCATTAAATTTCTCTTAATTGTATTGCACTTTCAAAGCATATTTGAAGCAGCCAGCGTTAATATCATACCTGTTTCAAACACTTTCTAGCCTTTAAATTTCTCTTGATTCTTATATATTGTTAAAGAAAATTTGATGCAGCCCACTCTAGACTCCTACTTGTTACTAGGGTTGTCAACGGACCCGACCCAGCCCGATATTTTACCGGATCGGGTACATAAACTTGACCCGTTAGGTCGGGTCAACCAAAAGGTTTTGCCGGGCCGGGTTTTTATCGGATCTGGTCGGCCCGACCTAACCCGATATTTTATATGTAAAAAGTACAAAAATAGTGGTTTATTACCGGCTCGGGTCAGGTTCTCTGGTCGGGCATCGGGTCAGATAGGGTTTTAGGGTCCGGTCGGGCATTTGCGAATTTTTTATTTAGCAGCCAAAATTTTGGCCCGACCCGGCCTTAGACCCGCTGATAGCCCTACTTGTAACATATCATGCTTATTTAGGGATTTTTGTTGTGTAGGTAATGTGATTCAAAACTATTTTTGTATGTAGATCCATGCAACACAGCGTCTAAAGGAAGAAAGGGATGCTGCTATTCAACAAAATCAGCTATTGCAACAGGAGCTGGTATGCATTCATTATAGTTTGTATCCTTTCTTTTTATTTCCAATGCTGTTTTGTTGTTTTCTGATTTTGCGCTTGTTTTCTCAATTTGGTGCGCTGGCTTCATGCGCATACCAATAGGAGCTTCTTTGTGATTGTGTATTTACATTTTTCTTAGTTGCAAGCTTCTGTCTCAGTGTCACAGGCATAAGGTGTCTGAGACCCACCCTGGAACCCCTTATATCCTGACACAGCTATACAATTGATTGATATTAAACGATTTCTTACGATACAATATTAGTTCATGAAACTATAAAGTAGTACCTTTATATGGGGTAACCAGGTACACATTAAATACTGCATAAAGAGTATTTGTAATTAACTGAAAACCATAAAAGAGATAAATTTAGATATTGTCCTAATATTAATGTGAGCACATCTCACATGTTTCTCACATCTTCTTCCTTTTGTTTATTTATAATTTTTTTCCCTGGTTGACATAGCTTTAATGTCATGAAAGTTTTATTTAGGGCCATGACCGCCCACTTATATGCCATGTGGGACACATCTTTGATCAATCCATGCAGTCCACCTAGCAGCTCATTATTGGCACATCTCAGCCAAAAAATGTGTATCAAAGGATTGGAACCATCTCATTGATGTACTTTAATATCAAACATTAAAAACTATGCACTACCAGCCATATTAGAGTGCCTAGATTGAACGGTTCAAATCCACTAATGAAAGAGATTTTTAGGCCCAGGGTAGCTCCTAATAAGAGTATCACCTCCATGATTTGGAATGGGAAAAAAACCGTGCTCCGAGTACAAGTGGGGCGGTCATGGCCCAATTTGTAAGTTGGTGGTGATATTCTATTAAGAGCTCATAGATGGTAATCGACCTGTTCCAAACAGTGATTTAGAACGGCTCACTTATTGACACCTGGCACAAGTTTTATCAACTGTGCCAGGTGATTTGAAATGAAGGCCATGATGTAAAGATCTATGGTGTCAAAGATTGGGAAGAAGAAACATCCCTATCATGTGATTCAAAACAGTCAAATTCCTTTAAAATGGATGATTAAAAGTGAATTTAGAGATTTACGTGGTAGCTGTTCATTTTAAAAGTATTTGACCGCTTTGAAATAGATGATGGAGATATTGTTTCGATTCAATCTTGGACCCGCCGGATCTCTTTATAAGGTCCTTCGAATCACACGACACACTTGATCAAACCACCCGCTATGTATATCAATTCAGTGACCCGTTTGAAATCATTTTTTGGAATGGGTCAGTTATCCCATGCAAAGTCTTCCATTAATCCTTCTGTTTGATATGAAAACAAACAAAAGTCAAAACAAGTGTAGGGTTTTGTAAGCATAATCAAGGTATTAACATGATATGCCATACTGCCATTACAATCACATACTGATACAATATCCAAAATTTAGACGTCTTTGCTTGTAGATATGTTTCCCAAATATAATTGGTAAATATGGAGAAATTAGTTGCTTGCTATCACAGCCAAAACACATTAGCATATTTTCTGCCAGTAAAATACTTCGGCATTTGACCCTATTTTTGCTGTTATTAGGGAATTCCTAAGGTTCTGAAACTGTATATTGCATTTAACAACTCACTGCTGTGTTAGAACATAAACGAGAAAATCTCAAATGCAATATCTATAATGATATTAGAAATTAAAATTTATTAATAGTCAAAAGCTGCTTGGTTGTCTTCACCATCCATTGAAGAGCTTGACTCATGGACAAAGTTAGGCTAGCATTTCAGGACTCGACTAATTAGTTGCTAGGGAAAGCAGTCAGCTAGAGGGATTTGTTAACCTTGAGAAAAATAATTGAACATGGTAAGTCATAGTGTCATACAGAGTGTGGTTTTCAGCTTTCAATGACCGTGCGTGCTATGCTAAACTCAAGCAGTGTCCATGGTGTTCTATGTCTTCTTTACAGTTTTCAAGGATATATGATTGACAAGCCTGTAGAACTTCTACCTAATATAAGTCCAACTGCAGTCTTTGTGTTTCATATTTGTGGCA
Organism: Chloranthus sessilifolius; assembly: GCA_021018995.1. NCBI lineage: Eukaryota > Viridiplantae > Streptophyta > Magnoliopsida > Chloranthales > Chloranthaceae > Chloranthus > Chloranthus sessilifolius. The sequence continues at coordinate 108,721,710 of CM037595.1, forward strand.
GCATGTATATATTTGGATCAGTGTTGTTAATACTGAAAAGCGCATAGCGTAGCGTTTGACCACTCCTGAGGCGAGGTGTAAGCCTCATGGTTTTTGTAAGTTCTTAATTTTAAAAATCTAAATATATAATAAAAATTATAAAAAATTAGTTTTTCTTTTCTGAAAACAGTGTATATTTTTTATGTTCATATTTCTTAAAAAAAGGTGTGCATTTGTTTGCATGAAAAATGTATGCAGATTTTCTAGAAAGAAAGTACACAAAAACTGCACTATATAGCGTCCAGATTTTCATTTCAAAAAAAAAAACACAAAAAAAAAAAAAATTACACAAAAAGAAATTTACACATTATATATTGTGCAACAAGGATCATGAATCAAGAGAAGGGAAGAATGAGACAAGTTTTTTGGAAAAAAATAATAACTTTGAAGGAAAAAATGGAAGAAGACGGAAAAATGAAAATAAAAGCCCTTACCTGGAGCTGTTGGGGACTCGCATGGCTGCAAGACATCGGAGAGAGGGCTAGACCAATTGGCGAGAGGGATGTGAGAACTTGGAGAGAGAGTTGGAGTTGTCGGAGAGAGGACAGCGAACTTCTCCTTTTTCATTTTTTAATCTCGCTGTCTTCCTTTTTTCAAATTTTTTTCACTCGCTTATTGAGATTTCTCTCGGAGACTCTTCCTTTCGGTTATGAAACCCTATAGTGATGCAGAAACTAACACATGCAATGCTAGGGCTGAGATTAATTTAGAATTAATTTAAACAATTAGAAGACAATGTTTCTTAACAAATTATCACATAAAATATCGAGGGATTCAATTGAACAATTTAATTCCGGCCCAAAATAGTATTACTTTCACGTATACCTAATGGATCTAGAAGATTAGGGTTCTTAGCGAACGGGTAGATCTCCGACAGTTTTAGGGCATCGAACGAACTCGCAAGTAAGTTCTTTCGATACCGAGCAAAAACAAGGCAAATAATGAATTTAAATTGTGAAAGGATAGGTTAAACTTGTATTTTTAATAGTGAAATAGATAGGGTAGGGTTATGCAACTTATGCGACTTACGCAACTCATAGATCATAAGAAGATAGAGAATGAGGAAAAGTTGACCTCACACCAAACCGCACGCGGGAAGAAGAATCGCTCTTCAATTTGAGAGAATCACACCCTCACAGAAAGTTCAACCACAAAACTCTCAAAGTTGCAAAAGCAATTTTCATAAACCAATAATTAATTCCAAAGTTGTTTTTATAAGCCTTTAAATAGGCTAATCAAACCCTAACTCGAAATAAAGCATTCCTAAAAACTTAAAACACTTGAAACAACAAGTTTTGTCAAAATAAATAAAATCTTGTCAAATCTCGCGCGATCAGTCGATCGATCAATTCTGGAGTCGATCGATCGACTAAGAAATAATTAAATCGCCCACGAGCTCTGTGGATAGATTGAACTCGATTGATCGACTGAGCAATATAAGTGCGCTCAAATTGCACTGTCCTCTGTCGTCAATCGATCGATTGACTGTTTGGCTCAATCGATAGACCAAAACACCCCAAGTTCCGTGAATTTGTGCAGTTCTTCTTTCGAACCACTTTGGCGTTCTTTTGCCTTCAATACGTTACGGGCGACTACTTGAATCGGATGTCCCCATCATATAGTCTCTACTCCTAATGAAAGTAAGTTTCGATGCTATTGGGTTTTAACACCTCGGAACAGTTTTGTAAAATAAAATAAAATAAATTCTTTGAACTAATATACTGTTTTATGCTACATCGTATAGCATATGCTACAGGTTGTAGCATATGTTATATAGACTGTAGGTCTGTAGCATAAGCTATGGTCACGCTACACAGGCTGAAAGCTATATGGGAGATCAACGTAGCTTTTAGAGTATGCTATACAATGACGCCCGTAGCGTCGTAGCGTAAGCTATTTAAAATCCCGATTTGGATTTTCAGTTGTTATGCTTCTCATTTTTTTGTACTTTACGAAGGTAGTCAAAGGTGTAGGGGATCCCAAAAAACGGAGGCACAACTTTTCTTTTAATATTATATTTTATATGGAATCCTCTAATAATAAATTAATAACAGCATTCATTAGGGTACCTCTATTTGCACTAACAGTTTTGAAAGCGCCAACGTGTGCAACCCCTTGTAACCCATTGATTGCTTGAAATCAGTCGATGGAATCATTTTTCACCCCAATATTCTACAATGAATCGTGTGACCATGTTCTTACCATCAAATGGTAAATTTTTTATCCCACGTGTCACAGATCCCAAAAAAATGGCCCTAAAATCACATTTGAGCGTGATGTGTGCCAAAAATTTTAGGGCCACCTTTTGGGTATCCATGCCATGTGGAATAAAAAATGGACTGTATGATGGTATGGTTATGGTCTCAAGACCCATTGTATAGAAGATTAGGACGAAAAATGATCTCCATCGTCTAATTCGAAGCAGTCAATGGGTTCCGGACTTTAGCACTTTCAATAAACCTGTTGGCCGAATAGAGGTACCCCTCATTATTTATGAATGCAACTTCACTATTTAAACTCAATTAGCTATGGAAAGCACTAAAACAGTTAAACATCCTTTGGTCCACTAATGTGTAACAAGTGAAGATCCCCACCACAAACATTAACATCTATGTCCCAAAATATGTGTAATTATATAACCAAACAAAGCAAAATGGAGATATATATCATATGTCAAAAGTTTATTACAAACCAGAACAAGCTCAATTTCCAGCTTGTATGTTCCAAAATCTAAAAAGTATGTAAAAACTATTAAATCTCAATAGTCAACATGAAAAATCCCTGAATGTATGAAAAATAATTGATAATAGAGTTAAAGGAACTAAACATGAACTTGTACTGACATGCTTCAATACTTTGAAAATTCACACGTTCTGCCCAGAACCCAAGATTTTCAAAATCATCATTTTAATCCAAATCAGCGTGAAATCCCTGCTACATATCTTTAGATGTATTAGTTTTTATGTTCCAATACAGATTCAAGAGTTAGGAGTTAGTAACTTCCAGAGTTTTAAAGTTACAATGACACAACAACATTTAGAAAGGTAATTTTAACCATTATCTTGTGTAGTTATGTGTGCTCCTGTAGGCCTACGCCTGCCTAAAAAGGCTAAATGAGGTCCAAGGCCTCTCCTAGCTGTACCGGAAGCCTAAGCGTGCTTTTAACTACATTACTTTTGTGTATATTCCCTCTTTCCCAATGAGGAAATATTTGTTATTTTTCTCTTTATAATGTTTGTCATATGAAGAATTTAATTATTTGACTCATGCATGGTATATATTGGTCATTTATTAAAGAGTGAGGCATGACTATTACTCCTCAAACCATGTCTACATTGGTTTGCAGTCTCAAATCAATGCATTGTGTCCCCTTAATGTGGGAAGTCCTTTTCACATGTTTACCTTGAAGATCAAAATTGATTTGTCAATAGGATAAAATCCTTTTGCTAATTTCCCCTATTCTACAACTTGGTAATTTCATTGTGCAAATAGCCCCTTTCATTTTTAGAAGCTAGTTTCTTCTTGAAGAATGTAAGGCTCAAGAATTTACCAATCTTAATCCGTGTGATCAAAATCGTGTAATGGAGTGGATGCAAGGAGGTTTTTGGCATTATTGTCGTCGTCATCATCATTCTCGCCTTATCCCATCTACTTGGGTTCAGATTTGCGAGTCCTATTTTTACACTCACTTATGTTTAGGGCTTAATTATATATTAAAAAATAAAAAAAATTACCTGTCTTCCCATTCTCTTCGCTTCTTCGTTTCTTATGCTTCTATCGTATCAATCCTTTATGCAGGGGTTGTTCCATGTCTCCAATGGACGTGTCCAACTCTTCTCAAATTAGATTACTTAATTTTCTTGTTTATTAGAGCTAGCCTAAATTTTTTTTTTGATCGATAAAGACAACTTATATTTAAAAAAAAAAAAAAAACAGCGAGGTGCTGGGAGTATACAGGACTACCAGACCGACCTAGACACCCTCCCCTCCACCCAGGCCCCAAACTCGGCAGCCAACTTAACCAAAATCGAACAACTCCGGAAGGTCACCCATCCCAGGCTTAACAAGGGTGACCCAAAGACACATCCGCTCTAAGATAACCTTTAGAATCACACCGACCGGGCGCCGCCTCCTACGGAAAATCCGGTCATTCCTTTCGAGCCAGATGCTCCAAAGGACCGCAAAGAAGCCCACCTTCCAAAAAGCCAGCAGATGCCCCTCCAACTGTGCACCGAACCAGGACACAAACAAGGAGGAAATGTCCCTGGATAACACCCACAACATGTCGAAGGACCTCAAAATAACGGCCTAGATCTCCGCCGCTACCCAACATTCAAGAAAAAGATGGGAAGCCGACTCTTCCTCCTGCATGCACATAACACATCTGTTTTCATGCATGTTCCCTGCGCAATCAACTAGTCAACAGTCAGGACCCTACCCCTCATTATCGTCCACGCAAAAATCCGAACTTTGAGGGGCACCGGAGCTCTCCACAGAGCCGCCCACTCCATTGTAACCAGTGGTCGCATAGATAGCATATTGTAGAATGAGCGAACCGAAAATATTCCATTACCATTTGGGAGCCAGCATCTAGTATCACATCGCAGCCTATTCATTGCCATATTCACCCGATTCTGAAGCTCAAGAAACGGTTGGAGCTCTTCATCCTTTACTAGTATTCGAGTGGGGATATTCCATATCATCCTTCCCCCTTGCTCCAACGACACCTTATTCACGAGGCACCTAGGGGCGGCAGCAATCTTGAAGATACTAGGGAAGGCGGCACAAAGGGGGCTATACAATATCCACGGATCAGGCTAGAACCTGATTCGTGAACCATCGCCCCAGCTAAATTGGGTCCATCTGACAAAATCCGGCGAAACTGAAGATGTCCTTTCTTGATACTCCACACATGTCTCTTAGCATGTTTCTCAACAACATGTACTCGTTCTTGTTGGTTATTAGTTCAACACTTTGCCCCATACAACAATGCAGGTTTTACTGCCACCTTAAAAAACCTCCCTTTCACCATTAGTTCCATCTTATCATTTACTTGCTTTCTTGTATGGCCATTAGCTCCAAAAGACCGCGCCATCTGCAAACAACATATACAATGAGACCTCATATTTTATTTACGTTGTCAATTCATCCACAACCAATATAGACATATAGATATAATGACTAAAGCGGATCCTTCATGTAACCTAACTCCAGTCAGGAATTCGGTTCTCTCTTCTTGCGTAATTTTTACACTTGTTATCACCCCTTCATACATGTCTTGGATAATTTCTATATATTAATTTGGGATGCATTTCCTCCTTAGTGACCTACATAAATCTACCTTTGACACCCCTATTGGAGGCCTTCCCAAATCGATAAAGACGTTATGTGAATTTTTCCTCACCTCTCTGAACTTTTCAATGAGTTCCTTCAATAAGAAATGACTTAAGTTGTTGATCTTCTTGGTATAAACCTAAATTGGTTCTTATAAATATGAGTTAGTCTACAATGGGTGGGCACCCATTGTAGACTAACTCTAGAAATATTTTATCTTTGCCATAGATGCCACTTTACTTAATTTTTGGTAATTAAAATAGATCAATACCAAATCATAGTTTATCATGGTGCTGAGGTAAGAAAACTCAGAGGTTGTCATTTTACCCAAGGAGGGAGTATCAAGATATAATTTAATTACTAGAGAGTAGAGAATCTTATTGTAGCTTGAATATCTCACTCATGCAGCCTTATAATGGTTTGAAGGAGTGAGTCTTTACTCTTTAACCAAAATTAGTCTATTTGTGTCCTATTTGATCCGTTCTTGTAATTTACTAGATGTCATTCTTTCGTCTCAAAGTATGTATTTGCTAATGCAAAATAAAAATCAGTGATAAATTACGGATAACTTTTTCCAATCTCATTGCTTTCTCGCAAACCATGTCTTCCATGTATCCTCTCTAATAGTCATACCGACTTTATATTTTTAAGAAATACCCCCTACTCTCTCCCCCCCCTACCCCACCTAAAAAAAAAAAGAAAGAGAGAATATAATTCTCCTTTGGGTGCATCTTGGTACTTACTCATCTATCAACTGCAAGATTTCTTTTTAACGGTTTTTCTCAACTATATTGTGATGCATAGGCATTTATGACAGTTAAGATTTTTTTTGAGAGGAAATAAGCAAATTTCATTAAAAAGAAAAGAGAGAATGTGCTGCAATATAACGAGTAGCTAGACTACACAAACAAATATAACAAGTAGCACTTATTTGTTTGGCCTATCGGAGTTGGGCTGCATCAAGAATCTACCTTGAGCCTTTATTTTTATTGTCCTGATCATTGATGTATCATAGGCATACACAAAGATTCTATGGTGCATGTTATTTGTGGATGGCGTAGTATTAATTGCCCGGAAAAGAAAAGAAATAAATGGTAAGCTGGAATTATGGAGGAAAGCCTAGGAGTCGAGAGGTATGAGAATTAGCAGAAAGAAGAAGGAATACATGGAGTGAAAATTTAGTGAACATGATGCATGTAGTAGGATTTAGTTAAAATAAAAAATCATTCAGTGTCACATTGCATTTGATTTAGCTATTTAGGCTCTACTTTACAATCAAATGATGGATTTGAAGAGGACGTCTCAAATAGGATTAATGCCGGTTGGATCAAATGGAGGTAAGCAAGTGGAGTATTGTGCAACCCGAGAGTTCCACTTTGATTGAAGGGATGTTTTTATAAGATGGCGGTTAGATCTACCATATTATATTGTAGGAAATGTTAGGCTACGAAAAAGAGACAAGAAGAAGAGAGTACATGTGGCCGAGATGCGCTTGTTGTGTGGAGCAACAAGGATGAAATTTGAAAGTACATAAGTGGAAATTTAGGATTTGCACCTATAAAGGAATAACAATTCAGATGTTGCTTGAGGTGGTTTGGACATAGTCATTGGAGGCTAGAAGCAAACCCTATATGGAGGGTTGAGATACTAGAAGCACAAGGAAGTAGGAGAAGAGGAAGGCCAGTGAAGACTGAAGATTTGGAGGGAAGCAGTGAGTAGGGACTGCGAAGTTACAAAGAACTTTGCTCTGATAAAAAACAAGTGGAGAAGTAGGACTCACAAAGCTGACTCCAAATGAATGGGATATGGCTGTGATGATGAGGGTGATGGTGATATATAGTGGAACACCGTCAATTGGCTACAATTGGCATGGAGTCCATTGCCAAGTTGGGCCCATTGAATGGAGGATCTAGATTGACAAACCTGTGCATTAAAGATGGTGCAGTCAAAATTGGTCAATGACTTAACGAGGCCATGCTAAACAAAGACTTATGTCTGCAATGGACTTCATCAAGAGGTTGATGCCAAGTCAGCCCATGTGAAGAGTTCCAATTAGGGACATCGACTTTAGATTTAGATGGTGGACTGGTTTTGGCAGGTAATTACGTTTTTATTCAGCTCATCGAGTACTTCTTGTATGAAGTTATTTTGGTTCTTTTTTTTATCGGTTTGCCTTAATCCATTTAGGGAACTCAATAAAAGTTTAGTTTGGTACATTCAGGCCAAAATAGCAAGGAAAGTATTAAGTAAGGTTAAACTTTCTCTCTATGGCCACTTTTCAGAGAGGGTTAGAGAATTTTATTATTATTATTTTTCTGGAATTTCAGTTTTATGATTTGGCTCTTTGAATGTGGAGCTCTATTTCATAATTCTTTATAGTTTTGTTGTTGTGTAGATTACGCTGAACTGTTGTTTCTTTCTAGGCTTGAAATGTTCCATGTCTAGAAGTACAATGCTGTGATGCATTTTTCTATGGTTTCCCATTTTATACTCCAATTACCAATTTCACTCTTGAATACTAAGATCTCCTCTGATCAATAAAATGGATGATCTTGAGTTGGTATTTGGTACCGGACCGGAGTGCTAGCCGTGGCACTTGGGTCAATCTCCTTATCAAATGGTCAAGCCTCAGCAAGTGCCCAGTTATTTATGAGCACACAAATTAGTGATAGTACACGTTTGATGTCGTTGCTGATTTGGAACTCAATGCTATCTGTGCATTCCACAAGGTTGTTAGAGGGAGGTTGGCTGAGTACCAAGGCTTGCCAATGGGGTCGGATACCGAATATCAACTCCTTTCTTCTTTACAGTTCCAGATTCCATAATTAACTTGTCGGATATTTCATTTTAGGATTTGCTGAAGAGACATAGAAGCCGCAGAAGTGATGCTGGTTTCTCCTTGACATTCGCTGCGGTCGTTGGGCTTATTGGCATCACAGTTGGGTTCATCTTAAACCTTTTGTTTTCTGTACCATCTATGGAATAACTTGGTACTCTGTTCCCTCAGTCTCTGTATTTTTATATTTTTAGTGCTCTTCAGAGGAAATTATCCTTTTTAAAACTTTTCATGGTGGTTTGCAAATTTTGTGATATTTATTTATTTTCATATGGTCAGTTGACTTGTTTAATTTTCATTGTATATAATTGAAAACTATTGCATTGAAAGTGCCCCAAATTCCTTCTCCTATTCTGAGAATATAGGGCTATCTATGTTCAGGTCCAACCAATTGAATCTTGTATGTTTCAGGTAGTTTTAACTGTTAAAATCGTTCGATACAAGAGAATCTTGACTTTGATGGTGTCCATACTTCTGTTAACATGAAAGTGCTTTCCACATCGGAATCTCTTGTATCCATCGGTTTTAAAATTGATTGAACCTTATGTGGGGTCCGATCGGTTGGCCTGAACTAATCCCGGAGTACATTAGAGTGACGCAAAATGCTGTAGACTGAAGTGTATTGTAGGCTTGTAGCTGCTACAGCTATACATGTAGATCTATTACCATTAACAACTATTTGAAATGGTTGATCAATGGACTACAATTTCTTATCAAGTCCATTTCTTCTTCCCTTTTTATTATTTATTGCATTTATTTCTCACTTTCCGTGTTGAGATTGACTATGCTAAGGTTATGAAGCACTGAAGAGTTAAGAGGCACCAAATGCTATCAAAGCTGACTTCCTCTTCTTTCAAAGCCTCGAAATATGTGGCAATAAATCTCTGAGGAGTAACTTGATGGCTGGCTCTTTGTACGTGATGGCGATGCCTCTTGACGCCCTATCATAGGATGATAGTCTGACTGGTATCCAGTATTGGCCGATACAGAGATGTATCAGCGATATGTATCGGTAACTTGGCCAACCGATTAGGGCCCTAATACAGTATCGGAGCCGTATCAGTATCGATCAATAACTCCTTTAATTGATTTTTTATTTTTATTTTTAAAAAGATGTATCTTATCAGTATCAGCCGATACTTTATCTGTCCTCCATGGACCCATACTGGAGTTGATACCTTGCTTGTGATATAGGTGCCTCTTAATGGATCAACGAGTTGATACCTTGCTTATAAAAAGAAATCAAAAACGAAATAATTTCATGTCAGCCATGGGATCGTTGGCCCATTGGGAGGCTCTTTCTTTATAGTCTCACCAGCTGTTGCATCGTCATCCAACGATGGTCAAGATGCTGATTGCAACTTGGATTGTTTTTGGGCTTGTTTGGATAAAAAATACTTTTGGAAAGTAGCTTTCAATTTAAGTTACTTTATGTCTTTTTCTACTTGATAACAGCGTAAGTTAGTTTCTAATATTTCTATTTTATGAAAAGGGTTGAAAGTTAGTTTAAGTATAAACACTCACTTATGACGGGGGTGTTCGTTGATGCTAATTATTTTTTACAAATTTATAGTTTAAAAATGTTGACTCATTCTCATCACTTCCTATATTTGAAACAATTTTAGAGGATTAATTTTATTCGGTCTTTGACAAAACATGTAAAACTTTGATTAAATAATAAAATTCAAGCACTGCAAATGTAATCCACTATAGCAATTGCAAATGTAATCTAATGATAGCAACTACGACATTTTAGATTACAATTGGTCAAAGTTTGATCAAGATTCAAACATTGATCAATTAAAAAACCCTAATCGTTTATCACCATATTTCAAATGGGTTTTCAAATGCAACCCATTGTTAGGTTAAAATTATCAAAATTTGACAAAAAGTTAAACGCACCAATAAAAAACCTAGCAAAAAGTCAAATTTAGACTAAAATTCAAACTTTGACCAATAAAATCATTACTACTGTCACCGTACAAATTTATTAAATAGTGTACATTATTTGCGTCTATGTTAAATTGATCAAAGTTTCATTAAAACCAAACTTTGATCAAAAGTAGACTCATATATTACAATATTGTCCAATTTTGGGCTTAAACTTTTGCCCTGATTTTGTTTATGGGATGGGCTTAAGTCCCCACCCAAAACACGTCATGACATGTAGCATTTGCAATCACATATTGCCTAGGGTTAGAACTTTTCCCTATCCAATGTGGGACTATTACATATACTTTAAAATGTTACAAATTAACCTAATAATAGCCCCTAGCCACCGTCATGTCTGAGTGGTCAAACTTTAATAAGATGTCAATATATACCCCAAGAGTTAAATTTTAGCTAATTAAATATATAACTAAAAATCTAATGTCAAGTTACATCTTGTTAAAGTTTGACTTAAAATTTAAAATTAAGAATTAAGCAGAGCAAATAAAAAAAGCGTAGCTTTATTCACACCCATCGGATCTTGAAATACACCCACACTAAAATCATTGATTGCTTTAAATCAGATGATGGAAATTGTTTTCCGTCCAATCTTTCACGTAAGGGATCTTGAGATCATGGCGCAAGTATCAGACGGTTAGCTTTTTATTCCACATGCATAGATCCCAAAAATGTGGCCCTAAAGTCATTGGAGTGTGATGTGTGCCACAAACTATAGGGCCACATTTTTTAGATTCATGTCATGTGGAAAAAAATAGTAATCGTCTGATAGGTGCACTATGATCTTAAGATCCCTTGTGTGGAATATTAGAGCGAAAAATAATTTCCATCATCTGATTCAAAGCAATCAATGATTTTTGGTGTTGGCATATTTCAAGATTCGGTAAGCATTAATAAAGCTACTCATAAAAAGACACGATATAAATTCTGTGGGGGTGGTGACGATAATATGGTGGTGGTAGTACGGTGGTCATAGATATAAAAGCTACTTTTAAAAATTTTAAACATTAATTATTTTTGCTTTTTACTTAAACAATTTTATCATCTTATAAGTAACTTTTAAGTAATTAGATAAACTTACTTATCTATTTTTGTATTTTAAAAAGTCAAAGTATTTCATTTGTTTGTCCCCAAAGGGATTCTTTGTTGCCATTTTTGGAAAATAACTCTTGGAAGTTTAGTTTGACTCTACTAGGAGAATTGAAACATTTTACCAAGTTTTTGAAGAGTGATTAGATTGTTGATAAAGTGTATCGATCTAATGACACCAAATATCCTTTTAAAAGAAAAGAAATATATATATATATATATATATATATATATATATATCTTAATAATAGGGTTCTAGAAATATATGAAAATTGATAAAATTTAAAAAATTTATGAAGAAAGCGGAATTTTTTTTAAAATTGAAAAAAAAAAACATTAATAATATAAAGATAAATGTATATGACCTTTTGACCAAAACTTATTTAAAAAACAAAAACAAATTATTTTGAAAATATACCTTTTAAATATCACTTTTTTGGTTACTATGGTTGAATTACTGGACTACTCAAAGATGTGACCCAATGGCATAAAAGTGGATTGTCATCAATGGCTCGAACTCAATTTGGAGAGCTCGAACTCAATTTGGAGAATGACTTCCAACAGCGGCTTTATCTTATTAAAAAACGAGATCTAACTCTCCTTTATGGTCATTTAATCACCAAATGGTATTTAAATAATATTTTTAGAAATTCATATCATCAAAGTGAAAATTATACTTTTTGAAAGATTTGAATCATCTGATCAACACATACTAACACCAACGATTGTTCTTAATTTTGATGGCTGATATTAAAGTTCACCAATCGAATGGCTTACATCCACTTATAAGCATGATCCTTTGGATAAGACATATTCCAATGATGGATTAGACTTGGGAAATATAGATTGATCATAGGTGTGTTCCTTGTTCAAATTTTCGGTTGAAATTATCGAAATTTCGGTCCAAAATTTCGGTTTCAATAATTTCGGCCCCTTTTGTAGTTTTTGGCCGAAATTTGAGTTTCGGTGGGGACCAAAACCGAAATGAGATTCGAAATTTTGATCCTTGGGTGTGTTCGACATAGCAAAATGATGAGTCACGCTTCAATGGTGTGAGATAAAAAGTGACATTTTATTGGTGTAAGATCAGTTAAACTTAAATGTCCTTAGGAAGCCATTATCCCTTAAAAACATTGTATTAGCCTTTGACATTTGTGTATGTCTCTTTTTTTTTTTTTAACTTGAATATCCGGGCCTCTTAGAGCACCCGCCTAATCTCAGGGGCACATGCGCACCCCAAATTTAGCACATGCCGAGTCTGTACGGGATATAAATCCTTAGGGTGGCCTCAAGGGGGGGAGGGGATTCAAACTCACCAGCTTTTGGATGCAGGTACCTACCTAGCTCACCTAACCCCTTGAGATCTCCTGCATTTGTGTATGTCTTGGGCTCTGAAATCTCTAATGGTCAACCTGGTGGTAGCCCCATTATCCAAAAATTGAAAGAGGCTCGAGAATATGCCTTCGAACATGGTTCAACCGTGCATGCCCAGCTAGGCTCCATGTGGTACCCATCCAAGGTATTGGGTGTCACAGCTAGTTGCTCAAGGTTGACCAAGTCCATCGAAAAAAAAGAAGTTATTTTTCTACCATTTAAATGTTGGTTGAGTTACAAAATTTCAATGCAACAGAGTCATGCAGTAGATAAACACTTTGACCTAAGTTTGAAAGGTAAAATGATTTGAAAATATATATTTGTACTTTTCTAAAACCCTCTGGGGATGGGTATAACAAACAATTATGTGCCACGTGTCATGTGATCTAAGCATCGAAGCACACAAGTCACACCATGCGTTTTATGGGTGTAACAAGCAATTATGTGCCACGTGTCATGTAATCTAAGCATTGAAGCACACAAGTCACACCCTGCGTTTGAATGCATTTTCCAATTTGATTCAGTTTATGGTGTTTTATTTATTTATTTTTATTGTTAGTTTATTGAGAAAGAGCTTATGGTGTTTAAATCGGGGCTCCATCATCTATTTTTACCGATGATGTGCATGTAAGTTGAGGGGGACCCCTTCGTTGGAAAATTGTAACCATATCTCAATGGCCATTTTTTGTGGGCGATGGCACGTGTTTCAATTGGCTGTTTTGATATGAACCATCTGATCATACCATTTCCATTTGTTTAATGTGTAAGTCAAAATCCTTCCCAAAAGTTGACATTTAGATATCTCAGCGCCCTAAAACAATGAAAAATTTTAAAGGATTTGGTGCCAAAAGGTGCTTCTAAACTCTACTAATTATGACTAATTGACAACACTGCAATCATAAGGTCGCAGGTTCGAGCCCCACTATCTAATGGTTAGCGAGGAGGGGCAGGCTATTCTTGTTAGGGCTCGGAGTGGGCCACAAGTAAAGTAGAGAGCATATGGATGGCTGACCCGAAACGATGATGCACCTTGATGTGACTTGACCTGAGAGGTCAACAGTAAATGCCTGAGCCCATCCATTTCCCGACCCAATGAAACAATGAAACGCCCTTCATTTTACTCGATTTTGTATATAGATACAAAATCAAGACCTGATGACCGACCCGAAAACACGACCCAGTTAAAACCCTCCTACTTTCCTTGATTTCGGATGCTTCATCCCCGACTGAACCTGACGGATAAAGTTTAGGTCTCCGACACGAACAAAAAATTGGGTCGAGCAGGTCAAGTATAGGGACCCGTCCCGTTGATTAGGACTCTCAATGGGCCAGGCTAGGCTGGGGCCAGATTTTGGCTTGCACCCGACCCACAAAAAATAGCACTTTCTATCAAGCAAACCCGACTTGATATGCGAACCTAGCTAAATATGTTACAACCCGGATCAATCCAAGCCAAGATCGGGTTGAGTGTTCCAACACCCAGCCCACACAAGACTATATATATATATATAGGAAAGGAGAAATTTCGGCCAAAATTTCTCTATGCCAATTGATATAGGCGCGACACATAACACTTTTTTGTGAAGTGATGGATGGTATGAGGCTCACTATATATATATATATATATATATATAGGAAAGAGAAAATTTCGGTCAAAATTTCTCTACGCCAATTGATATGGGCACGACATATAACACTTTTCTGTGAAGTAATGGATGGTATGAGGCTCACTTTACTAACTAAGATTAAATTTTAAAATATTTTAAAAGTTATATTTCCTTTCAGTTGTCATTTTTTACTTTTTTAGAAGCGTTCTTAAAGTCTCTTACTTTTCTCTCTATTTTCTGTATTTTTTTTAAGAAAGTGTCAAACTTATTTTTTCAGGTATATTATACTCAAAAAATGTGAGCGTCCGATAACAAAGCGCTAGCACCTCGGCAATGAAACACTGACACCCCGCTAGCTAAGCACTGGCACCTCGGAGACGAAGCGCAAAGCAATAGCACCTATATCGAGGTGTCAGCGCTTTGCTAAAATAAAAAAATGAGGCGTCGGCGCCTCTATATCAACGTGTCGGTGCTTTGATAAGAAAAAATAAAATAAAAAAATTTGGCGCCGAGACGCCTTGATATAGAAGCGTCGGCGCTTCGATATAGAAGCACCGGCGCCCCTTTCTTTTTCTTTTTCTTTTTTTTTTTAGCGAAGCACTAGCACTTCAATATAGAGACGCCAACCAAGGATCAAATTTTTGGCCGAAATTATCGGTTTCGGTCCCCACTGAAACAATAATTTGGACCGAAATTTCGGTCCAAATTTGTATGGGATCCAAATTTTCGACCGAAAATTCTACCAAATTTGTTATTTTCGGCCGAAATTTTGATCATTGGCGCCAACACCTCGGAGCTAGCATCTCGGCACTGGGGTGTTAGCACCTCGCTATGGGGTGTCGGCGCTTCACTGCTAAAGTGTTAACGTTTCGCTATCGGGCGCTCATATTTTTTTAGTAAAATATACCTAAAAAAATAACTCCGATAATTTCTTGAAAAAGTGGAGAAAAAATAAACTTTAAAAAAGTTAAGAATGATGGCTGAAAGGTTATTTAACCTTTGGAATATTTTAAAAGTGCAACTCTAATTAGTAAAGTGGTTCTCATGCCACCCATCAGTTCACCAAAAGAGCGCTACATGTCGCGCTTATATCAATTGGCATAAAAATATCTCTATGTCCGAGCACATATCATATATATGTTTATCATTTTAAAGTTATAAAAAAATTCTTTTAATTAAATATAATTTACTTAAATATCCTCAAATTAATCGTTGTCCATTATAAATATTGTGCAACAAATTAAAATGAAATATTTGAATAAAAGTATGTATCTGAGCCTTTATAATGTTAATATAATTATTTAATTATCGTTTTAACCTTCTTCAAACTTTTATTAGAAAAAAAAAACAGTCCAAGCCCAACCAAATTTTATTAGAAAAAATAACTCAAAAAAATAGTCTAACCAAATTTTATTACAAAAAAATACTCGAAAAAAAAGCTCAAAAAAACACCCGAGCCCACCCTGGCCTACATTGGAGCCCGACTTAGAGTCGACACCTCAGAGCTAGCACCTCCTCACCGTGGTGCCAGCGCCTTGCTATCGGGGTGTCGGTGCTTCATTGTTAAGGTGCTAGCATCTCGCTACTGGGCACTCATATTTTTTGAGTAAAATATACCTGAAAAGGTAACTCTAACAGTTTCTAGAAAAAGTTGAAAGAAGAAAGAGAAAAGAGACTTTAAAAAAGTTAAGAATGATGACTGAATGACTATTTAACTTTTAAAATATTTTAAAAGTGTAACTCTAGTTAGTAAAGTGGTTCCCATGCCACCCATCACTTCACAAAAATGGTGCTACGTGTCACGCCCATATCAATTAGCATAGAAATATCTCTACGCCCGAGCGCATATCCCCGTCCCTATATATATATATATCACTTTAAAGATATAAAAAAAAAAAAAATTAATTAAATGTCCTCAGATTAATTGTTGTCCGTTATAACCATTTTGGAACAAACTAAAATAAAATATTTGAATAAAAGTATGCACCTGAGCCTCTATAATGTTAATATAATTAGGGATTTTTGCATTTAGCTCCTTATGTTATAACGAAATTGCACTCAGCCTCCCGTATTATTCATATTTATTTTATGCCCCTTTGACTGAAGTTTAATGAACGTATGACCCCCTCCGTTGATGGATCGTTAAAAAATAGTTATGCCCGTACGCCTTTTCCCTTGACGGGATTTAAGTGGCAGAAAATATCATTTCTATCCTTCACTGCTCACCGAGTTGCATCATCTTCAACCTCTTGACTTGAAGATTCAAGCAACTTAGGGTAGAGAGAAGCCCCATAAAAAAGAGCACTACCGATAGCAAGTTCTTCGTCTGCTCAACTTCTTTTTTTTATTATACGGTTATTTGGCCGAGACAGTCTCGAGAACTGAGGAGCAGGCACACATACACATATGACAGTTGTGGAGCAGCGTGAAGGAGAATCAACTACAGTGGTGAGGATTAATTAACAGAACCTAACCCACACATTGTAAAGATAAGGGTGGGAAACAACGTGGAGGGCGAGTATCGAACCCACGACCTACTCCCTCACAATAGAGGGAGTGTACCAACTAGGCTAATGCCTCTTTGGTCTTCATCTTTTCTAGTTAGAGACACCTACTTCATCTTTTTTCATGGGAATTTCTTCAAAGTATATAGTTAGCCCTGTTTGAACAGACAACTTTTGGGAACCTACTTTGTCACTATCTTCCTCTCTCACAAGAAGATTAAGGAGTAACAACAACATCAAAGGTGAGAAATTGTTGTCCGTGTTCTCAATCCCCAACAAAAAAAACTGTAAGTTCATTTTAACTCTAACCTGCCTAATACAAGTGACTTCGGGTGAACACAGCTCAGACGTGTCGATGAGATGTAGATCTAATCCTTTGGGGGTGGAAAAGGAGCAAGGGTTGCTGATAAGATGCATATCTGATCCTTTGAGAGTGTCTTCTTTGGGTAATCAATTGTGAGATTCACTAGTTTTAAGAGAAGAAGAGCTTAATGAGGAGGAAAATGAAAAACTATTAAAGGAAGATGAACTCTCAGGATGAGCACGTAAAATATCGACTTTTATATCATTAATTAAGCCTTAATATCAATTTAATCAAAGTAGCACATGAAATAAAAAACTAACCATATGATGGTGCCACCATGATCTCAAGATACATCGTGTGAAAGGTTGGGATGATAAACAATCTCTATCGTCCGATTCAATGCAATCAACCGTCTAATGGTGCCATCATGATCTCAAGATCCATTGCGTGAAAGGTTGGGACGATAAACGATCTCCATCGTCTGATTCAATGCAGTCAACCGTCTAATGGTGCCACCATGATCTCAAGATCCATTGTGTGAAAGGTTGGGACGATGAACGATCTCCATTGTCCGATTCAATGCAGTCAACCATATGATGGTGCTACCACGATCTCAAAATCCATCGTGTGAAAGGTTGGGACGATAAACGATGTCCGTCGCCCGATTCAATGCAGTCAACCGTCTGATGGTGCAGCCATGATCTCAAGATCCTTCGCGTGAAAGGTTGGGACGATAAACGATCTCCATCGTCCGATTAAATGCAGTTAACCGTCTGATGGGGCCACCATGATCTCAAGATCCATCGCGTGAAAGGTTGGGACGATAAACGATCTCCATCGTCTGATTAAATGCAGTCAACCGTCTGATGGTGCCACCACGATCTCAAGATCTATTGTGTGAAAAGTTGGGACGATAAACAATCTCCATCGTCCGATTCAATGCAGTCAACAGTGGTAACGATTAGGTAAGATCATCACTGTAAGGGCTTTGTGGCTTGAAACTGTAATTTTCATTGAGGCATAAGGGTAAGAACGCCATTATACACTTCCGTTAACGTCTGTCTAGCAATCAGTACCAATTAAAGTTGGTCAACTAATCGCAAGAGAATTTTACACAGAAAACACCAGTCGAAGGGGCAGAGAATAAATATGAATAATACGGGGGCTGAGTGCAACTTCGTAATAACACAAGGGGATAAATGCCAAAATCTCATATAATTATTTAATTAACTTTTTAACCTTTTTAAAACTTTAATTAGAAAAAAAAATAGTCCAAGACTAACCAAATTTTATTAAAAAAAATAACTCAAAAAAATAGTCTAACCAAATTTTATTAGAAAAAAATAGCCGAAAAAACGCCCAAGCCTGGCCCAGCTTAGTAAGGGCCGAGCTTGGGCTAAGTACATTACAACCCAAGTTAGAACTTTGCTGAAAAATTTGAGAACCAAACTCGGGTAGGTTAGGGCCGGGTTGAACCCTAGCCTGGCCCTAATCTGGTCCATTGAGAGCCATACCATCGACAACCCTAATTCCGATAAGTATCATTCTTAAGAACATAGTCTATCCAATTAATCAAAGTTCACAAACACCAATTGATGATGCATATAGGAAAACTATTGTCAATATTGGGAAGCACAATCGAAAAAAGACATTAGATCGACTCATGGATCAAAATGCCAGAAAATCGGTACGCATCGGCCGAGTAAAAAATTGGTACGTATCGGGCGATATGTATCAGAACAATAATGTAATGGACGATACATTGAATGTATCGTCCGACATTTACATATATAAAGACGATACGGTACATTTAATGTACTTTATCGTTAGGGTCCAATACCGATACGTATCGGTATCGGACGATATTTTGATCCATAGATCGACTGATCGACTATGGTTATGCCTCATGCTCTAACCTTCATCTGTTCCTGAGGCCCTAAATTCTGTGAAAGTCACCGTCCAATAAAAATCTTACAATGAGTAATAAAAGAACGGTTGAAGTAGCTTGAGTTGAATGATGTGTAGTGAAATATGATGATATTTCACCCCTAAAGACCTACATTTAGCTATCCGATGAAAGCCATTTAACATGTTTTTAGATGGTTTTAGTGATTTACAGGCCGGCAGATGTGTTGAGCATGAAATAACCCACAAGTTCAGAATATAACGTCAAATTCGTGCTACTTTGGATCATGCGGAACCTATCCCGACTTGAAGCTCAATTTGACCCTTCAAGACAGTAGATTCAGAAAATTGTCAAAACACGAAAGTTGTAGAGCTCGTTGTCATCTTTCCAACGCCACCAGAATCGCCTCAATCCGATTTCAGGATAGAAAGTTATGGCCGAAAGACCGAGGTAGTGTCTGAATGCAAAGTGCAGCGGGAGTTCACGGAAATCTGGGAGGTCGATTGATCGACCCTTTTTGGTCGATCGATCGACCTGACCCAAAAGATTTGGATTTTGAAACAGAATCTGGTATGGTCGATCGATCGACCCTTTTTAGTCGATCGATCGACCAAAGACGAATTTGAGTCCGGATAGAGTTTGGCCGCGAGAAAATCTTGGAACCAAGAGTGGCGTACGTTTTGGCAATTACGGAAAAAAAGATATTCTTGGGGGATATATATATTCATCCGGGGAGTCCTTGAAAAAGAGGGAGAGAGGAGGATGAAGAGGATTAGGAGAATTAGGAGCATTCTGTTTTATTCTGATTAGTTTTATTTCCTTTATTTTTCTTTAGAGAGAGTTTTGTCTTACAGAGAGTTTATTCATTTTTTTTGCATTATTATCATTCTTCTGTGTTAGTTCTTTCTGCTTTTCTAAATCAAATCGTCTTTGGGAATAAAAGCTCTTTGTGGAAATTGTTAAAGCTCTTTACGGTATTTTTATATTGATGTTAGTGTTTATTTATATTTTAATTATGTTGTTTACTTTTACTATGTGTGGCTAGTTTTATTAAGGATGGGGATCTAATGATTCCCATCCGAGGTATTTATTTATACTAATATCAATCTGTGATTGAGATGTCAGATGCCTTTTAAGACCCTAATGTTTATTGAATATGGTGAAATCATCATTTCAAATTCAAGATCTAGGTGCTAATCATGCCCTATGATTTCGGATCTGTAATAATGATTTTATCCTAGTTATCACCCATCTCGGGGTGAAGTTTTACCACAACTGAGGTGTGAGTGTTAATCATACACTTATGGGGTGTTAATCATACATCTCCTTGATCTCGGATTGATGGTGTGACTTTATCGATGGTGAGTTCCAACCACGATCCGAGGTGTGGTGTTAATCATACACCTATGGGTGTTAATCATACATCTCCGTGATCTCGGATCTATATTTTAGAACTCACGTGTGTATAGGCGCTTCTTTTGAGAAATTTGTTAAGGATTTCATATCTCAAACCACGTGATTGGTATTTTATAAATGATAAACCAACGATGGGAGGATTTAGCATCCCAATCCTTATCTTTCATTAATTGTTTAATCCTTTAGATTTCGTTAGTATTTATCGTGTTATTAAAAGTTACCATAATTCTAGGTTTTCGATCGCATAAGATCTAGAAATTCTTTTAGTTAATTAATATTTCGCTTTTTATATTTTCTAACTAATCCTCGTGGGAACGATCTCGTACTTTACTTGACTACATCACGATTAGTGCACTTGCAGTATAAATTTTAGGACACATCAAGTTTTTGGCGCCAGTTCTTGAAAAGTATAGAAAATTAAAACTTTTGAAAAATAGAAAATTAATTTTAAGAATCTTTGTAGGTTTGAACTCGGAATTTTTTTTAAATAAAATTTTCAAAAAAAAAAAAAAATTCTCCGTGTCGATCGATCGACCAAAAACAAATGATCAATCGACTCTCCGAATTTAAAAAAATCTTTGTGGTCGATCAATCGACCTGAGACAATGATCAATCGACCCAAGAAAATTTTCATTTTCCGATTACATTTAAAAAAAAAAGAAAAAAAAAAATTTTTAAAATTTTGCACTTTATGTATGCACACGAGATCTTCCGAGATAAATCTTTAGAACCTCTGAATCACGAGATTGGCGTGCGTGTCGTTCAAATCGAAAAGAAGTTAGAAACAGTCGAGAAGCGAGAACCATCAATTCAATTCAAAATGAATGCAAGCGGTTGTGAAAATCAACGGATGAAAATGAGGAGGAACCAACCACGAGGAGTTGTTCGCCCCAATTACTACAAATACCCTTCTTGCATCACGTATCCTGCCGCAACACCGGTGGCGATTAATCCGTACCAATGTGATACAAATCTTACCAATCTTTCACGGTATGGATAGAGAAGATCCATATCAACATATCAAAGACTTTGTTGAAGTCTGTTCATCGGTATATCAAAATTTCAATGAAGAATCTGTGAGATTACGTCTATTTCCTTTCTCTATAAAGGATAAGGCCAAAGCATGGTTAAACTCGTTACCAGCTGGATCCATAACCACCTGGGATCAAATGGTTAAGAAATTTTTGTCAAAATTCTTTCCCATGGCTAAGACTAATGCCCTAAGACGTGAAATCACTGATTTTACACAAGAAGAAGATGAGAGATTCTATCAAGCCTGGGATAGATTCATGGATATCTTATTGAAATGTCCTCACCACGGATTCTCAAAATGGAGATTGGTCCAATGTTTTTACAACGGATTAGATCAAGTTAATCGACATTTGATTGAATCTATGAACAGTGGAGGATTCTTGGGATTGAGAGAAAATGAATCTTACCAATTCTTGGAAAAGCTAGCAGAAGACTCACAACAATGGGACTTCTCTAGCAGTCGAGACCAGCCAAAGAAGAATCGAGATCAAGCAGGAAGCTCAGCAAAGAAAGGAGGATTGTATGTGGTGAAAGAAACACCAGACCTGATGACAAAAATAGATTTCCTCACTCAACAAGTTGAGGAATTGAAATTGAAGAAAAATGTAAGTGTTGTAAATGTACAACCAGACCCATGCTCATATTGTGGGAGTCCAATGCACACAGCTGACGGCTGTCCGTCACTGCAAAATTACTCAGAGGATCCTAGTGAACAATTGAATGCATTGAACACTTACGGGCGAAATCAGGGAAATGTTTTCAATGAAAACAATCCAAACAGTTGGAAATATCATCAGAATTTCTCATGGAAACAGGGAAATCAAAGACCCCAAGGTAGAGGTCAAGGGATGAATTTATACCCGAATCAAAATTTCAATCAGGGACCACAACAACAGTTTGGTCAAGGACAATTCCAACATCACTATGGAGGAGGAAACCAATTTTACCAAAATCAGAATCAAAATGTGCAACCTAGGCAATCAAATCAGAATTATCAGTTCTCCCAATCAACAAGTCAACCCGGGTTTGCACAAAATTTTCCTCCACCAGGGTTCAATAATCAACAAGGAAATCTTTGCTCCACGTCCATTAAAATCAATATCCTCAGAGTGAGGATATGTGGAAGTTTATTCAATCTAATACCTCTTCGATATCAAGGATAGAGACACAATTAGGGCAACTGGCGACACTCCTCTGCGAGAGAGAAAAGGGATCATTCCCGAGCCAACCAGTCCCAAATCCAAAAGGACAGATGGCTATTGAGCAAGCCTCGACCTCATCTCAGGAGGAGAGCCAACAACAGATCAAGGCTATCACTACATTGCGATCTGGGAAGGAAGTCGACAACAAAGTAGAAATGCCAGAAGAAGATGAGAAGCATGAGCCTGATGTCGAAATTGAGAAGGACAAGGAAGTAGCAGAAGAAGAGATACAACAAAAACAACAGAAGAAGATTGAAGATAAGAACGAGAGAGAGAAGAATTTCATACCCAAAGCCCCATATCCTCAAAGGCTAGTGGGACCGAAGAAGAATCGCGATCAGGAAGGAATCATTGAAATATTTAAGCAACTGAAAATAAATATCCCCTTCCTAGACGCCATTCAACAGGTGCCAGCATATGCTAGGTTTCTAAAGGAATTAGTCACGATAAAGCGAAGACTAATGTCCCAAGAAAGCCTTCTTAGCGAAACGGTAAGTTCATTCTGGCGAGACTCCCAATTAAATATAAGGACCCGGGATGTCCTACAATTTCAATCATCATAGGGAGAATCATCGATCAAGCACTCTTAGACCTTGGAGCAAGTGTCAATCATTTGCCTTACGGTGTACAAGGAACTTGAGTTGGGGAACTAAAACCTCTGACTATGACCCTTCAACTTGTGGGTCAATTAAGATTCCTAGGGGAATAATCGAAGATGTTCTGATCAAAGTAGACACCTTCTACTTTCCAGTTGACTTTGTTGTATTGGATACGGATCCCACTCCTCAGCACAGAAACAATGTTCCTGTAATTTTAGGAAGACCATTTAAGCAACATCGAATGCTCTAATCAATTGCGAAATGGGATAATGAATTTATCATTTGGGAACATGAGCCGAATCGAATATTTTCATATTTCAAACTCTGAAGATGAAGAACATGCACAAGTTTGCATGATTGATGACATTGTGGAAAATGAATTTTTTCTTAATATGAGGACCCTTTAGAGGCTGTTTAGCACATTTTGGCAAAGACTTGATGTGGATAAGGTGATACGAGGTCAATGAGATGCTAGACTCAACGCCTCTCTTGGGAGAAGGAGAATGTCAAGCTGAAGATAAGAAGAAAGAAGAAGATTGCGAGACGAATCGCATCAATCAAATGAAGAAGAAAATCAAAGTGGAACTAAAACCCCTCCTCGGATTTGAAATATGCGTACCTGGACATTGATGAAACTGAGCCGTAATTATTTCAGCGAATTTAAATGAGGACCAAGAAGAAAAGCTCATTGAAGTACTTCAAGACCACAAGAGTGCGATCGGATGGTCTATCAAAGATATAAATGGAATCAAATAACGGTGTGTATGCACCGAATTCATCTGGAAGAGAGCGCTAAACCCTCAAGAGAACCACAACGTCGATTGAATCCCATAATGCAAGAAGTGGTAAGAAATGAGGTCATTAAGCTGCTCGATGCTGGGATCATATATCCAATCTCCGATAGCACATGGGTGAGCCCAACACAAGTGGTTCCCAAAAAGTCTGGAGTTACAGTGGTGAGAAATGAGGAGAATGAGCTAGTACCAACGAAAGTTCAAACTGGCTGGAGAGTGTGTATTGACTACAGGAAGTTAAATTCCATGACTAGAAAGGATCACTTTCCTCTCCCATTCATTGACCAAATGCTAGAAAGATTGGCAGGGCACCAATACTATTGTTTCCTTGACGGCTATTCTGGGTATAATCAAATAGTCATTGCACCAGAGGATCAAGAAAAGACAACATTCACATGTCCCTTTGGAACGTTTTCTTATCGTCGAATGCCGTTCGGACTTTGCAATGCTCCGGCTACATTCCAAAGGTGTATGCTGAGTATATTCTCTGATATGGTGGAAAGATTTCTGGAAGTCTTCATGGATGATTTTTCTATTTATGGAGACAACTTCGGTGATTGTTTGTATCATCTTTCTCTGGTTCTTGCAAGATGTGAAGACATTAATCTAGTTCTAAATTGGGAAAAATGTCATTTCATGGTGAAAAGTGGAATCGTCCTGGGACATATCATCTCATCCCGTGGTATTGAGGTGGACAAAGCTAAGGTAGAATTAATTTCAAACCTCCCACCACCAAGAACAGTAAAAGAAGTTAGGTCATTTCTTGGACATGCCGGTTTTTATCGACGTTTCATAAAGGATTTTAGCAAAGTTGCAAAACCATTGTGCCACCTACTGGCTATAGGTGCCCCATTCATCTTTGATGAAAAGTGTACACATGCCTTTGAAAGCATTAAGGCAGAATTGGTCAAAGCCCCTATCATCCAATCACCAGATTGGAAGCTCCCATTCGAGATAATGTGTGACGCATCGGATTATGCGATCGGTGCTGTTTTGGGACAACGGGTAGAGAAAGTTCCGCATGTCATTTACTATGCAAGTCGCACCCTCAATGATGCGCAACTGAATTATTCTACCACCAAAAAGGAACTCTGGCGTAGTCTTTGCTTTGGACAAGTTTGATCCTATTTGTTGGGATCAAAAGTGGTAGTGTTCTTGACCATGCCGCTCTTCGTTACCTCTTTTCAAAGAAAGATGTAAAAGCTCGATTAATCCGATGGATTCTACTCTTACAAGAATTTGACCTGGAAATCAAAGACAAAAAGGGATCAGAGAATGTCGTTGCTGATCATTTGTCTCGAATCATTATTGAAAAAGCTGAGGATCTGACTCCAATTTTAGAAAATTTTCCTGATGAACAATTGTTCACTGTTGAGAATCTGCCATGGTATGCAGATCTGATTAACTATTTGGTGACGGATCAGATACCTGAGCAGTGGAATAAAAACGAAAAAGTTGTCTTTCGAGCGCGAGCCAAGCATTATTTCTTCGAGGACCCGTACCTGTTCAAATATTGTGCTGATCAGATCATCAGAAGGTGCATTCCAGAACAGGAACAGTCAAAAATCATCTCATTTTGTCATGAGTTGTCCTGTGGAGGACATTTTAGCTCAAAGAAGACTGCAACAAAGATTCTCCAATGTGGATTTTATTGGCCAACAATCTTTAAAGATTGTCATCAGCATTGCATTTCATGCAGTAATTGTCAAATGCTGGGCAGAATTTCAAAAAGAAATATGATGCCTTTAAATCCAATCCTGGAAGTTGAACTGTTTGACGTATGGGGAATAGACTTCATGGGTCCATTCCCAAATTCTTTTGGAAATTTATACATCTTGGTTGCGGTGGATTATGTCTCAAAATGGGTGGAAGCACTGGCCAGTAAAACCAATGACCACAGAGTGGTGGTTAAGTTCCTAAAAAATGAATTATTTCCAAGATTTGGTACTCCACGTGTAATTATTAGTGATGGCGGAAAACACTTTTGTAATAAAGTTTTCGCTCAGCTGCTGAAGAAATATGGGATCACTCACAGGGTGGCTACACCATACCACCCTCAAACTAGTGGACAAGTCGAAGTTTCAAATCGAGAAATCAAACGTATTCTAGAGAAAACGATAAGGCCCAATCGGAAAGATTGGTCGTTGAAATTAAACGACGCACTCTGGGCCCATTTGACAGATTTAAGACTCCCATCTAATGTCCCCCTATCGGATGGTTTTTGGCAAAGGTTGTCATTTACCCGTTGAATCGAACATCGGGCCTATTACATTAAGTCTTTAAACTTCGATTTGCGAGAGTGGGATAAGCGAAAATTAGAAATTACAGAATTAGAGGAAGTGCGAGCTGATGCATATGAGTGTGCCAAATCCTACAAGGATCGCATGAAGCGTGTTCATGATTCTTCTATTTTGAGAAAATCATTCACTGTGGGGCAGAAGGTGTTGTTGTATAACTCCAGACTGCATCTGTTCCCTGGAAAACTCAAAACCCGTTGGAGCGGTCCTTTCATTGTCAATCGAGTGTTTCCCAACGGGGCAGTTGAGCTGTGCAATTTGCGCAATGAAAGTACATTTCGTGTCAATGGGCAACGGGTGAAACCGTTTTTGGATAATTTTATTGAGAAGATTGATGATCTTGAACTGAGCAATCCTAATCAGTCGGGATAAAATATAAATTTCGGAATGTCGGGCTAGCGACATTAAACTTAGCGCTTCTTGGGAGGCAACCCATGTTGTTTTTGTGTTTGTCTAAAGCTAAAAAAAAAAAAAAAAAAAAAAAAAAAAAAAAAAAGTGTGGTCGATCGATCGACCTAACCAGTCGATCGATCGAGGATCGGAAATGGGAATTAATCAATGCGCCAAAAGTTTTCAATTTTATGCATTTTGGTCGATCGTTCGACTCTTCAAGGTCGATCGATCGACTATGCGCATTGAAACTTGAATTCAATGCCGTGTCGATATACGCATGCCAAAGTCGATCGATCGACCAGTAGGGTCGATCAATCACCATTCAAAAAGTCTTACGCGCCGTTCGACGCTGGGAGTATTTCATGTCGATGTCGATCGATCGACTTCCTCCGTCGATCGAGCGACATTAATTTTGATATCGCGCTTTGATTGCTGGCTTTTCGACGTTGGTGTCGATCGATCGACATATACATGTCGATCGATCGACTTTATATCGTCCGACAGAGGGTGCCTCTGTTTCTATTTAAGGACCGGCGTCCTCCCTTTTCCACACCCTTTCCACGTTTGAAATTTCTGCGGCGGTCTCGACATTCCTTCGACATTCTTTGTGATGGCGTCATCCTCTTCCCCGCTTCCCGTCTCCGATGGCGTTTTTTGCGGCGACCAAAAGGTCGTTTGCCACTAAAGAGCTATCCTCTCGAATATACTTACGATCTACCGGCATTTCAGCGATGCGAATCGCCATCTCTCTTGCATACATCGCTGCGCTCCACCTTCATTTCTTGATGACTCCACCTGATATCAACGTCTCGGAGCGGGTCGTCCGCCTATTTTATCAAAACATGGTTTGGGTGGCTGCCTCCACCATCACCAATGAGGCGGCCCATTTCACCGTTTCCATCGATGGTTGGAAGCGAAAAATCTATCCGCGCACGATCGCGGATGTCTTTGGATTGATGGATGAGCGACCATTGGACCACCCACTTGGTGAAGAATTGGACCTTGAGCAAGGCCCAATGATCGATGATATGTGCAATGGTGTGTATGCTGGCCGCGGAATTGCGACTAAACGATCGGCTCTTCCACGCGACATCCTATTGTGGGATATTGTAGTGTCGTGTAGTCTTTGCCCACGGGGGCATACCTCTGAGAGAACTGGACCTCGGGTGAAGGCCCTATACGGTGCCTACAAGCGCTCCTGGTTGAACATCCCCTGGTTTTTGCATGATTCGATGTGGCGCTGCCACGATGAAATTGTTAACCCTCCTGCTGGTGACGCTGCCCTCATCTATTTCCCTCATCTGGTGATGCAACTTTTGCACTACCTTGGTTTTCCTTTTTATTTTGATGATAATATTGGGACCTTGGCATTTTATCGCTATGGGCCGTCACAATGGAGAAGGAGCATGCGTATGTTGGGCACTGTCGATGCACAGCCTGCCCGTCAACGTCGTCGAGTGCGCCAGGAAGACGCCGCTGAACCTGAGTCGGAACCAGAACCAGAACCGGTCCGCAATGAGGGACCCTCCCTCGACTTGATGCAGGCTCAGATCAACTCCTTGATCGATGAGCAACAGCGGCAATATAATCGCAATCTTCGTCGTAGCCGATATGATCGGTCATTTATGCATCAGTTGGGTCAACACCTGTGGCCCGATGGCTATGACGAGATGCGAGCTCGCGCTAGGCAGGCGGAGGACGATGATGATGATGATTAGGTTTAGGATTTCCTTTTTGCATTGTTTTTGTTGTTGTTACTTTTTAGTTTTAGGTTTCTTAGTATTGTAGGACTAGCCTTTCTTTCAGTCTTTCGATATTTGTAAAAAAAAAAAAACAAAAAAAAAAAATTTTAATAAATAAATAAATAAATTTATAATAAATTTTTTTTTTTTTCTGTTCACTATTTCTGTTGTGCACTCTGATAAAAGTCGATCAATCGACCATGACTGGTCGATCGATCGCCTTTGCAAAAAAAAAAACTGATGTTCAATGATCAATCGACCATTCATGGTCGATCGATCGACTCTGCTGCGGACATCATCCAGTCGATCAATCGACCATTCATGGTCGATCGATCGACTCTGCTGAGGACATCATGTCAGTCGATCAATCGACCATCTCTGGTCGATCGATCGCCTCTGCCTTTCATTTCTTAGTCCACATTCGTTGACCAGATTAGTCGATCGATCGACACTTCTAGGTCGATCGATCGCCCGATCGGTTTCCAAAACTTTTAGGTTGTTTAGTACGATAGGATTCTTTGTTTTGCTAGCGTCTTTTACCATATCTCAAACACTCCTTTTCTATTTATTCCATGCTCCCTTCACCCTTCCTTCTCATATTTCATCAATGGCCGAGACTTTATTTTACAAGGTCTACTCTAAGGAAGATGAATGAACCAAAGAAGAAACGGATCGCTTATCGAGCACACCCTCCGTTGGATCTCACCAATGTCAATGTCGTTGATCCTGGATCCTCTCCCTGTTCGATTTTGGGAAGAGCCAACGTAAAGAGTGAATCGCTCCAACCAACCCCATCCTTCTCCAGCGATATCGAGATGATTGATTTGGATGCGCCTCGTCACCGCCCTCAAATTCACCATCTATTCCACCTGAGACTTGGGCGAAATTATATCCATCTCCACAGCTTCGGGATCTGGCCTCGAGTAGTGTGCCACACCCATCTTCACCACCGTCGGCAGTGATTCCTGATTCCTTGCATAGGCGTAGGATCACCACTGCAATGTGGGATTTCGCGTTTCCAAAGCTGAAGCCCAGTGAGGGGACCGATGCGGATGTTTGAGTGTCGATATCAACCAGTTTTTATGATGATCTACGAAGTTTAGGAAGTTTAGGAAGTTTAGGATTTAGGATTTAGGTTTTAGGATTTATTAAGTTTTTTCTTTCCTTTTTGTTTTGTTTAGTTTAGTTTAGGTTGTTTTTCTTTTCCTAAATAATGTAACCATATTCCCTTCAATATATTTTTTGTAATGTTCAGGATTTGATCTGAGATATTCTCTACTTTTTGATCTTTGTGTTGAGGTACTTCTTTCAAAGAGTTTGGGGTCTTACTTCTTTTCGATCAATGAGGACATTGTCAGCTTTAGGTTTGGGGGTATGGTTAACTATTTTACGTCATTTATTTGTTTTATTTGAAATAAAAAAATAAAAATAAAAAAATAAAAAAAAATAAAAAAAAAATAAAAAATAAAAATTTTATTTTTGAAGTCATCATGCACATTATTTTACGATTGTTTTCAAACTTTAGTTGATGATGCATGTGAATTTAATTTTGAGAATAATAGTGTCATATTTTGATTACTTGTATCTAACATGATGAAGCTTGATGTGATATGTGGTGGATAATTTTGATATTCATGCTTAGACTTTTTACACTGATACCAAGCTAAGACTTAGAAATTGATGAAGGAATGTTGAATCTTAGGTTCTTAGTGGAGACTAAACCCAGTGAGCTTTAGAGCTAATTTCCCGTCATTGATGAGTGAATATATAAACTCGGAGTTTTCTTTGAATACGATTTATTTTGCATAATCTCATACACTTCATTTTGACTTGTGACTTTGCATGAAATCAAATTTATATCATTATGTTAGAATGTACTGTATATCTACTCAAGACAAATAGGCAAAGTTACTATCTTTTAAAGACATGATTGAAGGCAATCTTTGGCTCGTTTGTGCTTAAAATGCCCCACCTCAAATAAATTTATCTTTCTAGTACCCCTTTGAGCCTATTGAAAAATTTACCTTTATACATTCTTTGATAAGCCACGTTAACCTTTAACCCTTCACCATTTAAAATTCACTTTACCTTCTTATTTCTGAGAAATTAGGAACGAGGGATGAGAGTGAACGAAAAGAGAGTAAGTGGAGAGATACTGAGTTGTGGTGTTTACTGAGAGTGTATGGCAAAAATAAAAAGAAAAAGGGGAGAGAAAAAGAAAAAGAAAATTGTGAAAAAGAATGAAAAATCTGAGGTGCTTTAAGAAAAAAAAAGGAAAAGAAAAAGTGAGTTGAGAAAAATAGAAAAAAATTGAGAAAAATAGTGAGAGATTAGAAAAGAAAAAGAAGAGAAATAGAAAAAAAAAGTTGTTTCTTTTCCAATTTCTCAGAAACTTTGAATCCCAACTTCCAATTCTTTCTTACCCTTTCCTGAGCCCCATTACAACCCTAAAAAGACCTTCATGATCTGATCTTGTATTAGTAACTGTCTTGTGGAGAGTAAATATGTGATATTTATGACACTTGATATGACATGCTTGGGATATACAAGTATCTTCTTATGAGATTTATTTTTGTTCATTGATTGCGTGTTTCATTTATTATGTGAGACCTTTTATTTTGCTTTGTATTGACCTCTCACATATGTGCGAAAACTTATCCACTATCTTCGTTATATTTTTGAGTATACCTACAGTGAGGATTGAGTCAAAACAACAGATCCAACGGTTTTCCGTTTGAACTAGTTCTGAGATGAATGAATTTTGGTTTGGTTATGCACACACTTCACGTTTAGGCATGAATGGATGAGCTATCTAACGATTTGAGCATTAGACTAATTTGAATGGATATTAGTATGATTAGTATAACATTGTTATTTAAAATTGAGGATTCGCATGTTGAATTGATTAATGATTTTTGTTTTTGAATGGTATATATGTTATCAAAATCATGTTTTGAAAACTGAATTTTATCGATGATTTCAAAAATATATTGAAGTTTGTGGGTAACTTCACTGTAAACCCTCAGGAGACATAACTCCTCCACTAGGATCACCTAGGGGTTTAAAGGCTTGTTGCATATGCTAAATGCAATCGTGTTCCCTACGAAAGTGGCATTCTTTACTTTTCTTAGGTTGTTAGTTTATTTTTCAGTATTGTTTATCTTCTCCTTTGCTCGAGGACTAGCAAAGTGTAGGTTTGGGGGTATGATGTGTAGTGAAATATGATGATATTTCACCCCTAAAGACCTACATTTAGCTATCCGATGAAAGCCATTTAACATGTTTTTAGATGGTTTTAGTGATTTACAGGCCGGCAGATGTGTTGAGCATGAAATAACCCACAAGTTCAGAATATAACGTCAAATTCGTGCTACTTTGGATCATGCGGAACCTATCCCGACTTGAAGCTCAATTTGACCCTTCAAGACAGTAGATTCAGAAAATTGTCAAAACACGAAAGTTGTAGAGCTCGTTGTCATCTTTCCAACGCCACCAGAATCGCCTCAATCCGATTTCAGGATAGAAAGTTATGGCCGAAAGACCGAGGTAGTGTCTGAATGCAAAGTGCAGCGGGAGTTCACGGAAATCTGGGAGGTCGATTGATCGACCCTTTTTGGTCGATCGATCGACCTGACCCAAAAGATTTGGATTTTGAAACAGAATCTGGTATGGTCGATCGATCGACCCTTTTTAGTCGATCGATCGACCAAAGACGAATTTGAGTCCGGATAGAGTTTGGCCGCGAGAAAATCTTGGAACCAAGAGTGGCGTACGTTTTGGCAATTACGGAAAAAAAGATATTCTTGGGGGATATATATATTCATCCAAAGTCCTTGAAAAGAGGAGAGAGGAGGATGAACAGGATTAGGAGAATTAGGAGCATTCTGTTTTATTCTGATTAGTTTTATTTCCTTTATTTTTCTTTAGTGAGAGTTTTGTCTTACAGAGAGTTTAATCATTTTTTTTGGATTATTATCATTCTTCTGTGTTAATTCTTTCTGCTTTTCTAAATCGTACGTACTGGGAATAAAAACTCTTTGTGGAAATTGTTAAAGCTCTTTACGGTATTTTTATATTGATGTTAGTGTTTATTTATATTTTAATTATGTTGTTTACTTTTACTATGTGTGGCTAGTTTTATTAAGGATGGGGATCTAATGATTCCCATCCGAGGTATTTATTTATACTAATATCAATCTGTGATTGAGATGTCAGATGCCTTTTAAGACCCTAATGTTTATTGAATATGGTGAAATCATCATTTCAGTCCGAGATCTAGGTGCTAATCATGCCCTATGATTTCAGATCTGTAATAATGATTTTATCCTAGTTATCACCCATCTCGGGGTGAAGTTTTACCACAATCTGAGGTGTGAGTGTTAATCATACACTTATGGGGTGTTAATCATACATCTCCTTGATCTCGGATTGATGGTGTGACTTTATTATCCGGTGGTGAGTTCCAACCACGATCTGAGGTGTGGGTGTTAATCATACACCTATGGGGTGTTAATCATACATCTCCGTGATCTCAGATCTATATTTTAGAACTCACGTGTGTATAGGGCAGTTCTTCTTTTGAGAAATTTGTTAAGGATTTCATATCTCAAACCACAGATTGGTATTTTATAAATGATAAACCAACGATGGGAGGATTTAGCATCCCAATCCTTAT
This sequence comes from Chloranthus sessilifolius, assembly GCA_021018995.1. Taxonomy (NCBI): domain Eukaryota; kingdom Viridiplantae; phylum Streptophyta; class Magnoliopsida; order Chloranthales; family Chloranthaceae; genus Chloranthus; species Chloranthus sessilifolius. The sequence continues at coordinate 108,754,800 of CM037595.1, forward strand.
CTTTCATTAATTGTTTAATCCTTTAGATTTCGTTAGTATTTATCTGTGTTATTAAAAGTTACCATAATTCTAGGTTTTCAGTTACTGCATAAGATCTGTAGAAATTCTTTTAGTTAATTAATATTTCTGTTTTTTATATTTTCTAACTAATCCTCGTGGGAACGATCTCGTACTTTGCACCCACTGACTACATCACGATTCGTGCACTTGCGAGTATAAATTTTAGGACACATCATTGAAAATTTCCAGTCGATTAAATTGTGAATTTGTGACCCATATCAACGATAAACAATGACCCTTGTGCGATAGAGATAACTGATCACCCATTCCTTCCTACGGGAGCTAATCACTGAAACCAACTCAGTTTTCATCTGCTATGAAAGCGCGGGAAACTCGCACGTGCGGAGATCTTGAAATTAACAGGAGTCGCATTCCCGCCACCATCTCTGGAAATGTTATTTGGTCTGAAAAACTCTACTTCTCACTCTCTCCTCTCTCTCTCAGATCTCTTCACAGACCCCTTCAATGCTCTCGCCACCACAAATCTCGACAAATTACCATCTTCAACGGGTAAATCTCTAACCTACATTTCTAAAAACCCTAATTTCCATCCCTCAGTGGCGATAAACCCTAATGTTGCCACAGATCTGAATCCACTTCTTTCTGGCGCATTTTCTTATAAATCCAGTTGGTTGTAGAACACCATGGTAGCTTATCTAACGGACTCCGAATTCTCCCCCGTAACCTCGACTGAGAGAGAAAAAGCGTGGCATCTCTTCGCTCTTTTGCTAAGAATTGGACACCCGGCTAGACCAGCGGAACTTGCCTCGAGATGCGTGTTGTTCAGGGTGACGCCTGATTTCGTTGAGTTCCTCTGTTGTATTCCGGATTCGCCGCTGTTCTTGACCGATGATCTGTTTGTTACGATCTCCATAGCTGCCGTTTCAGCTTTCGGAGAGTTTGCGTCGAAGGTTATTGCTCCCTTCGTGCCGCGGCTTAGGGTTAGGGTTTTGGGGCCAAGGAGGTTATGGGATGATGTTTGCCTAAAGTATTTTAGGAAGCGTAAGGGGATGAGATCTGATTCAATTCTGTTGCCGGCCGCAAAAAGGAGATTAATATCAGGTACTAAAGATGGTAAAGGGAGTAAATTTATTTGATCGGATGCAGTGTTTAGTAAAGGAATTAGTAATTTTTCTTTTTTTGTGTCTGATATATTAAAACTGATTTTGGTTGGTTTTTTACTGATGGAAATTTATTGAACGCAGATGAAGATGGTCAGAATATGTTGGCGTTGGCAAATCAGATAAAAAGTGCTAGTGAGAAGGTAATTTTAGATCTTACTATTTTTTTTGCATATCAATTGTAATTTTCAATAAGGTGAGGTGGATTCCATATCTCAAGATCCAATTTTGATCAGGGTGCCAGATGCATCAACAATACATCATATGTTGTGTATTGTTGATGAAAACTGTTCAATCCCAAAATGGACGGTGTTAGTTAGGGACTACATCTCACCTTTGTTCATGAAACCCGATTGGTTTGGGATATATAAATCAGGGATGTTGATTTTGGCTATAATTTATTATATAATACAGTCTATTAGTATGAATTACTTGGCTTTTGAGTTGCATCAAATTGTATAGAATAACGGATAGTCTACACATTATATATATGTATCAACACTTACACCAAGCTCATGTGGAGCTCCAATAGCTTGTATTGTTCAATTAAAAAAATAAATTGAGTTTTGAAGTTAGAAGTAAAAAATTGACTTGATTCGTCAGCCCAAATTTTAAGCCTAAAAAAATGCATGGTGGAGATGTTTTGATTTATATTTTTAATGATCTAAACAACGCACCTTGCTCCACACGGCATCCCAAACATGTTTTGGGTGCCACATGGAGCTCCATTTGGACCTTGGTGTATGGTGAAGGAACTCCGTTGGAGTGACTTCCCAGCTTTTAGAGAGAGAGAGAGAGAGCATAGATCAAAATGTTGTCCGATATTGATACATATCGGTTTTGTACATGAACGATACGGTAAATACCCTTTTTACCGGGTACACCAAAAAACCACATATTTATCGGACGATACGGACAATGATTTCAAATTATCGGACGATAATTTGAATGTATCATCCGATAATTTGGCAGATTTACAGAAACCTCACGTGGCCAAATTATCAGATGATACATTCAAATTATCAGACGATAATTTGAATGTATCATCCAATAATTTGGCAGATTGACAGGGACCCCATTTGGCCAAATTATCGGACGATACATTCAAATTATCATCCGATAATTTAATTTTTTGGATTTTTTTGAAAAAAAAAAAAATTGTATCAAAACGATACATTCAATGTATTGGACGATGCGCGATACGTATCGTCCTGGAGTGCAGGACGATACGTATCGAAATTCTGATATTTTGATCCAGAGAGAGAGAGAGAGAGAGAGAGAGAGAGAGAGAGAGAGAGGTGTGCCGCTGGAACCCAATCCAAGGATATGGCGGGTCGAATAACAACCATTAAAAAAATCTATTTATACAATGTCAATAATAGTCAATGGTGAAGAACCCATATTTTCATGCGTGAAATCAGGGTCGGGTTTATTTTCCAATTCCCCCCATCACACACACACACACAGAGATATATATATATATATATAAAATTGAGAAGCATCTCCTAATAGGATAGAAGTTCGGGGATTCTCTTTTGCAAGATCATCCATGTAAAATTGGATTCCCGTTGCATTTGAATAAGATATAGTAAAATTCCTCATGCCTTTCCCAAGTTTTTTAAAAATTGTGCTTGATCTAATATTGTGGAAGGGAACACCAAAAATACCATTGATAAATGTCTAAGAAAGTGATGCTCTGTGTAGATTTTTGTTGCTCCTCAATGAGGCATTGGATGATATTGCTACTTTAGATATCTCATTTAAACACATTAGAAGAGATGCAAATATTTTTGTATCTCCATTTATTGTAACATCATTTTGTAAAAAAATTTGCTAATTCTTTAGCTACAGTATATAAATTAGTGATGAAATGGGGGATAGTGCTGAAGAACACTGGCTGGAGTATGGAAAAACTAGATATTAGCAATATATTATTTATAAATGTGATTAGAAAACTTTGGATTCAATGCACTTACATAGTCATAAGGTTCATTGAATAGCCAAAGATGTGATATTTATGGTTTCTTTCTCTTCTTTTATGCCGCCAAATGACATCTTGGTACACATTAAGGTCATCAACATCAACCAGGCACTTGTGTTGTTCTATATTCATCACGGGTAAATTCTCTTCATGCAGGTGCATATTGATGTTGTTAATAATATGAGCAGAGTCATTAATTTTCTGCCAGGCATTGTAGAACAAGATAGAGCAATTTGTCCTCTACTTCTCGACTCTGATGGTGGATTATCAAATTATAAATTGAAGAATATTGACCATAGAAAAGGATCAAATGAAATTGAGAAGAATTGCAATGATACAAAAATCATAGTCATTCATAAGCCGCTGGCAGAGTCCATACAATTGGCAAAGCATGAGCCTGGTGTCCTCATTATTGATGTAAATCGGTGTAATAAAAAAGCAATGGTGAATGAAACTGTCAGGGTATGTGAGTCAGATATAGAATGTAATCTTCAAAATAGTAATATGCAAATACCAGTATCATTGACGGAAACAAAGAGGGATGAGAACTACTCTGGCAGGATTGCTCAAATGGAAGAAAGAAATCAGATGAGTTTAACTGCAGCAATTTGCGAGGATGAACATGACCAGCTTAGTGGCTTACCAATGGAGGCTGCACTTCATAATAGTCCCGATTGCCACTCAGCAAGGTGCAGAATAATTGAAGATGCAGTAACCCTTGAGAAGTCTCATTTTAGAAAAGACTATCTGATTGACACTGGTATTTTTAGAGGAGATTCGGGGATTTCCTTGCTCTTGGATAATACGGTTCAAGTGGGTGAAATTCAAAATGACTATGCATATGTTTCTCAGATGGATTTTAATGATATGACCTATTCACTCAAAGGACAAAAAGAAGCCGAAGGGGAACTTGGTGCAGATCCTCTATTAGCCGAGCCTTCTAATGCTTTGAAGCAACCAAAAAAATCATGTAGTAAACAGAAATCCACGCCAAGGGATGCTTCTAGTTTACCATTGCAAGTTATCGCTCAGGATTTAAACGAAAATAACTTCTTCAACTCTCCCAAACAGATGGAGCAATTAAGAAAAAATGAGAAGTCTATCTCCAAGAAACAGAAGGTAAAGCGAAGCCGTAACCAGAATGGGGCTACTAATGAAAGCAAGGCAGATTTTACATTGAAAACTCCCAAGGTAAAATTCTATTGGAGAAATGGAAGTTGTGTGCCTTATTTGAGTGTACAGTAATTACACTTCTAGTTTAAGATGAACTTTATGATTTTAGATCTACTTACAGAACCATTTGGAGCCAAGAACACTACCAAACTTCGAATCTTTCATCATTGAGGAAGAAGAAGGTTCAGGTACTGACACATCATTTTCTATTGATTTTTTGCCATATTCCATTAACCTATGATGGTAATCATCTTGTCTTAAATACTACTACAGGTGGTTATGGCACTGTCTACAGAGCTCGAAGAAAGAATGATGGGAAAATATTTGCTGTCAAGTGTAAGTGAGACTACTGGTCCTAATTCTTTATTAATATTTTTAAAGGAGGATGTGTAGGTTAATTGGTTTTGTATATTTGTATTATAATAGTATACACTCATATTTTCTTTGCTACCTAGAGTTTTGGATCATATATTACTTTTTCATGGAGTTTACGCTCAACCCTAGTTCCACTGTTGTTACAATCCAAATCCTATGATTAATTTGAATCCCATAGAATGCAACCAAGAATTCAACTTCAGCCAGTTTGATGAAAACCCTACACAAGTTTTTCTGCTCACAAACAATGAAAAGCAGGTTCATTAGTATTGAGGATTCTAAAGTTTGTTTTATATTTTAGCATTTTTACTACACATAAATTTTATAGTACAACATAAAAAATCATGCATATTGGAATTTGGTTTAGTATGGCCTCCTTACATTTTTTGTGATTTTAAAACCCTGGCTTCTGGTGGTATTACCTCAATTTTACATTCAATGCTTTTTAAGCCTTAGCATTCATTCGGGGTCTCCGCCTAATGGCTTTCTAGTGTTCCAGTTTTGATCACCCAAAGACACTTTTCAAAAAGATTTGAAAATTTTCCGTTCTAAAATATCATTGCTTAAACTGATTAAAAAAAAAAAAATCATTGCTTAAGAAATGAATTAATGGGTATGTTATAATGAATTTTTGGTACATTTTAGATCCTCATGCCAATGCCCATAGACACCATGTCAACAACGAATTGAAGATGCTGGAGCGATTTGGGTAAGGAGACATAGAATTATCCCTATTTACTGCAATCAGAACCTCTCCAAGGTTCTTTGAATCAAGGGGCATATTTCAATTTGAAATCCTATTTTTTTTATGCAGAGGTAGGAACTTTGTGATAAAGTATGAAGGTTCTTTCAAGTGTGATAATGCTGAATGCTTTGTCCTAGAGCATGTTGAGCATGATAGACCAGAGGTGATTAGTGGATGCCTCAGTATTAATACTATTGTTGTGTGTCTTCTATATTATATGATAACATCATGTCTTGAAACTTTAGGTGCTGAAACGAGAAATAGATATATTCGAGCTCCAATGGTATGGTTACTGTATGTTTAGGGCCCTTGCAAGTTTGCATAAGCAGGTAAGAAAATCTGCAACAGGATCTTTGTATTATCATTAACTGGGGTTATTTGTTTCTCATATGTCTCTATCTTTATATTTGCAGGGAATAGTGCATAGAGATGTTAAGCCAGGGAACTTTCTCTTCTCTCGTAAATTTAGTAAAGGCTACCTAATTGATTTCAACTTAGCTATGGTAAGTAGCATTTCTTCTCCTATTTCTACCTGTTTTCTGTATGTCCTTCCAAAATGACTTTTTATTAGATTAGTGAAGCGTCACTGATGCAATCCAAATGGAAGACAAGAAAATAAGGATGAAAATAGAGTAGAAATTGAATGGTTATATGGAAGAAGAAAAGGGTTGGTAAAACAACCCCAAGGTTATTCCATTAGGTTTACTCTCCAAGAAAACAAAAACGATGTAACATATCTCCTATTTCCAACTCTCCCCTCTTTTGTTGAGTCCCAACTAAAATAAGGAAAGAACATTGTTACGCCCTAAAGCCTTATATGGAAAAAAGGTAAACAACCATCATTGACTACCATTTGCATCACTCCCCTCGGGTTGAGGAGAAACTCGCACTCGAGTGTGCTTTATCAACTCCATCTTCTTGGCTTCAAAAAGATCTACCACATTGAAGGTAGGGGAGATATCAAAGCCTTCTGGTAACTCAACCAGACTGTATTGTCAATTTGTCCTTAAATTTCTTCAACAACTTACATGGGCCAATTTTCTTTGATTTTAACTTATTGTGTGTGCTAGTTGGAATCTGCTCCGTATGCAAGTATACCATAACCAAGCTGCCTTCTGAAAATACCTCGGGACGCCTTTTTGCTGCATTTTAATAACTCTCTTCTAACCTTCCACTTGATCGTTTATATCTTGAAATTCTTCATGTTCCATTTGGGTTCATAGGTAATGGGCTTGATTCGGTATAATCTACGTGGCATTTTATGTCTCTGGTAGGCGGTAACCTATCCGGTAATTCATCCGACATAGAGTCTACAAATCTAATTCCTTGGAAATCAGTCTAGTGTTCATCTTTTAATTAAGCACTAACATGTATACTACCTTACTTTCCATACTCTTATCCATAAATTCGCAAAGTGAGAGAAAATGGTTACTCTTCTCTTGGGTGCAAATTCTGTTTTCATTGGTCCGAGAATCACTTTGACACCATCTTCCAAAATGTGTAGGTATTCTCTTTCCCATCACTTTTGGACTTCCCATCATATTGCCATGGTCTCCCCAACAGTAAATGACATGGGTCCATGAGAATTAAATCATACCATACTTCATCTTTATCAATATAAATGTTTACTTCATTGCTCCATTTAAATCACGAGATCTGGTAAGGCTTGGCATTCGCTTCCACCAAGTGAAACTTGTCGAACATCTCTTGTCAGATTAACTTATCGACAATCTCGCCTTCTATGATGACATTACACGCCTTCCCACCAAGTTCGTAGCCAATCTTCTGCGTTGCTTGAGGAGCCAAAACTTCGTGAATAGCAAGACTCTCGCCTTCATTCAGTCTGGTGATTTGTTCAGTCATATCACAAGCATATTGTTCATCTTTACCATAAATCCGTCCATTATCAAAATCCATAGAATCATTGTCATTGCCACCTTTATTTAAAAGGACAGTTTTCGGCTCAGCGCTTTGGGCAATCATGTGATTTATGTCTGGCTTCTCCACATTTGAAGCAATTAAATGGCCAATCTAAATTTTGCGTGATCAACTTGAAGAGGCACTAACATTACCACTATCCTTCCTTATTGTTGAGTTGGATACCACCGACGTAAGTTTTATGTCGGTTCGATTTCCATAGTTTGTTGGGACATTTTATTGACCACTTGGTGCTCTGCTCTCACGTGGTTTGTATGAGTTCTTCTCTATTTCGCCTATCTCTTTCACGTTCAATGAGGATTCTACTTTAAGAGCCATATTTAAGTACCCGACATACCGATAAAAAAGGAAAAGTTAAGCATCCGACATTTTCCAAATAATTTGCAATGCAAACTTATCTTGAAAATGGATCCCATTCATATATTGGGCCACCGAATGCTCTTCAACTTTGTCCAATCCACATCTTGGAAAAAGGTGTTAAAATTCCTTGGTGTATTTATGATCACTCTTATCCCCGTTAGATAGATTTTAAAACTTTAAAATAGAGTTTGCATTCATAATCTACTTGTCGGAAATTCTCTCAACTTAGATTTCATTTTCTCCCTTGTGGTAATTATTTGGTTTTTCCGCTAGATTCGTTTTGAGCTTCATCCCACCAAAGCGATGCATAATCCTTTTATTTGGGAACAATAGTTTACCCTTCACACCTTCAGGAGTGTCTTTAAAATTAAAATTTTCTCTACATAACTAGTTCAATCGAGAAATTTTTCCATATATAGGCACCCATGCAAGTAGGGTATGACGACTTTTATTCTAGTCTTGATTTTGCCCAACAGTTCGGAAAATTTAGGCCTTATTTCTTCTTTGTCAAACTCATCATGTGGAGCACAATTGTGAAAAGGGTTTTCATCTTTTTCAGGAGTATCACATCGCCATGTTGCTGAAAAAGCCTTGACAATTCAATCGGTGAGTTAATTGAAGTCATAAAATCGGGATACAACAACAACCATATAAATTCATCAAATACCTTAAATTCAAAACAATCAGAAAAAAGAACAATTTGGTTAATCTGTGACTTGTTGAATTAAACGATTATTTGCTTATTTATTTGGAGCATTGATAGTAAAGTTTTGGCTCGATCTCTTAAATCCTAGCAAGTGACTTAACGTATAGCATAACACTTGAGTCCAGGTGTCGATTCCACGGGGATTGGTTTGAAATTATGCCTAATTGATTGTTACTTTCTAACGCAAAGTTTGTTGTGAAAGACTAAATTTTTATGAAAGTAAAAATTGTAAACAATTAATTGGCAAGATCTTGGGTTGCAATTAGAGAGAAAATCTAGGGTTTGTAACTCCATGTCGCTTTCGTGAGTCGGATTTGAATTTACTTGATTTGAATTTTGAAAGAAGTATTGACGGGGACACCGACATCGTAGACATTGGATATAGACCGTTTCGTGTATACCGACGTCGGAAGAAGCGGAATGGAAATCATCAGAACTAGGCGAAAGACGAAAATTTGGAGAAATTGGAGGAACACAGCAAATTCAATCGATCGAACTGCAATTTCGATTGATCAAACATCAGCGAGTGGAAAAACACATGTTCTGGAGTATATAATTCGATCGATCGAATTATATACTCGATAGATTGAATTTCCATTTGATCGAACGAGTTTCAATTTCAATCGATCGAATTTCAGCGGCGAACTTTTGAAATATGTTTTTCGATTGATCGAGTTTCATTTTCGATCGATCAAAATCGCGCAGTTCTTTTATTTTGGCAATTTTTAATTTCGAACTTAATTTTAGGGGCATATTTGTCCTTTTGGTATTTGTTTTAGGGTTTTATTTTCTTTTGAAAGGACTCCTATATAAAGTCCTTAAGGTAAATAATGTAAGGAGTTGATGATTAATGAAAAGAGCTTTTGCTTGTGTGCTTGAGATGAGCCTTTACGAAGAGTGAATCTTCTTCTCGAGAAGGGTTTGGTGTGAAGCCAAGGGTGCGAAGCCCACAAAATCTATCTTCTGTCTATCTGTTTTATCCTCTCTGCTTGTGTGATCCCACAACCCTAATTCAGCCACCATCCTCTTGCGATCCTAAACCCTAGTATTCCCTCATTCATTGAATCGATTCGATTCAACAACTGTAGCCTCCGTCAAATTGTTAAGCCCAGCCGTATCAAATAACCCAAAACCAGAGATTCCATCATTGCACTGTGAGCGCCTTAATCTAGAAATCTAGGTTCTATCTCTAGGAACGATCCACGCTGCAACCTAACGGATCTAACACCCAGACTGTACCCTGCTCGAATTATACGTGATCCTCACATGGAATACTACGAAAGTCTAAGGTATTCATCATATTTTGAGAGTTTTATTGTTTAATTTAATTCAATTTAATTTCGGCAAAGTCAATCATCGCATTCACGTAGTTTATGGTACCGTCCTGTGTCAGTTTTGGTATCAGAGCCGTAGGTTCTAGGTTAGGGCATACTGTGTGACATTGCATTCATTGCACTTTAATTTCATCGCATATTATTTCTGTTTTGGTCAAAGTGTTCATTTTGCATTCCATTCTTGAACCCGTCATTAGTGACCCGTATCACCATGGACATGAATGGGATTGCTGAAGCTCTTAACGACATGAGGGCTGATCTAAAATCGATCAATGATCGAATGACTGCCTTGGAGACAGCCCAAAGGACTCTCGAAACATCCAATGAGAGGTTGTTAGAGCGAGTCAATCAGTTAGACGAGGGTGATGAGTACTCCGAACCACCCCGTGAGCATAATGGTCCACGTTTTGAACGAAATGGCTACCAACATAATCGGAACTGGAACCATAGGTTAGATCATCATGGAGATGACTACGACCCGGAAGGGAGACTCCTCAAAAATGTCCGAGTTGAGTTCCCAACCTTCGATGGAAGATTAGACCCTCAAGTCTTCCTCGATTGGTTATCCGATATGGACCAGCACTTCGAATGGTTTGGCATAAGCGATGAAAGGTGTGTTAGACTTGCTAAGATGAAGCTCATAGGCCAAGCCTGACTCTTTTGGGTCAACGTTGAACGCATCAGAACGAATGCGGGTTGTACTCCCATTACCCGTTGGGAGGACATGAAGGAACGATTTACAGAGAAATATGTTCCTTCTTCATACTACTATCGTCTCCTCGACCAATGGCAAAATCTGCGCCAAGGTAGTATGCCCGTTTCAAATTACATTGGCAAATTTGAGAAATTTATGATGAGAGCCAAGGTATCCGAAGACCCTCAAGTCACTCTATCCAGATTTCGCACTGGATTGAGACTTGACTTGTAAAAAGAGTTAGTCTCCCACCCTGTGGAGACTCTCGCCGATTGTTACACCGTCGTTCAAGACCTTGAACGATATTTGAAGATGACGGTGACTAGGCGATCTGATTTTCACCCCGGTTAACTCCATACCGACAAAGTGAGATCTAATGCTGGAAACCCGGCTACCAAACCCACACAATCCATATATGTTAATGTGCGGTTTGACAAAGGAAAGGGTGTAGCCGGAGAATCCTCGAAGAGTGGGTCTCATGTCAAGGATTGAGACACTTTGCTGCCCAATGCCCCACAAGGGACCCACAAAGGAATCTCTTCATTGACGGAGAAGGAGAAGAAAGTGAAGGAGTTTATGAGGAAGAGGTCTTTGAGCCGAATGTCATACCTAGTGACGAGGAAGGTGATGACATAGGTCGCACTCTAATTGTGAGGTGTGCCTTTGCACAACCTCAACGAAATGAAAAGGAGGATTGGTGAAGGGAGAATATCTTCCACACCTTTGCCACATGTGGGACAAAGAGTTGTAGGGTAATCGTGGATAGCGGAAGCTGCACCAATGTGGTGTCAAAACATACCGTCACCCACTTAGGGCTTACACATGAAGCCCACCCGAGACCTTACAAAGTCGCATGGGTTGACTCCTCATCCATTCCCGTATCTCAGAGGTGTCGTGTACCCATACAGTTGGGTTCATATACAGACACCTTGTGGTGCGATGTGGTGTCAATGGATGTAAGCCATATTATCTTAGGGAGACCATAGCTCTATGATCTAAACGTGACCATTTTTGGTCGATCTAACATTTGCACGCTCAACTATAAGGGCAAGAAAATCACTCTTAACCCTTTGGCTCCCAAAGCACCATCGGCCAATAGAGTTGAAAAGAAGGGTGGCCAATCCAAGGCCATCAACATTGTGACCCCTTTAGAGTTCGAAAGAGCATCGAAAGATGAAAGTGTCGTGTATGTCGTTGTCACTGTTGAGACTACTTCTGAGTCAGTCTGTGGGTACCCCAAGGAGGTAGAGCCCATCCTGAATGAATTTGAGGATGTCTTCCCAGAAGACTTACCTAATGAGCTCCCTCCCATGCGTGACATTCAACACGCAATTGACTTAGTTCCCGGATCTACATTATCGAACCTGTCCCACTACAGGTTGAATCCGGTTGAACACGTCGAGCTGACTCGGCAAGTCAGTGAGCTCCTTTAAAAGGGGTTCATACAAGAGAGTATGAGCCTGTGTGCCGTACCAACATTACTCACGCCTAAGAAAGATGGTACATGACACATGTGTGGATAGCCGTGCGATTAATAAGATTACTATTAAATATCGGTTTCCCATACCGCTGCTTGATGACATGTTAGACATAATGGTTGGAGCCACTATCTTTTCTAAGATAGACCTTAAAAGTGGTTACCATCAGGTTCGAATTCGCCCTAGCGATGATTGGAAAACCGCCTTCAAGACCAAAGACGGTCTTTATGAGTGAATGGTCATGCCTTTTGGGCTTTCCAATGCTCCGAGCACATTTATGAGGCTCATGACCCAAGTGCTGAGGCCATTCCTTGTCGTATACTTTGATGACATCCTGATTTACAGTCCAGACAAGGAACAACACATTATCCACCTAAGGTTGGTTTGCGAAACCTTGAGGGGAGAGAGGTTATACGCGAATCTCAAGAAGTGCACCTTCATGCAGCACTATGTTGTATTCTTGGGATTCATTGTCTCGGTAGATGAGATGGTTGAGAACCCTGCGAAGGTTAAGGCCATTGTGGAGTGGTCCGAACCTCAGAATATTCATAAAGTCTGTAGCATCCACGGTTTGGCCACGCTTTATCGTCGCTTCATTCGGAATTTTAGCACCATCATGGTTCTCATTACCGCACCCGTCATGCGTCTACCGGACTTTTCTAAAGTCTTTGAAGTAGCATGTGACGCATCGAGTGTAGGCATAGCCGGGGTGCTGAGCCAAGAGGGCCACCCTGTGGCCTATTTTAGCGAGAAGCTCAATGAGGCAAAGCAGAAATACTCCACCTATGACAAGGAGTTTTATGCGGTCGTCCAATCTCTGTGGTATTGGAAACACTACCTGAGACCGTAAGAATTTGTGTTGTTTTCTGACCACGAGGCCTTACGTTACTTTGCTTCCCAGAAAAAGTTGAACCCGAGGCACGCGAAATGGGTCGAGTACCTTCAAGGGTTCACATTTGTCTTGAAGCATAAGGCTGGTGTCGAGAACAGGGCTGCTGATGCGCTTAATCGTCGAGTGGCGACTTTGCAGTCTATGAGCACCGAGGTCATCGGATTTGAGCAGTTGAAACAAGATCATCCTGATTGCCCAGATTTTGGGGCAGAATACACTGCTTTCTTTGAAAACCCGAACAACATCAACTCCGAGTATACCCTGCTGGATGGGTATTTGTTCAAAGGAAATCATTTGTGCATCCCTCGCACTTCATTGCGTGACTTCCTCATCTGGGAGTTACATGCCGGAGGGATTGTCGGACATTTTGGGCGGGATAAAATCAGTGCGCTCGTTGAGGATAGGTTCTATTGGCCTAGCCTTGTGAGGGATGTCTCTAGGGTCGTAAAACAATGTCGTACATGCCAAGTTGCGAAGCATATCAAACAGAATACCAGCTTGTACACCTCTTTACCCGTGCCGCACACCCCGTGGTAAGACATCTCTATGGATTTCGTGCTCGGACTTCCAAAGACCCAATGGAAGCACGATTTCATTTTTGTGGTAGTGGACCGCTTTTCCAAGATGGCCCACTTCATACTATGCTCTAAAACCTCCGACGCGGCTCACATAGCCAAATTATTTTTTGAGGAGGTTGTGCACCTACATGGGTTACCCCAAACGATTGTATCGGATCGAGATGTGAAATTTACCAGTTATTTCTAGAAAACTTTATGGCACATGATGGGTACCATGCTCCAATTCTCTTCGGCCTATCATCCTCAAACAGATGGCCAAACAGAGTCCACCAATAGGAGCTTAGGTAATCTTCTCTGTTGTCTTGTTGGTGATCACCCTAGGACTTAGGATTCTATTTTGCCTTTAGCCGAGTTTGCATACAACAATTCAGTCAATAGGTCCCTAGGTATGAGTCCTTTTGAGGTCGTCCTTGGTCATAGACCTAGAACACCCATTGATCTTATTCCCATGTCTGCATCCCATCGAGTCTCTGAGTCAGTTGATTCATTTGCACATTATATACATGAACTACATGCCGAAATTAAAAAGAGAATTAATGCAAGCAATGAACAATACAAAATATCTGCGGATGCACATAGGCGCTTCAAGGAATTCCAGGTTGGTGACTACGTCATGGTTCAGGTTAGGCCTGAGCGGTTCCCATTGGGAGCCAAAGAAGAAACTCAAGCCATGCAGCTTGGGCCTTTTAGATCAGGCAAGGAGCGGACCAGATATAGGGGTCAGCTCTACATTCAATGTGGAGGACCTAGTTCCTTCTTTGGCTCCAGCCCCATCCCCTCACAATCCCTTCCAAGCAGCCTCGAGCCCAAATGCCAGCCCCACCCTACAACCCCTACCCTTCCCTTCCCCACGCAAGCAGCGCAAAGAAGAGATCGAAGGGATATTAGATGATTTGACAATATCCACTTCTGGGGGCGGAATCCAGAAGTACTTGGTCAAGTGGTTGGGAAAGCCGGACTCCGAGAACTCATGGTTAGCTAAAGACGAGGTGTGACGCCTGGACCCAGACATGCCGCTTCATCGGTGATGAAGTCTTTTCTGCTCGAGAGAAATGACGGGGATGCCGACATCGTATACATTGGATATGGACCGTTTCGTGTATACCGACGTCGGAAGAAGCGGAATGGAATCATCAGAACTAGACGAAAGAGGCAAAAGACGAAATTCTGGAGAAATTGGAGGAACACAACAAATTCAATCGTTCTAACTGTAATTTCGATCAATTGAACATCAGCGAGTGGAAAAACACATGTTCTGGAGTATATAATTCGATCGATCGAATTATATACTCGATCGATCGAATTTCAGCGGCAAACTTTTGAAATATGTTTTTCGATCGATCGAGTTTTACTTTCGATCGATCGAAATTGCGTAGTTCTTTTATTTTGGCAATTTTTAATTTCGAACTTAATTTTATGGGCATACTTGTCCTTCTGGTATTTGTTTAGGGTTTTATTTTTGTTTGAAAGGACTCCTATATAAAGTCCTTAAGTTAAACAATGTAAGGAGTTGATGATTAATGAAAAGAGCTTTTGCTTGTGTGTTTGAGATGAGCCTCTACGAAGAGTGAATCTTCTTCCCGAGAAGGGTTTGGTGTGAAGCCAAGGGTGCGAAGCCCACAAAATCTATCTTCTGTCTATCAGTTTTATCCTCTCTGCTTGTGTGATCCCACAACCCTAATTGAGCCACCATCCTTTTGCGATCCTAAACCCTAGTATTCCCTCATTCATTGAATCGATCCGATTCAACAACTGTAACCTCCGTCAGATTGTTAAGCCCAGCCATATCAAATAACCCAACACCAGAGATTCCATCACTGCACTGTGAGCGCCTTAATATGGAAATCTAGAGTTCTATCTCTAGGAACGATCCACACTGCAACCTAACAGATCTAACGCCCGGACTAAACCCTGCTCGAATTATATGTGATCCTCCCATGGAATACTACGAAAGTCTAAGGTATTCGTTATAGTTTGAGAGTTTTATTGTTTAATTTAATTCAATTTAATTTTGGCAAAGTCAATCATCGCATTCACGTAGTTTAGGGTACCGTCCTGTGTCAAGTATCCTTCACAGAGCTACAAGCTCTGCTAAGATTTAGAAATCTTTTGATCGTTGCTCATAATATGAGACTCCGGATTTTGCATGACGCATCAATCAATGATGACTATACTTTCTCGGTCAATCTCATCTTAATCACACAACATTAAGAACTGTACATGCTCATTGTGCACAAATTAATCTCAGATCGTAGATCTGAGATTAATCATAAGGTATCTATTGTTTCTACACGAAATCTCAGAGAAAAAGATAAAAATGAATAATGTTATGCAAGAATATTATTCCATTAAAGATTAAAGTAGTATATACAAACATATCCGCAAGTAATTACAAACCCTCGACACGAAACTATGCTTTGTTGCTCCTCTAGAATGTGGATTTAGCCACACATGACAGAGGTTTCCATAATGATAGAATGCTTCATCTCTTCCAGCCTTCCTCTCCAAGAGTTAGGGTTTCTCTGCTCTCCTTTCAGCCTCCCAAGAAGTCCCCTTTTTCTCCTTTCCAACTTCTATATATATCTTTTGGTTAGGGCTTCCATCATAAAGTCAACAATTGTCAACATAAGTTCAAATCACGAGAGGTCGCTCGAGCGAGAACCAAAGTAGCTCGAGTGACTTTCACTCGAGAGTTTTAGTGCTATCTTTCAACGTTTCTTGCTCGAGCGAGAACCAATGGTCGCTCGAGCCTCCAACTTCCTCTAAGCACTTCTTGCAGTAAATCTTTTCTCCATTCTGCTCCTTGGAGATTTATTTCCTGCAAACATGTTAATATCTTACTCCTAACCTACTCTAAGTCCTAGCAATACAAGTTTGGGGGGTAATTTGTGTAACTAATTAGCCTTGATCAAGAACCCTTAATGCCAATTTTTTTTTTTTTCATTTTTTTAGAAAGAAAAATGTCAACTTTTGTGACGCGGGACGAATGCTAAAACCCTAATTATGCAAGTTGGGATTAACCTTAGATTAAATTGAATAATGAGAATATTCGAAATCACTCAAACACATAAAACTAATTTAATGGATTCAATAAAACAATTAGGTTAATTCAATTTTAGCACTCACATGCATCGATATTTCCAATCTAGAAAAACGGATTCGATGAAGGATTCGAGTTTCGATCTAGTTTAGGGCATCAAGCGACAATTATGGTGTCGCCTCTTGACTCCTCAAAGGTTTGGGAAAACGAAGGGTCAAGGGATTAAATTAGTCAAAAGGGGTAAATCAAAGGTGTAGATTTTAGATTTGGGGTTTAGGAATTTATCAAAGCAAGGGAAGATATTACCAGAACATAAATAGAGAAAAGATAAAAGAGAAGGATGAGATCCAAGGTGTAATGACCTGACATTTCAAACTGACAAGTGGAGTTTTCTGGGTCGCTAGATCATAGATCACAATCTATATAAAAAATATCTTGCATCAATAGAGATTAAGCAGCTATAAACTGAAGTAATACGATCAACATCGTTAGGAGAACATTATTAACTAATCCACCGGTGACGGCAGTTCATCACCTAAACAGTGGCAATTTGCAAGATGTTCAACATTATGAAATTAACCAACAACATGGTGCCAATTGAATAACTGAGATTCTCTACGGATAGTAGCTCTCCGGCGGAAGTTCTTCTCCCAACACCGCTATGGGATCCTTGTCCGCCCCAATACAATACAAAATACACAATACAAAATGCAGCTTATCCATGCACATGATATTCAATGATTGTACAGATATCGACATAAACATTGAGATTCAGAAGATCATACTGTCACTTCAAGAGTTGATTCTAGACAATAGTCCAGTCGGATGTTTCGCATTTCAAATTTTTTTCAGAATTAACATAACATTCATTTTTTCCTTTATATGCAACTTGTTAGGTGCATGTATGACTTAAAATAATAACTTAAGATCTCTAACGCAAGTATAGCGCTTTGAGCTAGAGGGAGCCGATAGGAATCCCAACTATCGTCGTTCATGAACACTTTTCAGTATGTCCAAGCTCCTGCGTTGTGAAGAATACTTGGGCGGTTCAAAGGTCGTCGTCACAGTCTAGTAGGTGCCGAAACATGATTCATATACGGATATATCGCCGTAACGGTTCAAAATTTACGGATATACCACCGTAACGGTTCAGAGTGTGCCGTCGCACGGGATTCGTTCACATCAACCTTAAATCACATGCAATGTTAAAAAAACATGGTATCGTGTTCATAAACATAGCTAGATTTAGAGTTTTGAAGATATTTCTATTACTCAATAGGAGTTCAGTGATTTTCAAGGTACAATGGTTGTCAATACTCGATGCAAGTTCATGAGGTTCAATATTCGATAAGTTACACTAAATTCAGTGAGAATTTTTTTTAATGAAATTCCAGTGTTTGATAAATTCTGACATTTACTGAATGGTTAACACAATTCGGTATTCAATGAGTTCATTATCCAGAGCAAGCCTCATTTTCTGAGTGTATCACATATTCAATACTGATAATCGATATTACTACTAAACAATGAGTCATTAGAAGTTCATGAATTCAGAGATAAGAATGTAAGAATGCATTGTAAATCCCTTACCTCGGTTCTAGCATTGCGAGAAGGGAGCGGGATGATCCTTTTCTATGGTGATCTATCTCCTGTCTACATCATACATACCCATGACGTGTCAACGATTGACTATAATTACGACAAATCCAAGTACTTAACATTATTTCAAGAAGGGAATTGGAAAAGCACTCTGACCTAACTCGCTCGAGCGACTCGGCACAGACCTATTTCTATGTAGTTCCTTGTATCTCGCTAGATCGAGAACCAAATTCGCTTGAGCGAGATTTGGCAGAAACTTTTCCTTGGATTCTATAAAGTTCTCGCTCGAGCGAATGTGCGAGTGTGAAGAAAACTTATATTCTTTCCAGTCTAAAGTCGAAACTTGAATTTAAACACGTGACAACCAAACATTTATTGACTAGATTCTAAATTTCTTGAAGATAGAACCGTAATAATCACATTGACATCTACCTTTTTGGTGTGAGCGGTTGATTTGAATGATCGATGTCCCCCCCCTATGGTGGGAGAGATTAAGGGTTTCTGGTGACAGAAACTTTCAAAAGGTAAAAGAGTGAAGAAAGGGGTTGAGGAGGAAAGATGTGACGGCTAGGGTTTTTCTCACGGTTATTTCTTAAAGAGATTGAGACAGGGTTTCCCTGTAACCTCTTTTCTATCACTCAAAGGAATCATCCTATGTAATGCGACATACCAATGAGGGTGTATAAGCCCTTACCTCCCAGTCCAAAATAAAGGTTCTAAAAGTCTACCTGCTAAGGTTTGATACTTAGCCCTCTTGTCAATAACTCAACTCTTTTGCCAACATGCTATCATGTAGCTTGTGTAATTAAAGACAAAATTAATATAAGGGTCGTTTTAAAATCAATTTGTGTATTTTTGTTAGGCACATACATTTAATTCCGGTATATTAAGTGCACAAAGTTGCGAATCGTTACACAAAGCTTTACACCAAGGGTTCCGAGGCTTCACACAAGGCTGTACGTCGGCTTCGCACCATGTAGCACGAGAAATGATTGATCACTCCTCAGGTTTTGAAAGATTCGCTCATTCGATCGAAAACTTTTCACAAGTCTTTTAGGGTGTATACAAAACAAGCTCTCAATTTTCATTCAATAATCAATTGCTTTTACAATGTCATAATGACCTTATATAAGAGGTCTCAAACAGGAAAACCCTAAAACAGGAAAATTACAAAAGTACCCTAAAAAGATTAATTCGCATCAAAAGAAACTCAAAAAAAGGACTATAATTGTCAACGCTCGACGTTGACTTGCTTGAGCGAGTTGCTCCAGAGAAACTTCTTTGCGCTCTTCGATGTCTCGCTCGAGCGACAACCAAACTCACTTGAGCGACTTTTGGCCGACAGTTTGGCCTTATTCCTGAAACATTCTCGCTCGAGCGAGGATGGTGTTCGCTCAAGCGAATATAAGTAGTGAGCTTATTTGTCGCCCTTCGGGGCTACTTTTCTATCGCTTCTTCTTGCGTCGTTTCTCCTTATGCTGGAAAATTTGTTGCGGCCCAAATCTGACGCTCTTGCTCTTGATGTCCCAATCAAATTGTGACTGTTAAATCATTCAATTTACATTCTCAATCACTCAATTCTTCATTATTTTATGCACTTCGGTCTAGCGCATCTCTACTAGGTTGTCCTTGCCATGCCACTATGAGAACCCATTGGGATCATGGGTTCAACTAAGGCTCTAATACCAAAATGATGTGATCCAATTGGAACCCAAGAAATGAAGGTTGAAAATTGAATGATTCCAGCTCCAAGTCTCCCACATTAGGATTACTCTCTAAGATAACAAAATCACTATGACACATTATATCTCTTATTACCCACTTTCCTTCCTTTGTGGTGTTCCAATTAAAAAAAGAAAAACTACTAATTTACCTCCAAAACACTTAACTGCATGTACGTGGAAATAAAAAAGTAGCAAAAGTGGATCTCAACCATTCATTGACCACTGTTCAATAATTTGTATCAATTGATAAAACACTCGTAAGTGCGCATTTTATACCACATGGCACACATCTTTGACCAATCCAAGTCGTCCAAGTTACATAACATCATGTGAACTGTTGTTTGACTAAAAAAGGTGTTTTCAGAGGATTCAAACCATTCGATCTGGGAATTTTAATACAGACTGCTGTTCATATCTAACATAGGAGGCCTATTTTAAGTGCTCAAAGTTGTTGGTACAGATCCGTTGACGGTATTTTATGGGGCTAAGTGAACTTCAAATGTTGTCCAATCACTTGGTATAGATCCGTTGATGGTATTTTATGGGGTTAAGTGAACTTCAAATGATGTCCAACCACTTGGATCAGATGGATTGGTAAACAAATGTACGCCATGTGGCACACTTTGCCAAAATGCAAACCAGTGAGGGTGTTGTATATGATGTAGTTGTCAAGAGTCGGTCTCTCTTTCATGTAATTTAAGAGCACTGTGTTTCTTTTTTAATCTTATTTTTTTATTTTCTACAGGATCTCCACCAAAAGTATTCCTCAACCAGTAAGCTCCCTAACCTCTATGGTCTTTTAAGTTCCGAAAAATGGTCATTTAGCACTCTGTTTGATCGGTAATCAAAATTGTATTAAGGAAGAGGATAAACAGATGAACAAAATAATGGAAACTGAGCAAGGAGCTGATAATACAGCTCAAAGCCTTATAAGACCTCAACAGAAAAACACAGAGACTTCACCCGAGCTGTCTGGGATACTCAAGTCACTAAACCTTGATACTTGGTCACCTCAGAAGACCTCCAATATGCATTTAATAACTATTTTTTTGTTGATTAGAGATGCAATTACTCATAAGTCATAAGAGTACCGACTAGAACAGACTGTTTTTTCTTGCTTAGAGAATGTGCCTTAGATTCGTACTGGAAAATACATGAGAATATCATGCCAGGAAAGCTGATAAATAGGTGTGCCAGTTAGTTTGTATTAGCTCTAAACGCTCTCCACACACCCTAGTGTTACTACCAGTTTTTTTACTTTCTTTTTTTTTTCAGTGTTTTTACAGAGTTCAAGCATGGCAAATTCTTCCATAAATGTTTCAACTTCGAAAAACATTGTATTGATTTAATAAAATACTTTGATTTCAATCTTGGGTTTTGGGGTCTGGAACTAGTGCAAGCTGACGCTGCCACTCTCCAGAGACTGACGAAACAGGGGGGCTGTTGATCATCCAATGCAGCTGCTCATAGCCAATGTGTTTTTCCTGCTCATTTGGATCATAACAAAGGTGTTGAACTCAGTCTCGGTGTTGGGTATATGACCGATATGGATTTCTTTTTTTTTCAAAAAATCTGAAACAAACATAGAGAAATCTGAAAAATGGTGGAGGTCTTGGCCCATTCCCAATATGGATCGACCTATACGCCCGATACTGGTATCAGGTGGTATCGGTTTGCCAAAATAACGGTACGTATCAGTATTGGCCGAAATTTGATAACGTGATCATAACATTGTTGGGCCAACTCTTAGTCTGAAGCAAGAAAGGACATAAATAGTCTGAAATTTGGTTTCAAAGTATGATATTAATGTGATCTGATGTTATCAGAGATTGGGTAAATATAAGTGAACTGATGATCATCCAATGCAACTGCTCATAGCAGATGAGTTTGTCAAGCCAACATAAATCATAATATAAACAAGCTATGTTGATTTTTTTTTTTTTATGGAGGAATAATATACTTTACTGCTTAAATACGCTTTACACATGTTCTTTTTCCCTTTTAATCGAATTTACTGTAAAGTTATCTCTCAATCTGTTTAACTCATCACGCATATGGAGTTTGACAGTTTTGACCCAAAAAAAAACAACGACGCATCATCAGGACTATTTTCCTATTTTCCTTCACTTATTTGTTTGCTTAAAATTGTCCATCTTTATTACAGCAATTTAATTTGCTTTGCCCTTCATCAAATTTTTTTTTTTGCTTTGCCCCTATTGTACTCTCCAATCTTATTGTGAAATCATATAAACCAATGCCAGCTGTTACATTGATTTGGTCAGGTAAATTTAAGACAAACCGTAATGGTAGCTTAGATCATATCCCTCTTCCCACCGTCAAAACTGCTCCTCCATTTACCAAAGCTAGGAACATTGTGGACTGCATTAAGGGAACATTAAAGTGCCCAAAATCACCTATCAAAACTAAGAACATGAAAAGTGGTGTTGATGCTGCTCATCTGAAGCCCTTTCCCGATTTGGGTGTTAGAAACAAATACCGAAGCCAAAATGCAGATGGGTCGGGCATAACTTCTACAAAGGATGGAACAAGCACTAGGACTCCTTCAGGGGAGAGGTTAAGGGAGCCGATGCCATGTCAAGGAAGAAAGGAGCTGATTAGTTTGGTCCAAGAGGCAATGCAGAGTCCAAATGCGAAGACAGTCACACTTCCGGCTTCTCAAAGAAAAAGGGTGGCTGCATCTCCTGGAAAAATGGACAGGAAACTACTTTATTTAACTCCAATGCCACTGCACTCTACCGGCATTGCCATTTCTGGTGCTGGTATGTTTAAGAGCAAAGGTAAAATTAAATGTGCTAGGTAGTATGGAAGGTTGGATCTAGTATTTTGTTCTCTTCTACATGAATTAAAGCTTCTTTTTCTCCAGGGGATGGAAAACAAAAGAGAGAAGGTCCTTGTTTCGGAACTAAGGGGTTTCGAGCACCAGAAGTAAGATTGTATCCATTCCCATGCAATTATTCATCCCACACAATCATGGTCACAAAAAAAAGGTGTTTTTTGAATAGAGAAAAAACAAGTTTTTTGAGTAAACGTATAAAAAGGCATTTTATATAGAAAATATGCGTTTTATACGTTTTTTCATATAAAACATGTTTTAAGCTAAAAAAAAGGTTTAATAAAAGATAGTTTATATATATTCTATAATTTTAATATATATATTTTTATTTTTTCCCCGTACTTGCCATTTTTTGCCATATTTTCCGAAATTTTCCTTTGCCGTATTCTTCCGGTACTCCGAATACACATCCCCCCACCCCACCCCCTTTTTTCCTCGTTTTATTCCCATACTCCGTCTTGGTGACCATGCACACAACGAAATAAACATTAGTGATTTTGTGCAGGTCTTATTCAGATCTCTGCATCAAGGCACCAAGGTTGACATATGGTCTGCGGGTGTGACCTTCCTTTACTTGATCATAGGAAGAACGCCATTTGTTGGCGATCCCGAACAGTAAGTGCACTCTTTATATAGAAGTGATCAGCCTCATTGATTTTTGTCCCTGTTTCTATCCACTGACACGGCAAAGTATTACTGTTTTTGGCAGAAACATCAAAGACATCGCAAAGTTGAGGGGGAGTGAAGATCTATGGGAAGTGGCTAAGCTACACAACCGTGAATCATCATTCCCTCCAGTAACCTCTTATTCTCTATCCATTTCTTCCTTGTGTATCGAGGCGTTTCATGTTCACCATTTCATTTCTCTTTGCAGGAACTCTTCGATATACAATCTCTACCATCGATACAACTTAGAGAGTGGTGTGAGATGAATACTAGGAGACCAGAGTTCCTCGAACGGATCCCGTGGTTACTCTTTGATTTAATAGACAAGTGTTTGACAGTGAACCCGAGGCAGAGGACTAGTGCAGAGGAAGCTTTAAGGCATGAATTCTTCGATCCATGCCACGAGGCACTGAAAAAGCAGAGGTTGCTCAGGCAGAGAAATTTGTAGTTTATGGTATGTTTGGATAGAACCTGGTAAAACGTGGTAAAGTTGATTTTTTACCACATATTCCTAATTTGCAGGAATATACAGGAATACTATGTTTCTCTCCCATTTTTGATGGGAAGGTCGTAATATGTTTTGGTGTTTTGTGTTAAATAGGGGTAATTCATTTGCCACCCTTAAAAACACGCAAACAGCTGAATCCATGGTAAAACTTTTTACCATACCACGTTTTACCATGTATTCCCAGTATCCAAACATACTATTAATGACATTTTGGTGAAAGGCAAAACACCAACTTGGGAGATCTGATGGGAGCTGTAAAAATTTCAGATTTCTTTGTATCAATGACAGGACTGGCAGCCGGTAAGGGTATGCTACTAACCCTCTTACTTTCTGGAAAGGCAATTGGATGTTTCGGATATAAATCCTTCAGTTTCAGTTGATGGCTCTCATTTCTTTTACATGAATTCCACAGCTCCTTTGTTTCCATTTGTTGTAGCTTTTTGTATCAATGTATCAAATTTAATTATGATAAACAAAGATGCTGTGTTAAGTAAATAAGTGTTTGTCTCCCTCTTTACATGGCATAGATTTGAAAGTGGTGGGAGTCAATGAGGAAATGCGTTTTCAACTTTCTCCTTATTATTTTTGCTTATTGATTTACATTTCTATGCATGTTGTCTGATGTTAATGAGAACCTAGTAAGTTGAATTAAAAACCTTTTAGGCACTAGAACCTGTCAAAGGCTTATTGTTACATATTTACATGAAAAAATCAGCTTTTAGTAGGATTGATGGAGTGACACTAGGGATAGGGCAGTCAAAGAGCCAAGCCAGCTTGAAAGCCTAATCCGGCTCTGCCAGAGAAAAATGAAGCTTTAGTCAGTTTGAAAGTTGAGCCCAGCTAACTTTTGAAAGCGCAAGTATAGTCGAGTTTGGATTGAGGTACCTTAAAGGCTTAAACATGGCTCGGCTTGATATTATATATATGAAAAGGGTTTTGCAAAATCTACATGGGAGCTTCACGACTGTAGCACTCATAATATTATTTTGACGCCATGTGGAGCACAGGTGCATTGCTCATATTATCTTTGAAAACAATCAATTGAAAGGGCATTTGTACTATGTATTTCTTTAATTGCACCTGTATTCCACCTGGCACTCAATGGGTTTTGAATGCCACGTAGAGCTCCATGAAAATCTTGGAGGACTGTCATCGTCTTTCATTGGAGAACCTAACTGACTCCCATATATATATATATATATAATTCTGATTTGGTCCTCCACTGGAAGATGCTCAAGTGTCTTCTGGGTCCATGTTCAGCACTTTTTTGGTGACATAGAGAGCATGGAAGCTCTGGCGATCAAGTTTAAAAAAATAAAAAAAAATTAAGTCAAACATTGACTATTTTCCATGATTTAGATATAAAGGCTGAAAAAAAAATACATGATTGAGATGGATTTATATATATTTTTTAATGTCTAACCAATCCAACCTTTTAGCTATATATATCCATTTGTTTATAAAATATTCTTATAATATAATTGTTGGATTCATCCAGCGATATTGTTGACTGGCATTTTAGTAAAAGAATGATAATAAAAATATTTATAATGAAGTTTACTTAGCTCGAGCTAGAGCTGAAAAGTTCCAGTTCGAAGAGCCTATGGCTGAACTCGAGCTCAGATCCTTTATGATAGACGAGTTAGAGCTGGTCCTGGTTTGACTCAAACTCGGCCTGCTGACAACCCTAAGTAGCTTAGGTCTATCAACAGTTTCTGTTAGGCCAAAATTTTAGCTGCCCTACGCGTATGGTGGAAAAAATAAACTGAAACTGATGAAACTAAACACAAAAGGGCTTGAAACTGAACAGAAAGCGTTCCAAAACTGAAACCGGTTTTGGATCAGTTTGGTTTTGGGTGCCAAAACCGAGCCTAAAACTGAAAAGCCCAAAATATGAAAAAAAAAAAAAAAAAACAGAATTTTCAGTTCAGTTTTAGGTGAACTGAAAGTGAAATTTCAGTTTCGGTTATAATTATTTTAACCAAATTTCTGCCCCTACCTATGGGTGTCAACAGTATTTGCCCAACTCAACCTATATAATTGAGTCAGGTAAAATCCCGTAAAACCTCCAAAACCCTTTGTATTATTATGCGTAAAACATTGGGTGGACTTGGGTCGTGTCAAGTGGATCTTTGCTTCACCCATTAAAACTATAAAGGCCACCTTTTTTTTCTTCTTCACCTTAGCCACTCCATAATCTCACTTTAAGACCACCATTTCAGTCACTTTAAGATCATCAATGTTTAACTTTAATCACTTCATGCCTTCCCAAAAATATCAGTTAGTACCGGAAAATACCAGCCGGTATGTTCAGGTGTCGAAGCAAGGCAGTAGTAATGAATTCTTTTAAGGGGTATACTCTTTGTACCAGCTGGTATTTCCTGTTTGGTACCGTGACCGGTACCAAATGCGAGATTTTAAACCTTGCCAGACAACTCACTTCATTGATGGAGAAAGTTTATTTATTTGCATCATTCAAACAGCCATTCTGAATTCACTTTGAAGCCAAAAGATGTTTGAAATGTCCACTTGCTAAACTTGGATGGCTCATATGTACTGATACCTTCTGAACCAAAAATTGTGAAGACCAAATTCCCTACAAAAGATGTTCTCAAAAAACGCTCCGAAAAGTGCTTATGCTCAGATCAACCAAAAGCTACTTCATAGAAATTAAGCCAAAATGCTGCTTCGACTAACGAAGCACTTCACCAAGCTTCTCGTAATTTGATTGAATTGTTTAATCATTTTCTACATGTGGAGGAAGAGGACAATCCAGAGCGGCTTAATCTACCTTTTTTTACCTTTCATAATAGGTTGGGTTGGGTCATACTGATATAAGGAAAAATGAAAAAGGAATTACATTGAAAGGTAGTTTTCTTAACCAATTAGAATTGCCTCTCAGTATCCTTAATTGTCTCAAAGTTTTAATATAAATATATTATTGAACCTTTAGACTAATAGTTAGGAAGATTTTATGAAAATTGAATATTTTTGTATAGAAGATGTAAAACAGATATCAGACATTTTACATAAGCATTTCCCAATTGATTCTCCAGTAAATCCATTTTAATTTCATTGAAATTCTTTCATCTTCTACAAAATAATAAAATTCAGCTAGAAATCACGAACACTGCAATCGGTTAGGAGCTGAAAACAAAATTGAAATCTGGAGAGCAAAATCCAAACAAAAAAAAGAGTTTCCATGTGGTTTAGAAAAAAACAAGCAACACTCTTTACAAGTTTATGACAAGAAGGTATTAGAAAAAGGAGGAAGAAAGTGGAAAGCCATAGTGCCAATTCACATCAGGGCAGGGAATACGATACTGAATCTGATCTCTCGCCTCACTGCACACTCCAGAAAAATCAGATGTATCAAACTTAATTTGCAAAGAAATTAAACCATAATCTGAAGTGACTAACTGATTAAAAAATTGCTTTGAGGTAACTATAGAGACAATAATACTACTGCTTCTTAGATTATTTTTTTACACTTTCACTTATGTTTTCTTCCCCTTTTTTTTTGAGACAATAACAAAGAAATATATTAAAAAACGCAAGCCACCGAAATACATCCTCGACCACGATGGTCAAACCGGAGCAGGAACCGAGAGAGAGGTAGTGAGAAACTACCCAACCCTCCAAAACCCAGGCTCGATCAAAAGAAAAGGAGCGGTCCTAATCAAGAAAGGGTGCTGCCCTAAGGATCTACCAGAAACCGATTGGGCCCAAAAACACCCCCAATAGTTCCAACTATAACATGAAAAAATGGAACGAGCATGACAAGAAAAGTGAAAGAAAACTTTACTCCGAGAATGAGTCAGGCCACCTTCTCTTTACCTCAGATTTTGACCTGACCTCCCTAAGCTTCCCATCGGTCTCATAATCTCTTTCCATCACAAGGTTGATCCCTTCATCAGAGTGCCACCCAACTCCAATGCAAAGAATACCATCCTCTTTCACGTCGACGTATCCAGTGACGCCACCTGGCAACCAGAGGACGGCCACATCCTGTATATCAAGGTTTTCTTCCTCTCCAAAGTGAACCGAGTTATCAGGCAAACTTCTCTTCTTCAAGGTCTCTGTGCAGAGGTACACGTAAGGCAGCCCCCCTTCCTCATCTGTTGCCTCCTCCCCGAAGATTGGTGTCGCACTCACCTCAAACACCTTCCAAGACCCGGTCAACTCTGATGGTTGAGTTCGCCTCCGTTGCGAGAATGGCTTTAGATCAAACTCAAGATCACTGTTGAAAGACAAGAATTTAAACAATATTATAGGTAATAATAATAAACAACTAATAATCCAATAGAATGTCAGGTGTCAAACCACTATTGCATCAGTTCATATTAGGTGCCCGGGCCCAAGAATTATCCAGTACTTCGTTATATTATACGCCTTGCACGAAGGCCATCAATCTGGGGACTGTCCAAGTGGCAGATCATCATGAGGATGAAACAGCTAAATATCAGACTGGCTGATTCTGACCATCTGATCAAGAATCTGCAGTTTCATGCATAAAAATGCATAGAAAACAATCCAAATTTAGTATGAAAATGTTCTTTTGATCAGATGGTTGTAATACTCAAATCAGTATGATTTTTGGTTCGAGTCTCCCATACATGATGGCCTTTCAACTGTACAGAAATGTTTGATCGGATGGTTGTAATCCTCAGATCAGTATGATTTTTTGTTGAGTCTAACACAAGACGGCATTCCACCTGAACAACTTGGGAGTTCGGGTCCCAACTCTTTAACTAAATAGATCAGTATGAATTTTTGGGTTCAGTTTCCCTTAGACAAGACAGCCTTCCACCTGGAAGGTTGAGTTATGTTCCCAACTCTTTAACTAATTATATGTAGTGTGGGAGGTAAACCTTTCCTAGACCACCAGGCCATTACTACATCAATGTCTCTTGGAAGATTTTTTTATGTATTTAATGGGTAAAGATGAAATTTATAGAAACAACAAAAAAATACAAAAGGACCCAGAACAAAAGGATGCCACCAAACCAGAGAGGAGCTGGTTAGGGTGCGGAAAAACACAGAAAACAGAAAGACCCCCACACCCCTATCCAAAGAGTCAACCAAAGAGCCTAGGAGTCCCCAGTTTAAGTGTGCAGGTTTTCCATTCCAGAAGGTAATCTTTGCCCTCTTCATTCTTCTCAGTTCGGCTCAGTCGGGACAAACCAATAAACAGGTCCCTCATCAACTTCATCGGCAGCTAAATAGATTTTCTGATCTTGCTGTGAAGACCCTGTCATTCCTCTCAAACCATATAGCCCAGATCACAGCTGGAGCCGAAATATCCCAGTAGCCCCTTTGATCCCATCGAACTTAGTACCCTCCCAAGCGACTATAAGCTTACCACACTCTTCAGAGAACACCCAGCTAACATCAAAGTACACCTTTTTTGTCACCTTTTGTCCGATCCACAGAGATTCTTCATACAGCAGTTACAAAGTTGGTGGGAGAAAATGGGAAGGTCATAATACACAAAGTACACAATAAAAAGCAGGCCAATGCTAAAGAGAGCAGTTGCAAGATATGTAACAAAAAATGCATTATATTACAAAAATAAAAATAAAAAACCAGCTTGGTAAATTGTGGAGAAGTTAATTTGGGTTCAAACTCAGAAGAGCGAAGAATTCATCAAAATTTCAAGAAAAAAAAAAACAATTTACTGGCAGGAGGAAACCTAGATATGTGAAAAAAAAATTGAGCTGCTCTTAACACACATTTGAAATGTTCTTTTTAGATAGTCTTTGCTTTGGCATCTTGCTGCCTGCACTATCTAGATACTGAATTCTTTTGCTGATCCCTCGGAAAAACCAAAAAAGATTCGACTTAAACGAATATAAGCAAGCCAATTATAAAAGCAATACGAGCAATACAAGCAGTTGAAAGTGGAGAGGCTTACTTCTCGTCAGGGAGATTGGTTGGGCACACCCATTGTTCTTCATATACAGCAACCCTGATTATTTGTATATCCGATCCTCCGTCAT
The DNA here is from genome assembly GCA_021018995.1 of Chloranthus sessilifolius. Classification (NCBI taxonomy): domain Eukaryota; kingdom Viridiplantae; phylum Streptophyta; class Magnoliopsida; order Chloranthales; family Chloranthaceae; genus Chloranthus; species Chloranthus sessilifolius. The sequence continues at coordinate 108,784,625 of CM037595.1, forward strand.
TGAATTCTATCGTGTGTACAATTCGCAGTCTTTTGTGGCATCCCTTCACCAAACACTAAGCCAGGACAGAACAGAACATGCATTGGATGCTTATCAGTTATCGCCAACGTGTGTCCTTCAGTTTTACATAGTAGCACAAACAAAATCCTTTCATACCACCTTTAAGAAAATCAGCATGACTAAACCATGAACTTTAATGCAATGAAAAAAAAGACCCGACTCTCCTGGTCGTCATTTAAACATTAAAATGGTGTTTAAATGATCTTACACCATTAAGGGTTAAAGATGTGGGTAATCTACAGCGTCAAAGTGATAGATCATACATTGAAGGGAAATAAGACCAAAAATCAAACTTTTTGAGAGTTTTAAACGATCCGATTTGTCAACTATAATATCAACCGTTGCTTTTAGTTTTAATGGCTGATATTAAAGTTCACCAATCGAATGGTTCAAATCCACTTATAGGTGTGTTTCTTTTTGCTGAGACATGTTCCAATGATGAATTGCCACATGGACACTTTAGATTGGTCACAGATGTGCGCCACATGGCATAATGATAAATCACACTTCAATGGTGTGAGATAAAAACTCTAATTTTAATGGTGTAAGATCATTTAAACACCATTTTGGTGTTTAAATGTCTGTCAGGAGCCATTATCCCTAAAAAAATTACTAGTCATGTTTCATCGATACATTAAAATTTTGTGAAAAGAAAAACGAAGAGAAACTAAAAAAGAGAATATATGGAAATAACAACGGTCTAGAGTCTTGACACTCTCTAGCCAAAGAAATTTTAGTAGTTTTGAATCCAACTTGGCAGATTTTGTCTCGGTAATTAAAGAATTTTTATCAAGTACAAAAAAAGTAAATAGGTAAATAACCCAAGGCTGAATGGAACTAACAATCAAAATGCAACTTCTGCCACTAGTCCACAAGGCCATAGGAAACCCATTGAATGAAAAGCAAAAAGCATACGCCCTAAGGCAGGCAATCTAAAAAAAAGCGCCTTCTTTAGCAAGCACGTATATAGTCAAGTTAGCTTTGTAAAATATGTGGCGGCGAAAAAATTCATGGATCATTGAAATATTTCATGCCTCATAAAATAACTAAACGTCAAGGGTAGGAAATTTCTATGTTCATCCTACATGGAGTTAATAGTCGCCTTCCACCTATAGGAAATTTCTGTGTTCACATCGACTTTCAAATTGCATTGAGATATCTAAAACCTTGGACACATCAATCCATGGATCCCCCTATAGCAAATGGTTTTTATTCCTCTAAATCGATTGAAGATTCAATCGTTGTGCGACTTGACTACCAACTATTTACATCCGAAAGTCAACGGAGCCTGGTACAGACCGAATAGCTGCCATGTTAGAGTTAACCATCCTGATTGGACTATAAAAACATGGTCGAGTCTGGTTCCTAGAAACCACCCAACACCAGTCAAGCCCTCATTTCCCAGCACACTACTGTTGAAATTTAAGCTTAATAAGCCCAAATTGAGATCATTTTTTCACCACCCTCGATGAGCACAAATTTGGAAACATACAAAGTTGTCTTCCAATCTCATATCAAATCTTCGCTATGATACCTCCAGTTCTTTACCAAGAGAAGCCGAAGAAATCATTCAGTTCCTCGAAAGCAGAGTTAGTATCACATAAGTGGCCCGAGCACCAGCTGCCTTCTCCGTGCTCGGGTCACCTTTTGGGATGTGTATCATTTTGAATCATCATGTATGCCGCCAAATAGGTGCACCATGATCTAATGATCTATGGTGTAAAAGATTGCAACAAAAAACGATCTCCATAGTCTAATTCAAAGCAGTCAAAGGCCACAAAAAATTAACACTATGTTGGATATACATGGTAGCAATTAAGTTTCGATGACGTTTGACTGCTTTGAATTTTTTTCGATGACGTGGTATCCGGGCCTCTTAGAATACCCGACTAAGTCTCTGGGCACGTGCAACACCCGCACATCACACGTACCTGGTAAGTAGGGATAAATCCCCACAAGTGACCAATAGGAGGTGGGATTCAAACTCAGGACCTCCGCTTCTTGAGTGGTTCTAGCCATTGTGCCAACCCTCGTTGGTTTTACTGCTTTGAATTAGATAATGGACATCGTTTTTGTCCCAATCTTTTACACCAAAGATCTTTAGATCACAATGCACCTATCAGACGCCAAACATGACTCCACGTAGCACACATTCCAAAAAATGACCAAAGTACCAACTCATTTGGCATTGAGGCCGCTTCCCCTAATACTAACTCTTGGAAAAAAAAAATTTAATGCCTCAAATTCATTCTTGTTAAAGTACATTGGTTCTTGACGGGGAACGCCAAGTTGAGGAGCCTTGGATTTGGGGCAACAACAAATTTTCAGCGTCAGAAGAAATGTAGAGGAAGCTCGAGCACCGTAACCTCAAAGGAGAAACGGATACAAACCACGAGGAGAACAGTGCAGCGGCGAGCCCTCGCTCGAGCGATCACTTAAGCTCGCTTGAGCGGTTATAATCCTCGCTCGAGTGAGCTACAGTGACGGAAATTTTCTTTTTTAGTCTTTTATTATTTTATGACTCTTTTATTGCGAGTTTTATGTCGTTTAGGATTTTCTTAACCTATATAAAGGCATTGTAAGCACTCTATTGAGAAGTTTTTATTATTATTGAATGAAAGAGAGTTGCTTTTGTGCAAACCCTAGAGAGCTTGTGAAGAGTTTTCAACCGAGGGAGTGAATCCTTCAAACCTTGAGGAATTTGGTGCGAAGTCGACGTACAGCCGTGGTGTGAAGCTTCGGAAAATCCTTGGTGTGAAGCCTTAGAACCTATCCTTTTTATTTTATCTTTTCTCTAGTTATCAGGTATTATTTTTCCTTGGTTCTGTTGATAAAATCACAATCCCCAAAATTATTTCCCTTTGCTAAAATTATTCTAAGCTTTATTTCATTCAAGATCCCCGAGGAATCAACTCCGATAGTGCAATTATCGCTTGATGCCCTAAACTAGACGAATTCCGAGTTCCTTCATCGGAGCCGTTTTTCTAGATCGGGAAGATTTCCACGCATTCAGACGCTTAAATGGATTAATTTAAATTATTTTATTAATTTCATTGAAATTGATTTGAATATTTCCGCTATTCAATTCATTCTAAAAATTAATCCCAAATCCGCATATTAGGGTTTTAGCGTTTGTCCCACGTTAGTTCTGCTCATTCCAAACAAGCACAAATTTCTCCTAGTTTTGAATTTCGCTCAAATGGGCATCCACCGCATTTTGGCGAAATTTTGCCTATTTCGAAGAATCACCAAATTCACTAAAATTTATGGAAAATTTTCATAATTATAGAGAAAATTTGGGAATGTTAATGACTTATGAAGTTGGATTCATGGTTTAATTATACTTTTTATTTTCTCTTAGTAAATTTTCTTTATATGATTGTCAATTTGTGATGCATGTGGATTGCGGATTATATAATGCACCCATTTTATTGCCTAAAATCATCACTTTTAACTTCAAATAGTTTAATATATGTTTTTATATTTTATAAATTTATATTATTTTTATATATTTCTTTATAATCCCTGGAATTTTCTCAAAATTTTCCTAAATGTATATGTATTGAACCGAAACGACCATTCGCTGAAATATAGACGAAACCAAACTTTGTTCCCATGATTCCAAAGGCACCATAGGATGATGTGACACAAGATCATCCCATGTATTAGACAGGGCCCATTAGTCACGTTGCAAATATAGCATCTGTCTTGCCCGACACAACATGAGAGATACCAAAAACTCAAGAAATAAGTGTCAAACTCACCACGCAATGAAGGAAATATGTTCAAACTCTAACTACCCAAAAAAAACCTACATGTTCTAAACTCTACCATTGTTTTGACTCTTGACAACGTGTCATTAGGGAATATTCATACTGAAATGGAATGCGGAAATTTTTATCATTGTCATACGTAGGTATATTTTAAAATGAAGAAACGTAAAAGTTTTTTTGCATGAAAGAATTGTAGTTGTTGGATATTTGTTGTCAGTTAAAAGCTTGAATACTCCATGATTGCTTGGCTCTTATTCATAAAGAGTTGTGAGAGTACTCATCGAGAAGATTTGGTTTTAAATTGAAGCGGCTATGGATGTTTTCTGATTGGGCTCGTTGAGAACAGTGACAAAATGGTCCTCACGTCGGGTTTCAAAGTTTAATTCCAATGATACAAAGCAATCTGAGCTCGAATGGTGCCAAGGTGCCACAGAAACATGCCCTTGCTGCATGGAGGTGCACAACTTGATGTTGACATAGAGGATGGGTAGCCTCATAGCCAGGTCTTGCTGCATTGCGAGTGGCTGTATGGTACGCGTGGGAGTTGAGCGCAAGTATTGAGGACTCATATATGTGGTGATTGATTGTTGTGCTAGATAATGGTGTAGCATGTAGAGGTGGTTTTCCATGGACATTTGGCGTTGGAGGACGTTGGCATGGGAACGAGGTGGTGCACAGCCAGGCGCGAGATGGGAATAACCTTGCAAGGGGGCCTTGCGTGCATGTCGAGAGAAAGAGCTCTAGGCATCAAGCTAGCCATTGAAGAATTTGTTAGAGCCATATTCGGATTTCGGAGGCCACATAGAGCATTCCAAATGAAGAAGATAGGCACTGACGGATCGTCAAACAATTACGTATCGAGAGAGATACGAGTTGACCAAGGGGCAGTAGGTTAAACCAGTATGTTTGAGGTTCTCATGCTATTTTCCCAGGGTTGATCATTTTACCCCAGATATAGGAAGGGAACCGTGGGGCTACTCCCTCCATCGTGTTGGCTGGTGCATCGATTGTCTCCTGGGGGGATGGGTCAAAATATTGTTCGATATTGGTACGTATCGTCCGATACGGACCGGTATCGTTCAGCTCTGAGACGATACATTGACCTGGACTCACCCAATCAAATATAAGTGACCCGATAATCATTGCATCACTTTTTTTTCTCCTCTCTCATCTCTTCTCTCCCTTACCCTAGCCAATAAACCACCCCCAAACATGATTTCGACGCCGATTAACATGTAAAGATGCATCACAACTCGGATCTACCATTATTTTCTCTTCTCTCCCTTTTCTCCCTTCAGGTCATTTACATAGGAGAAACACGTGAAACACAAAATATACATGGGACAAAATACCAAAAAAATAGGTATATAGCTTAAAAGAAATAAAATATAAATTTTATATTTTTCTGGAATTGTTATGAATTTTTGAGAATTTTATTTATAAAAAAACAGCAGATACATTGATTGTATGGTCCGGTACGAACGATACGTATCATTTTGGGGACCGGATGATACGTACCGGAAACCCGAGCTTTTAACCCATGGAAGTCAGGGTGGGCCTACGATGTTGCTACACTGGCACTATGGCAGTGCAATGTATCACCTAGTGTGAGGTTCAACACTGGAAGCTATGTCGGGCAGGCTATTTGAGCTGGGATGCCTTCGTATGCGTGCTTAGGTGTGGACCATGCTATGGTTAAGGCCACACGAAAATTTCATGTATGTGCTAATAGATATGGTTGTCATATAATTGGTTAAGAGAGTAGGGACCACAACAATGGGTGACCCCTAGAAGTCCATGCATAGGTGTGCTTGATTACTCGGTTGGGTGTGGCTTCTTGGTCAAACTTCATAAGACTCATGCTAAGTGGGATAAACCTGCTCAGGAGCTACGTGGGACATCCTGGTGCACGTGGCTTGTCGTAAATGTGGACACAAGGGGCTTGTCGCTCTGCATGGTCGGACCTCAGGCTAGTGTTGTTGCTACGTTGGCTTGCACTCATGCCAAGTTAGACTTCATGGGATAATGTTGTGGATGTTGGCCTGACGCAATTGGCTTGCGGCTCGTTGGAAAGCTGGGCCCCAAACATGAGCTGTGTGAGTCATAAGGCAACATAGGTCGCTTCGTTCGGTACAGTCGCAATGCGTGTTGGTATGGGACGACATGAGGAGTTGACATGCCAATATTGCGTGTGAGGTAATGATGCAGGCATCCCGAGGTGAAGCATAAGCAGGCCAAGCATGAGGCACAAAGGTGTCGAGTTTGGAGCATGGAGATGCCTAGTCGGTGTGGAAGTTGACATGTGTTGAGAGCTGAAAAGCCTCTCTTAACGTGAAGGACATGCTATAGAGGTTGGCCTTGATGCGGGACATTGGGGTGCCGCATGTGGTAGGCGCATGGAGGAAAATTTGTGTTCTCCCGTGACGCAAGGGATGTTTTAGGGATGGCAAGGCATCATATTTCACGTGTTTCTGGTCAAATTTGTGTGGTGAAAAATCTAGCTATTCTCCCAGTCCTTAGATCACTCAATTTGATACACAGATGCGAGTAGAAATTTTGGGAATGGCAAGGGATCATTTGTGCTTGTGTTTCTGTCCAATTGGTGTGGTTGAAAATTTAGCTATTCTCAAAGTACTAAAATCCCTCAATTTGATTCATGGATGAGAGTAAACTATTTATTTATTTATTTATTTTTATCAATAATAAAACAAATACATCGAAGGATGTTTATTTTAACAAAGATATCCCCAAAAAATGGCTATCCATGTTATTTGCTGATTCTATTAAGGTGACAGATATTTTTATATATCACTAAATATCTTTTGGCCATATTTTATCTGAACCTAACTTGGAAACAATCTCTTTCTAACATGGCCTTGCTTTGGCAAATGTTTTCCCCTTTCCTTAATTGTATTGTGGACTTTTGGGGTTTGTGTCAATTGCAATATTTTTTCACTTCCTTTTTTGAGCCTACAAGTATTTTTTGTATTTTTTTTCTCATCCATTAAAATTTTAGGTTAGCACACAAAAGGAGAAAAATTAGAATTTTTATTTTTATTTTTAAATCATGGTTTTATCCTAAAGGCAGTGTAGATAAGTGTCAAATGAAGTATTTTTTTTACAAAGGGGCACAAAACATAAAAGATGACTACCTTAAGTATTGCTAAGTACTACATTCCGTACCTGTGAAATTATGACTAGTATTTTCAAAAAGGATTAAGAAAAATACGGTACATAATAACTCGTGTAATACACTAAACCGTTTGTCAAACAAATTTGACATGGCAACTTCCTAGTTTATTATTTGTCTCATTTATGACTTAATTAATATATGGATATTGATTAATATATGGGATATTGATTATAGTTGGCAAACCTTCTGAATATTGAGTGCAAAAACTTAGTTAAATGTGGAACTTGAAAGTTGAAAAAATATTGAAGCAACAAGTACCTACATGTTCAAACTTTAAAGTTGGAGAAAGGAAGTACTTGGACTCATCAAATCCACCAACTGGTATATCAACTGGACCTCTAGAATATGATCCATCCTGAAAATTGAAAAGGCGAATCACAAGAATATGAATATGATTAATGATTTATAATATTATTGTAATTATTGTGGCATGTGGATGATTTATTTAATAAAAATCTAAACTACAATATTTATATATATATATATATATATATATATATATATATATATATATATATATATATGAAAAAGGATGTGTACTCCCAAGGAGTACGCAAGATCGGAACTTCAAGATCACGTGGAGCTCCACATGGCACCCAAAACACCGGTTTGATGCCATGTGGAGCACCAGCTGATTGTATAGGCCAATTTTAGGTACAACATATATTTTAAAAATGAAAGTTAAATTCTGATTGTGATTCAACGACCCACGACCCAGATTTTAAGCCTCAAAAAATATGCGGTAGAGATGTTGTTTTGAAGATATGACCTAAATAACACTACCTTGCACCACATGGCACCCAAAAATTTTTTTGGGTGCCACGTGGAGCCACATCCAGTAAACCACTAGTGTCTTATTACCATCCAGCAATTGCTAGAGTAATCTGTTAATATTGCAAATAGCAGCATTCTAATACTAGAAACATTATTCATTGAACAGATTTTTCTTTGGGAACATCAGTATTCAGTAACGCATCACTTATAGTAGTAAGCAATTTATAAATTCATAGAGCTCAACCAAAGCACACCTACAATTCTGTTACAAGTAAATTTTATTATATAGTATTAAAAATCTCCATTACAAATAAATTATCTGAGAAATTAGACATCCAGAAACTCGTGAAAAGGCTTAACTAATCTCCATCTGACAGAGCATAGCATTTCAACACACGTGCTACCCTATTCTCTACTGCAGGGATCCTTCGAACCAAGGAGGTCCTCATAGCTCCATGAGACCACCTAAGATTGATCAACCTTTACATGCACAGACCCCTTCAGCAGTTCATTTCACAATCTTACTTAGAAAATTATTCGCACAAAGCACTTGACCCTCATAATCAGTTAAGTCCTCACGGAGAGCAACCCTTCTACCATCCATAAGTCAACCATTTTCATGGTCAACCTTCTGTAACGAGCTGACATATAATCATGACTGCCTCAGGTTGGGTTGGTAGTGAAGCAAATTTAATTTAGTAGGAAATTTATATTTTTAAGCAATTTCGTAGTTTTTCAGTGATAAGTTTATTGGTAACAAGAATCCAAAATGTAGAAAATATTTATTCAGCTAGAAAAGTGAGGATAAGATTACATGATAGATATGAAATTTTCCATAACGCATATGATCGCATGTGATAACCTCTTTAGGCTAATTTTGGATGTGGAAGTCTTATTTAGAGAAAATGTTAGAAGTTTGGGTATCTTTTGGTTGCCTTGGGTGACAAGCATACAAGTATTCCTAGTTTTAGGCTAATTTTTGTCTTTTAGTATTTCCAAGTTTAAAATAAATTTTTGTTGTCTTTTACTATTCATAAGCCTAGGTCAAGTATTGATCACTTATCTATTGTGTCTTTAGAACTTTTGAAATGGAGACGTCTTTATTTATAAAAACGTAACGTTTTGACCTATAGGTATTTGTTGGTTAACTTGAGCAACAAGGATAATGTTGAGCTTTTCGAGGCACGTTTGATATATTTAGGCTTTAACATTTTGGAACATTAATTTTTCCTAATTTCTTGTTTCGGTTGAGCAAATATGAGGTTTCATAAGTCAAAACAGTTTTGAGTTCAGAATCTTCTAAAACTCACCTATCATTTTATGCATTGTTTGAATGAAACACTTTCATAAGTCAAAACATAATTGAAGCTTTATGCAATCAAAGTCTGTAATAACATTCAAAAAGAAATGGAAATAATGAAAAGGAAAGAAAATTGAGGTTAAAATCCTACTTCAAAGAAAACAAGCCCCGGTTCCATTCCCATAATATCTTCTTCCAACACATCACTCGTTCGGAGGTCAAAAGATTGATAGCTAGGCAAATTCTGATTTACATCAATCGCATCAACCTTTTCATTCTCAGACGAAGAGCTACCTCTATCTTTCCCTGTTTCTTTAATTCTACGCTCTCCATATGGATTCAGATGCACCCAATTTATTTTCCTTTGGATTTGAGAGCTATGGTCTTCAGAAACTGATGATACTTTCTCAATGTGAGAAAGAGTGTAGCAATCATAAAGATATTCATTTTGGTTCCCGATCCCAATAGGTTCCATCTCGGCAGTGAAGGGAGAAAATACTGCTCCCACTCCCTTCCATATCCCACTGACACTGCTTGCAAAGGTAAACCATGCCGGTCTTATAACAGGTTCCTGAAAATCATAAAAAAGATCTCAAAGAATCAGCATACAACTATAAACTAGAGAAAGTATAGTATGGTGCTCAGAATCAGCAATGTGTTGATTAATCAGGGCCATCAAACCGATTGGTTGCCTCTTGGATGGGCTATAATCCAAACATCACGCTAATTTGATGATTTCAATCACATGATCAAAACCTTCGGTCACCCACTTCCCAAAAACTTTATTCATCCACCAAATCTAAGTTATTATATGACCGGTTATCTCATTCTATTGATGCGCAGGATATTAACCATTCTTGTGGTTAACCCGCCCATTGGATGCACAAGGTCAATGTGTGTGCATTGCATTTGGGTAGAATAGGGCACACCACCAACAGTGGTAATTTAGGGGTGACACTGGACTAGTCTTGGCTTACTTTTTGTGATTTTTCAATAGGCTCGACTCAAGCCCGGCCTGTTTAGGAGAGGATTTTCTGCCAAAGTTGGCCAGTTGCCACCCCCTAGTTGGCATGATAAGAACTACAATATTGTGACATCCCCAAAGTCACACAGCGGATCAATGTGCTCATCTGGAGACGTCGCACTATGTAGCATACATAACTAGCGATAAAAGATAAAATATAATAGTAACATAATGATCCAAACTATAGTACAACGGAATGTAAACAATAGAATAAATGGCCATTCATTCATAAGTAATATGAACTATAAAAAACTGAATTGAATTAAAATTAATCAATTAATTACTCATAAATAATGTGATCAATAATCCAAATTAACTCAACTAAAAAGGTCTCAACGATCTCAAATAAAGGTCTAAAATAAAAGTCTAACTCTCAAAATAAATAAACTTTTAATGCTCAAAACCGTCTTCGTTCAAATCCCGATTTGCGTTATGGATCTCTACATCAGTATCCTCGTATCCTATGATCAACTCATCTCCTAGTCATCCAATTGTAAACAATGAAGATGTGAGTCTAAAAGAACCCCATATGGGCTAGTCATAGGATCGCAAATACAAGAAATCCATATGCAAGCCTCATACGAACAAAAGATGATAAATAGTCCAATGATAAACAATGTGACACAAAAGCAATGAGATCATGGCATGTATATGAGCAATATAAAACAATAACTAAGAATAAGCATTGATACATAACATTGCAACTTGTTCATGTCTCTATCTTAATTTTCTATATGGTAATTTTCATTATTAATGTTAAATGCAATGCAACACATTCATCATGATCATTCTTCATCTTTGGTCCGTCGTCCCAATCTTCACCCTTATCGTACATCAATTGGGTACGGGGCTTCTACATGATCTTCTCTTCTTAAACACACATAGTCCCCATCTCATATCTTAAATTACTTGCCCATTAGATCCAAGCTGGTTACGGCATGCAACAGTAATCTCTTAACATATTCATTAATGCTAGTATGCATTATGTCTTCATTTAAGTCATGATTTTCATGTCTTTTTCATCATATCATATTATTCAATTTAAATATTAGATGTAAAGCTACTCATAATGTTCATGGTGTCTAATTCATTCATGGTATCATGGTTTAGACTTGTGAGAATCGTGAATCTTACCACTTTCATATGATATGAAATGTACAATAAATATGATGCAAAAATCACGGTAAAAACGTCATGCAATATTTCACTTTATTCGTTCATAGCATGGTCAATTATCATGGTCTCAAATTTATTAAATCCACATGTGTAGGAATCAACTAAGTGATACAAACATTAACATAACTTTCATATGAGAGTGACATGGCATAAGCATAGTAAATAACATGTGAAATTGCTAAGGAATAATGGTATAAATCATGTGATTTAATAATTGATCATTCAGGCATATGATGATTAAATAACATAAACATGATCTTTCAATATTTGAAAATGAATTAATCTCATCCTAGCATGATCCCTATTCCTAGTATTAAAAACCCTTTGATTTTTTCATCCCTTATGGTTTCTTAATTTTCTTGATTTGTATTCTCTACTTCTTGAAGGGCTTTAATAAATCTTGAAGATGCCTACTTGATAATCCTTTTGAAAAGTCTTGGAAAAAAAAGGTGTATTAAAAAGGGCCTTAAAAAGATTCTTTAAAAAAAGCCTTAAAAAAGATTCTTCTTAAAAAAACCATTATAAAAAAATTATAAAAAAAAACCTTAAAATAAAGATTCTAAGAAAAAATTCTGAAATTTTGATTCATGAAATGAATTCTTGAAAAAGGCCTTCAAGATAAGATTGTAAACTTTAATATTAATAGAAAGGGTCTTTTCTCTGAGTTCTGTCTGCAGTTAATAGTAACCAATTGTTCATAGAAAATATTGTTGAGTAAAAAGGTTTCTAACGGAGACGCCGACACCATGGATATAGGTTTTGGGTCGTATCGCGTGTATCAATGTAAGAAGAAGCAGGGACGGAACCACGAATCATCAACATCATTCTGGGAAAGAGCCTAAAGGAGCGACAAGAGGGCACCTACTGCCCAGATTCGCTCGAGCGACCCTACTTACCGCTTGAGCGAGATGGAATAGTGACTGAGGCCAAAACTTTAGGCTATTTGTCGATCGAGCGACTACTAGTTGTCCCTCGAGTGACCCCCCCTCCAGATTTAAGCTAAAACTTTCGGTCATTTGTCGCTCGAGCGACCCCTGGCAATCATTCGAGTGACCCTGCTTAAAGATACTCGCTCGGGTGAGAACCAAACTCAAGTGACGGAAGTTGTCTTTTTTGTCATTTTTGTAGTTTCTTTTTATATCAAATGTAAGCTACTTTTGAGGGTAGCATGGTACTTTTCTATATTAGGGTTTGTTCTACTTGTGGCTACTATAAAGCATCTTTTGTAAACCTCTTTAGGCAGTTGTTAATGAATGAAAAAAAATGTTTTGCATTGAGCTTGAGATGAGCGTTGAAGAGTGATTCTTCTTCCCTGCGTGGGTTTGGTGTGAGGCCAAGGGTATGTTGCCCACTTTATCTTGATCTTACCTTTATCTTTTGTTCCCCTATTTCCTTGTTAATCCATTGAACCCATTTTCCACATTCTTATTTGAATTTAAACAATCCCAAAACCCTAGATCCGATTTGAACTGTTGGATCGCTTCAATTCAAAATATCTAGCGAGGATTTAGCGATTCCACATTTGACTTACGAATGAGTGCCCCTACCTAGAAGATATTAGAGTTCTATCTCTAGGATCGCACATTCTGCAAGTCTAACGGAACTCGCGCGCCGGATTAGACCCTAGCCGAAGTTAACATGATCACTCAAGCGAAATTCACGAAACCTGAGGTATCGCGTTAATTTGGAATTTATGGTTTAATTAATTAGTTTAATTTCGGCAAAATTAGCATTTCATGAGCATTCACATATTTTAGGGTCGTTGTCCCGCGTCAGTTTCTAAAGGTATCTTAAAAATTGGAAAGATTTCTTGAAAAAGCCTTTTAAAATTTTAATACTTGAAATCTAACATTTTTTCTATATAATTTTCTATCTAATCTTGATCAATTAAAGAGAAATCCAAATTCCTGAAGCTAAAGGTAGGTACCTCAGTCTCTTCCTTTCAATCTCTTCTTCTTTCTTCTTCTTCTCTTATCTTCTTTCTTTTCCTTCTTCTTGCTCTCGTTCTCTTTTTCTTTCTTTCTTTTTCTCCTTGTGGGAAATAACCCATTTTTTATTATTATACAGGACTCCATGTCCTACTCCTTCTCTATCTCTAACTCTCTCATGGTCTTAAGTGAAGGCCCAATGGCCTTATCTTAGGTCTTTAATTAAATGAGTCTTTAATTAATTTACTAACATATTTTAAAGGTCCATTAACTATTCCTAATGATCTAATGACACCAAAATTTACTAACATCTATTTAAAGGCTTGTAAGGTCTATTAATTAAATTAATTAATTATCATGAGTCATTATGAAATAAATTAAACATTATATTCATGTGTAACAACTAATTAAGTGCATCAAATCAATCTAACTAATCATGATCACAAATCTAAGCAAAACAATTACGGTCTAATAACACATGAAAGTCTCAGTCGTTACAAATATATTTCCCCTATCAGTCATAGATCAACCGAATTTACTTTTTTTCTTTTTGAGAGTAAAGCTGGGATTAGAGCAGTAAAGTTATTATATCCATTCATCTTGAGAGCCTACACGGTAGATGAGTAGCACCATATCATGACCCAAGTTTTATGGAATTTATTCTAATTATTATTTTCACATGTAAAAAATTTTATGCACCATGCACATGTAAAATGAATTTCTTTTTAAAAATCGATTTGTGACTAGAATTCAATAACAACTTGGGAATACATGAATCTTGTTAAGAGGTCATTTATGACTCTCTAGAAACTCCGCCACATTTAGTTCATTTTGGTATCGCGAAGATTAGCTATCTTGGAAAATGAGGAGAACGTGAAGGGTCATGGAAAGTCTATAAATACTGGGTGGCTGGCTGAAGTAAATGAGAGATTTGAGAAGAGCTTCCATTACTTGAAGGACAGCACTCGCTACTGTTCATAAGCCTTTGGCACACATTTCAGCCTTAGTCTCTTCTTTGTCCTTCTCGAGATATGTGGTGAAATGTTGTGCAAACTTACAAGTTCAACAATAAATTAGCACTGCAAGTGGTGCACATTCCCCTTCAGCAAGGGAACTTCTCAAAGTACATGCATCAAACTTGTATCGAGTAATTTGAAAATTATTTAATGGAAAGGTTTGATTTTCAGTGACTTTGGTTTCTGCCATCTTTCGATTATATTTATTCTCATAAGACAATATTGCCAATTTTTGTGGAGATTCCTATATGTGTCTTCTATCTTCTCAAAATTTGAGATCACATGGAGAAATAAAAAATAGTTAAAATTCATGGACGAAACTATTATCGGAAAATTCAGGATTCAAGTTTTGTATATCCATATAATGCTTATTTGGAAGACTTATACTTATCGGATGATTTTATAATATTTTATGGTGGTTTACAATTCGTCTGAGTTTCCTCCACAAAATTTCAGATCATTTTGTTTAGTAGAGAAATTATTAAAACTCAAAGACCGTTCAGCTGCCATGTGATATGACCAGGCCAGAGGTGATTTATCCTAATTCCTAAATATCATTAGTTATGCTCGATTTTAAGGCACAAAATCCAATAGCCTTATAACTCAGCATAGAGCACCAATTCCCAACAGTTTTAGCACAACACTTTGGCTTCAGTGTGATTGGTGTTTCAAGAGCCAATACACAACACCACCACACCCCACACCCCCCGCGCGCGCGCGCGCGGGGCAACTGCTATGCCCCCACCTTATCATCATTGATATGACACTCTAATTTCTGCAACTACCTTCTCAATATCTGAAACTGGCGTAATTCCCTTTCTTGGATTCTCAATGCTAAGGAAAACTGCCCTTTATTAATCGATCTTTATTGGTTAATACATAATTTTGAAGTCTCAAGATAATCAAAACACCTAGGCAGCAGACAATCCTAGACGCCTAAGCCGATGCTCAGTGTTTTGTATATTATATTACGGATATATTGTACTATATGCATTATATAAATGCATAACAATGATGCCATATTGATATGTGTTATATGAAGAAAAACAAATTATAATAAGTTTCTTTTCAGATTAGCCTCTCAAATAATATCTTTCGGTAGTCCACTGGGCAAACACCTTGGACAAAGTTAGCCAAGTAAGTGTTGGCTCAGGCGGAAAACTCCTCCATCCATTCTGCACATATGACTGCCATGACGACAATGGTCCTACCTATTGAGATGAATTTGCATAGGACTAATGGATTTTTTTCCCTTTTGATCGGGGCAAAGCTATATTTCATCAAGAATAATGATGTTAAATCATATCAAAGCAGCCAAACAAGAGGTTCCATGGGAAAGAAAGAGAGTAAAACAAAAGAAGACCAAAATACAATGTCAAAAAAAAGGAATGAGTAGTAGGGACCTGGGGGAGAGATGGCTCATTCCAAGCCCCCGGCAAACTAAGCGACAAAACAGAACCTATCTCCTATGGTGGAGGACATAGTGACCAAAAACGTGTTTTTTTTAGGAAAAGAAAACGCGTTTTGAAAAAATGAAAACAAAAAAAACTCAGAAAAAAATAAACAAATAAATAAAGCGAATAAATTTTTCCTTTTTTTTCGGGGGGAAAAAAAAGGTGTTTTTCCGTTTAAAACCTGTGTTTGGTCACAACATATATATTTTTTTATAATCATTAATATTGTTTAATTTTTTAAAATTTCCCTCTTTCATATATTTCCGTAGCCGTTTTATTCCATACCTATACTTGGTCACAGTGGCGAAGGCAACTGCTCCAGCCTCTAAGGATCTCCTCTACGGATGACGCAGAGCACCTAAGTGCAACTAGAACCACCATGTGATGTCAAGGTAATATGATGAGTTTTTTTTTTTTCTTTTCTTTTTTCCTTGATCCGAATATGATAGCCCTTTTCCAGATTGGGCCATTATTGTCCCACTTGTAGGGCACGAGGCATAAGTTTTGGACAATCCAAGTCATCAAAAAGTAGCTCATATTGGGAGCCACCCTAAGCCCAAAAACACAACTGATTGAGAGATTCATAGAGGTAGCGTACAGGGAGCTACCCTAAGCTTAAAAAACACACTGGTTAGGAGATTTGAACTGTCTTATCTATGCACTCTAATATGGAAACAGTGGATATAAAAGTGCACTGATCGGATGATTCTGCCCCTATAATGCCCATGGGTCAAAATATCGGAAATCCAATACGTATCGTCCAGGCCTCCTATCGGCTGATACATTGAATGTATCACCAATACATTGATCGATGTATCGACAGTACAAATTTTTATTGTTTTTATGTATCTCTGATACATTGAATGTATCGCCAATACTTAAGTGAGCCTTAAAAAAAAAAAAAAAAACGAGACAATACATTGAATGTATCCTCCAATACAAAGGATACAAAAGTTTGTATCGGACGATACAGACACCAAGCGATATTTGATGTATGTATCGCATCGTTGTCGTCTGATACCGGTACGTATCAGACATCCGATACGTACCAGTATCGGATGATATTTTGACCCCCGATAATGCCCTTTTTTTTTGTTGAAATGCCAAAGATGAACTGCCAAGGTGGACTGATTGGATTGATCAAGATGCACCATGTGGCGATTGAGTGGGTGGTAACATCCCTATCTGTTCAAACAATGTCAGCAGAGTCAGCCCTCAATTGTAAAATGTGCATGGCCTGAGCAGTGAGCAGGCAAACCTTACAATGCCAAAAAGTTAAGCACGGTTTCACTGTTTTGGTACCTGTAAATATTCATGCATCTCCCTGTGTTTGACCAGTTTGACAATGACAGATTGACCCATGCACTGCTCTCGGTGAATGACCCGTGCACCTAATCCAAACTCCTACTGATGTTTTATATGATTAAAAAGAAGAAGAAAAAAATGGCAAATATCTTGATACCTCATACCCTCAATTTTATACTGAACCTTTTGAATGTCCCCAAACATAGTTGCAATTTAGGGTTTAGGAAGACAAATCTCCAAAGCATGAAACAGCAATTTTTTTTCTAAGTTTGGAATCATAAGGAATTATTCTTAACAAGCATTCTTCCAATAATCAAATCCATACGATTCCTTGGCTGGGACATGTTCCAACGAGGGATTGCCACTTGGGCAATTTAGATTGATCATAGATGTGTACCACATGGCACAATGATAAATCCAACGTCAATGGTGTGAGATAAAAAAAAAAGTGATATTTTAATGGTGTAAAATCATTTAAACACCATTTGGTGTTTAAATATTGTCAAGAGCCATTATCCCTATTTTTAATTTAATTTGCTTTGAAAATTCAACTTGTTAATATTGATACAATGTATTTTATTTGTTGTGTTCATTCCTCTCCAGCTTATAATTGCACGTGCTTGATACTTACAACAGAACTTCAAAAATGGGATAATTATAAATTTGGGTATCCAACTCAAAACCAATTGGCTATGAGTGGAGGGGCCCAAGATATTATAAGGGGAGAGACAAGGCTATAATTTACCCAATGTGGGACTAAACTTCAACAATCACCTGAATTTCAGACTCTAACTATAAACATAAGTTCTACATGCTTTGTCAAAGTAGTGCTAGGATAATTATAAATTTGGGTATCCAACTCAAAACCAATTGGTTATGAGTGGAGGAGCCAAGATATTATCAGGGAAGAGACAAGGTTATAATTTACCCAATGTGGAACTAAACTTCAACAATCACCTAGGCTTCAGACTCTAACTTAAACAAAAGTTTTACATGCTTTGCTTGTCAAAGTGAGTGCTAGGAAGCCATTTTCTGACTACATTTTTTTCAACTTCATATGCAATTAATTATTATCATTGCTTCAATTTGTCTTGTTGCAGTTCGCAAGAACAGGTTCGAATATAAATAATGCAACCTTAATTTTTTCAGAATTGGGAAAAATATATATATAATTTGGTGAACAGATTTGGGATAAATTACCTGCGTTTGTAAAACGGTCTCGACCTCCATTAACATAGCTGCAGAAACTAAAACCCTAGAACTCTTATTACTCTTACTCATCCGTCCGACATTTTTCACCCTCCTTCCTCTCCTTCTCCTTCGACCCGAATTATCGTCCACCGCCGCCTTCGCGAGCTCGTTATCAACGCTCCACACGTTATCCTTCCCCTTAACCTTCACTTTCTCTCCGCCGCTCTTCGATTTCGTCTTCTCGCTCCTCCCACCGCTCGATTTCGTCTTTCGCTTGCCTTGATCGAAATTGCAGGAAATCCTAGCAAATCTAGAAACCGTAGGATCTGAGAGAACGGCCAGAGAGCGATGGAGAAACCCTAGATGAGGCCGAAACAACGTTAAATTATGGCAGGCGTCGAGGTACTGAGACTGCATTTTTGGAGACGAAGTGAAAGAGTTGATTGGTTTTGTAGGGTTTTAGTTTGAGGAAAAGGGAGAGAGATTCAAGGACTGGTTATGGAGACGAAGATGATGAGGTTGCTCAATCGACCAGGAGAAGATGCTTTTGGTGACGACGAACTGAAGAAGGTTATGAATGAAGAGCATTTTACCCCGTTGAATATTTCAACAATTGACATACACAGAGGTCAGGGAAATGAAATCCCGGGAAATAAAGGTTTGGCGGGATTTAGTAACTAGATAGCTCTATTTTTTTGTTTCCAATATTTATTAATTATATAATATAAATTAAAATTGTTTAACAAAAAGAAACACAAATGATAACTAGCATAAAACTTTGAAAATGAAGTACCCGACTCTCCTAATCAGTTTAAATGATCTTACACCATCAATAATTTGAGATGTCAGTGATCCCTATCTTCAAAATGATAGATCATAGATTGGAGTGCAATAGGCCCGATAATAGTGTTTTAGGAAGATTTAATTGATTTTAATCTCAACCGTTATGACATGATAAATAACAAATCACACTTCTATAGCGTAAGTACAATTTTGATGACATAAAATCATTTAAATACCATTCAAGTATTTAAATGGCTGCCTAGAGCCACTATCTCAAAAATCTAAGGTTTGGGTTTAACTCTTCTTAGCTTAAATTTTTGGCTTTCAAGTAAGATGGTTAACATCAACTCATCAGTTCTCATGCAAACTGAATCATACCGAATTGAATTGGGAACTGATTCATTGTACCCCATTTATGGTTTGGGAGGTGAATTAGCGAATCAAGTAACATAGGCCGTGTGTGATTCACATGAGGATCTGCCACCATGTCTATTCAATCAAATGATTGAAATTGAACAGACATATTTGGCATTAGCTAGTTCAGATTGAACAGACATATTGCATTAGCTGTATGGTAAAAGTGGTTTAAGAGCTGCTCTGAGCTCTTGTAGGTGCTCTGAGAGACGTGGGAGCGTTTGGTAAACCAACTTTAATTATTTAGGCTGTGTTTAGAAATGTGAATTTGGATTTGGATATGGATTTGGATCTTTTAATCCACCATTTGGTTCCCTATTTTTGTGTTTGAATTTGGATTTAGTAAATCTACCGAAATTTAAAAATCGATGGATGTATTGTAAAAATATGGATTTGTAAATAACACCTCCTAGGCGTTATTTGAAAATCCAAATCTTACACCAACATATAATTGGTTATGTTTAATAAATAAAATGTTGTTATCCAGTGCTATCATAGGTACGGTTCGACCTGATATCCAAACCGACTCGAATCAGTAGAACCCAACCCGAATTAAACCGAACCAAACTGGGCTGAACTGGTGGTAAATTGACTAGATTGAACATGTACCATACTAGACCCGACCCGACCCGAATTGCCCCAACTCAAACTTAATTCGTTATTGGAACGACTAGTTTATGGCCATTACACGCCACCTTTGTACAGTGCACCTTAGGTGCACCCAGAAAATTATTGATTGCACCCATTTAATTTTTTTTTCCTTTTTTTTGTTTCTTTG
Organism: Chloranthus sessilifolius; assembly: GCA_021018995.1. Classification (NCBI taxonomy): domain Eukaryota; kingdom Viridiplantae; phylum Streptophyta; class Magnoliopsida; order Chloranthales; family Chloranthaceae; genus Chloranthus; species Chloranthus sessilifolius. Next base: position 108,804,794 of record CM037595.1, read on the forward strand.
TTTTTGCAGTCCACCTTTGTACAATTCACATTGGGTGCAATAAAAAAATTGCCGGTTGCACTCATTTCAATTTTTATTTTGTTTTTTGTAATCCACCTTTGTATAATCACCTTGGGTGCAACCAATAAATTATTGTTTGCACTCATTTTTTATTTTTTATTTTTGTTTTTGCAACTCACCTTTGTACAGTGTGTCTTGGGTGGAGTCAGGGAATTGCTGGTTGCACTCATGTTCAATTATTTTAATTTTTTTAAAAAAATTTATATGTTTTTGTAGCCCACCTTTGTACAGTGCACCTTCAGTGCAACTAATTGCTGGTTGCACCCATTAAAAAGAAAATCCTAAATCTAAACCGAAGCAAACCGAATTGAATGCCAAAAAAATCAGTTTTCGGCTTGTGGTAAACCAAAAAAATCGGATTCGGTTCGGTTCGGTATATCGAACTTGCATCCCTACCTACAAAGAATAAAGGAAACCAATGAAGTATAAATTCTTTTTTATAAAAAAAAATTATCAAATGAAGTATCTATAAATCTTTGGGCCAAATCTTTAAGGCAATGCTTAAACATCCAAATAAGAGATTTGCAAATTCAAATATTTCAAATTCTGAATATAAAATGCCTGAATTTGAAATCCCCAAATCTAAATTCATGTTCCTAAACGCAGCCTTATGCGAATAACAAGCTATGCGTCCAGGTGATCTTGCTCTTGAGGAGAGTTGGTGGGGAGTGGGAGCGGGAGCGGGAGCCTTGTTATGGATCAAACCAAACTAGATTCAAACTCAAAATAAATGAATAATTTTAAGAGGTGGAACATGTCAATTCAAATCCTCTAGTCGCATAAATCATCTATCAAAAGATTCATTTCCGTCCGATCAAGATTGAAAATTATTAAAATCATATTTCACAAATCTCTATGACGAAATGGACGATCTTGATTGATGTAGAGCTTTAATTCATGTGTCATATATTAGTGAAGTACTATTTTATGTTTTTTATCGAAACAATCATATCCATTTGATCATGATCGATTTTTTCATCTTTCACGAATATTTAGGATGAAATGGATTATGTTAATAGATGTAGACTTTTGACTTATATGTGGTGTTCATTATCAAACATCATTTTTTAAATGAGGAGAGAAATAACCACTTTGAGTTAAACCTTACTCATTTCCTGTAACAACCCGGATTTTTAGATTTTATTTTAACGGTGTTAAATGATGCACCACATTATGTATTGTGTTAACGCTCCACATCGGAATCGAAATCCACCCTTTAAAATAGAAATTTTCTAATTTTTTTATATCAAAATTAGACTTATTGCGAAGTGCTCGTCGATACAATTCCAGCGATATATAATTTGACGACTTCTGACAAGAATACAAAAAGTTATGCCCATTTTAAGTGATCAAGCAAGTCAATGGGTATAATTATAATTTCGGGAGAGAAACACTAATTGTTTTGATGCTTATGAAAAACGCTGTAATGAAATCTCAAGCTATCCAAGTTACGTATGAATTCTTATTCCGTGTAAAAATCTCCTATTCTATTAAATCTCCCAGAAAAGTGTTAATTAGAGTTGACCTAAAATTTTATACCATTATAAATAAAACTTTAAAAAAATTCTCTACTCTATATAATAAAAAATCATTATCTCTTAAGACTTAGACAAACCGACGCCCTAGGCATTGACCTTTTCAATCCGAATCGCCGTTGATCTTCCGTTCACGCTTCAAGTGGGTACCCATCAATCCATCTTGTTCTTCTCAGATCCCGTCGCGTAGGATGCATTCGATCGGGCATCGACCGGTTTAAAAATCTTATTTAAACCCAAATATCTCATAAATTAATAGACCTATATGTTTAATATTATGCTTTCCCTTGAAAGTTGTATAATTGTAAGTTGGATTTATATGTTATTTCTCTTTTCTTTTCAAGAATCTCTTTTATTTGAGCCATTAATATTTTACCTTATATTAGGTCTATATATTTAATATGTTTACTTTCTCTTTTATATCTGTAAAATTAATTAAATTTTAATATTTATAAATTTGATAGATTGACTTAATTGGCATAATATTATATTAATATTGTTTATTTCTAAATCTATATAGTTAGAAATTTATCCTTCTACTAAGACTATAATAATATATATTATTATTGCAAGTCTATATTATTATTTATTTAAAATTAGTTAAGTCTAAAAATTAAATTATATATTTATTTTATTTAAAAGAATAATAGATTGCACTATCTTGAAGTTTCGGAACCCGACTCAATTACCATTGATACACCTGTCCTGGTATTTTGACCATATCTTTTTACTTCGACCTCGAATTAATGTGATTCTTACGGAATTGAAAAGAAAACAGCGAGCTTTACAACTTTGTGTGAAATAGCTATTTCACGAATCTAACGTTTTAGAGGTCAAAATAGAGTAACAAGTTGGGTTTAATTTTGAATGACTCAAGACTATTCGAATTTAATATTATTTTCCTAATTCTTATGACCAAAGTTTCTGTGTATATTATATCATAAGGTCTTTCGATTGATGGTCATGATAAATCATAACTTAATAATTATAAATACTATTTAATGTAATTATCTAATTATTATATATATATATATATTAATTTATCGTTTCAACGCGACCTCTTCGATAACACGAAGTGTTAGGAATTCGATACCTCGTGAACATCGAACCCTGACTTTTCCGTTATCGAGAATACACTTATAATTATTTTATTCTATGTTGTATTGGAATGTGTGTAAATAAATGTATATATATAAATATAAGATAATCTAATATAAATCTTTTTATACGTCTGACTTTCTGTATTTTCATCTGAATTACATTATATGAGTTATGAGTAAGCTAAGACATATGTACGAGAGTGTATGAGATCATGCCTACGATTGGGCGTGGTGACTCATTGAGATGGTATCGAAGCAAGGAATACATCGTATTTATATATCTTACAACTTATGGTGGAATGGGACCCATGACGAATCGGGTGAGTGTGAATTCAGTATAATTTCGTATACGGTGGTATATACAGTGATCCTATCACCTCGAGTTTTAATACGAGAGGATAAGATATAAGATATGATACGAGAATCGGGCTTTGGGCCTAGCTGTGGTGAGGTTTCTTTTACGGTTACGTGAAACTCGGTATATTGGCGTCCTTGTACGGATGCAACACCTCTATGGTAGTATAAACTATCACACGAAGTACATCCAGGTTACTACGGAACATTTTTCTTGGAAAGCGTGAATTAGGAAAATTGTCCCACTATAGTTTGTCCTAGGATTAAGTATAAGAATATGATAAGATGAGTATGAGATAAGATAAGAAATCACGATAATAAGACATCATGTAGCCAAAGAAAAGATAAAGAACTTAAGTCTCTCAGACGCGCTGCTCATCATGTAGCCACCACCATAGTCAACAACGTCTTTTAGCAAAGACGGATATCTGGGAGAGATTATGAGTATGAGTGTGTTATGAGTGAATTTGACCATTATGTCTCTTCATTGGCTGGATTGTGGAGTATGAGTATGACACGAGGGCGTTATAATATAATGGTATGATACTATGTTGACCCTCCCATAGTAGCTCGAGCAGCGACTCTGGCACAAGTCGTTTAGGATTTCACTAGTATGTTAGTTACGCTCATACGATGTACAGACTTATGTACGAGAATGATAATAATACATGGTATGATATGTTATGAGATATGGTAAGGCACGTTAGGATATGAGTGTCTAGATCATGATCTTGCATTTATGATATGATATGAGTTTTACGATATGTATGATTTTATCTTCCTTTTGCTATCTATTTTGAAATACTATATTTATCACTCACAAGATGCACCCATAATGTACCTGAGTAGTATGGGGTGGATTGGTGGTGTATCCCACTGAGATTACGTGACTGAGTAAACTCATCCCACGATAAATTAACAGCTGCAGGTGACTATACCGATGGTGTGGACGTTGGTATCTCTGATCTGATTGGTGCTGAGAACGTCGACCCAGTGGACGTTGATTATCAGGGGCCTTTGGAGGGTGACGTTGCCGATTATCAAGAGAACTACAGTGTTGGTTTTGATCCGAACGCCGGATATTGATTTAGTAGATTCGGTATTAGATTTTGTCTTATATTATTATCATTGACTCTATGCTTTTATTTTATTTTATTATCGGATTTATCTCCGATTTAACTTACGTGTTAGTTGTAGATTGATATTATTCTATCTTATTTTATCAGACTTATTCTAGTATTTATGATTATTTTATATTCCACTTTGGTATGTTGGCTTTCACGGATCTCGTGGAACCATTATTGTGCGAGAACTCTGATTAGATGTATGTCCACTTAACATATCCGGAATATGTGCGGGTCATAACTCAGAATTCTAGGCTCTCGGGATGGGGTAGAATTTCGGGTCGTGACATTTCCTTCCGTGAGAAAGCATTAATCACTCTGAATCAAACGTTGGAGATCACTTTTCATTCGAATCTTTCATGCGATGAATCTTTAGATCATGGGCGTATCATTAGATGAGCAATTTTTTATTCCACTTGTCACACATCCCAAAAGGCAACTTAGATTCATTGTGCGTAATGTGTGCTATATAATTTTATGATCTCAAGATCCATTATAGAAACATTGGAATGATAGATGATTTGCATGGCCTATATTTTGACTGGAGGAGATGGGGTGAGGCTCCAGTTTCAAGCATAGTCACAAAAATCGCCGAATATTTGAAAATTTCACGAAAATTTCACGAATTTAATGTCCCACTAATTATTCGTGAATTTTTCAAAAAATCGCTAAATCCCCGAACTTCACGAATTATTCCAGAATTTTTCCAAAAAAAAAAAAAATTCAAAAAAAAAAATTTCTTTCAATTTTCTTTTTTTTTCTATTTTAAATCTTAAAAAATAAATAAATTCTCACCGATTTTTCCTCCAAATATTTCCCCGAACTTCTCAATTTTGCAGGATTTTTTCGAATTTTAACCTCACCGAACTATTACCGAATCCTGATTTTGTGATTATGGTTTCAAGGACCATAAAATAATTGTATCCTTTTAGAATTTTGAGAGACATCTATCAGGCGATTGCCATTATAAAGTTATGTTTGCTATTTAAATTTATTATTATTATTTTTTTGTCCGTCTCACTTAACATAACTCCCCCTTCTCGTTCTAATCATAGTCACAAAATTAGGGTTCGACAATAGTTCGACGAGATTGAAATTCGGAAAAATCCGACAAAATCAGGAAGTTCGGAAGAAAAATTGGTGAGAAAATTAAAAAAAAACAAATAAAAAGATTTAAAATAAAAATTGGTGAGAAAATTTTTTAAAAATAAATAAAAAGATTTAAAATAAAAAAATTTTGATTTTTTCTTTATTTTTAAGTCGGGAATTATTCAGGAATAATTCACTAATTATTCGCGAAGTTTGAGAATTTTGCGATTTTTTCAAAAATTTGAAAATAATTCGGGGACCTTAAATTCGTGAATTTTTCAAATATTCAAAAAAATTTGTGACTATGGTTCTAATAGCAGAGATGACTAATATTATTAGTAGGAATAATCACACATGACCAACTTTTATATGTTTTTTATTTTTATTTTTGATACAATTCCTCTTTCGTTTGTTATGCTTAATCATCTAAAAAAAACATATGTTATGCTTAAAATTATGCTTAAAAATAAATTTATTCCCGCTACCAAGCCCTAAAAATATTTGATTTCTTTGAATTAAATTAGGTTGTCTCGGTATCATTGCTTTCAATAAGTGCCACGAAATATGATCTCTTCCTTTTGATTTATCTCATTCAACCGTTGAATTGGATGTCCTAGATGATGATGTTTCATATGATACATATCTCGAAAATATAAATATTATTGTAAACTAGTAAAGCATCTAATATTGACTGATTATTGTATTTATTATTAAAAAATAATAATTGGAATGGGATTTGTGCTGTCACGTAAAGATATCTGAACCATAGGATTACAAACCAACGGTGGGAATTTTTTTTCGATATAATACTTAATCTTTTCGTACTTTAGAGAAGTTGGGACGAAGCAAGGCATAGTCGAGACACACGAGACTTGCGGAACTATCGAGAAATTATATGAAATTCTCATCCCCAAAATGCCCTTGAATTTTGGTGAATTTACGGAAGAAATTTTAGCCTTCTTAATTAAATTAATTAAGCTTGGTGCTATTATCACACCATTTTATGTTACAACCGCCTCAGTGAAATAAAAGAAAAATTTGTTGAATACTTTAAATTAGGCTTACCATCAGACGATTAGATATTAGTTTCACACCCAAAAAGTAATTGTGATCATAGTATATTGTTAAATGCGATTAAAATCAATATTTGATTGTCTAATAATCAATCTTGATCTCAAGATCAATTATATAGAAACTTGAGACTAAAAACAATTCCATTATATGATTTAAATCAGACAACAAAATTTTCTTTTGTTTTAAGTAAGGTGAGCGTAACATAAAATGATAAAATTAGCCTTCATTAATTACCCTAAACATTTTAGAAAGAGTTAGTCTACAGCTAGTGTCCACCTATCATGAGTGGTCATGAGAGTCCATATATCTACGTGACTGCATGACAGACACAAACTTTCAATGCATAGAAGTTCGTGTACATCTCGCAGTCATACAAATGTGTGGACTACTTTAATGGGCATGATGGATCGATGCCCATTATAATATAACCCTTTTAGAAATAGAAAAAGAGAAGTATAAAAAAGAGCTACTACTAGCACACCCCTTAGTTCTATCACAGACCAAAAAATAAAAGAAGGTAATATAGTGAGAGCAAAAGTTATTGTGCAAAATAATTAAAATTTTGAAAAAAATTATTGAATAAGGTGATTTATCAAATTTTATTGTCAAATATTTACTTGAATTGTTAATTCTTTAATTTTTTCTCAAAATTTTAAAAAAATTCTAGGAATTAATATATATTTTTTTTATCATTGTTGGAATGCTTTATATCATACTACAAATCAATTCAATTTTACTTCAATTTTTGGTTTTTTTGAATTGAAACTAAAAAAATTATATTTTCCCGATTTGATTTCGGATATATATATATATATATATATATATATATATATGGAAAAGGCCTCCGTCCTCCAAGCTTCCATGTGAAGCTCTACGTAGCACCAAAAATATTGTTTCAATGTCACGTGGAGCTCGGGTGCATTGCTTAGATCATCTTTGAAAAAAAAATAATTTGAAAACTCATCTCCACCGTCTATTTTTTGAACTGTGAAATGTGGACCAATGAAACCCATCAAACTTTGACTTGTGAGTTTAAAAAGTTTTTTTCAATTTTTTTTAAAAAAAATATTAATTTATACCGTCCACTTGTGCTCCACGTGACACCCAAACACTATTTTGGATGCCACGTGAAGCTCCACGTGTATCTTGAAGGACCGTCACTGTCTTCCAATGGAGGACCTAATCGGCTCCCTTTATATATATATATATATATATGTTGTTTCAAGTAGTATTTTTTTATTTTTTCTAGTGTGTTTTTCAGCTCTTTAATTCTACCTAATCGATTTTCAATTTTTGCCATCAAAAATTAAAAGCAAACCGAATCCGAATCGATTGATTCAATTTGGATCAATTTTTAGGCCGACTTGGACCGATTCGGGTTGCTTAATTTCCGGGTCAAGTTCATGTTTCGGATCAAAGCTTGCAACCGTAAAGAAGCAAAAGTGTCAAAAGGTTGTCAAAGGTAATTTATCGGAATGCCTTCGTTATTAGAGTCGTCCCTCGTCCTCGTGGGATGCAGATAGAGTGGCTATTCGGTAAATAACCAAGCAATAGGACCTTAAAAATGAATAGAGTTTTCATATGCCGCTCTAGAAGCTTCGCAGAAACTGCCCCTTCTTGAAATATAAATAATCCTGACCACCCGTTTACCCATTCGTCATCTCAACTACTCATCTTCCTTGAGGTATACGTTTGCACGGAAAACTCTCAAAAACTTCTGGAATTTCTCTCTCTGAAACCCCAAAATGGAGTCTTTCTCTTCGTTTTTCGCACAATCGCCTTCCCATAGAGGCTGGGCTTCTGATTCTCTGAAGAATTTTAGGCAGATTTCGCCGGTCGTTCAGAATCATCTCAAACTGGTAATTTTCTCTTTGGCATCATGCTTTTGTTACAGGCGATTCTGGATCTCGCCTCCTGATTTGGTTCTTTTTACGTGGGTTTGCGGATGTTCACAATTTGCAGGGATCTCGTTCGCTGTTCTAAATTCTTTTTTTAATCAGAGCATCCAATTGTTCTTGAACCTAGATTATATTTTTTGTCAAAAAATCCATTTTTTTAATATATATATATATATATATATATATATATATATATATATATATATATATATATATATATATATATATATATATATATATATATATATATATCCGTGGGTGTCCGGGCCAGGTTGCGCGCAAATCCATTCTGTTTTTAATATTATGCTCGGATGTTGTTCTTCTCTGCGATTACTATACCTTATCTCGTTTATTACCATTATTCATCATCTTTCTTAGAGTAGATGGTTCCAATCGATGAAATCTGGATCCAGATCTGGCTATTTTTAGGCATGGTTTTTTTATCTCGGTAGGAAATAGATTTATTTATTATTATTATTTTTTCATTATGCTTGAGCTATATCTCTTGTGCGATCTAATCTTTAAAAAAAAAAAAAAAATATCTGATGTGCGATCTTTTTCTCCGTTTGTTGTTCTAATGGAGATGGTAATTTTTTATTTTAATGAATCTTTTTTGGTAGGTTTATCTGTCGCTATGTGGTGCTTTGATGGCCTCGGCGGTTGGAGTTTACTTGCATCTAGTTTGGAACATCGGCGGCCTCCTCACAATGATTGGTTGCATGGGAACTATTGCGTGGCTCTTGTCTACGCCTACGTTTGAAGAAGTATGCATTCTTTCTCTCTTTCTCTTCTTGTTTGGTATGTGGTGTTTTTTATTTACCATGCGTTTCTGTGTTTGCTAACAGAACAAGCGAGTTGGTCTACTGATGGCCGCTGCTTTATTTAAAGGGGCTACTATCGGTCCTCTGATCGAGTTGGCTATTGACTTCGACCCCAGGTATAGAAATATATTATATTTGTTTTGTGTAGTAACTATTTCTGTTGCTTCTGTCCTGATTAGTAGTTGATAATTAACATAACTGGGCGGTAGTCATTATGCATAGCATTGATGTCTTTAGTTTATAATCTTTCAGATCGAATTATTTGATCATCTCTTCCATATAGGAATAGCATCATTTAATGTGGAGCCTCTTTGGTAATGATTAAACTAGCAGATGTAACCAGCCTGGCTTGGCAAAACCTATGGGAAGGTTTTTTTTTTAACACGGGTTTGTTAAAAAAAAACTCATGGGAATTTTGTCTAGAAGAAAATTTCAATGGTTGTATTATTTAATTTTTTTCTTCAGCTGTTTGGCTACAATGCGGAAAATATTATTTTCTCCAAAATATGCAAAGCAACCTCCACTTTCAAATGTTATACAAACGTATCACAGATCGCATAGGAGATGCAGAATAAGATGGTGGTGATAGTTATAGACTCATTCGCCCTTCCATAATTTCTGCAACATCCAATTGGTGTCACAAGTTAGATTATAATTATTACGTCTGGGGGTTCAAGGATTGGGAGCACCTCTCCATGAAAAATATTCTCATGAAGCAGCCTTTTTGTATCCACTATCAACTAATTTGGGGTGCCTTTTCAAATTCAATGTTGACCATCCATGGACTCTTGATTGGAGATTGGAACTTCTAATCAATGTAGTTTTCAGCCTATAGTCAATTCACATGGGGACCCTCAGAAAATCTTGATCCATTTGAATAACCTGAGGGCCCTTTCTTGACTAGTGCTTGGTAATATTGAAATAGTCGTATAGCTTTCAAATTTATTTTGACATATGAGTAATTGTATGAGCCAATTCTCATGATTGTTCATCTTGATTTTGTTTCTTTTTATTTTAATTGTTTAATTGAAATGTTGGATTTTATTGAAGTACATGATGGCTCATTTCTTTCTTTTTTTTCTTTTTCTTAATTGTTATTTATATTATAGACATTGTTTTTGGTTGAGACCTGCTTTTTTATGTTGTACTACTTTTGCTGTAGAATAACACCTCTGAATTCTTGTACAAAGACGCCTATGTTGTCAATTCCATGTGAAGTTTCCATCTTATGTTGGAGAACCGTAAGTAGTCATGATGGAACACGCAAATGGACAGAAACCTTAGGGTTTCAATATTGGGTAAAACAAATTTGCCTCCTAATTATTGAAGTAACTAGTGTTTCATAAATCGAACTTGTATAATGCAATAAAATAAGTTGTAAGTACTTTAAATTCATCCTTAATCCTATCTTTTTGCAAAAAAAATTAAATAATGGGCCTTTTTGGCCAAAAAATCCCAATTCAAAAAATTATAAACTGCTCCTAAAATTATTATGTAAAAATGCAATAATTTCACTTATCTGAAAAGAACCCAGCGATCATGGTTAATTTTTAACCGTTTCAACAAGCTTAAAACTTTGAAATTACATGAACACCGACAATGAATATACCTTAAAAGCAGCATATGAAATAAATCTCTTATTGAAATTAATCTCTTTTTATCTTTTTTGGTCCATCTCTCTTTGAGCTTATTTAAGCCCTTTTTCTTAAAACCATCATCCGAGAGTTGTTGGGGTCTACCGATACCCTAAAAAATGCATATCATACACTCAAATCTACATTGCAAATGCGGCTGGTCTCTTCTTAAATAGCTGCATGAACCATAGGTGGTGGTTTCTAGAGGAACTTTGTAGAACTTCCCTTTTCTCTCTTGAAGATGCTTGATAAAACTCTTTTGGAATCATTCTGAAACACATTTAATTAATTGGAATCTGATGCTCTCCACAAAAAGTTTGGAGTTTGAACCTTGTTGGATTGTGCTATTTTTTAAGCCAAGTGTGATTAGACGACAGTTGATTTTTATGATGGTAAATGGGAGGGTTTAAAAATGCGTTTTGGGTTAATTCACAGTGGTTATATATGTAACTGTGACGAGTGAGTTTGTACCTTGACTGAGTCTGTACCTTGTTTTATTAAGCGATTTACAGTCGCTCACAACTGTTTTGTCACTATGTATATGAGTTTTCCAGTTATTTTATACATTATGATTGTGCACTGTAGGGTATATTTACTGCTGCTATAGTTATCACTGTGGTTTTTGTCACTTTAGGGTACATTTGTTGTCAATTTAGTGTACATTTATTGTCAATTTCGGGTACATTTGTTCTCAGTTTTATCACTATGTATGTGAGTTATCCCATTATTTTATACGTGGTGATTGTGCACTGTAGGGTATATTTACTGCTGCTATAGTTATCACTGTGGTTTTTGTCACTTTAGTGTACATTTATTGTCAATTTCGGGTACATTTGTTCTCATTTTTTATCACTATGTATGTGAGTTATCCCATTATTTTATACATGGTGATTGTGCACGTTTAGGGTATATTTACTGCTGTCAATGTTATCACTATGGTTTTTGTCACTTTACGGTACATTTGTTGTCAAGTAGGGTACATTTGTTCTCAGTCTGATAGAGGGCTGTCAACGAACCAAGCTCGAGCCGGACTGGGGTCCTTTCTGGTTCTACCATAGTAAAAACATGAGCCTAGTGTGCTCACGTACTAGACTCCGTAACAAGTTACCTAGACTCCTATTTACAACCTCGGTTTGCCTATCAGTTTGGAGGTGATATGCAGATGAAAATTGAAGTCGAGTCCCAATTTTGTGCCACAGTCTCTTCCAAAAGTAACTGACAATTTTGACATCAAGATCAGACATTATAGTCTTAGGCAAACCGTGCCGATGAACAACCTCATTGAAGAAAAGTGTGGCAATGCTACTTTTATTAGAGGTTTTCGAACACGCAAGGAAGTGGGCTATTTTCGAGAAACGGTCCATAACGACGAACACTGAATCATGCTTTCGAAGGGTCTTTGGGAGGCCTAACACAAAGTCCATAGACAGGTCTTGCCACAGAGTATGTGGCATCGGTAAAAATGTGTATAACCTGGTATTTTGCCTCTTTTGTTTTACTTGTTTGCAAACACGACACTGGTTGATGATTTTGGCTATATCTCGGGTGAGATTGGGCCTATAACATTGGTCCTCAACCAAGCAACAATTTTGTTGCGACTAAAGTGTCCAGCAACCCCTCCAACGTGTAATTCCCAAATAAGAAAGTCTCGAAGAGAAGTGTGGGGAATATACAAACAGTGTTACCCGGTATTTTGCCTGTTTGCAAACACGACACTGATTGATGATTTTGGCTACATCTCAGGTGAGATTGGGCTAATAAAATCACTCCAACCAAAACAACAATTTTGTTGCTACTGAAGTGTCCAGCAACCCCTCCAGCGTGTAATTCCCAAATAAGATAGTCCCGCAGAGAAGCGCATGGAATATACAAACGGTGTTTTAGAAACAAGTACCCATCTTGTATGGTATACTTACTTTTTCTGACAGACTGTCCACTCAGAAGCGAGGTGTACTCTTCACCAAAATTTGGACACGTAGAATAATCGAATCTAATCACCTCGACCCATTTCGTATGTCGCAGATTTAATTTCTTTTGGGAACTCAAAAATCGAAGGGTTTCGTGATTTGAGAACAAAACAAATTCATGTGGTAGCAAATAGTGTTTCCAATACTTAAAAGATTGTACTATCGCGCAAAATTCTTTGTCGTAGGTCGAATATTTAGGCTTGACCTCATTTAGCTTCTCACTGAAATAAGCTATCGGGTGGCCCTCTTGGCTCAACCCTCCTCCAATACCTATGCCTGACATGTCACACACTACCTCAAAGACCTTAGAAAAGTCTGGAAAGCGCATGACATGAGCTTCCGTCATTTGGGACTTAATCGCCTTGAAATCTTTTATCGTAACAGGTGTCCATTTAAACTCCTCCTTTTTGATGCAATCGATGATGGGGAAAGTTATCGTACTGAAGTTACGGATGAACTACCTATAAAAAGTGGCTAACTCATGGAAGCAACGGATTTCGTGAATGTGAGATTCAAGCCATTTCACGATAGCTTTAACCTTTTCGAGGTTTGCAGTCATTCCTTCAGAGGTCATGACGAACCCTAAGAAGACATCACTTTGTGACATGAACGTGCACTTCTTCAGGTTCGCATACAATTTCTCCCCTCTGAAAGTCATGCAAACTTGTTTTAAGTAGCTTTAGTGTTGTTCCTTGTTGTGGCTATAAATAAGGATGTCGTCAAAATAGACCACAAGGAATTTGCCTATGAAAGGCTTCAACACCTGTGTTGTGATACGCATGAATGTACTAGGGGCATTTGAAAGCCTGAAAGGCATGACAAACCGATCGTATAAACCATCTTTGGTTTTAAAGGCAGTTTTCCATTCGTCCTCGGGACGAACTCGGATTTGATGGTACCCACTCTTTAAATTGAACTTCGAAAATATCGTGGTACCGACCATCATGTTCAACATATCATCCAGTCTCGGTATAGGGAACCAATGCTTGACCGTGATCTTATTAACAATGCAGCTATCGACGCACATCCTCCAAGTTCCATCTTTCTTGGGTGTGAGCAGCGCTGACACGGCACATGGACTCATACTTTCCTCTATAACTCCTTCTGGAGATGTTCACCAACTTGTCTTTTTAACTCTGAGTGTTCGGAAGGATTCATACGATAGTGGGGTAAGTTAGGCAAAGTAGATTCGGGGACCAAATCAATGGCGTATTGAATATCCCGTAGAGGTGGTAACTCATCCGGAAGGTCTTTAGGAAGGACATCCTGAAACTCACTGATTATTAGTTCAACCTCTTTCGGAATCTCAACGCCCGACTCTTTGGATGCTTCAACTGTAACAAGGACATAGACAACGTCCTCTTTCTTAGCGCCTCGTTCAAACTCTAAAGGGCTAATGATGTGAATGGCTTTAGATGTCTTCTCTCTCTCTCTAGCAGACCTTTATCACTTGAGTTAGTTGTATTTATTGTGAGTGCTCTATGCGGTTAAGGATTGATCTTGATTTTATTTCTTTTGTGAGTGAAAATACACACGTTCGATCTCTCGAACAGTGTAACGTCCATGCCATACAACCATGACCTCCTAAAGATGATATGCCTCACATCCATAGGCGCAACATCGCACCACAAGGTGTCCTTATACGAGATGAATTGTATAAGAACCTGACACCTTCGTGAAACAGGGATGGATGATGAATCGACCCAAGCAATTTTATAGGGTCGTGGGTGAGCTACGGGCGCAAGCCCTAAGTGAGAAACTGTACTTTTAGAAACAATGTTAGTACAACTTCCACTATCGACAATGACTCGACGGACTTTCACATGACTACGGTATAGAAGATGTTATCCCGCCACCAATCATCACTCTCCTTGGATTGGGCTAAAGCACATCTAACCATAATAGTCCGCGAGGTATATTCTTCTTAACGGGGTAGGAAATCTCCCTAAGACAAGCCAATGTTCATTCCCCTACAAAATCTTCTTCATCATTGGGGAACGACTTAGGCTCGTAAATTTTTATTGTACCCTCGTCGTACTCATTTTCAGTGTCCTCGGCTATAAACCGGTTTCGGGATGGACATTGTGCTGCAAAATGTCCAATGTCGTGAAACTTAAAACACTTGTTTTGACCACCACTCTCGAAGCCTTCAAGCATTGGCCCTTTACCCTTATCAACTCGGGTCACTAGTGTAACAACTGAGTTGGGCCTAGCAGACGGGGTATTAACACTTGGTTTGAGGGGTCTTGAGATACTGTTCTAACTCCTTGACTCTAGAAAAACATCCATCTAGATCGGTAATAGGGTATGGAATGAGTTCCCTCTGAGGTTCTGGGCGAAGGCCCATTCAGAATCGGGATAGAGTAACTCTTTTCGGCTCATCCACATTAGCCTGGGACATCAGGTCTTCAAATTTATCGATGTATTTCGTGATCGAAGAATTTCCTTGGCGCAATATCTGTCACTGATCAAGAATATGTTCATCATATGAAAGAACATATTTCTTGTTCGGTTGGATCTTCATTTCAGCCCATGTAGAAATGGGACGAAGACCTTGAGACTGCCCACTACGCTCTAGTCCCATTCAGTAAAGTCTAGCTTGACCTTGGCAAACTGGACTTTCCGCTCTTCGGACATGGCATAGCTCCTACGGTCATTAGTGTCGATTCTATTGTGATTTTCAGTGATGAACTCATTTATCTCTTCAACACAGGTTTCTGAAGCCCCATTCCGGGCTTGTTGATCACGCAATTGTTGTTGCAATTGATAGTGTTCAGCCATCTGGCCTTGAAGGGCGGTTTGACTTGCAGTCAATTTAGACGTAAGATCTCTAATTATGACTTCCATCTTAAGGGGGATCCATGATGATGACGATGCAAGACAAAAACGAGATGATGTAAGACAAATCTGAAACGATGAAAGACAAATATGAAATGATGCAAAACAAAATAATAAAAAGAAATAAACCATAGAACCTATATGAACACCGACAACCTTAAACTAACTAAGTTTTGATACCAAATCTGATGCGGAAACTACACATGCAATGCTAGGGCTGAGATTAAATTTAAATTAATTAAAATAATAATTTTCCTTAACAAATTATCACAAAAATATTCAAGAGATTCAATTGAATAATTTAATTTGGCCCAAAATAGTTTTACTTTTCGCGGACGTTCTCTATTGGATCTAGAAGACCAAGGTTCTTAGTGAACGGTTAGATCCTCGACAGTTTTAGAGTGTCGAACGAACTTACAAGCGGGTTCTTCCGATGCTGTAAAATAAAGGCGAATAATGATTTTAATGGTGGAAAATAAACAAATACCGATTTTTATAGTGTTAAAGATAAGTTAAATTTGAGGTTTAATAGATATACTAGGGTTAATAGTTTTAGGGTGTAAAGATAGGCTAGGGTTACGCTACTTACGTACCTCGTAGATCATAAGAAGATAGAAGAGGATGAAAAGTTGGCTCGAACCAAACCATATGTTGGGCGAAGAATCGCTCTTCGGTTTTGAGAGAATCACACCCTCACGAAATTGAGGTTTAATAGATATAGTGTAAAAACACTTTTCATTCACCAATAATTAATAGTAATGTTAATTTTACAAGCATTTAAATAGGTTAACCAAACCCTAACTCGAAATTAGAAAGTCCTAAAGGAAATAAAACACTAAAATGAAAATTTTGATCGAAATAACAAAATCTGGTCAAATTTGCGGGATCGGTCGATCGATTGATTTCGGAGTCGATCGATCGACTAGGAAATAATTAAATTGCCTGAAGCCACCGACTATAATCAATCGATTGAGAAATATAAATGCGCTCGGAATATGTGTCCTCTGTCCACCATTGATCGATTGAAGGCAGGGGTCGATTGATCGACTAAAGCACGTCTTCAGTCCTTCAAATTTGAGCATTCTTTTTTCTGAGTACTTTGACGTTCTTCTTTCGTCTCCGATATGTTACTGGCAGTTGCTTGAATCGGATGTCTCCATAAAAAATGTTCTTCATTTTGACTAGGGTTAATAGATATACTAGGGTTAATAGTTTTAGGGTGTAAAGATAGGCTAGGGTTACGCTACTTACGTACCTCGTAGATCATAAGAAGATAGAAGAGGATGAAAAGTTGGCTCGAACCAAACCATATGTTGGGCGAAGAATCGCTCTTCGGTTTTGAGAGAATCACACCCTCACGAAATTGAGGTTTAATAGATATAGTGTAAAAACACTTTTCATTCACCAATAATTAATAGTAATGTTAATTTTACAAGCATTTAAATAGGTTAACCAAACCCTAACTCGAAATTAGAAAGTCTTAAAGGAAATAAAACACTAAAATGAAAATTTTGATCGAAATAACAAAATCTGGTCAAATTTGCGGGATCGGTCGATCGATTGATTTCGGAGTCGATCGATCGACTAGGAAATAATTAAATTGCCTGAAGCCACCGACTATAATCAATCGATCAAAAATTCTGGATCGCTCAATCGATTGAGAAATATAAATGCGCTCGGAATATGTGTCCTCTGTCCACCATTGATCGATTGAAGGCAGGGGTCGATTGATCGACTAAAGCACGTCTTCAGTCCTTCAAATTTGAGCATTCTTTTTTCTGAGTACTTTGACGTTCTTCTTTCGTCTCCGATATGTTACTGGCAGTTGCTTGAATCGGATGTCTCCATAAAAAATGTTCTTCATTTTGACACGATAAAGTAAAGTGAGCGTGTCTTGAAAGCCATTTGCATAATGTAATATAGTTAGGGATACACATGCAATACTAACACCCCACTCTGCTACAAGCACGCTCACACACATGCATCTATCCCAATATATTGAACATTGGTGGTTCTTGAAATCCCATTTTTATTGTTGGTACACAATCATATTGTAATGATATTTTGGGGTGAATCGGTTATTTCGACTATAGGAGCAATCGAGATAATCATTGATTTAGGAAAGGAATGGATGGTTATATGTTCCACACAAAGTAGAAGTGGTTATCTTAATATAAAAGGATGAAACTTGGATCTGATCATGGGAGTCGGATACACGGATGAAACTTGCCCCTGATCACGGAAATCGGATGCAAGGATGAAACTTGACCCTGATCATGGAAGTGAAGGTTATGCTAACATGTGAGCTGTCATTATTTTATGTACCTGCAACCTCGATGTTGCATTATTGTTTACCTTCCATCAATTCTGTCTGTTTTACTGTTTTATTTAATCATGAGCCCTTTCGAATTTATCTTAATGCCTTGTGAAAACAAGTAACTTAACCGTACCTAATTCTGACCCTTCTGTTGTGCCTGAATTGCAGGATTCTTATCAGTGCCTTTGTTGGGACATCAATAGCATTTGCCTGTTTCTCTGCGGCAGCAGTCTTGGCACGGCGCCGGGAGTACTTGTACCTTGGGGCCCTTCTCTCATCTGGACTATCAATCCTCTTCTGGTTGCAGCTTTCTTCCTCCATTTTCGGTGGCACATCAGCCATGTTCAAGTTTGAGGTGAACAGCAAATAACACCGAAACTGCTATTGCAACCTAATATTTGGCAAATCAGTAACGATCATCTGATCATATCATTTTGGCATGGCCCCTCATTTGACCCTAATTTTCTTGTTACAGCTGTACTTTGGGTTACTGGTATTCCTCGGCTACACAGTTGTGGATACCCAGGAGATTATTGAGAAGGCGCACCTGGGTGATCTGGACTACGTGAAGCACGCATTGACTCTGTTCACGGATCTTGTGGCTGTTTTTGTCCGAATCCTCATCATCATGGTTGGTTGTTATTCTAATGTTTGGAATCTCTGTTATACATGCCTGTTTGCTAACGACGACTCATTTATTTTACCGAATTTACTGTGGGTGTTATGCAGATTAAAAATTCGTCCGAGAAGTCTGAGAAGGAGAAGAGGAAAAGGAGGAATTAAGGTGGTTTATAATAATATCGCAGATATGCGTGTCATGTTTTCCTTATTTTTTATATCTGCAAATACTGGAGGTGGACATAGTATAAATGGAGTTTCAAGTGTAGGTAGGTATAGGATGTGGTCAATGTGTACATGCTTATGGATATCTTCCCTTGAAGATCAAAACCTGTGAATGGGCACAACAAACTTCATATGTTCACTGTTGTGTATTTTCATTTGTTTTTGTTGGGATCCGATTCTCTTCCCTTCTGGGTTTTAAATGATCTTACACCATTAATGGATTAATGGTTTAAGATGGGTAATCCAAGCTTAGCCTGATGCACAAACTAATATTTTAGTACTTTGTTAGTATCTTTTCAAAGTATTATTTGTGTAAAACTCAAGTCAAGCTTTATATATATATATATTATATTATATTATATTATATTATATTGATAACTTGGGTATTCGGGCCTCTTAGAGCACCCGTCTAATCTCAGGGGCACATGTGTACCTCAAATTCAGCACATGTCGAGTTAACACATGATATAAATCCTTAGGGAGGCCTAAGAGGGGAGGAGATTTGAACTCTGGTCTTTTGCTTTTTGAAGTAGGTATCTGGCCAGCTCACCTAACCTCGAGGTTAGTTCTTTATATAATGTAGCCCTGATAATGCATCGCCCAAACTAATTGAAGAAATATTTTTTTATTGTAAAGATAATTATATGATTTTTTTTTTTTTTTTTTATTGATACGTTAATTTGGCAGAGAATAACCTTGAGCATTAAGGAGCAAGCACGCATACATATATGACAGTTGTGGAACAGTGTGAGGAAGTACTAATTACAATAGTGAGGAAGCACTAATTACAATAGTGAGGGCTAATTAATAGAACTCAACCCCACACCTATATGGAATGTACCAACTTGGCTAAATGCCTTTTTGGTAAAATATATGATTTATTGCGGTACTTTTGAGTATAATTATTTGAAAGAGAGAGAGAATGATTTCTCTATTTTAATTGGATGACGTAGTGTTTTTTTTTTTTGGTTGTTTTTTTTTTTTTTTGGATGAGACGTGAAATTGGTATCAAATATGATAACCCAATGGGCTTAAGGGTTAGAGCCGACACCGGCCCATTTACTAAATGAACTTAAAGTGGTAGCCGAAGCGGCCTACGGGCTACCTAGTGTATTTGAAAACCACCAACTAACTTGGGGTGGTTTTAAAATGGAGGACAAAGCAACTTGGGGTGGTTTTACAATGGAGGACAAAGCTGTTTGGTGGTGTGAATAACGGTACCCATATCGCAATTGCGTTGGGTACTATTATTTACAATGATAGCTTTGTATAAGAAGATTGGAGACCTCGTACCACTGAGATGGTTAAATTTTAATAGGAAATTTACCTGACTGACTCTGTCAGATGTATCTTTTACTGCAGAGACTTTATAGTTTCACCTTTACCTGAATCGATCCGCTGCGCGCCGAGCCATCTAACGCTTTTAGGAAATATCGGATTTACCCTTAATGTAATAAATAATCGCTTTTACCAAATCTTACATTGTTTACCTTTTTACTTTTCTATTTTTTCGTTCGAAGTCGGTAGAGAGGCGGTCGACAGTCGTTAGCATTTCGTTCTTCAATTTTCAAGCTACCAGACCTGTAAGTAGCTAATAAATAATTAATTTCTGTTGATTTTTTTCTTCCACTTTCGTCGGTGCACATTTTGAAGTAAATTCTATCGTTATTGATTGCGTATACAATCGATAACGATTTCGCCAATATTTTTTTTTTCGTCCCAAAAGATCTGAAAATGATCTAATTCTGGTGGGTCGTTTGACATTGGGAAATATGGGGGCTGGTAGGGATAATAGGGATGATTCATTTGCTGCTGATAGTGGAAAATCATTTGCTGGTGATGGTTAGGGATAATAACGAAAGCGATTGCATATATATGCAATCGCTATCGATTGTATATGTAATCGCTTTCGTTATTATCCTTAACCATCAAATGAATCATCCTTATTATCCCTACTAGCTCCCATATTTTTCAATGTCAAACGACAGCGATAAAACACCTCAAAACCCACCACCACCACCAGAATTAGATCCTCTTCAGTTCCTTTGGGACGAAAACGATGAAGTAATGAAAATTTTGGCGAAGGAAGAAAAGAATAAGAAAAAGAAGAAAAAAGAGAAAAAATTAGACAATTGTATATATTGTCGATTGTTAATGCGATTGACGTCGATTGATTCAACAATCGATGACGATTCCCTAAATAATCGTCATCGATTGGGTACACAATCGGGGACGATCGCATTACCAATCAGTGACGATTGTTTACACAATCGTCATCGATTGTTGAATCAATTGATGACGATTGTGTACACAATCGATGACGATTGTTTAGGGAATTGGCGAGTTTTTTTATCTAGCATGATTATAAACATTCTCTTTTAATTTTATTATAGTTCATATACAGAAGCCGACAAAACGGTTGTACAACGTGCTGTTGGCAAATGTTCTCCTGCTGGCATTTCGAAGATCTTCGAAGACGCTAGCCTGCAACGGAAGGAGATGCTAAGTGCATCAGTTTTCGGGAGAATATTTCAAATGCCAAAGGGAGTTAGTTTTGCTGGAGATGTTGTGGATGCCATGTTAAATTTTTGGGTTGAGAAGAACCACTTCCAAATCGGGAGGAGAGATGTCTATCTTCGGGAGATGGACGTTGCCTTAATTATGGGCCTTGTAGTTGTTGAACCCCAAGAGCATTACCCTTCCATTAAAGCACCTGAAGTGGAAACAATTCGATATAAATATTTTCGGGGACTAGTGCCCGGAAATATTCTGCGGTCTCATATTGATAGTGGATTGAGGTTAGCGCAAAGTGATGAAGACTTCGTCAAATTGGCTCTTCTTTTTATTCTATGTATATTCCTTTTTCCCGGGTCCCATCTTCAATTGTCGGAAGCCCACATTGAACTCGTTGATGACGTGAAAAATTTCAAAAAAACCCCATGGGGTCTACGTCTTCAAAGACTTGCTAGAAGAGTGGCAAATAGAAAGACAGTCGACAACGATAAAGCTCTTAAGCCATATAATATTTATAGCTGTATGTGTGTACTTCAGTGGTGGGCCTATGAGATGCTGCCTGACGTCTCACCTCAAAGAACGTCAATGCTAGACCCTTTTTCCCGATTGTTGAAGTGGGCGGAGAAGCCCCAAACCAGGAATAAAAGCTACACTCTTGCGAAAATGGTCGACAACAAGGTATGATGTCGTTTTAACTAATTCAAATATGCAAAGGTAAACTTGTAACAACTTTAAAGAGTAATAAGAAAGATCCCGATTACCAAATCAATCGATATCGATTGCCTACGTAGTCGGAAACGATTGATTAAGCAATCGCTATCGACTACCTACACAATCGGGATCGATTACCTACACAATCGGGATCAATTGTAAATGGAATCAGTTTCCACTTTTTAAGCAGTCTTTAATTTAGAGTGATTTTTCAATTTCTGTAAATTTTTCTATGTTATTTTACAACCTGTCTTTTTTCGTAACAGATTAACGCTCCCCTCGAACCTGTTACCTTCGAGTTGGACATACCACTCGTAAGGGATTATCAGCGGGTTTTAAAGGCTGTTGGGGGAGAAATTGGGGGGAAGAGGAAAGAGGTTGAGGAGGTCAAGAAAGCTGTGGAAGTTGATCTTCTGCCCAAGAAGAAAAGAAATATTTCTCTCAAAGAAATTGAAGAGTAAGAATTTGAGGACGAAACAACGTCTGACGAAGGCTCTTCGTCAGATGAGGTCCAAGGCCAATTAGACCGGCCTAAAAGGGTCGTCGCGAAGATAACCAGCAGTACACCATCCTCCTCTAATCAAGAGTTGTTGAGGAGGATTGATGCTTTGGAGATGGATAACTTGAAACTCAACCAAAAAGCCAGCAATTTGGAAGAGTTAGTTAACCAATTGGTGGAAGGGAATAAGCGGCTAGTGGAGGAGAATATGCTCCTCCGGACACAATACAACTCCTTTGAAGAACGGCTCACTTCAAGGGATGTTCAATTACAAACGACGGATCACTTCAACAAGTTGATCCGGAAAGAGCAAGGAAAAATTATAGAACTCCTTCAAACGATAATGGAGGTGACACCCAAGGTATGATTGGCAGTGTAGTCTGCTTTAATTTGATTATTTATTTATTCGATTGTTTACCGATCGTATTTACAATCGATAACGATTGCATATACAATCGATAACGATTGCATATACAATCGATACCGATCGTATGTACAATCGGTAACGATTGCATTTACAAGCGTTACCGATTGCATTTACAATCGATACCGATTGCATTTACAATCGATACCGATCTCATTCACAATCGATACCGATCGTATGTACAATCGGTACCGCTTGTAAATGCAATCGTTAGGCGATCGGTACCGAATGTAAATACGATTTATATTGTTTTTAGAAGTCATTCTGTTCTCTGTTTTCTTATTTATCAATTTTATGTCTTTCGATGTTCAGGATGGTGCTGTTTCAAAGTTGTTATCGGAAGTGTCTCTCGCTGGCGATATTAGACCAGAACCTGTTGGTTCAGCCGACCAGGGATCAGCAGATGTGGCACCAACTCCTCCCGCCCAAGAGGATTTGGCAGCAGCTGATAACCAATCCCACGATGATGATGATAAGGGTGGTCTGGCAGTTGATGAGCAATCCGAGCAGCCAGTAGATGCTCGCCTGAGGTCTAGGATTAAAGTTGAACCAGTTGCCTCGAAGCCTAGGACATTAAAGAAGTAGGCAATAAAAAAACTGCCAACAGTGACGATGCCCCCTCCTACGGAGGAGCTGACAGATGAGCAGAGGTTCATGAATGCCATCTGGACAGCTCCCGAAAAGGATGCCGAGTAAGTTACATATATTACGAATTTGTCCTTTTTTCGGTGATAGTAACAACTTAGTTACTTCGTTTTGAATTAAAACTTGGCCGTTATGTTTCATGCATCATCTACGTAAGCTCCGTGGGTGATTATACACTCCGGATGCATACGTTCATATGTCTGGAAGGCACGACATACTTAAACAATCTTGTAAGTACCGAAATCTTTCATATTAAATTTAAATAATTATTTTCTTTTCAAGTTTTCTAAAAGTAACGACTGACTTGGAAATGGAACGATGGCTCAGATAGACAATCGATTGTTTACAAAATCGCTGACGATTGTGTACACAGTCGATGCCGCCTCTCTACGCAATCGCTAACGATTGTCTGAATAGTCGATACTGATTAGCTAGACAATCGCTAACGATTGTCTGAGCAGTCGATACCGATTAGCTAGATAATCGTTAACGATTGTCTGAGCAGTCGATACCGATTAGCTAGACAATCGTTACCGATTGTCTGAACAATCGATAACGACTCCGCATTTACTGAAATTTGTTATCTTTTCAGATCATGGGAGCCTATCTAAGACTTTTGGAAGTCATGGATGGCGCTGCTCATCCTGAACTTGGTGATAAGTTCTTCCTGATGAGCCCCACCGGTTTGTCATATATCGGCATGGATTATAACGATTTCAGATTCTTTGTTGAAACTGAAAAACTCAACCAAAAATCGATGGCCATGCAAATTGAACGGTGGGCTGCTCTAAAAGAAGAAACCAACTTACGCAAGAAGATGCTCCAAAACTTCTTCTTCAATAGGTGGAGGAATCTGTGGGCTCACCAATGCAACACGATACATTACGCTTTCTACAAACTTTATTCATAATTTCCACCATAGTGTCCTCTAATATATTATATTATTCATTTCAGATATTTGTCCCAGTCCATAGCCACGCTCCTTTGCATTGGGCCCTTGCGATCGTTAAGGTTTTAGAACGATCGGTAATGATCGTTGATTCAATTTTGGATAGGCCCTCGAAGGACAAGTATCCTCTACAAATAAACATACTGGTAAGAATCGTCCACACCTTCAAAATTGTCTAAACAATCGATAACAATTGATTATACAATCGGTGATGATTGATTATACAATCGCTAGCGATTGCCAAAACGATTGACAACGATTGATTATACGATCGACAACGATTGATTATACAATTGACAGCGATTGATTATACAATCGCTAACGATAGATTACACGATCGACAATGATTGATTATACAATCGCTGTCGATCGTTTGGGCAATCGATCACATATATTTTTTGATATTTTTTCTGCTTAAGTAGCTTATCTTATCAAACATTATCTGACATTAAATTTTTCTAAATGCACAAATATCTTCATTTGTTTTTTACATGTACACGAAGACTCCACTGCATTGGAAGCTGCGACCTATCCGTGGTCAAGTTCTGATTGCAAGGTCAAATCCGTGCCTCGACAGAGCAATGGTTGGGACTGTGGGGTATTTTTTTTGAAGTACATAGAGTACTTCATGTTGGGAAAGAAATTTGACTTCAGCCAAGGCAATATGAGTCAAATCAGGGCAGAAATTGGACAAGCCCTTCGCTAAATTTACTGTCGATGGAGAAGTCGAGAGAGCTATGGATGAAGAACCTATTACTGATACAGTAGCATCCTAGTTTATTTCTAACGTTAAAATTGTATTAACTTGAAATATATTTGTAAACAAAAATTTTATATTTTAAGTGTAAAACAATCAGGTTTTTTTTTTTTAAATTTATAATATCAAGTATGTAAAAATTTTATATGGGCTGCTTAACATTAGGTGGAGGAAGCAATCGATGTCGATTGCAAAAGCAATCGACATCGATTGATTATGCTATCAATATCGATTGCAGAAGCAATCGATATTGACTGTCTACGTTTGAAAATTTTTAAGAGTACACAAATCTTGTCTTAAATTCGAAAATCAGGTTGGATACAACCCCAATGGAGTTACAATTCAAACCCAATTCTTACCAGGGCTATCTATTAACACTTCTTTACATTTTTAGGGGAATTTACATTTAGTGAGAAATTTAGCCGACTTCTTGTACTGTATCAACCCATGGGACCAATTGCCTTGCAACTCCGGCGATTGTGACCATACTCTTTGCACCTGCCACACTGTAGGGCCCTAACTTCACCCTTAGACCTTATCCTTCTCTTTCTTGGATGTCCGACTTACTTTCGACAATTGTAGGGTGGTTTTACTATCATATTTTCTGGCAGTTGCTCAGCTTGGAATGCCCATTGGCTTTTATCGAGGGTGGGAAGCCATTGTTCGTCGTATTTTTTTCTAAAGCAAGCAGTGAAAAACCACTTCTCACAGAAGTTATGGTAATCGTAACTTCTCCGATTGATAGCTGCCATGGCATGAGAGCAAGGCAAGCCATGAATAAGCCAACGACGACAAGTACAGGTCTTGTGTTCTAAGTCGACATGATGAATGAAATTTCTGGAATTGACTTGAAATTGATCGCGCCCGTATGATTGAGCTCTCTTCCTACCGGCCCATTGCAGTACCTTCTTCATATGCTCGTCTGCTTTTGGACAGAGTATGGTGGTTCATTTCTTAGATATCTCTCTGCACTTTTGAAAATGGTCGGCGACTTTCTCTCTAGTAGTTCTGATTAGGTCGATAATTGGTCTCTCTCGAGCTAGTACGCTATTTAAGCTTTCGACATTATTCGTAGTCAGAAAATTATATTGCCTTCCTTTCATATGTGCGCGTGCCCAATGCTTTGGGTCTATTTTTAAAATATACTCTACGGCCCGATGATCAGCAGGATCTTCCTTAATTTTGTTAATAAAATAATTAAATTTCTCTATTGAATATGCACGCGTGGCGCACCACCATAAACCCTTCACATTGTTCTTTGGATACTTGTGTTGCAAATTTTGTGTCATATGTCGCATGCAATAGTTGTGGTGTGCGTTAGGGAAGATATGTTTGACCGCCTTAGTTAAACCCTTCGACCTATCCGTGATAAAAACAAAATCTTCGGTAAATTCACCGATCACGAATGCACCTACTCGTTCAAGAAATTACATCCACGTATCCTCTTCTTCTAATTCGACGACGGCAAATGCTAACGGTAATATATGGCCATTACCGTCTTGCCCTAAGGCAATAAGTAGGATCCTTTCGTAACATCCCCGTAGGGGTGTGTCATCTACAAGCAGTGTATGACGAAGTGTACTACGGTAGCTATTAATGCAGGGGCCGAAACTCCAAAAAAATCTTTGAAATTTACCGTCAAGCGTTAGTTGAAAGGATGTTCGTACATTAGGATCTACCCTCTCCATCTCCTTCACGTAGGCTGGTAGATCCACAAATTGTCGTTCCCAACTGCCTCTAATATCATTAAGGGCAAGTTCTTTCCCCCTCCAAGCCTTAGCATATGAGATTTACACATTATAAGCTTTTGCAATATCAAATATTATCGACGCCGGAGTATAGTCGAATCCTTCCATAAGTTTCTCCCGTACATAATTAGCTACGAACGAGATTGTTACATTACGGTGATGGGTCCGATCTCGATAGCGGCCCCGCATGTGTGAGTACTACTATTGACGTCTTGATTTGGAAAGTGTGAGCACATTTAATTTAGCGCATGTATTAGCCATGAACAACGGTTTATTAGCATCTGGTGTCACTTTCGATAATTAGCAGTTTTCAAAGGCCGAATTTGAAAGTTTTTCTCCACCGCGTGCTCTTTCAATGCTCTTTGAAATGTTTGTTTATCTCTGAAGATCTCTCAAACTTCAAATGTCCAATTCCGATATTCGGTTTCCACCTCTTGATCGGAAGACTCATCCGATGTCTCTGACACTTCGTAAGCTCCATCTACTAATGGATTATCAATGCCCCTCGTAAAACAGTTCGGATCCTCTTTTATAAACCCATCCGGTTCATCATCATAATCTTCGACGTTCTCTTCACCAGCAGTGTTTTGAGGTGGTTCACTGGATCCTTCTTCACCGAAGGGGTTCTGATGTGATTGACTAGGCCCTTCACGGAACGGGTCATGACATGGCTGACTAAGCCCTTCACCAAACTGGTTTTGACATGGTTGACTAGTCCCTTCACCGAAAGGGTGATTATATGTATGGAAATAGGGTTGAGCTCCTTCGTTAATCCCCATCGATGACATAGTAGAACATAATTCGTGAGTCATCCAATTTGTGAATCCACCGGAAAAGATATAATGAAAATCATTTTCATCCCCCACTCTTAGAGACGTGTAGTCTAACTCTTGACTACAATGTGCCCCATGCATATTTTGTAGTGGATCATCATATGATTCAACTGGGACATGGTTTAGATCAATAGTCGTCTTCATGGTGGATATGTTTTCCGCAAAATCGCCGTCATCACCTAACTGAATAATATCATACGTAAGTCCTTCCTCAAACTTATATGGCTGGAAGGAATGGTTACTTATAAAATCAGTCCCACCTAGAGGTACATGTTCAGCTTCGAATACGAAGGAGGATGGTTCTTTAATGATGAATACCTTTATAATGTCCGACCCGGATTTATAAAACGAAAATAGGGTGGCCAAATCATCCGAATCTAAAACGTCGGCAAGCACAGGGGTATTCACTATCTTCATAGAGAACTTTATGAAAATTGTTTCATCTGCTATCGCAAAACTGACAGCAGAAATTTGCCTTATGAACCGTTCATAAGATATACCCGTCGATATTGTAATAACCCTTCGGCGGCCACCTTGATACAAACTATCATCGTTTACAATTTGGCCATCAAAGTGACAAAGAAGAGGAATTTTCACACCAGACATCGCCTATTTAAGAAGGAGAAGAAATGAGTCATAAGACGGATGAATATGACAAATTGGTAACAAAACAACTGATATCCAATCAATAGTGATTGAATACTCAATCGTTCGCGATTGAATACTCAATCGTTCTCGATTGAGTATTCAATCGCTACTGATTGGATAATCAATCGCTAACGATTGAGTATCCAATCGCACCGATTTCAAATAAATGCAGGAGTGGATATCCAATCAATATCGATTGTTTATGAAGTCGTTGACGATTGGTTAATCAATCGGTAGCGATTGAATATGAAATCGCTAACGATTGGATAATCAATCGAGGTATATCTTACAATCGATTAGCTCATGTATTTATTTACAATCGATATCTATTCACCTTTTTCAAAGTTAATTCGATATGGTTTACAGTGGATCTTAACATACCTCGCGTCGGAATGGAAAATTGCGCAGGATCTTCAGTTTAAACTACAGGATCTTCAGTTTACAGTGGATCTCAACTCCAAATGGCAAAATGCCGGAGCTTCTTCTCCCAAACCTCTGTTTTCTTCTTTCAGTTAGCAGATCTGAGGCAGAAGACGTCGTCACCTTCACCACCTCTTTAGCGCAGATTAAAATGACGAGAAAGGGAACTTATTTGGGTTAAAGAAAGTCAGAGAAGGGGGTAATATGGACTTTTTATTCTCCTTATGGTCGGCTCGGCGCGCAGCGGGTCAATTCGGGTAAAGGTGAAACTATAGGGTCTCTGCAGTAAAAGGTACATCTGACAGGGTCGGTCAGGTAAATTTCCCTTGGTTTAATTCCACCGGGCGCATCCCAAGAAGTAACGTGCCTAAGAAGTGACCTTAAAATTACATTTGAGCAGCATTAAGGGTGCCATATGATTGTAGGCAGATTGGAAAATGATCTCCATCCTCTAATTTAAAGCCGTCGATGCATTCCGGCTGCGGGGATGGAGTGAGGTTATAGATTCCCTAGGAATGATGGTTCCCTATTATTATTATTAGTAGTAGTAGTAGGGAAATTTATCGGGGATCAATTATGTCAAATACACCTTTTCCGTCAGAGACCCTATATTTTTACCTTTAACCAAATCAACTAGTTTCAAGCAGAGCTAGTTTCAGCTAGCACAAAAAGTTAGAAATATCCCTTCTTATACTTTTTTCGTTCTACATAATTTAAAATTTTAGATATTTGCACTTTTTTATATTTACGAGATGTGAAACGAGATCTATGCTGTCTGATTTGAAGGCCACAATATAAAATCGATGGTGTTAAAGATAGATACGAAAAAAGGCGATATCGCTTCTTTTAAAAAAAAATAAAAAATATTTAAACGATCGATCGAGCTCTTTAAACACGATCGATGCTTAAAAAGAAATCGGCATCGATTTAAATTTTTTTTTTTTTTTTTAAGATGCCATCACCTCTTTAGCGGATTCGGTCGACTCAATACATCGCTATCCTTTTGCGATCGATTGTTTAAAGAGTCGCCATTGACTGTTTAATTTTTTTATTTTTTTTAAAGAGACGATATTGCCTTTTTTTCATGTCAATCTTTAGCATCATCGATTTTATATTGTGGCCTTCAAATCAGACGCTATAGATTCCATTTCACATCGTGTAAATATAAAAAAGTGCAAATATTTAAAATTTTAAACTATGTGGAACGAAAAAAAGTGTAAGGGGTATTTCTGACTTTTTGTGCTAGCTGAAACTGGCTCGGTTTAGTACTGATCGGTTAGGTGAAAGGTGAAAATATAGGATCTCTGAAGGAAAAGGTGAATCTGACAGGGTCAATTTGGGAAATTTTCCTTATTATTATTATTATTATTATTATTATGTTTTATGAGTAAGTGGGGTACCAAAAGACTACTAGGAAATCATTAAAAAGAAGAATAATACAGAGCAAGAAAAAGATTAAGGGCACGTTCATTTCAATGTAATCTCAAAATATTACATGTAAATGAGCTAATTTTGAGCTAATTTTACACTAATGGGTTAAAACAACACTTCTAGCGCGTTGGTTTCGATGTAATGTGGCAGTGTAAAGTATTGTTCACATTGTAAATATTTTGTTTTTACTTCCTAATCCCTTGCCTTATAACTCCAATATTTTAGGGGAGATATATGCAACGGGTATAAAACAGTCTATTTTTTTATATAGCCTCAAAGGCTTTTTACTGTAGCTATAAATGTGCTTTTAAAGCCCTAAGCAGAGAAAATCTCCATCGTCGTCCGCATGCAACATGTGTTCACAGAATCATCAATGGGAAAATACCCTTCACAGATTTACAATCCAGAGAGGAAGCCCAACTCCGTTCCGAATCTCTTGTAAAATGTGCATTGAACCAATAGAGGAATCCCAACTGAAGCAACCACCAACTCTCCCTCAATTTGGCAATGACCATACTTAGAAATTTCTGCTTGCTTTGTGTCGGATTTTTTTTTTTTTTTTTCTTGAATCTCTGATGAGTTCTGAAGGAGAGGAAGTAGAGAAAAATGAGATTGGTGGTGTACAGGATCTCTGAATGAATCTGGTTTATTGTTTACAATTTGGCTGTTTTTGACCTTTTGGTGAAACCCTTACATGGACTTTCTGAGGCAGGAGAGGACCAGTTCAATGAAACCCATTAGTGCTTTGGAATCTAAAAAGGTATAAAAGGTGACTCATTTTTTCACTTCTCTAATGATTTATGTCCTTTGAGTTTCTTGTTTGTTTTAAACAACCATGAAGAGATTAGGTAGCTCAAATTCCCTTGGTGTTATGATTTTAATCTGCCCATGGAGATGGTCCCAAAAACCTGCCCAAAT
This sequence comes from Chloranthus sessilifolius, assembly GCA_021018995.1. Taxonomy (NCBI): domain Eukaryota; kingdom Viridiplantae; phylum Streptophyta; class Magnoliopsida; order Chloranthales; family Chloranthaceae; genus Chloranthus; species Chloranthus sessilifolius. The sequence continues at coordinate 108,835,945 of CM037595.1, forward strand.
TTCTAATTTTTCATAAATTGGAGCAAATCATCAGAGCCTTTGAATTCTAAAGTGTAAAAATAAGAGGTTTTGCGATTTGAATACCCATGTTCCGATCCAAACTTCGTGCACAAATTTTAATTTTTTTATAAATATGGGGAAAAACATCAGAGGTTTGGATTTGAGTATGTAGAGGTTTTGGGATTTTGACAACCCATGTTTAGAGTCCAGATAGCTTGCCTAAATTTCTAATTTATTAAAAATTAGGGGCAACAAAATCATATGTTTGAAAAATTACACATATTTTACACTTGTTGTTCTTTCAAATGCAATGGGTAAGATGCACTAAAAAAGTAATTTTACATACTCATTTCACATTTAAAAGAACAAACTTTTTACAAGGAAAAATTACATGCAAAGTCTAAATTTTAGGTAATATAGTCAGCATAATTTTATATGTAATGTTCATTTTCCGAGAAACCCTTTACACCCAAACAATCGGTTACTTTTTCAAACTTATCGTGGTATTGACCAACAAGAAGTTACTTTTTCAGTCTAACTTATGGTGATATAGTCCAGCAATAAGCTTTCCAACTTATCGTGGACAATTAGAAGCTTACTCTTTCAGACTGACATATCGTGGTGTTATCCGGCGGTAATTTTTCCAACTTATCACAATATTGACCAACAGGAGGTTTTTTTTTCAGACTAACTTATATAATTTTTAACTTATAGCAGTATCGTCTAGCAATTATTTTTCCAACTTATCGTGGTATTGACCAGCCAGAAGTTTAGTTTAGACAAACCTATCGATGTATTGTGGAGCGATAAGTTTTCCAACTTACCGGTATATCTCTCAGCGAGACGTTGGAGGTTTACGTCAAAACAATCAACTTATGAACAGTGATATACAGGAGACAATTTTACGTCAAAACAATCAGCTTATGTGGCGCGACATGATTGGCTCTAAGTCACGCCCCATAAGCTATCTGTAAAATTGTCTATCAAAATTTGTCTACTATTTATAATTTCCCATCAAGTTATATAAATAAAAATCGAGCGGTGGCAGTGAGGAGAAGAACCGCAAGATTAAAAATAATAAATTTAGGGTTTTGTAAAGAGGAGGCGAAAATCGCAATGGATTCAACTGCAATAACGCAAGCCCCCGACGAAGACGCCCCATTGGGTGGCCACCAGTTCGTGCAGTTCGCTGCCGGATGCTTTTGGGGCGTGGAGCTCGCGTTTCAGAGAGTTCATGGCGTCACGAAAACCGAAGTCGGCTACAGCCAAGGCATCCTCGACAATCCAACTTACACAGACGTCTGCTCCGGCAACACAAACCATGCCGAGATCGTTAGGGTTCAGTACGATCCGAATCAGTGTGGGTTTGAGAGCCTACTCGATCTTTTTTGGGCGCGCCACGATCCCACTTCGCTCAATCGGCAGGTAAGAATTGGGTAATCGTTGGATCCGTGCAAGTTTTGATGAAGTGCGTATAATCTCCGTTTTTTAATAAAAAAAAAGTTGGTAATTGTTGATTTTTGTGTGTGAAGTGGAGTAATTTGTTTCGATTTAGGGTTTTGAGAAGTTCGTAATTTTGTTGCGTATTGCGTAGTGATGAAATACTCCAACTTCCTGGAAAAATGGCGAATAATTTGCATATTTTTATAAAAAAAAATGAATAAAATTATAATTATTCCTTTTTTTTTTCCAAAATTTGACCACTTTTCCCGTATTTGGCGAATTCTGCCGGATTTTTTCGAAGTCCATTTCTTCCCGAACCCCTATTTGGTTATTTTGGTCTATAGCTATCATATAATTGTAACTTACAAGAGAAACAAAAGCAAACTATATTTTGCAGTAGTCGTTCTATTCGACGTGATCAACCTCTTCTTGAGCTCAGAAAAAGATGTTAATTTCATTCAAAAACTGCTTTTTTAAGATCTATTTTTTCCCCCTAATGTTGATTTTTGTGGGTGGGTGGAGGCTAGGGTTTCGTCAATTTTGATGAGTGAGCTGGTGGAAGCAGGTGTTAGTATGATGGTTCTCAGTAGTGAGTACAAGGTACTAATGTTTAGTAGTTATTTGAAATCGAAACAGAAGCCTATTTTTCCCATCTTACCCCTGTACGTAGTAGAGAAAGTTCGGTTAACCGAATCAAAACAGAAACCTATTTGTTCGATTTTCGGCTCTGTTCAGCACGAGCCAAAGCCGAAGCAAAAAAAAAATCAGTTTCGGTTAACCATATTCTCAATACCTCGAAACCGAAACCGAAACCAAACCAGTTTTTTCCGTTTTGGTTTTTTTTTTCCCTTTTTTTTAGTTTATGTTTTGAATTAATTTTATTTTTTTTAAAGTTTCTGGTCGATTTGATCACCTTACCCAACCATTTTCCGGCTTCGGCCACTCAAAACCGAACCGATTCAGAATCGATTTCAGGTCGGTTCGGTACCTGTTTTCGGTCGGTTCGATTGACCAGTTTTTCAGTCAGTTTCGGTTTCCGGTACAAAAGTTCTATCTGTACCTGTAGGAATAAGAACTAGGTGACTACTGATCCAAATTACGGGAAGCCCTGCTGACAGTAGAGGTGCCCTCGATGTTAAGGAAGAGAAAATATTGAAAAAAGAATCTTAGGGAAAAGAGCTGGTGGGGTTTACAAAACCAAAAATCTAGGGCTTTGTAGTCCAAGGTGGTGTGGATATTTTTGAAGAATTAGATGCCTTCACCAGAGTTTCTATTAGGTTTTCTGTTTCAACATCTCTGCCACTGTACCTCAAATCCCCACCTTCCGATCACAAATCTCTGCTGTCTGATCACATCTTTGTGTTCTTCTGTCTCAGGTACACCATTAAGTTGTAAACATCATTGTATGTCTAGATCTTGTCTTGCTCATTTCTTCTAGAGTTTTGTTTGCAAATTGATAAGAAATTTTGTTTTGCGATTTATATAGGGTTTTGATTGAGAGCTTTGTTTATGTTATTGTTAAATTTCACTTATACATGATTTCTTTTTATGTCATATACTGTTGACAGTAGCATAACTTTGTAACCTATTCTAAACACATTTGTGAAAAACAAGTTGGCATTATCTACTGTAATCTACATTGCAAGAACTCTTAAAAAAAGTTGCCATTTGGTCTAAATCCAGTTTTTGAAATTTTTTGAGCTATTCTAAGTTTAGAATTGATGCTTGTACTAGGCACTATTGCTTCAGCGATTTGAACTCTCTGTCTATGCATTCTAATATAGATGGTCGATATCAAAGTGTGCCGATAGGATGGTTCCAATCCTAGGATATGGTATATGAATCTTTGGCTGGGACTCCTGCAAATGATTGATTGCAAGTTGAGCCAATTCCCTTGGGTTTGTATATTTTTATTTTTCTTATATTGTCTTGCGAGGAGAATCTTAGCCTGCGTTTGGAAACCTGGATTTGGGGGATGGATTTGGGTTTGAGTCCCCCCAACCCAAAACCTCCAAATGGGGGTACCAACTTCTCCTTGTGGATATGGATTTGGCTGAAGAATACTGAAGCATCTGAAAATCAACCTTTTAGTGTTAAAAGGAAGATTTCAAATAACTAGGGGGCATTACTTGGAAATCCAAATCAAGTTACATTTTCGGAGGCGTGCAGCTAAAAACTTTAAGAAGGCAAAAAAAACACCCTCCTCATCGTAAAGAATCCAACGTCTTTAAACAGTCACCAAAACCAAATAAATCTGACTAACACTCAATGATGCCTGTTATATTTCCTTATTCGCTACCGATTCTTACCTTTATAAGCTCCATACAAAAACCTAGTGATCTCTCCACTTTTTGAATCAAACACCCAACCTCAAAGTAAACTTCTCTTAGTTATATAAAAATGCCTTTTCTTGATATAATTAAGAACAAAACATTGGCAAGAATAACGAACTGCATAAATATAGTCGGGTGCAGAATTCATCCATCAACTCATTTTTTCCTTCAGCCCCAAGATGAAACAACTAATCAAGAATGATTTGAGTAGTTGGTAGTCACACATGTTCGAGCTCTGCCTCAATTTTGATAGTGCCTCTAGAGCTCTCAAATTATTAGTCATTAACTCACACAACAGCCATGTGTAATTACTGAGGTTATGTCATCACTCTGATCGTCTTCTCCATCCAACTGTACATGGATCCTCAACTCCTGCCTAAATGGATCTAATCAATTTTGACCATCTGATCTGTGGAATCTCTTCTACTGTTTCACCGTGTATACTTAATTGGTCAAATTGTCTCTATTATCGTGTAGACTTAACTGGTCAAACTTTTTCTATTAAATTGTGGGATATCAATCCACACTCATCTGGGTGGAACGACCTTGTCACCTTGATGAATGCTACTAAGGGTATCGTTAGAGCCATGTTCAGGGTGATGTGCATCATCCGATCCATTATCATCAAGTGGGCGTCATTTGCCTACTTTATAATCCTGCTTCGTCTTGTTATTGAAGTCGATATGTCATCTAACATGATGTGCATCATCCGATCTATCTCCATGAAGTGGGTTCCATCTGCCTCTTTTGAATTTCTGCTTCATATAATTGAAGTGACGCGGGACAATGACCCTAAACTACGTGAATGAAAGTGAAATGCTAGTTGCCGGAATTAAATTAAATTAATTGAGCAATAAATCACACATGCGATCGCGATACCTTAGGATTTCGCAGATTTCCGTTAATGATCATGTACGGGTGGGTAGGGTCCAGTCCGTGTGCTAGATCCGTTGGCTTCGTGGGAGGAGGATCTTAGAGATAGGACTCTAGCTGCTTCCAGATTAGGGTATTCGCTTGTAGTTCAATGATAGAATCACTGCTACGATCTAGCGCTTGTTGAATCAAATCGATCAAACGGTTTAGATTGGTTCAATGGCTTTGGTGAATATAGGGTTTAATGGGTTTTGAAAAAAATGCAGGGTAACGGTTGAAAGGGGTTGATTAGGATCGATACGCAAGCAGAAAAAAGGTAAAACCAAAAGATAGATAAGATGGATATAGATCGTGGGCTTATCACTCTTGGCTTCACACCAAACCCTTCTCGGGAAGAAGATTCACTCTTCGTAGTTGCTCATCTCAAGCAGAAAGCATAAACTATTTTTTTCATTAATAAAAAACTAATTATATTGTTTTTCTTAATGACCTTATATAGGATGCTTCTAAAACAAAATAAAACCCTAAAACAAATAATAAAAAAGGACAAGTATGCCCCTCAAAACGATTTCCGTATTTTGGCCGAGCTCCTTTTCGCTAAAAATCGATCGATCAATCCTAAGGCCGATCGATCGAGTGTATATATATATATGAAACAAAACGTCGCCAAAATTAAAATTTCCACTGACCACAAACACTCCTTTGTGTGCTCTTTTAGAGCTGAAAAATCTGTTGTGGCCCAAAATTCAACGCCCTCGATCATGGCGTCCCCCGTCATGAAGTGTATGCATGTGATTGTTGACAGTCTCTCATTGACAGAGTTTATTTGAACTTTAGTTTTGTGTAAGAAATCATGACTCTAATAACACTCAATAATGATGCTATGGAATTGAGGAGAGAGACAAAGCAAACAATAATCACAGTAGTTGATCAATTTGAGGCAATCAACCTCCTGCAGCTCAAAGGGAAGTAATAAAGTTCATATGTAAAAGCCCTTCTCCATTGAAAGTGTTTCTAAAACAAAATTGGAAACCCATAGTAATTTTATGACAAAGAAATTGAAATTTACTGGATCACATATATAAGGTGGCTACTGTAACTCAATTTGGACTAAATTTAGAAATTAGAAATTGCAGTTTAGCTTATCATTGGGGGACTTGAAATGAGTGCAACTTTGCGACAGGAGCCTTCTTCTCAAACACTTCTGCTTGTAAACTGCTCCCGCTATTGCTTCCGAACCTCCTCTTACTTTTTATTGTTGCATTTTACTACTATTATTCCTCCAAGTTCACATTCAATCCCATCATTCATGCACTATATGTATTTTTGGTCATTTTTTAATCTTTGAACCTTGGTATGGTAAGTTTGTGAGAATGCATCTGCACATTTTATTGTATCTATATTTCATCACTTCTGCAGTGTTGAGCTCAGAAAAATGGGCTATGAGAAGCATTTACAGATAGAGACCATTAGAAGCACCCATTTTAGGCCTCATGGCATCTTTAAGCGATTCAAATCATCAAAGTCATTGCTCATATCGGGAGCCATGTGGGCCCAAAATCCACGGGAATTGGGGGATTTGAACCCGGTTCGCATTTTTTTAATGGTCATCGGATGGTTTCAATGCTCTGCTTATGTGATTTTTGTACTGAGTCTTGTAGGAATGATGACTGTAAGCATGAAACATTTAAAATGTGAAAGATACATGCCATGTGGCCTAAATGGGTGCCTTTCATGGCAAGATCTGTGTAAAGCACTTATAGTAGGATTTGGTTTCGACAAAATATAACTGCTGGATCTTCTAATCTTCTTTGGTTTTCACTCCTCTTAAGGGAGGTGATACAGGAACACAATACAGGTCCGGGATATATTTCTACACACCAGAGCAGGAGAAAGTAGCATGGGAGTCTCTAGAGAGGCATCAGGAGGTCTTGGGAAGGCAAATTGTAACCGAGATTCTACCAGCGAAGAAGTTCTACAGGGCGGAGGAATACCATCAGCAGTATCTTGCTAAAGGAGGGCGCCACGGGTCCAAACAGTCTTCGGAGAAAGGCTGCAACGATCCCATCCGATGCTATGGTTGAGGGCCCACCACTTGCATCTGGAGTTATGTGGTAGATCTACATTGTTTCTTTAACCCGGATAATCGAAGTTACTCATGTATGTTGCAATAAAATCCTGTTGTATGTAGGCTTCAGGACACATGGATCAATTTTGTCTTCGCAACGATATGATTGTCCTGCTTGTATTTTACATTTCTTTTGCATGGTTACCTGCTTATTGCAGAAATCGAACTTCGTTTCTGCCCTTCAGAGGGATCTGCCCTACAGAGGGTTTGCATAAGTGTGCAATAAACAACCTCCATTATAGGGGAATCAGGTGCTTAAAAGCTTCGGCGGTCTCACTTCTTTTTGCCTTTCTTTTAGGGGTTTCCATTGCTGGAGTTTTGTTAGTAACTGATATTGTGGATTAATGTAACTAACTATAGAAGGGGTTGAGGGCCAGTTACTAGAGGTCGAACCTTGGTGCAATGGCAAGTGTTGTCCGGCCAGAGTGTAGGTCGTGGGTTTGAGTAAGGGGCTCAACCTCTCCAAAAAAGGGGTAAGGCTGTCAACCATACCTATCCCAGACCCCGCTTAAAGTGGGAGCCTTGTGTGCTGGTGGTACGACTTTCTTTTTTTTAAAGGAAATAAAAATCTAATCAAATTAGATTAGTGGTGCTGCTACTAAGATAAAATATTGACAAGCTCGGGTTTCCTTTGCTATTCATAGTAAAAATTTTATCATGTGTGTCATGTGAGTTTTCAAAAAAGTACTTTTCAAACCCTTTAAAGAGGTGTGTCATATGGGTGCATGTCAAATGTTGCTTCTTAAAAAGGTCCATCACTTATTGGGTGAGAAGGGGCATGGGATAGCATTTGAACACAATACTATTTTCAACTAGAGGTAGTCATGGGTGAAGTGTGCTTTCCGCCCAACATTTTTCCTTTGAAAAAGTGTTTTTTTGACGAGGATTGTCAATCCTTGTCTAAAAAACACTTTTTCAAGGGAAAATTGTTGGGTGCAAAACATATTACTCAAGTAATTGACAAAATCATATTTTAACATGTGATTTACTTTTGAGAAGTAGTGTTTGAGAAGCAGTATGTGTGACTTTTTTAAGCATTGTTTGAGAACCCTATTCTAAAAAGCACTTAGAGCTATGTCACATGGTGCTTTTGAAAAAGGTCAGCCACACACTGAAAATGGTGGTGTGAGAAGCAACATAAAGCAGTATCATAGCACCTAGTGAAATGAGTTTTTCACCCACCATTTTTCGCTTAGAAAAGTGCATTTTGAAAAAAGATTGCAAACATGGCCTTATAATACTCCAAAGTGCTTTTTGGAAAATGATTGCCAAATAGAACCTAACCATAATCTTGTCCTAAAATTCTAAGTACCATTAAGATGGGATGTAGCCTAAACTTGCATGTGAAATAAACTTCCGAAGCTGATTCCAAATAGATGGGACAAGCCATTAATGATGATAATCAATGAATACTAGTAAATCCAAAAGGGCTTGGTATTAGATGCACTAGCTAGCCATAAGGGGGGCGAGAACCAACTTTTTTTCTTCTATAGGGCAAGATATGATGCACCAAGATTTTTTGAGTAAAAGATTAGAACGAATAATAGTCTTCATCATTTTACTCAAAGTCATCAAACGATATCTAAATTAGCAGCTCCTACGGAATTCCAACACACCATTAGTAAATTTAGACAACCAAATTGATCTTGAGATCATAGCATCAAATCACATTGAACATATGATGGCTCATAGTAGACATCCTAAAAATCAGTTCAAAATCAAACTGGGCAAACCCATATTATAAGTGAAAAAGGCCAACAACCATTAACTACCTTCAACAAAGTAGCCTATAAATTGACGTTGCTAGCCTTATAGGTCTTCTTTAAAAGGGTTAACGGTATTTACAACTGAAGATTTGGTCTCTACAATGAAGTGTTCACCATTAAAATCGTTGACAGCCTTAAATTAGATGGTGGAGATTGTTTTGTATCTCAATCTTCCACAACAGAAGATCTTGAGATCATGACACATCTAACAGACAGTCAAGTTGTGATTCCATGTAGAACACATTTCCAAAAGTGACACAGTCACCCTTCTTATCGTATGGCATAATCACAATCACTTTTGAGAATGTGTGCTATGTGGAATCAACACCTGGCGGACTGATAGTTGACCATGATCTCAAGATCTATTTCCTGAAAGATTGGGCTAAAAAATAATCTACATCCTATGATTCAATGCAGTCAATAATTTTAATGGTGAGAACCCTTGGCTACAAATATAGAATCCTCGGCTGCAAATAGCGTAACCATTCTAAAAGTTGCTTTGGGGCGGTGGGCTGGGGGGAGAGGGCAGTGACCGGGCAAGTCTCTCTCACATGGGGAATAGGAATAAATAAATAGAGTTACACGAGGTACCTTGATCACCAAGGACTGTGAGCAGTGCATCTGTACTACACATGGCATCATCTAATGTTGATCAAGAATCCAATTCGTCAACGTGGATGGACACCACCAAAAGTTGATCAGATGGACAGATGGAAATGACTGTTTGATCGACAAATTTTTGTGCTTCACTGAATTGATTTTCCGTCGTTGTTTTAAATATCAGTTCGATATGTATCGGCCGAAATGTAACAGGTTGGCCCCATCCGATATGATATTACCCCCAATTCATAAAGGGATATATATCGGTTCATATAGGCATTTCATAGGACAAAGTATACTCTACTTTTAATGATTTTCTTATTTTTATTAAATAACAATTTTGCATATTGGATTAGGGAGGCAAACCCTAAACTGAAACAAACCAACGGCCCGAACCACACCGAAAATCGAAAAAAACCGAACCAAATCTAATTAGGTTCGATTTCGGTTTAGGGTGGCAAAAATCGAAAACCGAGGGGGTAGGAAGAGTAAACCGAAAAATATGAAAAAAAAAAACTGAAAAAACTTAGAAAAATAAAAAAAGTAGGTGAAATACTCACATCGAACTGAAACCGTAAAAAAAAATCAAATTTGGTGTCGGATTCAAAAAAAAAAAGCTACTGAACTGGATCGACACCGATGGGTTTTAGTCCGGTTGTTCGGTTCGATACTCGTCCTCCACGCTGTTTCTCACCCTTGTGTTTACAATTGGGGGTTGGGTTATGTTAGTTAACCTTCACCAATGTTGTTGGTGCTCCCTCACGTTGCTCCGCACGTGTCATAAAGGTATGCGTGCCTGCTCTTTGGTTTTAGAGTTGGTCTCGGCCGAATGGCCGTATCATAAAAAAAAAAAGATAATAAATGAAGGGTATGACTATTCTCACCCGCTTTGTTAGTAAGGACCACACAATTTTTTGCAGACGAAACCATTGATTGATTTAAATTAGACGATGGAGATGATTTTCTTTTTCAATCTTCCCCACAGTAGATCTTAAAATCATGCCCCATCTATCAGATAGTCAAATGTTGATTCCACATGACACACATCCCTAATAGTAATGATTACCTCCTTTCCCCATAGGGATGTGTGCTATCTGGAATCAACATTTGACTGTCTAATAGGTGCAACATTATCTGAAAATCTATTGTGGGGAAAATTGAATAAAAAACAATATCAATCATCTAAGCAACGTATAAAAAATTGGCCGTTACTGATATATATAGGCGATAGGTATTGACCGATACGAGTTTCGGCCGATACGTCTTAGTTTCGATTGAGATTTTAGTTTTTTTTTAAATAAGATAAAAAAAATGACCGATTCGTATCAACTTCGGGTAAACTAATACCCGATACCGATATCAATTTTAATACCTTATATGTGATTTAAATCTACCATTTTCGTGCGTGAAAAACTATGTGGTCCTCACTACTAAAAGGAGTGAGAATAGCCTTACACCCATAAAAAAATGAATTATTTTATTTAGCTAAGAATATAATATAGGTGGCCAAGATAAAAGAGAGAACACCTTTTACTTTTCTTACCCTCACACCAAAGAAAAAGGCTTACATCTTTTCCCTTCAAAAGGAGAATCCATCTTTCTCAATCTTATCTTTAGTGCTTCCCCATGGTCACATGTGACATGTGGAGTTGCTATCAGGTGCATGGACCCTTCCACCATCTGTAGTTACATGTGGTTCACCAATTATTTGAGCTCAATCAGTTCATTATACTTCCCTACATACAATTGGTCCACATGGCAAACGTTTATATTGGATTAAGCCTAAAAAATGGCAAAGGGTCTATCTTGAGACAAGAAGAGCTCTTTGATAAGATGTTAGAAATCTCCGTTAATAATGAATTCTTGGCTTCTCAATTGATGACTAGGATTGTAATATGAAGGCAAATTGGCCAATGGGTTTGAACGCATACTAAGGATGGTGGATTAGAACATTAGATCATAAGTCATATGGCATGTAATTTCAAAACAATACCTGTTTTTGAATCATGTGTCACATGATATGTAATTGATAAAAAAAAAGTTTTTTTTGTGGTCAAAATAGTAGTCAAAGCTTGGGTACCGCTTACACATCCTATTGCATTGAATTTTTTTTCTTTTTTCACTATATTTTGGATGGCAAATATGCATCAGATCGTTTTTTGGCTGGCCCCTCATCGTCCTTAGGCAGGTTTTTTGTAGAATTTGATCCCTTGAATCGATGCCATTGGTTCCAAGCTGATACCAACCCAACCTCCCCTGGTGAGTTTGAGCCCATAATCCGGGGCCTCTAATATAAATTGGTAATAGATGCTGGGACTCTAGCATAGTGATTCAGTCCATGTAGGAATAAAACAGCTCTAGAAATTTGCGGAAAAAAATTATAAATTTTGGAAATTACGAAAGTAAAAAGAAAATTTTCAATAAATTAAAAAAACATTAATAATTATATAAAAAATAAAAAATTTATATATTATAATAAAATACAGGTTTTAAACGGGAAAAAACAAAAAAAAAAAAAGTTTTTTTATTTTTTTAAAAGGATTTAAAAAGTGTTTTAAAGTTTAAACACATTGTTTGAATAAAAATGTTTGTTTTTGTCACTATGGACTCTAGCATAAAGATTGGTGTTCAAGTCAAAGATCAAAATTTCAGGTTGAATTTCAGTTTTAAGCATGACCGAAACCGAAAGGCCGAAATTTTGATCAATGGCCCAAGCCCTTTATATCACACTGATAATATGGATGATCATCGATCCGGATCTTCAAAAGTGAAGTCAGACAATGTGGATTGGTCCGCATGATCAAATCAAATTCGATCAACCAATTTTAGCCATTTGATCAAAAGCCGACATGAATAGAATTTATGCAAAAATATTGTTTAGACCATATAACAACATTATGGACGATCTGAATTAATGTACACTATTGACTTGTGTTTTAAAGCATCATCCTTGGCATCATCCTTGGTGATCTCCCTAAGTAGCAAATATCAAAGACTTTTTAATATTTCCACCCGTATGGAGCATAATCTCTAAATTAGGGTTTGACAATAATCTGCGAAAGTTAAAATTTGAAAAACTCCGGCAAAAGCCGGCAAGTTCTAGAAAATATTAGGAGGGAAAAAATAAAAATAATATTTAAAATTTGAATAATTCACGATGTTTTTAAAACACACGAATTTCTGAAAAATCTACGAGTAATTTGAGATTAATTCACAAATTATTTCCGAAATTTTAAACGGAGATTTTTGTGACTATGCTAGGAGAACCACCAAACCTTCATTTGTGGGTCCATTTGATTCTTTAAAAGGAAGAGTAGTTAAAACACTTTCCATCCTTACCAAATTTGATGTGTGAGAGACCCTCATAAATATGGTTGTCTTTGTTGTCGGGCGTATTAAGGCAAAACATTAATGGGCACCCGGTCTCTGGTACCCAAGCTAGATCACGGCCACGTGGCATTTAAATATAGTTGGATGCCAAGTGTAAAAAAATCTTTGGGTACGCATTTTTGAGTCCATAATGGTTCCACTTAAGGTGTCAAACTCGGTTCCAATTTCGAGTATCGGTCCATGGAAGACTAATACGAATCGGCCAATACCCGAGTTGGATACCAATGCGTATGAGTGCCAATTAGTATTGGTTTGCTGAAAAAACGATACTTATTGGTATCGGCCAATATTTGATACCATGGTGGTATGGTTCCAGTATTAACACTGTTGACTATCTTATCTGACAATAGAGATAGGATTTTGTCCCAATCCTTGATAAAATAGATCTTGTGATCATGGCCACGTATCATACGGTTAGATGTTACCCGTGGCATACATCCCAAAATGACCATGAACATGTCTTACTATGAGAAGAGTTCTCAGGTCACATCAACGTTTGATTGTCTGATGGTTGGGCCATGATGTCAAAATGTATCGTGTGAAAGATAGAGATGAAAAACGATTTTTGATTCAAAACAGTCGACACTATTAACGGTGGAACCATCAATTGTGGAGACTAAGGTAGTGTATGGCATTGCTCTCTGCTACCCTCGACCATAATAGAGTTCACATGCTTTAATAGGTTCTCATCCACTTTTCTAGCCCTACTATCTTCTTTAGCAGCTACCCCTTCTTACATAACAAGATTTTATGCAAAATTTATCTATTTAACAGTTCTATCCTCTTCTCTATGCACCCCTTGCCAAAGTAGATTTTATTTACTCTGATAGGGAGTTAGTAGAGAGCATAGAGGTTGCTGCTACAATAAGTAAATTCCCCTTTGCAGAGAATTAAAAAAGATAATAGGAATCACCTAAAGCAAGTGAAATCTGTTGTGACAGAGAGACCTATGTCATATACAATTTGAATCATCGGTTACAAAAACTCATACTCAAAATCTTTGACCCATGGTAAATCAATGGTGGTTAATAAGTTAGAAAAAAATTATTTCAATGTTTAACTTTTGGATAGCAATAATTTTATTAGGTTATCTTTAAGTGCGTTCATGTGTTCTTTGAAAATGCTTACATCCTAGACCCCTTGAAAATCGTTGACTCCTTCAAATTAGATGATGGAGATCATTTTCACCAAAATCTTTTGCACAATAGATCTTGAGAGCATGACACACTTATTAAACAGTCATTTTGCGATTCTACGCAAAAAAAATTCTCTAAACTCATGTTTGGGCATAATGTGTGACATATGATTTAGGGAACATTTTTCAGGGGTCTATGATACATTGAATAAAAAACTTCGCTATTGATGTCAAGATCTACTCTGTGGAACATCAGAGTGAAAATGGGCCATCATCTTATCTGAAGATTTGAAGGCATCAATGATTTCCAAGTGGTCTAGCACGTGGGCCCTTTCAAAAAACGAGTAGACGCATTTAGAAGTACTCAATTTATTATTTTATTATTTTTTACTAGATTCCCTGTTGGGTGGGGATGATCCCATTGGGCCACATGGTACTTTGAGTGCTATGTGACAACAAAAGAAGAGGCAGTGGGTAGAGCCTTCGAGGAAGTGGATAACCTTTTCCAAGTAGAATACACGTGTCACGTGTCATATACGTTAACATCATTGAAGCGATAATTTGAACTGAAATTTCAATTCCAAATATATACGGAGGGAAAATTATCGGCCGAAATTTTGACGGAAATTTAAATTTTCAACTAAAATTTATATTCAAATTTTTTATTTCAGTCGATTATGTTCGAAACCGAAAATGAAACTGCTATTTTGATCCTTGGTTAGCATTCTAATGAAACGGTAGAAGTGAGAGACTTTTGAGTTGGATACCTATATTGAGGACAGACAGTCTTATATGATAGATAATTTTGCATGTGGCTTGATATGATTGGCTAAACACAGTGGGCTTAAGCACGGCAGCCAATCACGTCGTGCCATATAAGCTGATTGCAAAATTGTATACAAAAAATTATCCACCCTTTATAATTTTCCATATTTTGAACTCAAAATTGGTCCTTCACAAATCCGGATTCATGTCCTTAAATTGATAGCGGAGATCAGTTTTCATCCCAATCTTTAACACTATAGATCTTGTAGTCACGGTCTTAGCATCAAACCGTAAGATTTTTATCCCAAAGAGTGATTCGAGAACCACGTCTAATGTATGTTCATTTTTTTAGAGTTGTATGCCACTTGTAATCAAAATCAGAATTTGTTGGCAGACCCATGTTCTTAATATATATTTCCTTACTACCATATAATAGCACGAATGACATTTTTTATTTCTGTCAATTTTGGCATTTTCATATTTTAGAAATAAAATACCCTTATGTTATTCTATTTGCCCTCATATTCTTCCTTATCTATCCCTATATTTTCTAATTTTCTAATTTTATGTAACTAACATTCTTTCAGCTAATTAATCGGGTAAGTCTCCCTAATTAATGGGATAAGTCTCGCTAGAGCTTTTAGAAAATGCCTTGCTTTTTTAGATGAATTTACAATTAGTGTCTTTGATCGTATCTTATGCCCAAACTTATCATTTAATGCCCCGCTACTTTTAAAGAATTTACCAATAGTGCCCTTGATCGTACCTTATGCCCAAACTCATCATTAAATAACGAGTGTGTTGTGCCGGTCTCCAATGAGGGTAACCTACTAGGCATGCAAATGTTATATGATAGTTATCAGCGCCATGGAAGATAGCGGTTCCTCCCTCTTTTGGCTCATGTTTCTCTCAATCTGAATCGTCAAATTGTTGAGTAGTCACTTGCATAGTCATGAAACTATGGTTTTAAACCTTGGTCATATCTTATATACATTGGATTAGGCCCCATCCAATACGATATATACCCCCTTAGGAGGTCAAATATCAGGTCATATGTTATATCGACTTATATGAATCGGATAAGGGACCAACTCTTCTGACCTTGATTTAAACACTAAAATGGCAGTTAAATGATCATATATCATTAATAGTGTAAGATATGGGTAATCACTATAAAAGACAGTTGACTGCCTTGAATCAAACGATGGAGATTATTTTTCTTCCCAACCTTCCAGATCTTGATATCATAGTGCCCTTATCAAACGGTCAGATCGTGAATCCACATGGCACGCTTCCCCAAAATTGATCGTGACTGTGGGCAGACTGACACTTTTTGATGTGTGCCACGTAGAATCAACATGTGACTGTCAAATAGGGGCGCCATGATATCAAGATCTATTGCATGAAAAATAGGGACGAAAACAAACTCCATCGTCTGATTCAAAGCAATCAATGATTTTTTCACTTATACAATATTGGCTGATATGTATCGGTTCAAGATGGACCGATACCTAATACCGATATAAAGTTTGATCTAAAATGATGTAAATTCGATATAATATCAAAAATGTTCTTTGGGCACATTTTAATTATTTTAAAATTATATATAAATTTAAAATTTTAAAATAAAAAAATTACCAAAAATGTCATTTTTCAATAAATTTTCCTTTGCTTTATTTTCTCCTAAAATATCTCTAGATAAAAATAGAATTTTATTTGAGAATAAAATTTTAATTATCCTTATCTTTTATTAAAAGAAACTTATTTAACAATTTTCTCGAAATAGGGGTCTATGACCCAATACCCGCAAACATAGTAACACTATAGGTACCAGAATAAATGGCTTTGAAAATATATGAAAAACAGTGATAAATTTTGGTAATTTCAATGAATAAAAACTGTTAAAAAAGAGTGGATATCTACAGTCCAAAATGTTGTCAAATGATAAAATTCAATGCACTAAGATGTGTGAGAGGCAGTACCCAAATTTTGGCTGAAGTTTAGACCACAAAAAAATAAATTATTTTTTAATAGATAACATGTGACATTGCACACAATAAAAAAAAATACTATCTTGGAATCAGGTGTCACGTGACATATGATCTAAAGTTTGAATGCTTTAGTTCATTCATACATTAGAACTCATAAATTTTTTTCGTTTTATAAAATTATTATTATTTCTATGAATTTAGAGAGCAACACGTGCAAAACACGTGCATTTTTACTAGTATATATAAAAGTAGTGATCCTCTTGCTCAAGTCATGGGATATAAACCCATGACTCGCCCTTATTGGCTACACGTCATATCAGTCGACTTTTCAAATCCCATTAATGTGACGTGCAACCAATGAGAGCATGAGCCATGAATTTATGTCTCATGATTGAGTCATATGATCATTTCCATATATATATATAGAGGAATCAAAATTTGTTACTAAATACTAAAGATAGGTGGCTGTTGTTAACTTGTCACTAAATACTAAAGATATCGACAACTTTGAATCAGACGATGGAGATTTTTTTCGTCCTAATCTTTTATACAATGGATCTTGAGATCATAGGCGTACAATGAAACAATCTAATTTTGATTCCACATGATACACATGCCAGAAAGTAATCTGAAAATCACATTTGATGTGTGTTATGATCAATTTTTGGGATGTGTGCCACATGGAATCAAAATCTGATCATATGGTGAAAGGCTCATGATCTCAAAATCTATTGTGCAAAAGATTGGAATGAAAATTGATCTCTATCGTCTGACTCAAAGCAGGCAACAATTTCTTGTTGTTAGTGGGAGATATTGAGTATTTCGTGGGGGTTAGTAGTAGCCTCATAAGGTATTAGGGGGCTCATCAAAAGCCTTTTAGCTATATAATTAGGCTTGCCAATAGGTCGAGACCGGTCGACCAAATTTTTGACTTTTGGTCAAGCTATATGCTTGACCCGATATGATATGATAGTGTACCTTGACCCGTCCTGACTCGATAGGTCAAGGTATGTGCCCGACCTTGACACCCAACCTGATAACCTCACCCAGCCCAGTTCAGAATCTCTTTTTTTCCTTGCCTTTAAATAGTAAATATCGGGTTGGGTCTACCCTACCTGACCTAATTCTTTCTTGAAGTGACCGGACCTTTGAGTCGACCTGACCTGACCCGACCCCACCTAAAGGTTGGGTTGGATGCTTCATGCCCAACATGACAGGTGGAGTTTATGTGCCCAACCCAGTAAAAAACCGAAGTCAGGTTGGTGGGACCTGTTGACAGCCCTAAATGAAATACTTTCAAATACTGACTTTTACAGTCTTTAAGGTCACATGCATGGATCAAAATTTCGTCCGATACCTGTCATAATCTAAAATTTATGTCTTTGATACACCTAAAATATATGTATGTGTTTAATATCGTATTCACCGCATGCCTTGACTTTTTAAAACGTTTTATCTAAAAATAAATATTTTTGTTTTTCAAGCTCTTATATTTATTTTTGGTCATTAATGAACACAAGTTATGTGGTAGCGTACTGGTTAAAAGCTTTAAATTTTAGATAAGAGGTCTAGGGATCAAACCTTGCTATGTGTGTTCTAATAGAGCCGTTAGTGTATATTCTCAAGCGGCCTTCACCTTCTTCTAGAATCATCATCATTATTAGGATCTTAAACTAATTGTGGTGGTACGATCGATCTAGGTATGGAGAAATCATATTTTTCATTGAACTTAAAATATTAGTTTTTAAATAGGTTTTATGTCAATTAGTGTATTTATTTCATGAATAATGATTTGGATTAAAAAGAAGACGGTTGAAATCCCACCATGTGATTTGATGTATTTTGATATGTGTTCATAGAAGCATGTCAATCGATTGAGGATGGACAGTAGAGCAGATAATATTAAATTATATTGTTTTGGAAAAATATACAGAATTATGTCAATCGATTGAGCCTGAACTTGAAATCAATTGATGGTGTTTGCGTAGTTAAGTTCTATATTCAAGCTCTTCTCACAACAGTGTCATTAAATGTCAATGTTTATGCACTATGATTGTATGATATGCACTGTAATATTTATGCATCATGATTGTGTACACTTTAATATTTATGTATCATGATTAAAGACACTTAAATGTTTTTGTAGTATGATATCACTCTTATGCACTTTACATGTTTCATGATGATCTATATAATGCACAATCAAGACACGTAAAACACGATGAAATATCAAGCCATGATCAACGAGCATTAGACCCAACATCTTGTTCCCGATGGAGTCTAAGAAGGTATTAGACCCAACATTTGGTGCTTGATAGAGTTTAACTAAACACGATTAACGAACATTAGACCCAACATCTTGTACATGATGGAGTCTAAGAAGGTATTAGACCCAACATCTTGTGTAAGATGGAGTCTAACTGAACAAGAGTATGATAAGCATGATTCAACCCAACGTCTTGAGCGGGACGGAGTTTGATATGTAATAAATGACATGATTTATTAGACCCAATGTCTTGAGCATGACGGAGTCTAACTAAACAAGTGATAAGCATGATTAAGACCTAACGTCTTGAGCGGGACGAAGTCTAACGTGCATTAAATGACAAGAAAGATGAAATTAAAAGAAATGATGCATTCATGTAATATTGATATGTATGTTTATTTTCAGTTCATTTCAGCTTAATGAGATTATACATGTCATATGTACACATATATGAAATATATCAAAAATATTTATATGGCTATGACAAATATTTTATGCTTCAATAGATTGCATGTCTGGTCCATACAAGTGTAAACTTACACCCCTTGTTGATGTGAGTGACCAGATGAGACAGGTATCGCCGAGGACAATGTATGGGTCTATGGCGATGAGACGACACATGGTGCTCAGGAAACTGGACTAAATGGTGATGATGGCCTCGTGGCCTAATTAGCTATTTTCCTTTCCAATTATTAGTGATTTTAAATAAATGAGACATTGATCAGTTAGTATTTTATCAAAACTGTTTAAGCTTTAATCATGTTGGACTTGTTATTGGAATAAGAACATTATCATAAGTTTTATTTAGATTAATTAATGTTTTAAAGAAATTTTATCTTTCACTGTTTAAGGTGTTTTTATCGTCTTATTATGTTTCTATGGTTCACGATACGAAGGCACGTCCTAAGATTCTACAATCAAGAGGTTGTAAGATTTTGGGTCGCTATAATACCGATACGTATCGGATGATACGTTCCGATACGTATCGGTATTGAACCCTACCGATACGGTACATTGAATGTATCGTATCATTCTTACACATTCAAATATCGGATGATATATTCAATATATCGTCCGATACGGTCCGATACCGATACGTATCGGTTTTGGGCTCGGACGACACGTATCGATTTTTCGGCATTTTGATCCATGGTCACATGTCAAAGTTGGACGAAGACTAATGGGTACGATGCTCTTTAAGCATAATCATAAAATCGGGATACATCAATACTTCATCAAGGGATCAATTCAAAAAAATTGGACAAAAATTAGAAAGACAAAAAATATAGAAATATATTATAACACGTATTTGAAGCATAGTGGAAAATCCGCTGAAATGGGGGTCAAACGAAAATTTCGGTACTTTTCAATAATTTCGATATTTTTGTCGAAATTTCGGAAATTTTGGTTTTTTTTTTAATGTTTAAATTATTTATTTATTTAAATATGTTAGTAATTTAATATATATTGTAGTAATTTAAAAAAAGAATATTAAATATATTTTTAATCCCTGAAATTTTTTTCTAAAATATATCGAAATTAATCCGAAATGTACCGAAAGGAACTCCCATTGAAAAATTACCGAAAATAAAATTTGTCACTATCATTTCAAGTTGAAAATAATGTTTTAAATAAATAAAATAAGCTATAAGGTGTTTGACGCAAGGCACATCTCTAATTCCGTAAGCCATATAGTCATTAGTTATAATTTGATAAAATAAGGGAAAATTTGGAAGAACTTTAGTATTTTTTCATTTTTTCTTAAAAAATGATCGGAGACTTTTGTGGTTGTGTTCATAAGTTTGATACTTTTAAGGGTTTTTAGCACTTACCTCCATTAGATATGTCTTATGTTTCACATATTTACATTAGGACTCCTTTTGTGTTTCTTTTACTTAATACCTTAACCTTTATACTACCAATAGGCTTTGACTATAATAGAACGAAACTTTGACTGCTTATTTTGATTCCACGTAGCGCTCGACAAGTAGAGAGGTAAACATGATCATGAGTGTACATAAAAGATGATTCTTGGAACACTTTTAAGATCCATTAGGTCAACGATTGAGGGAAAAAAAAATATAGGGTTGTGTGAGGGAGGGAGACGGGTAGATGCTAAAAAAACCCTAATTTGAGAATTTTGAGCTATGTCCCAATTGTTAAAAATTTAAAAGAGGAGAAAAGATGTCCTCTATTCCCTGAGGTACCAACCTTATGTCTGCCATTTGTCCACCATTATTATGGCTGTAGTCGTCTTTTACCTGACAAGTGAACTTCTATCTTTTGTCACCTATAATGGATTGACAAGAGGTAAAAAGAGAGTGTTTTTTTTAGTACCGGAATTTACAATCAAATATTTTACATTTGCGACCAGGGGTTTCCACAGTTAAAACCTTTGACTGTCTTGAAGCATACCATTAGGGATGCAAGTTTAGTGTACGGAACCGAACCCGAATTTTTTGGTTTTTAGGTTGGTTTCGGTGTTGGTTCCAGAAAAAAAAAAACACCAAACTGAATGGGTTTATGTCTGATTTAGGGTTCGGTGTGGGTATTTTACCTAGTTTTTTCAAGTTTTCCAGTTTTTTCCACCCTAAACCGAAACTGAACCGAATTGGCGATCGGTTCGGTTTGGTTTCAATCAGTTTTCGGTGCGGTTCTGCTCAGGAGCCTCAGTTTTCGATTCCGTTCCGATGTTCGATTCAAAACTTGCATCCTTACATACCATTGAGATAGGGGTTCTTAGGTGTATCACGAGAAGGGTTCTTAGATCACTCTGTGAATGTATTCCACGCATAATAAACACCTAACCGTTGGCCATGATCTGAAAATCTACTGTATTGAAGATTGGGACGAAAGAGAGATCCTCATTGTCTGATTCAAGGAAGTGAATGGTATATTTTTTGTTATTTTTTCAAGTACTATATATGGCAATGTTGGCTCAAAGGGCAGCTAAGGGCTAGAAACCACCACATAGGTTGGCGCCATTGATGGTTCGATCGTCAGTCGGTTTCAGTGTCGATTTCAAATTTCAGGTTCAAAAATAAATGTTGATTTTTCATTTTGTGTGGTTTTATTTCGATTTTTGCGTCTGTTTACTCTCCCTACCCAACCGATTCTCGGTTTCCGGCACCCAAAATTGAAACCGATCCCATCCAAAATCGGTCACGATTTTCAGTTTTGGATCGGTTTTGATTTGATTTGGGGTCAACACTTTTAAGTTCGTTAATATCGATTTTCAATTTTTAGGTAATTTTTTCACCCCTATGTGTTACTACACGTGAGTGAAACTATAAATCCGACTAGTCACGCGTCAGTGTGGCGTGCCGTTTCAGTATGGAGACTTAGATTTTCGTACTATCTAAGTTAATGTTATGGGTACATTAAAAAGGGGTAGCTTCAAACGCACCCCCCAATCTTGTTGGGCACCTATATGGTAAAAATCATTGATTGTTTTGAATTACTTGATGGAGATCTTGAGAACACGATACACCTATCAAACGATCAATTTTCGATTCCACATGGAATAGATCCCAAAAAAAGTCCCTAAAGTCACGTTTGAGTGTGTGTGTGCCAAGTGATTTCAATGACACTTTTTTAGGACCTATGTCATGTGGGATAAGAAAATGACCACCTCTTAGGTGCCCTATGATCTCAAGATCACTTGTATGGAAGATTGGAGCAAAAAAAGATCTCTATCATTTGATTTAAAGCAATCAATGGTCTTTAGCGCCGGTGCCCAACAAGATTTAGTGGGTGCGTTTCAAGCTACCCATTTAAAAGAGGCAAGCAAATCCATTGTACGTGCCTTTCACAATCATAGAACAAATTTCATAGAAATTTATCGAAACAAGGGTTGGGCGAAACTTTCTGCGAAATTTTGATGATTTCTCCGAAATCACTCAAATTTCATTAATTTCAATAAAATTAATGAAATTTAACCGAAATTAATAAAACTTTTCTAATTTTTATCATTTTTTAAATGATAAATAAAATTTTTATAAAGTTTAATATAATTTGTATGGAAGATTGGAGCCCTATGATCTCAAGATCACTTGTATGGAAGATTGGAGCAAAAAAAGATCTCTATCATTTGATTTAAAGCAATCAATGGTCTTTAGCGCCGGTGCCCAACAAGATTTAGTGGGTGCGTTTCAAGCTACCCATTTAAAAGAGGCAAGCAAATCCATTGTACGTGCTTTTCACAATCATAGAACAAATTTCATAGAAATTTATCGAAACAAGGGTTGGGCGAAACTTTCTGCGAAATTTTGATGATTTCTCCGAAATCACTCAAATTTCATTAATTTCAATAAAATTAATGAAATTTAACCGAAATTAATAAAACTTTTCTAATTTTTGTCATTTTTTAAATGATAAATAAAATTTTTATAAAGTTTAATATAATTTGTATTTATAGTTTTTTGTATTCCTCGAAATTTTTTTGAAATTTTTTGAATTTTTATCGAAATTTATCCAAAATGAACCGAAATGAACCCCTACCGAAATGTTGTCAAAAACGAAATTTGTTACTATTTCCACAACAACACATGCTATATAAACTTAAGGTAAGTAAATCCATTTAAAAAAGGCAAGCAAATCCATGGCACCTGCCTTCCACGACATTACATGCTATTTAAACTTAAGATATGTTTGTTTCAATGTAACAAAAGTCTTATAATATAAACATTACAGGTAATTTATTGTTAATTGGATTGCCTGCAATATCTATATTGCATGTAATTTTTTATTATAATATGAGCGTTCTTTTATTATAATTTGCCTCATAAAAACACCTTTTTATAGCCGTTATACATTATATTGAAAAGAACGAATTGCATAAAAGTGAAAATGAGATAGTCTTGTTATAAATAGAATCGTTGGATGGGTTGTTGGGAAATTACAGATAATTTTCATTCGTTACAAGGCCCTGAGCTCGTAAGCAAAAAAGTTACTTGCAATCGCAATTGTGTATTACATGGGTGAAATACGGTGAAACTAACGATAAATGCGTGTAAAAAAACATACCGTTGCCCCCTAAAAACAACACATTAAATGTGATTTCTCTTGATTGCGGCAAACCGAACGTACCTTTAGTGGATGCCTCCGTCACATGTTCAATCACCTCTTCCGAAAATGATCTATCAATCTTCCAAGTGAAGCGGTTAAGACCTGAATGTTAGAAGTTTCTATTTTGGTGGCCATATCACTATGGTCAACCTGTTGACCGTTGAATGGTGTAAGATCAGTCTTGAGATGTGTAGTTGCTATTCCAGTGAGTTTGAAGAGAATAGACAACTAATAAGTAAGTCTTTTAGTTGTGGTATGATTGTGATTTCTAATCACAATATAATTAGTACTTTAAGTCCTTGATGGGAAAGGACTCTTTGGCTATAAATATAAGGGGTGCATGGTCTCAACGATTGTTCGACACAATTCAATCCTCCCTATTGGCGAAAGCATCCCTATTGTGCTAGGAGATTTTGAAGGCGAGAAAATCGTTGAAGATCGGCGACCAACCATTGATGGCTCACACTCAAGGTGTGCATATTTATGGATTATAGGTTCATTGTTTTTGATTGATCATGCACCTAGATCCTACGGCTTAATTTGGATGGATGGATCGATGGATCCATATTTAGAATCCAACAATTGGTATCAGAGCCTAGATTGGTGTTTGATCGATCAAAGTATTGAATATCTCTTGATCATCTATATTTATAGTTTTTTGTGATGGCCCGTTTTTTTTAAACAAAACCTCCAAATTTTATTTTTTGGGATGCAAATAAAGGTGTCCGATTTTTGAATTGACCTGACCCCGTTGCAGTTATTTAAAAAAAAAAAAAGGCCGCGGTTGGCGCCAGGTTCTCCGCCATCGACGACGCACTGCAGAACCGGGTGCAGTCACCGATGAGGGCGGGAGGGCTCTTCAGTTCTGAATTGAAAAAAAAACAATTTTTTTCTTTACTATTGGCGACGGTCCGGCCACGTGGGGTTGTCCGCCACCTAATCGGCATCGATCGGCCGGGGCCAACTGCCAAGACACCGACTGCCGGGCCTCGGTCATCGGTGAAGGGCGTGGTAAGCCCTAATGCATTACTGATGCAACCTCAAACAAAAAAAAAAATCTGTGAAGAAGATGAACAATGGGGAGATTTAGGGCTTTTGACGGATCTGTCTGACCCACTTGGCCATTCAGCCTCCCTGGCCTTTTGGCCTTGACTGCCACTGACCCGCTTATTTTGGCCCACTTGGTCATAGCTGACCCGCTTAGCCCTTTTGGCCTCGGCTGACCGGTCACCCGACCAGCTTGGCCCCCCTGACCGATCACCCGACACTTTGGCCCTTTTGGCCTCGGCTCGACTCACACCCGACCTGCCTGGCCCTGACCCCTGGCCCGACCCACTGACTGGCCCTTGGCCTGCCCCTGTCGTCTTCGACCCATGGACCGACCCACTGGGCCCCTGGCCCACTCGGCCTTTTGGCCCATGGCTTAATCCACTGGGTCCCTAGCCCACTCGGTTTTTGGCCCATGGCCCGACCCGTAGGGCCCCAGGCCCACTCAGTCTTTTGGCCCATGGCCTGACCAGCAAGCCCATGACCTGTAGGGCCCCAGGCCCACTCGATCTTTTGGGAATAATTATTTTTTTATAGTACCATTAATTAGAGTTGGGTAGTGGAGGTTGTGCTCCACCACCATAGCTGGTACTTACATATTATTATACTCTATTATTATTAATTTTAACACTTACTCATAACACGAATTTGACTTGCCTTATTCTTTTAATATCAGTTTTGTGATCACCTAAAATATTATCAAACTTAAATTGAAAGCATGGCTTGAAAAGATTCTTTTGCCCAACGGTGATGATTTTTCTTAGTGTTGTGGTTTTCATAGTGAAGTTTAATTTTGTCCAAGATCGTATTACAAATTCAGTGAAAGTATGTAATGAGCGTTGACGTCACAACATAAGGGATTCTTCTGCCCAACGGTCTTGAATTACTTAATGTTGTATGATGGTTGTTTCACTATTCATTAATTTTGTGTGTGGGTACTGCTAGCGTGCTGTGACTCGACCCAACGGAGGGTGATAATGACGCAATTAGTACCACAATCATTAATAGAGATTGAGGAAGCGGTTAATGTGTTATGACTCGACCCAACGGAGGGTCATAATGACACAAATGATTTCTCAATAAAACCACATTGGTTTTAATTTTTATATTCCTTGACATATTTTAACTCTTGCGTCACATACTATCATTAGAACCTTGTGGAATTGATAGCTACTTCAATTGTATGTGGACATAATAAACCCCTTAATTATTGTGCAGTATTGAAGCCGTCTTCTATAACTAATATGATTGGTGGAATTGAACTTCTGAATGGCTCAAATTATGGCAAATGGAAGGAACAAGGTGCTATTGTTCTTGGCTGTATGGATCTTGACTATGCTATACGATCTGATAAACCCAAAATGCTCACCGCTAATGCCTCAGCTGAGGATCTGGCAGTGAATAATACGGATTTGGAAAAATGGGATAGATCAAATCGTATGACCCTCATGATCATAAAGAATTTCATTACTGATACAATTCGGGGAGATATTCCTGACTCGCACAATGCAAAGGAATACATGCAAGCTATTAAGGAACAATTTCAAGAAACTTCTAAAGCACTTGCCAGTAATCTAATTGTTAAAATGGGAACCATGAAATATGATGGTCATAATGGCGTACGGGAGCATATTATGAAAATGAGTGGCATGACAACTCAATTGAAAGAACTGGACATGGGTTTTTCTGAGGGTTATCTTGTTCACTTCATTTTGACTTCTCTTCCTGCACAATTTGGCCCGTTCAAGATCAATTACAACACGCAGAAAGAGAAATGGAAGATGAACGAGCTACTCGCTCATTGTGTCCAAGAAGAAGAAAGACTTCGAGCTGAAAAACCTGAAAGTGCATATTATGCCGCTCTTAGACCATCGAAAGGAACTTTCAAGCTAAAGAATAGACAATATAAAGGAAAGAACGTGAAAGCTCCTCCACCGAAAACCAAACAAGGAGAAGCTAGCACATCTACTTTTGGCATCAAGTGTCACTTCTGTAAGAAGAAGAGACACATTAAGAAGAATTGTCAGAAATACAGAGATTGACTAGTTAAGAAAGGTAAAGACCTAGCCTTTATGTGTTTTGAATCATTTTGTGTTGATGCTCCATGCAGTACTTGGTGGATAGATTCTGGTGCAACTATTCACATAAGTAATTTAATGCAGGGATTTTGATACAGCAGGAAGTTAAGTAAAGGCGAACATACCATCAAACTCAAAAATGGAGTAGAAGCAGACGTGGAGGCCATTGGGACTCTCCGTCTCATTTTAGATAGTGGTTTCATTTTAGATTTAGTTAATACTATTTACGTTCCAAGTATTATTAGAAACCTTATCTCAATTTCTAAATTGGATTCATTAGGTTTTGAATTTAAATTTGAACATAATATTTTTACTCTATTATTTGATTCCGATATTATCGGTGGTGGCTCATTAGTGGGCAATCTTTATCAGTTGAACTTGGATTCATCTTACGCCCAATCTTTAGTTTTTATGCATGTGAATGATAAAATTAGTAAGAAACGAAAACGAGCAATCGACAACTCCTCCATTTTATGGCATAAACGTTTAGGCCATATATCTAAGGATAGAATGGAGAGGTTAATTAAAGATGATATACTCGATGCACTCGATTTATCTGATTTCCATACTTGTGTAGATTGCGTTAAAGGGAAACTCACAATAGCTAATAAGAAAGGAACTTTCAGGAGCACAAGTTTGCTAGAAATAGTCCACATTGATATTTGTGGACTGTTTCCAACTCCCGCTATTGGTGATCAAAAGTATTTTATTACCTTCACTGATGATTATTCTCGTTTTGGTTATATATTTCTCATTCATGAGAAATTTGAGGCTTTGGATATGTTTAAAATCTATAAAGTCGAAGTTGAGTTACAACTCAATTCGAAGATTAAAATTGTGAGATCTGATAGAGGCGGAGAGTACTATGGTAGATACTCTGAAACAGGTCGCAATCCAGGACCATTCGCCCTGTATCTACAAGAGCATGACATTGTTGCTCAATACACCATACCGAACACACAATGTAATCGGTGTGAATGATATGGTGAGAAGCATATTATGCAACTCTAAGTTGCCTATGTTCTTGTGGGGAGAAGCCTTGAAAACAACGGTGCATATCCTGAATAGAGTTTCTAGTAAGGTAGTTCTCAAAACTCCTTATGAGCTATAGGTAGGAAGAAAATCAACTTTAGGATATTTACACATTTGAGGCTGTTTAGCTGAAGCAA
Source organism: Chloranthus sessilifolius (assembly GCA_021018995.1). Classification (NCBI taxonomy): domain Eukaryota; kingdom Viridiplantae; phylum Streptophyta; class Magnoliopsida; order Chloranthales; family Chloranthaceae; genus Chloranthus; species Chloranthus sessilifolius. Next base: position 108,863,996 of record CM037595.1, read on the forward strand.
AGGTGTACAACCCCCAATTAGAAAAATTGGATCCTAAAACTATAAGTTGTCATTTCATTGATTACCCTGATAAGTCAAAAGGCTATTGATTTTATTGCCACACTCATAGTACTCGGATTGTTGAGACTAGATATGTAAAATTCTGAGGATCGTGAGAACAGTGGGAGTGTTGAGCCTAGGAAAATTACTTTTGAGAAAAATCGGGTTATAATTCCTATCCCTTTTATCCAAGAAAAAGTGGCACCAACACTAGTTATTCAAGCAAATGTTGATACACCTATGGCTATGTCTAATGAAACACCCCACATTGAGGAGGTTCTTGCTCCCATGACGATTGCCAATGATCAACCATTGTGTAGATCAGAGAGAGCAAAGAAGCTAGCCATTTCTGATAACTATATAGTTTACCTCAATGAGAGTGAGTTTGATTTTAGAAATGAATCCGATCCTGTTTCCTTTAGCCAAGCCATGAAGAGCGACAAATCCACTCAATGGCTCGAAGCCATGAAAGATGAGTTGGAATCAATGAAACATAATTCGGTATGAGATCTTTGTAAGTTACCTGAAGGAGTTAAGCCTGTAGGCTGTAAATGGGTATATAAAACTAAACAAGACTCCAAAGGTAATGTAGAAAGATACAAGGTCAGATTAGTCGCTAAAGGTTTCACTCAAAAAGAGGGAATAGACTATAAAGAGACATTTTTCTCTTTCTCTAGAAAGGAATCCTTTCGGATAGTCATGGCATTAGTAGCTCATTTTGACTTAGAATTACATCAAATAGATGTTAAAACTACTTTTTTGAATGATGACTTGCATGAAGATGTCTTTATGACACAACCTGAAGGTTTTCAGGTTGAGAAGGAGAGTCATTTAGTTTGTAGACTCAAAAGGTCTATATATGATTTAAAGCAAACATCTCGACAATGAAGTCATTTCAAATTTTGGTTTTAAAGAAAATACTGTAGATCAATGCATATATCTTAAAATCAGTGGGAGTAAGTTTATCATCATTGTTTTGTATGTTGATGATATCTTGCTTGCGAGTAGTAATTTGAGCATGTTACATGAGACAAAGAACTTTTTATCAAAGAGTTTTGATATGAAAGTTCTTGGTGAAGCTTCCTACGTAATAGGAATTGAGATTCATCGAGATAGAGCTCGTGACATATTGGGATTGTCTCAAAGAGCTTATATTGATAAAGTTCTTAAAAGGTTTAATTGTTCCGCTACTGTTGCCCCTGTCATTAAGGGTGATAAATTTAGTCTCCTTTAGAGTCCCAGGATCGATCTGGAGAGAAAGCATATGGAGACAATTCCCTATGCATCGGCAGTTGGGAGTCTCATGTATGTACAAGTCTGTACTCGTCCGGACATAGCGTATATAGTTGGCATGCTTGGTAGGTACCAATGTAATCCTGGTTTGGATCACTGAAAAGCAGCCAAAAAGTTTTTTCGCTATTTATAAGGGACTAAAGGACACATGCTCATGTACAAAAGGTCGAATAACCTTGAAGTTATTGGTTATTCAGATACTGACTATGCTGGGTGTTAAGACACTTGTAGATCTACATCGGGTTATATTTTTATGCTTGCAGGTAGACCTATATCTTGGAAGAGCGTTAAATAAACGCTGACTACTTCGTCTACTATAGAAGCATAATTTGTTGCATGTTTTGAGGTAACATGTGAGGCAATATGGTCAAGGAATTTTATCTCAGGGCTTCGAGTTGATAGTATTTCAAGGCCACTAAGAATCTTGTATGTCAATTCCGTTGCGATAACTATCTCCAATAAGAACAAGACTTGTGGGGGTTCCAAATATATTGATATAAAATATCTTGTTGTAAGGGAGAAAGTTCAGAATCAAATTGTATCTGATGAAAAGATAAGTACGACACTCATATTGGCTGACCCTCTCACAAAAGGCTTACCTCCTAAGCTCCTTTTGGAGCATGTTGCGCACATGGGGTTAATGGATAATTTTTTATAGCCTTTGAGAGTGGATATTTGAGAATGAATATATTTGTTTAATTGATTTAGAAATAAAGCTTATTTATTTGCTTTTCTATTTTTATGCAAATAAAACTTTGGAACATATGATACCAGTAGATGACAATAAAGTAGGACCAATATTAGATTGAGTTTACATGTAATCACCATTCAGTTTATAAACTTGCAATCTATGTGAAATCATACTAGTTGGAATCCATGTCGGTGATGACTTCCAATACGGTAACTAATGAACGGTCATATATCGATGATATGATATATTGACTACATTGATTCCGTGTTAAAATTCTCACTCGACCGGACTGATTATAAAGACTTTGATTGAGATTGATTATGACTTACCATTCAAAGAAGTTAGCTAACATTTGGTAATCGAAATTTATTGACATAGTTTGGCCAAGTGGGAGACTGTTAGAAGTTTCTATTTTGGTGACCATCACTATGGTCAACCCATTGACCGTTGAATGGTGTATGATCAATCTTGAGATGTGTAGTTGCTATTCCGGTGAGTTTGAAGAGAATAGGCAACTAATAAGTAAGTCTTTTAGTTGTGGTATGATTGTGATTTCTAATCACAATATAATTAGTACTTTAAGTCCTTGATGGGAAATGACTCTTTGGCTATAAATATAAAAGGTGCCTAGTCCCAACGATTGCTCGACACAATTCAATCCTCCCTATTGGCAAAAGTATCCCCATTGTGCTAGGAGATTTTCAAGGCGAGAAGATCATTGAAGATCGGTGACCAACCATTGATGGCTCACACTCAAGGTGCGTATATTTATGGATTATAGGTTCATTATTTTTTATTAATCATGTGCCTAAATCCTACGGCTTAATTTGGATGGATGGATCGATGGATCCATACCTATATTGCATGTAATTTTCTATCATAATATGAACGTTCTTTCACTATAATTTTGCCTCATAAAAACACCTTTTTATAGCCGTTATACATTACATTGAAAAGAACGAATTGCATAAAAGTGAAAATGAGATAGTCTTGTTATAAATAGAATCGTTCGATGGGTTGTTGGAAAATTACAGATAATTTTCATTCGTTACAAGGCCCTGGGCTCGTAAGAAAAAAAGTTACTTGCAATCGCTACTGTGTATTATATGGGTGAAATACGGTGAAACTAACGATAAATGCGTGTAAAAAAATTGACCGTTGCCCCCTAAAAACAACACATTAAACGTGATTTCTCCTGATTGCGGCAAACCGAACGTACCTTTAGTGAATGCCTCTGTCACATGTTCAATCACCTCTTCCAAAAATGATCTATTAATCTTCAAAGTGAAGCGGTTAAGACCTGAATTCAATATCCCCTTAAAAAGAGGAGTTGATTAGGTGATCAGGCTGAGCAGGAAGGAGAGTGGTCTTGCCGTTCATAATGTAATTCCATCAATCTTGACCATCGATATGCTCTTGCTCAAATGAGCCCTCAGATTCGAGTCGGGCCCCAATCTGAACCCGACCTGATTAGTGAAACTCAAGCCGGGTGGTATAAACTAGGTTAAAATATAAGGGAGGGAGACTAGTCAAGTCGGGTTTAGGTTAGACATAGTGCTGACACTGGGCTATGGCGAATGTGGCGGCTACCATAGGCCCACCGAAAAAAATAATTTTTAAGGCCCTATTTTACTAATAAAAAAATTATTATTTATTTATTTAATAAATAAGTTTGGTTGTTAAAAAAAAATGCTAACATAGAGTCTAAAGTAGGTTGCAAATAAGTTGTCCTTTATTTTGATTTTCTTTTAAAACTAAACACAAATATAAACCTTGGACCACATGTCTCTCTCTCTATTACGATACTGCGTATATCATAACAATAAAATAAAAAATAAAAATAGAATAAAGATGAGAAAGTGGCTGATTCTAGATAGCCGAGCCTCCTTTGAGCTATTTGAAAAAATCACTCTCCTTAGACTTAAACTATTTTCTTCATTAGTTCTTAAAAGAGATTACATTACTTATTTATAATATTTTCCTACTAAAGATAAGTATTCATAAATTAAAGATCCTGATCTAGTCTAATATTCTATATAATCTAATTAATAAAAATAACTAGAAAAGCTTATATGGTTGGGATGTGCATATCTTTGGTATCCTAATAATTGATTCCGTGTAGGGCAGCTCACGGAAGTTAATAGTATTATCGGTACATGATATTCCACCCACCTTAAAGTACCCTTGCCCACAAGGGTTGAGATCTGAAAATTGAACCATATTCCACCAGGATCTTCGCACTCTGATGGTCCCATCTGAAGATGTAATCACATACAAGATGTGGTCGATAAATCTTCTCCATTGAGTGTCAGTAGAGCATTCTCATCTTGACTGTGCTTCCCTCCAAAAGACTCGGTCCTTTTGATTGCTTGATTAAGATAACATTCAAATGAGCATTTCAGTGTTCACAATCTCAGGAATCCGAATAATGCGCTCTCTTTCTAAAATATCGACCATTCATTTCATGGAAACCGTGGTCATAACTTCGGTGGACATCTTAGACTCTTCTAAGACTGGAGTTATGACCTTGCGATTAATTGCGGAGCAAATTTGATTTGTGGCTTGCCAGCCCGTAATTGGAGAAATAAGATGTCTTTTCACTAAGCTCGGCTTGGACATCACAAAACTATACATAATCTCCATCATCTGGATCAATTGCTTTGATACCAATTATTATGATATCGCGTGTATCGTAATGATAAAATATAAAATAAAAATAGAATAAAGATGAGAAAGTGGCTGATCCTAGGTAGCCGAGCCTCTTTTTTTTTTTTGATAACCTCGGTATCCAGGCCTCTTAGAGCACCCGCCTAATCTCAGGGGCACATGCGCACCCCAAATTCAGCACATGTTGGATCAGCCCATGATATAAATCCCTAGGATGACCTCAAGATTAGCCGAGTCTCCTTTGATCTATTTGAAAATATCACTCTCCTTAGACTTAGACTATTTTCTTCATTGGTTCCTAAAAAAGATTACATCACTTATTCATAATATTTTCTTACTAACGAGAAGTATTCATAAATTAAAGATCCCATCTAATTTAATATTCTATATAATTTAATTAATAGAAATAACAAAAAATAACTAGATAAGCTTATATAGTTGGGATGTGCATATCTTTGTTATCCTGAGAATTGATTCCGTGTAGGGCAGCTCATAGAAGTTAATAGTATTATCGGCGCATGACACTTTCCCCCGCTCGCCACCGCCCACCGCCCTCGGGCCCCAATCACCGGATCGAGGTAGGATTTATGATTCTCTCTCTCTCTCTCTCTCTCTCTACTTATCCATTTCTCTTTTTTTCTATCTTTCTCTCTCTAAAGTCTGTTGTTAATTAGTTAATACAAGTATGCAACTAGCACCTTCGTTTTTCTCCCACTATCTCTCTCTCTCTCTCTCCAACTCTTTATTTTCAAATCTAATTATCTATTATCTAAATCCCTAATTATTATTTTTTTATTGCTATTTTTGAAATCTCTGATCCTAATTATTTTTTGTTTCATTTTTTTCTTCATGTTTAACTAAGCTTCTCATCTCATTGTCATTTCACACAATGCAATTTCATTGGTTCACGTGAGATGCGACGCAAGTTGGTGATTTTATCTGATCAACTATCAACCTAGATTGAAGTTAAATTAAAATTTTATTTATTTAATTTTTTTAGTTTTACTTTAATTTGTATGTGTTATATGATTCTAGTAGAAAGTCTTAAATCCAAAATCCCCTAAACCATAAATCTCCAAACCCTAAATGTCCACCCATTACTAAGTGTGAAGGGGTAAGTCTCATTATGTTAAAAATTGTCAAACCTGTAATTTCACGTATTTGCCTATTCATTAATAGTTGTAATATATTTAATATAATGGAAAAGTTATAAAAATCTTATAATGTTGTCTGAAAAATAATATCAAAAGTAAAAAGTACTTAAATAATTTTATTAGCTATTGAGGTTTCTTTTGAGTTGGTGATGTAGCATAGTTCATACTTTACCCCACTCTTCTTTCAGTTATTAGTTGAGGGTATCAACTTAGATTGGTATCATTTAATTTGTTAGAAAATTTTCATGTAAATTAATTTTTAGTGAAGGCAAATGAATTTTACAAATATAATTTCATTTCTGCACACTTTTCACACCAAATATTTTACCTTTAATTTGAGAACTCCCAATGATTTTTCTTTTATAATCAAAATTCTCAATGGTTGTTTAAGCTACTGCGAATATTAAGCAAATAAATAGATGTTATCTTGTTGGTTTGAACCGAACCGCCACCGTTTTGCAATTCAGTAGGGTGCCAAGCAATAGGGTGAACTTGGTTTAAACCATTGAGACCGTTTTTATTTTTTTATTTTTAATGATAATAGGTTTTGTTGGTAATTCCTTATTGAAATTAAAAATTTGCCGTAAACATTTTTTGTGATCGTGTGTTTGATTGTTATCATATTTCATACGGTTGTAGGTTTATTAATTTGAAAAAAAAATTATTTAAATATAATGGGCCTATTTCAAAATCTCGCCATAGGCCCTCGAAATCTCAGGCCCGGACCTGATTAGAAATCTTCAACTCAAGCCCAACCTATTTAATAAATAGGTTGAAATTTTCAACTTGACTGACGAATTAGAAATCTGAACCCAAATGCGGACTATGGTGAGTTGGATCGGTTGATTAGTCACGTTGACCGCACCTGTTTGCAACTCTAGCCATTGGAAACCATCAGGTCAGGGCGCACCCATGGATCAGGTTTGTTCAATTCAAGTGCCCAAATGATCGAAGAGACCTAATTTTGACCTAACCCGAGTCAACTTGACTGGTCGGAAGCCCCACCTTGAACTCGTGTTAGATTGGTTTTTCTTTTCGAAGTACAAAGTGGCTGCTCTTCATACGCGAATTCACATCTTCATGCTTGAAACCCAACCCTTTTCCCATTGCACCAAGCAATGATCCCTATTGAACATGCCCATCAATTTAAACCCTCTGATCGATTGCTAACCACAACTTTATTGACCACAAAAAATCAGGAGATTACTCGATCCAATTTTTGAAAAGTAAATCGATGGCTCAGACAAAAGTTGGCCTATCTGAATTTTTGAAAAAAATGCGAATTTAAGGGCCTACAAATTACTTTCAAATTATTCGCAAATATTTCTGAAAGTCGCGAAGAATTCTTAACTTTCTTTTTTTTGCAAAACATAATTTTTGAAATTTTAATATTTAATTTTATTTTTTTATTTTTTTCTCTCCAAATATTTCCTTGAATTTGACAAATGTAGCTGAATTTTAACCTCGCCAAATTATTGTCACCACTTGGTGAAGCTATAAGGCAGCCTAACATATGATCATTCTACCCAAATAGGTGAAACTGAAATTACCATAGTGCCCTTTAATATTCCCTATAATTGCAAGCCCATCCCACGTGAAACGTTCTGTTTGCATTTCCCCAGATTCTCGACAAACGTCCACCCTCTTCATCTTATACTGAGTCCTAATCCTATAGTATTAAATAATCAGAATAGATCACCTGTAAAACATATACAACTTTATTTGGTACATGTGAGGATCATATTAAAAAATCATGAATAAGTAGTTTGAGTAAGATAGAGTCAACTCTAGCTTAGCTCTATCATATAAAATCTGATTCTAGCTCAACTCTAGTTCAGCTCTATCATATAAAACCTGAGGTCTACCTCTGCACTAAGTTCTTTGAACTTGAAACATCTAAGCTTTGACCGAGCTCAAGAGTCGAAACAAATTTTATTAAAAAAAAAATATTAATTATTTTTATTATTTATTTATTTCTTAAGTTTTTATACTATCTATAACTTTATATATATCTAAGTAGATGACACACACCTCTATTCATTAAGCTAATACATCTAATTACTCGACACTTCTTTCATTTTCATTTGTATGTATACTCATGCATGGAAGAATAAAATATACAATTTATATATATTGAGCTAAGTCAAGGCAAGTTTCAGGTGGCTTAGCTCTGTCTCGACTCTATATTACTCTTAGGTGCTTTTTCTTAGGCTTGGGAACTGAGTTAAAGACTCTAAAAGCTCTATTTTTTAGCTGAGCCAAGCTTAGTTCGACTGCTCAAAATGTATAAAAATATAGTATAAATTAATATTTAATCAAAATAAATTTGTAGAACGAGAGTTAAATTTTAATTGAACCTCAATTACCTTAATTTTATGCCTAGATTAATAGATACATGATAGAGCTGCATTTTAAAAATAACAAAAAATAAAATAATAATTAGCACCACCTTACACCTGTGCCCCCACAGAGCTCCAAAGGTAGTTACTGTGATTACCTAAAGGTGGACCAAAACTAAATTTAGTCATGGGCAAGGTATCAAGTATCGGCCGATACTAATATGTATTGGCGACACGTATTGATTTTTCGGCCAATTGATACATATCGGCTACGATACAATATCGGGATTGGCTTCCGTATCGTTATCGTTATCGGATGATATAGGATCATATCGGCTAATACGTATTGGGTATTAGTCGATACGAAATTAGTATCGGCCGATACCTCTATTAATTTTTTTAAATGAAAGCGATATATATTGAACCTCTATGGACCGATGTCCAAATATCGATACCTGCTTTGACACATTGGTTATGGGCTTTACATTGGTTATGGGCTTTATCGCTCATTTTTTTGTTCTTGCAGTAAAATATCTCATTCAGATAAAAGATATATATGTTTTACAACAGATATGTAGTCTGAAATAAACGGCCGCTGGTATAAAATGCCAGTTCCCCAGTTCGTAAGCTCCGATTCCATAACAGAGCAAAAACGGCAGCAGAAAAAACGCCAAGATAGCAGCGACAACTTTCGTCGCCTCCTCAAGATCCTGAAACCCTATATTTCAAAAGCAACAGCAGCTAGATTCATGGAAGAAGTACGTTTTTTTATTCATTAGTAATCGATTTGAATTGAGCTCGAAATCGATCCGTACGAATTCTCTGAGCTGGTTTTGAAACCCTAGGCTTCTTCGTTTTATGCGTCTTTTCATGGCTGAAACCCTAAATTCCTGAGAAGATAAACCTTATAATACATAATTTTCACCCGAGGTGTTTAATCCGATCAGTGAATCGATGATTTAGCGGAGGTCGGGGACATGGAGGACCGTGGAGGATCGTTCGTTGCTGCGAGGAGGATGTCGCATGGGCTTGAGCGGAGCAGCGGTTGTCATTCGAATTCTCGTAAGTAATTAGAAATTATGAATTTTTAATATTTAATTTATTTTTGGTTCACTTAAACGATCATTATTCATTAAAGATGTGATTTTTACATGTAATTTTTCTTTTTCCTTAGTGGAAATTTGTTTGAACTTGTTAGATATTTAAGTCTCTGGTGTAAAAAAGATCTTGTAAAAGTTTATATTTTGGAAGAACTTGTCTACTCCGATCATTGTAGACAATGAACCCACTGCATGTTAGCCGCCCACCGCATGGACTCTTAGGCGTTCACGGATCTCCATACTCTTTGCAATGCATGGGCATCTCAAGGTCCATGCAGTGTGTGTCTCACACGCTGTCCGCTCATTGTAGACAAAATTACAGCAGATCGAAGAATTGAAGACAAAATTGCCGCAGATCAAAGGATTGGAGACAAGTTCATTTTGGTAATGTGCATCCAGCCCGGGCGAGCGAAGATTTTCTTCTTAGGGGCCTTAAGCATAGTGACCAAATTCTCGGACTTAATTCACAATTCATGATTTTTGAAACTAAAAATGATTAGAAATATAATTATTTGTGCATTAAAATAAAAAAGGAAATTCAAGAATTATTCACCAATTTTCTGAAGTTTTCCAGATTTTTTTCGAATTTTCCTTTTTATTTATTATTATTATTTTTTTTTGTATTTGTTAATTAATATATTTTTATACTTTTTCCTTTTTATTTTCCCAAAAAGTGACCCAAATTTTTGGGATGATTATGCTGTCGAATTAACATGCGAACCAGTCAATAGGTGTGACATGATCCAAAGTTCTTTGGTGTAAAAGATTGGATAAAAAATAAATTTCATTATTTAATTCAAAGCCGTTAAACACCATCTAAATTCTAACGGCTGCCATGTAAATCCAACATACGGGTAATTCTAGATGACATTTGATCACATATATGGAGATGACTTTTTAACTAAGTAGTCTGGCCCTTAGCTTGACTAGCCTAACAGGCCTATCAAACATGTATCTCGGCCAGTCGATCCAACGGTTATATACTTTTATCCACAAATTCTGCAAAATCTGAACATATGAGGATAAATCATTCATGGATTTGGGCGACATAAATTCCTCGGTGTTCATGACTCATTATAGTTATAATTATGAGATAAGTATTTCCTAATTTTGTATTTACAAGTAATTCACTCTCAGTTATTACTATATTACTGTTGTGCTTTGGACTACATCCGTTATCAAACAGATCCAGAAGATGATTAAGTCACCCATCTACATACTTTGGAATGTTTGATTTTCAAATGGCTATATGGCTTCCAATTTGGATTACTCTAGCTTATTTTGACTGATATTAGTGAAATGCCTCACACAGATTTAGGCCACATGGTGCACATCTTTGTTCAATTGAAATATTGTCCAACTTGCAGCCCATTGTTGGTACACTTGTCTGCCAAAAAATACACGTATCAGATGGTTCAAAGTTCAAAACGTCCATTTCGATTCACTTTATTGACCGCTAAAAAAGATATGGCTAACGTCCATTTTAGAGTGCATAGATTGAAAGTTCAGATCCCCAATGAGTGTGATTTTTCGGTTCGTCATTTCAATAATATGACCGACCATTTTGACGGATTGGATTGCTCAAAAACTCGTGATACTTTGCCTAAATTTGGGGCAGTCATTCCTCTATCTTTCATTATTTTATTAGGGAGCTACAACTTGCACACGAGATTTGTACCTTGGAACATGGGTAAAAGTGAAAGACTTGATATTTTTGGGACATGTGTCACATGGAACACCATCTAAGCTGTCTGATTTGAAGGCCATGATATAGAGATCTTTAAGGGGAAAGATTGGCGCGAAACACAATCTGTATCATCTGATTTGACACCATCTACCATTTAAATCATATGATAGACTTTGACTGTATTGGATCAGATGGTAGAGATCCTGTTTTGTGTCAATCTTTGCCACCAAAGATGTTTACATCATGGCCTTCAAATCAGACGGCTTAGATGGTGTTTCCCTTGGTACAGGTCCCAAAAATACCGAATCTTTCTTTTTAAGCCATGTGCCATAGTACAACTCTCGTTTGTAAGTTTTAGCTCTCATTTTATTATCTGCAAGCTTTGATTTGGATGCTAAAACCTTATACAACCCTTGCAGTTGATTCATGCCATGGACACTCTAGTATTGTTGCAATGCACATGCAGCTAGATCTTGTACAGGTTGTCTTTTGGTTGATGCATTTTGTGTACATGATTATCTTTAAAATTTCTGTTTGCCATTTTGGTTCCCTATTTTTGTGCCTTCTGTTCAAGTAGATGGATGTTGAAAATGTGTTAGATTGGTTGGGATTGAGCTAGACATTGATTACACTAATATTGACTTAAACATTTACTGCCAACATGGATGCTTCACATATTATTTGCTATTATTATGTACGATTACATGATTTTTGTACGAGTCATGCATGGGTTTAACTATTGAATTTCTGCTTTAAGGGCAACTCTGTAATTTTACATATGAACTTGTGGTATTACTGTCTATGTTACTTAAGGACATTTATATTAAAGAGTCTTGCCCTCAATATAGCCGAACCATCGATATGTTAATTTTGGGTTTTCGTACAATATCATACTCATAAACCTATGATCTTGACTGTTAAAAGCTCGAGCTTTCTTTAGCCTATGTGGGATGGTGTAACCTGGTTTATGTGTTCATGGCTTTTGCAAACATGAAAGTTTAAGCAATATTTGCCTTGTTTAGCAAACATTTATAAATATGTTTGTTTCTTTAGGACGCTAAACTTTATTCTTGTTATATTTTTACTATTCAGGTTGATAGTTCTTTGCTGGTAATGTGAAGCTTTGCAATGTTAAATTTCAATAGCTTCCGGTCTTTATTTTTACAGCTGAGGTTGTGTCAGGATCAACTGCATGGATTGGCAGAGGCCTTTCTTGTGTTTGTGCTCAGAGAAGAGATGGTGATGCCCGTTTATCATTTGACTTGACACCTTCCCAGGTATTTTCTTTCTGTGACCTTGTTATTTTGATTTCAATTTCTGGTTGTCTGTGTTCAGTTCTTGAATTAGCTATGTCACATTTAAAAAAAAATTTGTAATATGCTGTCATATTTACGTTTAATATTTCCCGTTGGTAAGACTCTTCATGATCAGTAGTAATAATGATCATAATATAGTATTATTATCCTAAATTCTTACGTTTTGCTTTTGTTTACCGATAAATACATAGACAGCTGTCGACCTTTAAAAACATGTAAAACCGGACAATATCAATCGGGCATTTGTGTGTTTTGAATGATTTACTCTCACAACATCTTACGTTTGTCTCAAGCGCTAGATCCACACCATAAAAATTGCTTGTTGTCTCGTGTGAAATTTATTAATCAAGTGCACACTGTACTCTGGTTGAACACGCAATGCTAATAAAAGAAAATATTTAGAGTACATAAGAATGATAAGTTACATAGATTGCCCATTTTTGTCAAATGTCAATAGCTTTCGAAAACAGACTTTTGCAAGAATATTATATTTTTACTTCTCACCGTGGTGGAACGAAAACCACATTACTCATTTCCTTTTTGTCATGCAAGTAATCATTTGATTATTTCTACTCGTTTTCCCCTATGTTATTTCATTGGGACCGACTCTCCTGACTGTCATTTAAGCATCAAATGGTGTTTAAATGATCTTACACCATCTATTGGCTTTTGATCTTGGAAATCCATACCGTCAAAGTGATATATCATCAATTGAAGGGCTATGGTTCAAAACATCAATTTTTAGAAGGTTCAAACCATCCGATTTGTGCACGCTAATATAATAGTTGTGCTTAATTTTGATGGCTGATATTAAAGTTTCACTGATCGGATGGTTACATCCACTTATAAGCATGATCCGGCTGGGACATGTTCCAACAATGCCACTTGGGAAATTTAGATGGATCATAGATGTGTGCCACATGGCACAATGGTAAATCACACTTTAATGGTGTGAGATAAAAACTGTCATTTTGTGCCTTGTTTGGGTAGCCCCTTACTACCGGCTAAGGTACGCTCGCTTGTACTTTTTCTTTTGCTTCTTTTTAATAGAATGGTTTGTTACCATCTCCCAAAAAAAAAGTGTCATTTTAATGGTGAAAGATCATTTAAATGTCGGTCAGGTGCCATTGTCCTTATTTCATTTAAACGTTTTTTTAAATATTTAGACCTCTCTCTCTCTCTTTCTCTCAACACGTGCGCTATAAATAAATCAACCAACGCTTAAATCCTTTCTTTGGCTTTTCTTGCTTCAGGAAGAGTGCTTGCAGAAGCTACAAAGTCGAATAGATGTTTCCTATGATAGTTCGAGGCTTGATCACCAGGTAGGATAAAGTACAAACTCAGAAATCTTGTTAAAATGCTCGGACATATTTTATTGTTCTCTGTAAAATATTTTGTTTTATTATCCTTTAAAAAGAAATATGAATTCTGGTTTAATTTCCAATTGGACATTATTACCAATCATGCTAGTGTTGACCGCTGAAGTTGTATTAACATGCCTCTATGGATGTGTGCAGATTTGAAACTGTAGCATGTTTTGATCACTTCCAAAATCCGTGTGATTGCACTACTTTGTCTGCATTTGGTTGATCCTTAAATTGTAGGTCAACGTAGTATTTCGATCACGTAAGACCTGGATTTGGTTGCAAGCATGTTTGTGCCTCCCCTTTTAAGTGATATCAATCATTTTTAGCCGCCAAATGCAATTAAAAATTGCTTCAGAGAGGACGTAAAACAACTTCGATTGAGATCTAGTCAACTAGTACCTACATGGCGTGTGTGTTGAACTGCAGCCTTAAATTATTGGTGCTATATTGGTAGGAAAACTTTAGTTCATTGAAATGCATGGGTTTACAAAATCTCCAGTGAATGTAGAACTACTATAGTTCATGTTCAAGCATCGAGTTTGACTGTATTTTGCATCTTAACTGAAAGTTGTACGACTTTTATATACTATTTACACCATTCAGAACAGTTCTTACATAATTGCGACTATTGTCAAACAGTTGTGTTAGGATTTTCAAACAAATTTTACCAATGGTAGTAAATATTAGGTTTGCAGCATTCTAGCTTGTAAGACGAAAATTTTGTTTAAATGCAAGATATAGAAATTGATATGAATATATTATCTGAAAGATGTCCTGTAAAATTAAAAGATTGAAGGAATAGTGAAGTAGAGAAAAAGTCCAATATTTACTGAGGTAATATTTGTGATACATATCACTTTGGTTTTAATATTGGCTGGTTCCTGCTGTATCAGCCTATATGTACAGGTTTCCCTACTAACCGTCAGGTACAATTACTTTCAACTAACGCTCATCTGTAGCTGTCGTTATCTAGTTGGTGTCAGTTCATGTCATCTTGTCATCTATATTGTTTAGATTGGAGCTGTATCATTTGGCATCGATTCATAGTTAGAGGTATTTAACTGATAACTTTTTATAATTCCTTTTCATGGGGAAAAATTTCACGCCATATTGGCTGATAAGTTCTGGTATTAGTAGCAAAGTGACAAAATATGGGCATGGATTTAAGTTCTAAAACAGTTCTTTAAAATTGCAGTAAAATATGGGGAATAACACGTTTAATACTTGAAATAGGAGTATTATACGATCAATACTTGTTCTATTAAAAAATGGGAGTATTATATGTGTTTAGTATGTGTGGAAAAAAATGCATTATACGCATATTTTTCAAGAAAACGCCGTACTTTGTCACAAAGATTAGCAGCATTTAAAATCTTGTTAACTTGTTGCTCATTGCGGAGCTCCTATATTTTTGTAGACTTTGTGAACATATCTGCAGTTTTTTCCCAATGATACACAAAGGAGCCACATGATTTTCAAATCTATTCAGGACGAACACAGGCAAATTTAATGAGCTTTTGAAGTTAAAAAAGCTTCTAATATGTGAAAAAGACTGGGAAAACAACTTGAATGCCTGCGATTCAGGACAGCAAGAATTTCTCATGTCATTGTTTCTGCATCAAATGCGTAATATTAGATTACTACTTTTTCATACTCGAGATGGAACCTGTGATATTTTTTGCTGTTTGTACTGATAGCTACCAAGTCGTTCGGCAATAATTCGGCAAGGTTAAAGTTCAAAAAAATCCGGAAAGTTTGGAAAAAAAAAAAATTAAGAAGTATAAAAAGGATTTAAGGAATATTAAAAGTCAGATTTATTGAAAAAATCTTGAATTACTCGCAAACATTTTGAATACACACAAATTTGTACCCAAAAAAAAAAAAAAAAAAAACATTTTGAATACACACAAATTTTCATAAATTCGGCAGTAATTCGTGATTAATTCGTAGAATATTCGGAGAATTTGGTGACTGTGTTTGTACTTACGTTTTGCATCATACTAGGAAGCCTTGAGGGCTCTCTGGCATGCTGCTTTTCCTGAAGAAGAACTTCGTGGTTTAATATCTGAGCAGTGGAAGGAAATGGGCTGGCAAGGAAAAGACCCATCTACTGATTTCAGGTACGTTATTTTTTCCTTGTTTCCTCAAGGGCCCTCTCTCTTTGTTTTGATTCAAATTAGCACTTCATCATGTGTGCGCATTAAACATGATTTATGGATTCCATCCTGCAGGGGCGGTGGTTTTATATCATTGGAGAACTTATTGTACTTTGCAAAGAGTTATCCGGTTTGCCCTCTCTCTCTCTCTCTCTCTCTCTCTTGTCTCTCGCTCTCTCTTTATCTTCATATGGTCCAGATTTCAAGCATATCAAAGAACACATGGAGGAGATGACTTTTATTTTATTTTAAAGATGCTCTACACAAACGTGGACCTTGGAGGATGAATTCTTATATATATATATATATATATATATATATATATATATATATATATATATATATGAGGGCTGGGACTCTACCCACAGGGGTAGCATTCGAGCCCAACCCGAAGATCGGGTGCCATGGAAACTTGCCCAAGCTCGATCATGCACCATATAAAAATAAAATGAAAAGGTGTTTATCCACTATTCAAAATGTGGTCAAAGTTTGGATTAATCAATGCTCCAGGATGGGTGGGCGTTACCCTATATTTAACCTATGATTTGAAGGGAAAAAGGGTATTTTATATATATATATATATATATATATATATATATATATATATATATATATATATATATATATATATATATATATATATATACATTAAGTCACATGTCACGTGGCTGTGCACTCCACAACTGGAGTTGTTTTGGTTGTCACATGCTACGTGGCAAGTGATCTAGCCGGGTAGCGCTTGGGCGCTACCACCGTGGGTATCAACCCTTTTCCATATATATATATATATATATATATATATATATATATATATATATATATATATATATATATATATATATGCCAATGTTCAAGGGTCAGATTTGGTGCCATGTTGGCCTAGTTAGAGTAGATTGAATACTATTTGAAAAAAAAAAGCACTGAGATTAACAGTGATCAATTAATTTTAAAATAAATGGTGAAATTAAAGTTTATTTCACTTTTAAAAATGGTGAAATGAAAGATTATTTCACTTTTTAAAATGGTTAAATGAAAGATTATTTCACTGTTCATGTTCTCACCGTTGGTCACAGTGGAAATATTATTAGGATACCTCTATTTGAGCCCACCAATTTATTGGTGGGCGCCTATGCTAAAACCCATTGACTGCTTGATATCAGATGATGGAGATAATTTTTCATCCCGATCTTCGGCACAATGGATCTTGAGATCATGGTGCACCTATCAGACGGTCAAGATTTTTTTATTCCACATGGCACAGATCCCAAAAAGTAGCCCAAAAATCATGTTTGAGCGTTATGTACATCATGTGAGTTTAGGGATACATTTGGGGATCTGTGCATGAAAATCTTGACCATCTGCTAGGTGCGTCATGATCTCAAGATCCATTGTGTAGAAGATCGGGGTGAAAAACGATCTCCATCGTCTGATTTCAAGCAATCGATGGGTTTCAAAGGTAGGGCGCCCTCAGTAATCCTGTAGGCGCGATTAGAGGTACCCTTATTATTATTTTATAATCTTTTTAAAATCCCCTAGGAAGGGTAAACCCTGGGTTGAACTGGTGCCACGCGGCACCCAAATAGGCACCTTTCTTCAGCGTAAAACGCTCGGTAAGGGTCCAGCTATCCTATCCCACCATGAGATTCATCCACAAATTAAATTGAGTACATCTGTCCGTCGCAAGTACCAGCCAAACTGTAATTGAAGTTAAAGGTTTGTGAAGACAGCAAAATGTGCATTCTCCACCTACTTAATCCTAGTTGTTTGCATAGCTTAGTTAGATTTCCGATTCAATCTTGATGGATTTAGCTGCCATTTTCAATTGCTCATGTAAGCTTAACTAGGATGATGAGAAATTCATGAATTATCATTGATGAATTTCAAATTTTATCTTATAACATATTGACAGTTGGCTCTGACTTTGGGGTCTTGTGGTGCGCTTTTGTCCTGCTCTAGAAGAACCATAGATTGGTTGCCCAGTGGCCTCCCAAAGTGAAGCTGGTTCAAAACAACTAAATGACCAAAAAAAAAAAACAGAGCAACTTCTAAATTTTTGGATGTGCAGACATTATTAAATCTACTTTTTAATGCAGAGATCCTTCCAGGATCTGCTCAGGAAGCAGGAAGGCAATCGAGCCATGTGGGAGTACCCATTTGCAGTAGCTGGTGTGAACATTACCTTCATGCTCATTCAGATGCTTGATCTCCAATTTGGTTTGTGTTTTTCCTACCTCGATTTGGTGAAATAAGTTATTTTGGTTATAATTTTTAGAAACCTCATATTTGTGAGTAAATTGGAAGAAAGTTTCCTATATTTCATTTTGAGAGAATTTTTCATCTCCAGAAATCTGAAAGCTTAATGCCAATTTAGTTGCAAGTAGTACTTTTATGGAGTTTTATGTGTTACTGTCAGTTCATTAAAATGTTATTGAGGGTTTCAGTGACAGAAATGCATTGGTAACTTGCAGTTAAACCTCGAACGATGATGGGAGCAATTTTTCTGAAGCTACTTGCAGGTATGCCGAAGAATATTTTTGTTTCAGTTTGTAGTTTTTTGCGAATTAAGATTTTTGGAATCATAATCAACAGTTTAGACCACAATAAAACATCAAATCAATTAATATGATCATAAGACTGACTAACATAATGTGTAATTTATGTCATTGGATATGATCATGGTGCGTTTCTTCTAAACTTTCAAGAGATTGGGATGTGCCCATATATGATGATCACCATCACCACCTTGTTCCATCTATTTGGGGTCAGCTTTGTGTCCTATTTGTAATTTCTTTTTTGTTTAGGATTAACTCTTATCACTCCATAATCCGTCGTGTTTTTTCTCTCTATAGTAATAAAGTTCGATTTCAGCAATATTTCGGCGAGGGGCCATTTTGGAAAAATTCGGGGTCAGATTCTGGAAATTTTCTATTTTTTTTTGGAGATTATATATATATATATATATATATATATATATATATATATATGACTGGGTATCCGGCCCTCTTAGAGCACTCGATTAAGTCCACGGGCACATACAACACCCGCACATCACATGCACCAGGAAAGTAGGGATAAATCCCTGCAGGTGGTCAACAGGGGGTGGGATTCAAACTCGGGACCTCCGCTTATTGATGCGTGGTCCTGGCCATTCTGCCAACCTCCTGTTGGTTTATATAATAATAATAATAATAATAATAATAATAATAATAATAATAATAATAATATAAATTATTGAGAAATAAAAGCATATTTAACCTATTTAAAGTTAGATTTTATTTTTACACAATAAAATAGGTGCTTTATAAAATCCACAATCCATAGGCTTCATAATTCGGCAATCATAAAAAGAACATTATGAAGAGACAATATAATGTATATAATTAAATCGAGAATCCAATTTCATAACTTACAACATTCTAAAAAAATTGTTGAAATTTTGGCAATTAACCAAAATAGGAGAAATTTCGCTGAAAGTTTCTGTGGCCCCCATGTCGGCGAAATTTGGAGAAATTTGTGACTATGCTTCTCAGTTCTCACTACTTCTCTCAAAGCTTTTTATTAGCCTTACCTTTCTCATACCTCCTTGCTTGTATCGTAGCAATCCTTCATTTTGGGATTGTGTCAAATCGCCGATGGACATGTGCAAGAACCATCTCAAATAAAATTCATTGATTTTTTCATTTATTTGGGGCTACCCTAAGTCCTAAACTTCATTTTACATACTCGTTCCTAAATCTATCCTTTTTTATGACCCCACGCATCCAACTTAGCGTACACGTACCTCGGAGTCGCATACTTGTTGCATTTTTATAGTCCAACACTGTACTATACAATAATGCAAGTCTACTGCTGTTTTATAAAAACATTCCTTCAATCGACGTGAAACTCGTTGACTGCACAACACACTACTCATATATCACCATTTCAGCCACCTACATTGATCTTGTTTGAGATGTGTCTTCAACCCACCTGCTTTGATCATGTTTGACATGTTCTCCTCAAACCTACACATTAATCATTGTCCTAGTTTGGTCAAGATTTTTTCTCGATAAATTTATTGTGACTAAATCATTATCACTACTCAATAAAAAATATGGAGGTTTCCAAAATTTATATAAAAATTTATTGATAAATTTTTTCTTCTCTCATTCACTAAACTTGCACTTCATATATTCTATTTTTTTTATGTACCTCGTCACTCTACAGCGTCTCTCCATACTTCCGGCTTATCATTTACTTCCTTCTCTGGCCCATTAGTACAATATCACAAACAAGCAACACATACTATAAAACTTCCTCCTGTTTTTCTACTGTCAATGCATTGATAACTGTTACAAACAAATAAGGACTCAAAGCAGCCCTTGATGCAACCCAACTCCCATTGAACGCAGGCTACATCTTCCCATCCACAGTTCTTGCCCTATTTACTGCCCCTTTATATTGTCTTGGATAATCTCGATATAATTGATTGAATGTATTTCTTGGTAAGTAACCAGTACACAGATTATTTGCATGGGCATCCTGTAATATACTGCTACTCAAAGTGGATTGAGATGCTTGTTTGTTGAGAAAAGTACTAGCAAACATGGGGAATTTATCTCCCAGTGCCTGTTTACTTGGGGCCTGTGGAATACAGGGAAAAGAAAGGAAGGTGGCTGAAAGGAAAGGAAAATATTCTATAATCCCGTCTTTGGCAATAAATTAGGGTTCCAGAAATGGAAAGGAAAACATGTTCGTTTCCCCCCTTCGGAAACCGCTAAATCCCCCTAAAAGAGGGTGATTTCATCTGAAAGGAAAATGTACTCACACATGGCATGGTCGTTCTTTTCTGTCTCTCTAGAGAATCTGTCCCTCTCCCTCACCACAAAATCTCTCTTTAGCCACACCCTCTCTTTAGAAAATCTCTCTCCACTAAGTCTTTCTTTATCCACACGCTCTCTCTCTCTCTCTCTCTCTCTCTCTCCCCCTTCTGTTGATAGGCAATCTTTTTTCTATGTGCTATTACCCAATTGAAACGCTGGAAAACGGCAAATTCCTATTGATTCCAAAGGGGTTGAAAGCAATGAGATCTTTAAATCCATTTCCATCATTTTCCTAGAAAACATCCAAACAGAGCCTTAGATTCTTTCCATCTCCAGTTGAACTGCATTGTATCTTCATTTTATTGCTAGAGCATTTTTTGTTTATCAAAAAAGGTAAAACAAAATCTAGCCCCCCCTAGTTTCTGCGTGTCACGATCCTTTTCAAAAAATGCGAGGTCAAAAATCGCAATAGCAATATAATGAAGATACATACAACGCACGTGTTTCAAGAATCTTGGCTTCACTTTTTGGTGGTGATCCCTTGTCGCTTACTCATTTTTCTGAACAACCTGCGTGTTTGGTAAAATTTTGTAAAATTTCATTTGCTAGTTCTAATGTTCTGGGCATGTTCTTGCTTATGCTAGTGTAACAATATGCAGTGGTGTGACAGGGAATGAATGGGCTTTCGACCTTTTGTACTGCATAACATTCAAGCTAATGGACAAACAATGGCTTGCGATGCATGCTTCATACATGGACTTCAATGTATGTCAGCCATCTCTTACAAATTATTTGTTTCTTGGTATTTTATAATAGAACGGCTCTGCTGACCGGATTGGCGCACATCTTGATCAATGCAAGTAGTCCACCTGGCAGCTGAGCGTCGTTATATGTTTCAGTCAAGAAATTTAGCCTCGAGAGGATTGGAATCATCCAATTGGTGCACTTTAATATCGGTCGTAGAAAAAATATGCATATCCATTTTAGTGTGCATAGATAGTACCCCAATCAGTATGCTTTATGCTGAGGTAGCTCCCAATGTGATCTACCACTTTTATTGTTCAAAATGTGTGCCACATGGCCTACAGATGGAATGGTCACTGCCCAATCTCTAAACTGGTTGGTCATAATCCATTAATCCATTTTACAATCTAACCAAGTAACTGTTTTTTTCTTTAATTTCTGTTTCAGTCGGTCATGAAATCCACACGCCGTAAGCTGGAAAGAGAGCTGCTGCTTGAAGACATCACACGCTTGGAAGACATGCCTTCCTACAGTCTTCTTTTTCGATAGGATCGAATTCTTCCAGTAATCATCTGGCGACTGAGATGATGGCACTGAGATGATGGCACTGAAGGAAAGAAATGCCTATTTCTAATGGTAATTTTCTGGTCTTGTTCATCTCTAGTCAACGATATTTTCCAGATGCAGCTGGCCATCTTCTATTGTTTAAGGGCCTTCCTAATTGAGATTTAAGAAATTGGTTGGGTGTTAAAGCTACATCCAATATCTTTTCTGGGTGTAAAGACTTCTGATCCCAAGAAATGGAATATTTCCTCTTGCACGCATACATTTTAGGTTCTGTCGGGGTTGCAGGTGCTGTGTTGCAATTTTGCCGTGGTCCGTGATTAGATAGATATAGTGTAACCAACCCGGAGCAATTTTTTCAGCATGACACTATGTTTTCCATCAAGTGGACGAGTTGGTGAAAAGTAGATGAAGTCAACTGTGAAGTCAACCGTGCCTGGAGATTTTGTTGGAAATGCATCTCTACCATGTGATTAAAAGTGGTCAAATGCCATAAAAATGAATGATTAGTGCCAACATTGTTTTAGCTGTTCATTTTTATTGTGTTTGCCCCCCTTAATCAGATGAAAGGGATGTTTTTTCGATGAAATCTTTGGGCATAGTTGATTTGATCATTGTCTACTTTCTGTCGACCTGTCCAGTTGATGAAACCCAGTATGTAGTGCCATCCATAATATGGATTATAGACGGTTTGTTACCTTATACCAGGTCCACTTCTACAGGGGAATTCTAGTAGTATGAACCTTGGCCCTGTCGTATAGCTGCACACGATTGTTGCACGGTGCATGTTCTCATTGCAACAGACCGGCCGCCAGTTGTATCGGCTTGTGCTCCACTACTCCGTAAAGATGATTGCAGTTGGACATTCTTAACCCTTTTATTATGTAAAATCCCATGAGCTTAACTCAATCTCACAAATCCGGCTTGTAAGGTGAGGATTGCCCCAAGTTTATATATTGCTCAAGGCTGGGATTATCGCTCACGCGTGCTTACATGTAACGTGTCTCTCATCGTCCTTGTGGTTACCTACTCTGATGATACCATATAAAATCGAATGACCTTAAGTCAACCTCACAAAATTGGCTTGTAAGGTGAGGATTGCCCCAAGTTTATATATAGCCCAAGGCAATGATACCCAGACAATGTGGGACTATCGCTCAGATTCATTGCTCCTTTTTTCTCTCTCTCTCTCTTATTTTTTTCTTTATTTTGGGCAAAGGTAACAGAACTTCATTGCTTCTAGTTATGGTTGTTGAATCAGTGTGTGATTTGGGTACCCTATATAATGGTTTAAAAAAAAGATAGATGATGCTGCTGATGATGAAGAACCATGCAGAGATAGCTTGTATGATCTAAATCAATAAGCATTTGCTCTAATCGGATGCCAACTGTATGCTATGGGAGAAACATGAAGTATAAGAGGTATGTTTATACAAAAGAAACTGACTGCTTAAAAAAAAGGGGATAATGGCTCCTAACGCCAGATGGTGTTTAAATGAGAACGTCACTTTTTATCCCACAACATTAAAGTGTGATTTATTATTGTGCCATGTGGCACATCTAAATTGCCCAAGTGCAATCCATTGTTGGAACGTCTCAAAGGATCATGCTTCTAAGTGAATTTAAACTATCCGATTGATAAACTTTAATGTCAGCCATCAAAATTAAGAACTATTGATATTAAGAGTGTGTGGATCAGATGTATCTGATCTCCTTTTGACCCATAGCAACTAAAATTGATGATATTTCATTTTGATTGTATGCATTTCTAAGATCATAAGTCAATAAATGATATAAGATCGTTTAAATACTACTTGATGCATAAATGATGGTCAGGAGAGTCAGTCCCTTGTCTAATAGTACTCCCATGGTCTCAACATCTAGTGCATGAAAGATTGAGAGAAAAAATGATCTATATTGTCTGATTTAAAACGGTCAATGTTTTTGGGGTTGGTAACCCTAGAGATTTGGTAGATGCAACTAGAGCTACTCCTGTATATTTGCATAGGGGAGTGTTTTGTAATAGAGGCCTGGTACGCCTCGCACCTGTTTGAGTGCTTACGTTACCTTTTCAGTAAGGGCGTTTTGAGTGTAATCCGTGAAGGGCTAATGGGAGGGGTGGGGACCTCGGCAACTCCTTTGTTGACTTTAAAAAGAAAACTTTGAGGCTTTATTGCCATCTGTCCAATTTGTTTTGTTTGTTTTATAATAAAAAAAAAACAAGAACGGTAACCCCTTTCAAAAAGCATTTTTAGGGGCGGAAAAATGGGTGAAAAGTATATTTCACCCAAAAACCTATCACTTCTAGGCTTCGAGCTGAAAAAAATGTTGGCCCATATCACTTCTCACACAATAACATTTTAAGCGTATGATAGACCTTTTGAGAAGCAAGCATTTGCTTCCAATACGGCTATATAAAAAGGTGCTTTCTAAAAAAGAGTTGCAAAATAAGATCGTAGGCTTTCTTTGGCAAAGTTGTTTCAAAAAACACTTTTTAAGGCAAGATATTAGTTGAGAACCCTTTCCACCAAAGAACTTGGCCATTTCTGCTGAAAATAGAAAAGCAATTACAAGCTGCTTCTCCAAACACACCATTTTCTCTTAGAGGTTGTCAAGTCCTTGGGTGAAAAGTGTTTCTCAACCAATATTTTACTTTTAAAAGAGCTTTCTGGAAGCAATTTCACCAAACAAGGCCAAGTGCTTTTTAACTTTTCACTGTATTACTTGTATAAAAAATTTCACTTCCGCTAATCTTTATAGCCAAACAAGTAACTTGGTTGTCCTCAAGGTCCTCAAACATCATCTTTTCGCCCAATGGCAATAAGTGTAGTTAACTCCGCCTTTGAAATAGAGTATGTGGAGACTGGAGAGTCATCATTATAGCCTAAGGTTGCATTTAGGTTAGCTCTTTCGGGCCAAAGTGTGGCTCTTGTGCTCTATGGGTCCAGGAGGAAATTTTTTTGCGTTTGGTAACACAATTTCTCCCCTTTATTTGCTCTGACAAGGAGCCATTTTAAGCGATATAATTGTTCTATGTCTGCGAGCAAATTTTTAATCTGCTCTCGCATGATGCTACGTCTACTCTTATAAGAGCTAACCTAAACACTGCCTTATCCTATCTATTTAGGATGTGGAGATTGGAGAGTGGTTCCAAATTTGATTTCTCCATCATTTTCCCTACTTGTACCACCAACTAATTATTTATTCTTAATAGGGTCCTCTTAATTGTAAGCTAAATAATAAGAAGGAATATATATAATCTTATAACTCTAACAGCATTTGGCTACATGCCACATCAGGTTGACTTTTAACTCACCTGATGTGACATGCAACTATTAGGAGCTCTGAGCTCATGTCTCATGACTTGAGTCATATATTAATTTTTCATATATATATATATATATATATATATATATATATATATATATATATATATATATATATATATATGGGAGCCAACCGATTAGGTCCTCTAATGGAGGATGGTGACCGTCTTTCAAGATCCACGTGGAGCTCCACGTGGCACCCAAAATACTTTTTGGGTGCCACGTGAAGTACAGGTGAATAATTTAGATCAATTTTTTTTTTTTTTTTAAATAAATTTTTATTTTAAACTCATAAGTCAAAGTTTAACTATTTTATTGGTCTAAATTTCACAGTCCAAAAAATACACGGTGAAGATGAGTTTTTAATTTTTTTTTAAAGATAATCTAAGCAATGCACCCAAAGTCTACGGGACATCGAAACTCTATTTTGAATGTCATGTGGAGCTCCATGTGAAAGGTTGAAGAACGATGACCGTCCTCCCATAAAGGACGGATCCCTTTTCTTTTATATATATATATATATATACTTAAATATTTTGAACTGCTTAAAAGTTATGTCCATCACATAAAAATAATAGCCGGAAGGATGGTAGGATTTCTTTCATGTTTAGGAATTTGATTTGATTTCCCAATTAAAGTTTCCCTACTATCAAAGGTATCCTAAAGAGAAATGAGCCAAGAAATAAGACCCAGTTAAAAGTACCCAAAAAGATAACTTAAAGGAGAAATGAGATGAGACATAAGAGATACGTCAACTATTTTTTCAGAAGAGTCCAAAGTTACCCAAACAGGTGGAATCAATGTGATGAGTTGTAGCCTGAACATATCATTCCCAAAGGAAGTGGTTTTACAAATTTTCTATTTAAATAAAGCATCCAAGGGAATACGCCCGCGCCCACAAGATGGCCTATGCATCCAGGGGCCAGATCATATGTCAAGTGGCATGATTACCCAAAACGAATACTGTTTTGTGTTGGTCAGCCATGGGACATACGATTTAAAATATATATTTTATTTTTATTTTTTGCCCTTCATTTGATTGATCAAACATAAGATAACGTCCCAAAACTTTGATGTATTGATTTTTCTCAATTTGACCACATTTTTAACAGTGGAAAAATTATAATTTTTTTTTTAATAAGATCTGATTGACCTTGACTAAATTATTGTGGCACCTAATTCTCATGATGGACGCCACATAATGACCAACTTATGATAGATGTTGAGATTTCTCTACACCCTGGCGCATAGTCCCGAAGCTCTTTAAATAAAGAGACCTGGGACTATGCTTCTGGACCCAGGAATAATCTCTGCTTCCACACCATCTGGACATTACATGGAACCATTACGAAGATCACATGCCCCGATAACTTAGATAAGATTGATGAAATGTCATACAGAAAATTTGGACACGATCTAATATATATCTACTGTTGAAAATATGGTCAAAACTCAAAAGGATTCAACTTCATGCACCAAATTTATGAGGCGTTATGATATGGTATATATATATATATATATATATATATATATATATATATATATATATATATATATATATATATATATATATATATATAATCGCATGCTTATGGCCGATCATGCCACGTGGCATGTGTTCTCCATGCACCCTGACACATTCTCCCTATTCCCTTTAATCAAATATAATTTCAAAGGAAATTTGACCCGTTTGTTTTGAAGTCATATATGAAGGCTGAGATTAGTTCCAAGATCAATGATTTAGAATTTTAAACTGTTTTGTAATAAGAGAATTTGTTGACTACATATATAATATAACTCCAGTAATTGACATATCTTTGATCAATCAATGTACTTTAATCTCAATCGTTGAAAAAACATATTTTATCAATCCAAATGGTCCAACACAGAGTCCACCCTTGGCATGTATGAGCCAAAGAATGAAGCTTATGAGGATTGGAACCATCCGACCAATTCATCAGTGCACTTTAATATCAACATTTGAAAAGTGTACAAATATATTAGATTGGTTAGATTGGAGAAGTCAAATCCCCACTTAGTGTATTTTCAAGCCAGTCTGAGTTATAGTGTTAACGACTTAGATTCCTCAAAAATGAAACATGTTCATTTAGCACCAATCTGATCATAAGGTGTGATTTTCAAGCCAACATGATCTATAGTGTTATCGACTTAGATTCCTCAAAAATGAACCAAAACTTCGGTAGCCGGTGACTTACGGGTTCTATGGGACCTATTGTCTACATCCCATCAATCGCACACAGAATGCTCAAATGAGCCTTTCTTTTTCTATTATTTAATAGGGTATAGGTGGCCTGATAGTAGCTTATTTGGCCCAACACTAATTTGTAGTCACGCGGCATCCAATATTATAATTGGGTGTCATGGATGGGAGCAGCTCAATGATCATAATTATTTTCTAAAAAAAAAATTAACATAAAAAAATATGAACCTGTATAATTAATAGTGGCAACATTAGTGATAAGTGAACGGTAAAACCAAATATGATATTACGGTTTGTTTCATGTGCAATTGACACTTTTGACGGCATGATTTTATGTTTTTTCTATTTTAATTTTTCTCCACATAATAACTGTAATTATTGAGCCGCTTGTCATGGGATCACTCTTCCAACAGTGTCAGCTAGTACGGCACTTAATGCCTGATGCGCTGAGTCAGTCTATCTTTAATACCAACTGTCATGGGGGCATTTTTCGACGTGTCATCAACTCGCGCGGTGTCTCGCTACCGCATGCAATGAAATCAACCAATCTCTTCATCAACTCTGATACCACCCGCTTAGAGGACAGGAACTCCCCTTCGTAGTTACCTTCTTTTCAAGGCCTACCATCCAATAAATCGTGCCCCTTACGACAAGCTCGATTGCACTACTGTTCTATACTTGGTCTGCTCAAGCTTCACTCTATGCACTGCATTAATACCTCGCTTCGCAACAGTATTGGTATGCAGCTCCTTATGTCATCATGTCTTGCTCGCATACCGAATGAAGCTCACAATCGTGGGCCAACCTCATACTGCCATGCTCAACGGAGTCCCACGCAGCCCTTATGCTGTCGTGCTCTACTGAGTTCCACGCATCGCTCGTGAAGTTGCTCAGCCGTATGCACCGCGACGCGTAGTCCAGGGCCATACTTCAACCCCACCTTGAATGCCACACGGCATCGTTGGGTCAACATCCTAAGCCCATCCTTTCAGGCCTAGGAGACACTTGCGCCCCCTCTGACAACGCAAGGCCCCGTGTGGGTGGAAGACATTCCCCAACACCTCTTTCACATAGATGGTCCAAACACCATCTATGGGTAAACAACTAAAGGACCTCAAACACGCCGGTTTGACATACTCTCATGGCACACGTATTTTACTCGTGGCACACAGTATCAAGTCCCAACCAACACGCACATGACTCCCCGCATCATCCTCCTATGCGACCGTGTCGCGTCCTCGCAGCGCGATCACATCACGAGGCCCTCCTGACCCTATGTCGCGTGCCCTCCTGACACCTATTGTCGTGTCGTCCCAACACCAAGATGTTGCGTGCCCTCTTGACACCACATCGCGTGCCCCAGACACCATGTTACAAGCTCAAATATTGACCCCGTCACACGCTCCTATCGATGGCAGCCAATCATGTGATTGGGTGTCATGTGAGTGCAAATTAGTGTGGGACCAGATAAGTTACATAGTCCATAATACTAAGCTAATTTTACCCTATTTAATAATATAATTAATAATTTCATTTTGATGAGGATTGAGCATAGCGACAAATTTTGCCAAATTATAAGTTATCTCACTACAAAAAATAAGACTATTAGTTGGCAATCAAAACTCTCGCTATTAATGAAAAAAACTGTTGCTAATATCATCGTTGCTAATAGTCTTATTTTTTGTAGTGCCTGATCCTTAGTTTCGGGCATGGACCAGGCTACCTCTGCCCAATTTAGGCATTTATCCATTTATTTACTAGGTAGAGTGACAAATTTTGGTGAAAAGGGGATTTGACGAAATTTTGATAATTTGTTATATATATTTAAAATTTTTATTTTTTTATTTTAAATATGATAATAATTTAGTATATATTTTAATATTTTTTCTTAAAATATTAAATATATTTTTCTATATATTAATAATCCTTGATTTCTTTCGAAAAGTTATTGAGATTAATCCAAAATATATCGAAAGGATCCTCCACCGAAAAATTGCCGACAACGAAATTTGTCACCATACATTAGTTTCAAGATGGTGACTTAGCATGGAAGATTCGTTTTATTCCATTTTAGAATTTGACTGTGAGGAGAAGATTTGATGACTTAGTAATGGCTCCCTTTCACAAAGGAAACCATTACTCACCCTTCGGCCCCTCCCATTACACCTTACCTAAGAGCGCCCTTTTTGACACTTAAGTCACTTTTTGAGATGTACACCATATATAATTATCATGTATTTTGTATGATTTGACACTTATGATCTTAAAATTAAATTTATAAAATATTGGAACAAAAGAGATCTCTCCTATTTGATTCAATGCAATCTAACGCTATCCAAAATTATCGGTTTCAGTCTCCGCCGAAATGATAATTTGGACCGAAGTTTCGGTCTAAATTTGTATGGGATTCAAACTTTCGGCCGAAGTATTGGCCAAATTTTCAGTTTTCGGCTGAAATTTCAGTTCAAATTTTAGATTTCGGTCAAGCCCAAAATTGAAATTTTACCCGATATTTTGATCCTTGGTCTATGGTAACCATTAATTTTAGATGGCGCTCGACAACTCTGAATCAAATTGTGAAGATTATTTTTCATCTCAGTCATTTACACTAAAGATTTTTAAATCATGATGCACCTCTCAGATGGTACACATTACAAAAAGTGACTTCTGTACATAGTCACTTGGCCATCACGCCACTTACTATTCGTAACTCATTTTCTATGTTGTTGTTCTTGTCCCTTAAAGGAAATCTTGGTTCTGCCACTACATATAAAGTGGAGGCACATGTGTTATTTTGTGCAATCTTATTTTTCTTATAAAAATTTCTGATTTTGATGAATTTTTTTTTTTTTTTAAATTTTTATCATTATCATATATGCTTTAATAGTGTTGTATTTTTGTGATTGTAAATTGCTAATGTATGCAGGTTATGTAATACACTTATATTATTTAAAGACAAATTTTAACTTTAAATATATTGACATATATTTTTAGTCTTATAAAAAAAAAACATATATTTTTGTGTATTTTATTTATTTATTTATTTTAATTCCCAAATTTGTGCCAAAATTTTTCCCAATTATTTAAAAATTTATCCGAAGTAATAACACCATTAATTCAGGGGTAATGGGTGACAGTTTTTAACTTTAAATATATTAACATATATTTTTTTATATTTTAATAATTTATTATTATTTTAGAATTTCCAAATTTGTGCCGAAATTTTCCTCATATCTTTCAAAATTTATCCGAAGTAAAAAGACGTCTCTTCCAAAATAACTCAGCAAAATAACCCTATAAATTTAGGATAACGGGTGATTCCTCGTAAAGAGAGTCGCAATGGTGAAGCCTAGGCGACTGTTTACTATTAGGCCCTGTTTGATAGTAATGAAACTCCAAAGAGGAAATGAAATCAATTTCTTAGTTGATTTCCTAAGAAATGATTTCCTTTAGAAATTGATTTTCCATTATTTGATTAGTGTGTTTGAGAAATGAATTTCATTGGAAATTGATTTCTCTTATTTGATTAGTATCTTTGAAAATGAATTTTTAAAATTTGATAATTTATTATTAAAGTCAAATATTAACCAATAATTTTTTTAATAATATTCTATTATGTTTCAAATTAATACCATCGTAATCACTATTTATTATTAAGTTACATAAGTTAGAGTTTGAAAAGTCAAACTCAAATAAAAAGTCAAATTTTGACCGAACTTAAAATTTTGATATAAAAAAATATGTAAAACTAAATAACAAAGTTATAAATTCTAGTATCTACTTTAAGTTTATACGTTGAAATGAAATTAAATTTTTATAAAAGTCAAACTTTGACTAAAATTTTAACTTTGACTAAAAGAAAATTTTGCAATGTACCGACAAGTTATAAAAGTTCAATTGTAAATTAATATAACAATATTTATATATATCTTTAGGTTATACTAGTCAAAATTTGATCAAATATTTACTTTTAATAAAAGTCAAACTTTGAATAAACGTAAAACTTTGATTAATAAAATTTTTTAAGATTAAAGTACAAAGTTATATAGTAAATGCTAATATGTATTATATGTTGAAACAAAATTAAAGTTTTAAACTTGAAAGAAAATTCAATTTTTTTAAAAAGTCAAACTTTGACTAATAAAAAATTCGACAATCTACCATCAACTTACAAATTAACATAACAGTATTCATAATCATCGCTAGGTTATACTAATAAAAACTTTAATTAAATATCAACTTTTTAAAAAGTCAAACTTTGACCAAATATAAAAAAAAGTAAAATAAAATTTGGTAATGTACTAAAAAAATTATAATCTCATTGGGGATACAAAAGTTCAAAAAAATTAAATTGTGTTAAAAAGTCAAAGCTTGACCAAATATCAAACCTTGACTAATTAAAATTTATATTATCAAAATATAAATAATAATAGTAGTAATCACTATCTACTGTCAATATACATTTTTCAACTTTTGACTAAAGTCAATATTTGACTAAAAGTCAAACTTTGACCAATAAAAATGAGGCAATGTATTTTTAAATTATAAATAAAAATAATGATAGATATTTTTAATTATAATATTTTACGAATACAAATTTATAACATTTTATGGAAAATCGAACTTTGACCAAGAAAACATTGTACTAATACGATATAAATTTATGTAGTAGTAGACTCTATTTATAAGCAGATTTTAAGTTTGACTAAAAATAAAATTTGTACAAAAGTCAAAGTTTGACTAAAAGTTAAAGTTTGACTAAAGGTCAAACCATTGACTAATACAATTGAGAATCTAGTATCAAATTATACATCAATACGAAAATATTTTTTTTTCGTCATCAAATTATTAGAGTCTAAGTTTAATAAAAAATAAATTTTAATTAAAAGTCAAAGTTTGACCTTAAGTCACCCTTTGACCATTAAAAATTTGATAATATATTACTAACTTACAACTTATTATCATGTTTTTAGTAGTCAAAGTTTTATCAAAAGTCAAAACTTTATATAGCTTATAAATCCAATTAAAGTTTGATTAAAATTCAAACTTTGACTAAAGTCAAATATTAGCTGAAAATAGTATGATCTAGATAATGTAGTGGTCATAGTGATCGGACTAGTATGATGGTCATAGAAATTTAAGTTACTTTTTAATAGTTAATTTTTATTTTTTTTTTGCTTTTCAGTTTTTTACAAGTAACTTTAGATTTCAAATAACAAAATATTATTATTTTGTTAGTAGGAAATTCAATTTCAGCCACTTGAAAAGTTGAAATGATTTCCTGCTGAAATGATTTGGTGTATGAAAATTCAATTTCATTTCCATCTCCTTAAATAGCTATCAAACAACAACAATTGGAAACTAAGTTTCATTTTCACAATGAAATTATATTTCCATATTATCAAATAAGGCCTTAACCCCACAAATGATAATGATATTTTCAATTAAAAATGTATAATTTTATTGAAAGTTGGGGATAATTTGGTCATATGATTTTCATTTTTAAATAGATTAACATTTGTTATTGTGTTGGCTCATATGTAATCACAACCAATTTTCATCTAGGAGAAGATATAATGTACTTATTCTACGCCCAAGCAGGGGCCTAGGAGGAAGGCTCATAAGAAACCTAATATCGTACATTTTGACAATTGGATTATTTTTTTTTAATTATAATAAATTTGGGTATCCATCTCAAAGTCAATTGGCGATGATGAGTGGAAGGGCCCAAGATCTGAATACCCGATGTGAGACTAAACTTCAACACACCCTTGCACATATTGACCAAACTGAGTCAAATCGTGTGAACAATTAGAGATCGCCGCCTACGTGATTTTAAGATGGATACCTAAATTTATGCTAATGAAAATCAAATACAAATATCAATTGGTAATCAGAGGAGAGATAAAGCTATGATACCAATGTGGGATTAAACTTGAACAAGTAGAACATATGATGTTTGTGCCAGAGCACCCGATACAAACTCTCCTTTAAAGGCAATGGTCCACCTCACTAGTTTACTTTGAATATATAACATAGGTGATACCGACTCACAGAGCCAGCTATAACTTAAATATTAAATGAAAAAGAGGTCGTATATGTCAAAAGATGGCATTTACATTTGTCAGTGACCTTGAAATCTGTGGAAGTATGATTATATATTCATTGTGGATGGGCCACTTTCTTTGGATCAAGGTGTTAAACTCGGTATCGTTATCGGGTATAAAAAAAAAAGAAAAAAAGACAAGGTCTCAGCTCAAACTAGTACGTATTGGCCGATACCCGATACCGATATCAAGTTGGAGGATCGGTACGCATCTGTTTGCCAAAAAATCGATACGAATCGCCGATAGGTATCGGTATCGGCCGATTTTTGATACCTTGTTTTGGATATGTGGCAATACTTTATCATCAAAGTATGCCATGTGATAACCCGGGTATTTTAACATAAACTTTACTTGTTGGGTTGGGTCGAGCATGCGGCATCCAACCCGACCATCACGTTATATTGGGTTGACTACAAGGTTTGGTATAAAAAATCGGCTC
Organism: Chloranthus sessilifolius; assembly: GCA_021018995.1. Classification (NCBI taxonomy): domain Eukaryota; kingdom Viridiplantae; phylum Streptophyta; class Magnoliopsida; order Chloranthales; family Chloranthaceae; genus Chloranthus; species Chloranthus sessilifolius. The sequence continues at coordinate 108,898,008 of CM037595.1, forward strand.
GGGTAAATTTGAGCTGACCCGATATTTTATATATAAAATAAGGCGGAAATAAGAGGTGTTCGAAGTATATCATGTGATGCCAAGACTATTATCTAGGATTGTCAGTGGGTCGAGCCGATGACCAATCTGCACGACCTGTGTATTTTATACGCTTGGGAACATAAACTTGACTTGTCAGGTTGGATCCGGGATGAGGCATACAACCAACCATGTTGTTAGAACCGGTCGGGTTGGGTCGACTAAAAGGTTAGGTTAGGTATAAAAAATCGGTTCGGGTCAAACTGACTTGACCCGATTATATGTTAAAGATGGAAAGGATAGTCGGGGACGGTTGGATCGGCTAAGGTCGGGTGCATCATCTGATGGGTCGGGTCGAGCATATGGCAATTTCCCGTCAGGTGGACAAACTTTTGGCCCTTCTCGACCTGTTGGCATCCCTGTAGTTATCTAAGGATTTGTGGTGTCAGAGATTGCATAAGAAAAATTAGAGAAAAGTATAAACACTACAAAAAACAAGACTATTAGCGGCAGCCAAAAACTGCCGCTAATACTCTTGCCGCAAATAGTCTTTAATAGTTTTTTTTGTTAATAGTAAAAAACTGTCGCTAATAATCTTTTTTTTTAGTGGAAAATGAGCCTCATTTATATTTTAATTACAAAAAAGGTCCAAAAAAATAATAATTATGTATGCATTCCTCGTACACGTGTCAGATGCCTAATAAAAAAAGCCCAAAAATAAATTTAAACAAATAAGAATTTGTTGGCAAGGACAACATTATAATTATCCATTTAAATTGATCAGTGCCCTACGTGGCTTGATATGTATGATTATCCGTTTTAGGTGAGCGGGGGGGACTATTTTATGAAAAGATATGCTATTTTATGAAAAGCTCAAAAAATGATATATCTTGCCATTCAAAGTGAGCAAATGCATTTAAAATGAATTGTCAAACACTTTTAAAATGAATGATTTTTTAAAAATCATTTTTACCGTTTACATTAAAAGGATGTTTGAGCACGCTGAATATCAAATTGAATATGTTTTTTTTTATGCAATCTTTAATTCACCATATCATCACATTTGGTCCTTCGCATTAGGTGGCAAACTTCGTAAAGAACAGTGTCATATGTCCAAAATTAGTGACCCATTCATAATCTAGATTGGGAATGGGTGGGTTACCTTATAAATTTTTTATTTATAAAATTCTCCTCTAAATTTTCTCTTATATAATCATTTCTAATCTTATCCTTTCTTGTTATTCCACTCATCCATATACCTAAATACATTTCAACCATATATATAGCCTATTTTCATTGTTGCTCCTCATCGCAAGATTCAAAAATACTTCATAAAGTAATGTAGGTCTTAGTCTTACTAATCCCACTCACCTTTCTTTATGTCGTTCAACCCAAGGATTAAAATATCGGTTAAAATTTCAGTTTTGGGCATGACCGAAACCAAAAATTTGGATTGAAATTTCGATCGAAAACCGATAATTTGGCTGAGATTTCAATAGAAATTTTTATTCTCACACAAAATATGACCGAAATTTCGGTCCAAATTATTGTTTCGGTGAGGACCGAAATCGATAGTTTAGATCGAAATTTCGGTCATTTCCGCCGAAATTTTGATCCTTGGTTCAGCCTACATTGACCCTATTTAAAATGTCCTGCCTATGCTTACCATCTAATTGTATAGCGCTAAAATTTATGTTAGTGTGATACTAAGTGATCTTTATTCTAACTAAAGTCTCTTTTCAAACTATATAATTCATGTGAGGAAAATTTCGTATATTTCATCTTTATTATGCTAGTTTTCAAACATTTCAACCTACATCAATTCTCTATGGTTATGTCTTATCATTTACTTATTTCTTTGTTTAGGTAATTAATTGGTATCATATTATCTGTAAGCATGGTTCAAAACTTTGGCTGAAATGTTTCGGTTTTTGTCTCCACCGAAATTGAAACAAAAACCTAAAATTTCGGTTCTGTATGTATGGTATTAAAGTTTTTGATCAAAATTCAAAATTTTAATTTCGGTCCAGCCCGAAACCAAAATCTGAAAATTTGATCCTTATCTGTAAGTGACATAAAATATATATCTAATATAATATCATTTTGTATGTCAATTGTATTTGATCCTTATTTGTAAGTATCATAAAATATATATCTAATATAATATCATCTTTAATGTCAATTGTTAATTCATCTATAGATAAAAAGCAAACTAATATAAGCTCAAGACAAACCTTAATGTAGCCCAACTCCGATTGGAAACTTAGTCATCTCTTCACACATAATTGTTACACTCGTTGCTGTCCTTTCATATATCTCTTGAATAATTTCAATACAATCATTCAAGGTGTATTCTATTTTTAATGTCCACTGAAATGTATATCTCCCACTTTGCCATATCTCCGCGATACCAATAAAAATTATTATAATTTTCTTAATACGAAATTAATTTCAATTATTGATTTTTACAGCATAAACCTAAGTTGATTCTCATATATATTGATTATACTCTCAAGGATTGTTCTACTATTCTCTCTAAGTTCAATAGTTGACACAATATGATATAACTCCTATAGACTTAATAATCAAAATAGTATTTTCTAAAAAATAATAATCAAAATAGAGCATTGGACCGCGACATCGTTTTATATATATATATATATATATATATATATATATATATAGAGAGAGAGAGAGAGAGAGAGAGAGAGAGAGAGAGAGGAAAAGGCTTCCGTCCTCCAACCTTTCACGTGGAGTTTTATGTAGCACCCAAAATATTTTTTTGGTGCTACGTGGACCTTGGGTGCATTGTTTAGATTATCTTTGAAAAAAAAAAAATTAAAACTCATTTCTAATGTGTATATTTTGAACCATGAAATATGAATCAATGAAAATCGTCAAATTTTGACTTGTGGGTTAAAAAAGAAAATTTCAAATTTTTTTTTTAATATTGATCTAAACTGTCCACTTATGCTCCACGTGACACCCAAAAAGTGTTTTGGGTGCCACGTGGAGCTCCATATGGATCTTGAAGGACTTTCGGTCACCGTCCTCTATTGGAAGACCTAATCGGCTCCCATATATATATATATATATATATATATATATATATATATATATATATATATATATCATTTTCTTTTTATTTATTTCCTTAAGTTAGGCCATCACTCTCCATGATCTATTGTAAGAAATAACCTAATTCGTCGAGATCATCTATGTTTTTTTACCTCAATAAAGGAGACTACTTTAAGATGATAAAGCAAAAGGTAACTCTATTAGCCGCCACGCAATTTCTGAAAGCGCTTATGTGTGCAATCCCTTCACAATCATTAATTGCTTAAGATTAGATGAAATTGTATTTCACCCCAAACTTCTACATAATAGTTCTTGAGATCATGTCACACCTATCAAACGGCTAATTTTTTATTCCACATGTCATAGATCCCCCAAAAATGCCCTTTGAATTATATGTCACACATTACATTCAAACGTGATTTTAAGGTCATTTTCTTGGAATTTGTGACATGTGGTATAAAAAATTGACCGTTTGATAGGTGTGACATGATCTCAAAATCCAATACATGGAAGACTAGGGTGAAACACGACATCCATCATCTGATTTGAGGCAATCAATAGTTTTCAAAGTTTCCGATGTGAGCGCTTTCAAAGATTGCGAGGGCGCTAATAGAGGTACCCTAAAGCAAACGCTCAACACTTGAGACGCGGGAAGACTAATAAAAGCTAAGTTAATATTTTTATATTAATTTATTCCCATTAGATTATTGAGTCTTGATATTGGATGGTGACTCCCAAGTTGTCAGGGACTAAAAAGTCTGTAATACGATAGAGACATTAGCCCAGTTGGTACGCTCCCTCTAATGTGAGGGACTAAGTCGTGGGTTCGAGCACATTGCTAGCAACTGTCACATATGTATACGTGCCTGCTCCTCGATTCTCAAGATTGTCTCACTTGAATGATCGTATAATAAAAAAAAAACAGTGCATAATAACAAATGTCATTGGTTGGGGCACATAAAGGAGTAGCATTGGGCTTAAATATTTATCATTTTTTCATAAGGTCCGACTCAAACCTGGCCTATTGGTAGTAGAATTTGGAGCCCACCCGGTTGCCACCCTTAGGGACCATCCATACGCATAATACCAAGAAATGGTGGTGCACTGCACTAAAAGATGATTCCTCTCCCATTTCCGCTAACAAATGGTCAAGTGCTCTTTAGCTAGAAGTCTAATCCAAAAGGTAACAAAATTGGTATTGGTATTGAGTATCGATGGTTGGAGGGATACAAATCGGCTAATTTGTATCGGCCTATTTAATATATATATATATAAAGGTATCGTTCGATATCTGATACATATCGGCTTAAACAGGCTCGTATTGACCGATACTGATACCGAAACATATCAATGCCGATATGCATCGATTTGTCGAAAAACCGATATATATCGATATGGGCTGATATTTGATTCCTTGGTCTAATCAATGGTACACCTTTTTGATTAGTTGTCACATAAATCAATATGATGATTCTAATTGGCCAATCAATTTCTTGCTTTCAACTTAATTGAAACCTTTAGCTGTTTGGATGGTGTTAGCGTTAAGCGGTACGTGCACACAAAATACGCCCTGATAAGTTGATAACTATCTCAATTCCTCTTTATCATGATAATTACTCTATTCGGTTGTCTAAATCAATTGGAAACCACTTCAAACAGTTATATTTGTAATCTTATTCATGGTCACTAAATCGAGGTTCGGCGATAATTCAGCCAGGTTAAAAGTTCGGAAGAAAATCGGTGAGAAAATTTTTAAAATTTAGAACTGTAATTTAAAAGAATATATATTAAAAATTTAAGTAAGTTGCAACTTTTTTGAAAAATTCGGAAATTATTCGTGATTAAGAAATTTTTTATAAAAATCTGGATTAATTCAGGGGACCTTAAATTCGTGAATAATATTCCCGAATTATTAAAAAAATCAGCAGTTTTCGTGATTATGATCTTATTTATACATTCTGAGATAATTATATAAAGCACAATGTCTTCAATTTGTGAAGATTTGTATTTCTATCTGGTTCTCCTCTCTTTTCATCTTTTTTTCATTTCTTCTTTATTTTATAATTTTATCGGATCAGATGGTCCCTAAAACCATTTGTAATGCTCAATTTAAAAAAGAATAGTAATTGATCATTGAAAAAAAAAATAGTGACTGAATTTTAGTATCCATTTAGTTGTTTGCTTTGGATGGATGACATTGTCAAATCAGTTTTAAGGGATAATCAGAGAAGCATGCCTCAAAAATAAACTTTTTAGCAAAAAATACTTGACTTCAAACGTTTTAGAAAAACGATGTTTTCATGGATTTTGGAAATTCAGAAAACTGTGCAAGCCAGTTTTTTTACAAATGTTTTAGAAAAAATAGTGCATTCATGATTTTCTGAAGTTCTAAAATATGTGAAAGCACCATTTCTTTTAAAACGTTTGAAGTCAGGATCTTCTTTGCTAAAAAGTTTGTTTTTTAGGTGTTGTTTTCTAAAGTGTCCCAATTTTAACCTACCATCTTCTTAGTAGAGATCACACTTTCTAAGACTTCTCCAATTTTTTTTATGGCATTCAACTGGTCTGTTGGTATTTTGGCTGCACAATGGGAAAATGGCAGAAATCCGACCTGACTTGACCCAATGGGTCAAAGGCAAGGTGTCAAATCAGGTATCGGTTTGCCCAAGGCCGATATGAATCGGCCAAAACGTATAAGCCAATTTTATTTATTTATTTATTTAAAAAAGAAAGAAACAAAAACTCGATTGAAGCCAAGATGTATCGGCAGATACCCGTTACGTATCGGCGATACCGATACGTATCAGTCTGGCCGAAAACCGATACTTATCGGTATCAGCCGATATTTGATACCTTGGCCAAGGGTATATTCCCACCCATCCCAGTAAAAAACTTCTATTTTCCATGATATTATATGTAAAGTTTTGAGTTGGGTCAGGTCGAATGTCTCATACGGACCCGAACGGACGACTCAAGTTTATAGGGTCAACTTGACCTGATAAAAAGTTTTTAGGCACCTAATTTGCTCATCTCGAAATGATCTATAGTATCAGGTCGAATGTCTCACCCGATAAAAAGTTGGGTCAGGCATTTGGGTATAGGGTCAACTTGACCTGATAACAACACTAATGTCTAAGTAGCACAGACCATTTCGAGATGAGCAAATTAGGTGCCTAACACATTTCTAAGGTCTCATGAACAAGCACCCCACCAAGGGTTGTCGCAATGGTTCACGACTTGGGTTTGCTCCCCAAAGTCATGGGTTCGACCCATGGATTCTACCGACTCCGCTCTATTAACTTGGTTTTACGGAAATAATCGCGGCATGGATAGGGCATTCCACTGGTACATATAGCCATATGACCTCATTAAAAGAGATTAAATTTTTATTGAATACTTGTCGGTTATATGTAGATTTTATATGGCCATATATACCAACAGAATATTGAGGAGGACATCCGAGATGAAAAAGAGAAAAAAAGTGTTTTATGCTGATTTTATATGTATTATGAAAAAAAATAAATTGTGATTATGCTAATGATCCTCTTAAATGAGTTCTCCCAAATAATTCTCCATAAGAATAATAATAATAAAAAAACCTCTAAATTTTCGATGGTTGCTAAAAAAATATTTGTAATATTGCTCTTTAGTTTATATGGTATTAAAAAAGGGGGAAAAAAAAGAAAGATTAGTCTTAGTGTCCATTTTACTGTTTGCTTTATGGCTAATAGTGCCCATTTAATTGTTTGCTTTATGGCTAACATTTTCAAACCAACATATGGGTACCCTTATTTACAAGTTGCAGCCAAATATTTTGTATCCTCAATTAAATTTTTAGTAGATGAAAACCGTCTCACACAATAGATTTTTAGATTATAACACACCTATAAGATAGCCAAATGTTGACTTTACATGACACATTATTAAAAGTGACCTCCAAATGTTGACTTCACATGATACATTATCAAAAGTGACCTGAGAACTCCTTCTCATGGCATGCCCATGATCACAAATTTTTAGGGATGAGTGCCATGTTAAATCAACATCTAACCATTTGAGATGTGTGTTATGATTGAAAGATTTGTTGCGTAGAAGATTGAGATGAAAAATAATTCAATCATTTGATTCAAAGTAGTCAATAATTTTCATATGCGAAAACCCTAATTGTTGATATAGAATATTTGAGGTGCAAATATCAGTTCTAGATTGGACCCAACTCTCTTGACGAACATGTAAACACAAATAGGGTGTTTAAATGCTCTTATACCATCAATTGTTTAAGATTTGGGTGATTCACACCGTCAAAGTAATATATCATAGCTTGAAGTGTGAAGGGCCCAAAAATAATATTTTAGGGAGATTTAAACCATCCGATCCATGGACTATAACATCACCCATTGTTTTACCGTTCATCAAATGGATGATTCACCAATTTGGGTGTTCAAATGTTGGTCAGCAGTCATTACCCCTCCTAGATTACTATAGACAATTGAACAGTTGACTGATGTCAGGATCTTTAAAAGCTTAGACTGTAGACTCATTTAGTAGGCATTTTGCTATTTTTATGAGGGTAAACAAGCTTGGTTCTATGGACGAGGTAACTTACAAGGTCCCACGGATTTGCAGCCACATAGCACTTAATCTTATGGTCGAATTATAAGGAATGAGAGCTACTCGAAGATGATAACTATTTTACCAAAAAAATTAAAATATAAAATTACGTAATTAATGGCATTAATCATGATAAGAAATGAACATTAACACCAAATGTATTTTACTGTTCATCTGACGTAGAATTGACCTTTTTAATGGCATAATTATATATTTTTTTATTCTAATTATTCTTCACTGAATAATGGAAATTATTGAGCAGCTCCTATCCTTGGTATTTGATCATGTGATTGGGTGGCGCGGGGCTGCAAGATTCATTGTATGATTGGAAGATCTATAGTATCAAGATCCATTGTCTAAAAGATTGGGATGAAAAAAGATCTCCATCATCTGGTCTGAAGCAATGATCAGGTTTAAAGGTTCTAGAGTTGGCATGAATAGAGGTACCCTATTTTATTTTAGTTATGACTGTTCGTAGTCGTTTAATAATAAGAGCCACACAATTTTTCACGGATAAAAATCATAAATTGATTTGAATTAGATGATGAAGATTGTTTTGTATTCCAATCTTCCTCGCATGGCGCGCCAAACCATTGGATGCGGATTCCATATGGCCCACACCCTAAAAGTGAAGATGAGCTCTTTTAAGGTCTATCAAACGGAAGACCGGAATAAAAAACAACCCTGAGTGTTTGATTCAAATCAATCAATAGTTTCCATATGTGAAAAAATTGTGAACTTACTATTAATCCAGTGAGAATAGTCGTACCCTTTATTTATTATTATTATTTTTTGAATCATTGATGACCATTAGATTAAAGGGTAGCTCCGAGCGATCCCTAAAAGTGCCCACGTGTACAACCCCTTAAAAATCGTTGATTGCTTTGGATTTGATGATGAAGATCATGTTTCGCCTCAATCTTCTACAAAAGGGATCTTGAGATCATTTCGCAGTTATCATACCGTCAGTTTTTATTCCACATGCCACAAATCTCAAAAAAAATATGTGCGCAATAGCACACCTCATGCTCAAACATGATTTTAGGGCCATATTGTGGGGATATGTAACATGTTGAATAAAGTACTTACCATCAGATAGATGCACCATGATCTCAAGATCTATTGTGTGAAAGATTAGAGTGAAAAATTATCTCCATAATCAGATCCGAAGTAATCAATGATTTTGAAGGGGTTACACACGTGGGCGCTTTACTACCATTAGAATGAAGAGTAGTATAATAATAAAATTCTTTAAAATTTCTCACAATTTCTTCAAAATTCACTCAAACAGAGTTGGATGAAACTTTCGGTGATTGAAATTATTGATTACCATTAGATTGAGCAGTAGCATAATAATAAATTTCTCACAATTTCTCCAAAATTCATCAAAATAGGGTTAGATAAAACTTTCGATGAAATTTCAATGATTTCTCCCAAATTGCTGAAATTTTATTAATTTAAACGAAATTAACAAAATTTCACCGTAATTAAAGATTTTTTTTAATCTCAACCAATTTAAAACAATAAATAAGACTTTTATGAATATTATATCTTGAAAATAATAAATAAAATTCGTACTCTTTAAAATATTCTCCAAACTTTTTCTAAATTTTCCTGAAATTTATTTAAAATGAACCAAATGACCCTCTACTAAAATATTAAATATTTTAAATTTATATTTTTAGGTCCGTAGCTCTCAAAGTCATGATAGTGCCACGTGGGGCCAATCTGACGCTGAGCAGCGTTCCTGCTCCAGCCTCTGGGTGCTCTTACGAAAAAATCAAAATCTATGAGCACAAAAGTTTAGAGTCAACAGGATATATATGTAATATTCTATTACCCATCGATTTTTTCCCTCCGTTATTAATTAGAAAAATAAATGTGAAAAAATAAGATTTATATATAAATAAAAAAAAACAAAGAAAGCTAAGAAAGCTGAACTCATTTTTAATCTTATAATAAATACCCAAGGGTCACACAAACACCTTTCTATCTCACCTTCATTTGCCCACCACCATTAATAAGATTCCTTCAACACTCTTCTCTTCCATTGGATTGTACAGATTCTCATCTGAAAACCCATTTCAATTTCTGGAAAGATGGCTGGTTTTTCTATTATTCAATCTGTTTTCTATGAGACTAGAATAGAATAACAGTTGTTTTTGGGCTTCTATGCCTTTAAATTTTCAACTCTTTTGGGTTTTGTAGGTTATCTTCTATACCCAGTAATCCAAAGGGTTGAATAAAAAATGTATTTTTGTATAATATAATTCCATTTCTGTAAATTTTTCTTTAAGAATCAGTATTTTAAAAAAAACAAAACAAAGTTAGTGGAGATTGAGAGAAGGGATGGGTAAACAAGGGCCTTGCTATCACTGTGGAGTTACAAGTGAGTTTTTTTATTCATTTTTCATGTTTTTTTTTTGTTTTGAATATTCCAGAAATTTGGGTTTTTTTTTTTAATAAATGAATTTAATTTATTAAAAATTTAATGAGTAATTAAGTAATACCATCCGGGCTAGAGAAACATCTACCCAATAATGAAAATGTTTGTTTGATCAAGAAAAAATATTAATTATGTTTACTTTTTTTTTTTTCTTTTTAATCCTCCTTCTCTGATTGGTTTTTTGTTTATGAATAATTTTTTGTTATTATTGACAGCTTCATGAATTATATAGGTCCTTTGTTTCTTATTGATTTCCCCTGGGTTGTTTTTTTTAGTTTTTGGTTTTAATTTGGTTGGATGTATTCGTTCTTCCAATTTTTATTTTTTGAAGCGTATGCATCCTCAAATGGTCATATATTGATTGTTGCTGATTAATATAATAGTTTGTGGTGAACTTTGTTTCTGTTGATTCAACTATTTGATTTATTATTATTATTATTATTATTTTCCGTTTTTAATATTAAGGTTTCTCTGCCTTATAAATGTAATTTTAATAATATAATAGACTGTGGTGTTGTTTCTGTGGACTCAATTACTTGTTTTTTTTTTTTTTGTTTTTTCCTATTTTAATATTAAGGCTTTTCTTCATATAAATGTAACTTTAATAAATGTAATTTTTCCAATACCCATGTGGAAATTGTTGTTTTCTAATACTAATTCGCCACGATATTAGTGTTATGTTTCTTGCCATGTCATATTCGGCAATGGTTTATAATTTAATTTTCTAAAAAAAATTATATTATAAGGTTCTAATTGTTCATCCTAAATCTTATTTTCAAGCATTTTCTGTTTCAATTGTGCTCAATTTGGCCCGAATCTATATTTTCCATCCATATTAGTTGCAAAAAATCATCTGTTTCTGTTCGTAGAGCTAACCTTGGAGCTAAACTTGGAGTGCATTTAGTTTATGAAGTTCTGTTCTGAGGTATTACCGTTACCTCTGCTACAAAAATTGTAAATTAAAAATTCGAACCCAATTTGGAAATCAACTACACAAATTCCCAAGTTGACTACGTAAACTTTTATAAAAACATGGCGCCCAGTCCCCTGCAATACCGAGTAATCTTTTAGTTTTTGGGTTGAACTATGGCGAAGATAGGCTCCAAATGGGTAAGATATCCTAGTCTGAATTTTTTTCGGAATTACGGAAAGAATAATTCAAAGTGAAAGGTAAGATTCATAATTAGGTGTAATTTGAATTAAATGCTACACTTCAAAATTTTCTTTTGTCTGCGTGCTTGTGATTGGGCGTGTAGGAAGTGGCACGTAGAGCTAGATTTTGGCATGAGAACTTAACCCATAACGAATTCTGTGGTTTTGCTAACATGTATAGTTTGTATTATATCACAGCCACACGATCAGTGTTAGAGTACATTTCAGTTATTTTCTATTAGTTCCTCAACTTGATAAGACAATTTGGATTATAGTTTTTGTGCCATCGAAGAGGTAACGAGTAACGACTACTCATCTCTTTATATAATGTGAATTCACGGCTCAGATTTGGAACTTATGTTTTGGCATGGTTTGGGACTTTGGGGTCAGCGGCTGCCTTGGAAGGTCCTACGATTTAGTTATGACTCGATGGATCAAGGATCGTTCGGTGGAGACATGGGCATCCTATGAAAGGCACTACCTTTGGTGATCTTCCAGAGTTCATGGAAGGAAATAAATCAGCAGAAGGAAGGGTAGGATCTTATACCCCATTGAGCTACCATTCCGACCAAAGTCAATTGATAATGGAACAGGCACAACTCAATGTTTCTGATACCACACGAGCAGGACTCGAACCCCTGACATGTCTCTGATACCACTTGTAGGATCTTATACCCCATTAAGCTACCATTCTGACCAAAACCAATTGGTGATGGAAGAGGCACAACTCGATGTTTCAAGGTGTTAGGAGAGCGTTTCGAGCATGACCCCCCACCCACCCACACACACACACACACACACACACACCCTGGCCCACGTGGGTTGTACAGACCCAACACTTTGCTTTCCTTGGGCAATGCAACTCTGCACCACTCTTTGATCCACTGTAAGTTCATTAATTTTAATGAAACTATAGCTTTAATTTGATAGAAAAACACAATCGGAAGTAGTTACTCTCCCTGCTATGTGGAAAGTGGTCTTTGTTTCAAGAATATGTTCACTAATTTTGTGCCCATCACTTCCATTTTTCATTTATTGCTCAGTTCATTAGAATGATGGGCGTCTGCCACACGCTAAGTATCTAAACACTGGAAGTTAACTATGTGGCAAAGCTCAATGTTACATAATTCTGTCTTCAAATTTCAAATTTGTCTTTGAATTTAGTATTTTGGAACTAAGTTGCGGTGTATCTGTTGACAAGAACTCGTCACTCTAGAGTCTATTCTAAGCTTTTCCTTTCTCCAAAGACAAAAAACATGGCCCTTGGGCTGATTAAAACTTCCCCATCTAAATTAAAAAAAAAAAATCAATAATTTGTTGACAGTTATATTGGAATGAATTATATATAATTAATATTAAATTGCTTTTTATGTCACTGTGGGCCTCAAAAATAGTTTATTACAAGCTTGAGACATTTTGCTCTCCTATGATGTCACTTATATCTTAAGTTGTCTGCTTCAGTATTTTTGTGTATCGTATTGGCCACTGAAATAAAAGTAATGAAACAGGCACTCCTCTATGGCGAAATGGGCCACCGGAAAAGCCAATTTTGTGCAATGCATGTGGATCTAGATGGAGAACAAAAGGTACCCTTGCAAACTACACTCCACTTCATGCCCGCGAAGAACCCATTGACTCGGTGGACTTCAAAGTTTCTAAAGTTAAAAACATATACATTAAGACCAAAGATCAGAAGTTTCGGAAGCCAAAACAGTGCAATTATGACGTTAAAGTTGAAGCCAAAGCACCACATTGTGACCAGAATTTCCGGAAAGTATTGGAGGAAGATACAAGTAATAGATCTAGTTCCGGGTCCGCAACATCGTACTCCGAGAGCTGTGCACAATTTGGCAGCATCGATGCAAGTGATTTGACAGGTTATCGGTCTTTCTCTATTGCTTTCGGTCAAAGATTCCATATAGCTTTTTTTTACTTAGGTTCTCTTATTTAATATTCCATCAGTTTTTTTCTTGAACCCGTGTTCCATACAAGAAAAGGTTATGCTAGAGTTATCTTAATATTAGAAAAGACTTAGTATAAGGTACCCATGGCACTTGGGTCAGTCTCTAACCGACTTCCAGTAAATGTGCCGATAATTTTGAGTGCCAAATCAGTGAAAGGTCGAAAGTCAACTTTCACTGATTTACTTGCTCATATATATCAGTGGATTTCCCAAGGTTTGACCATATGGAAAAAAGGAGATTGATCCAAGTGTCACCTCTGGCGCTTTCGGGTACCTAAACCAGCTCCTTGGTAAAAATGAGTGAAAACAATATTCATGGCTTATCATCTAATTTGCATTGTAATTTCGGAGAGAAATTGTGTTGTAAATGGATATTGTAGTGACGATTTAATTGTAAATCATTATTCATGATGCCTTCTTGTATATCTTTTTGGTCGCTAGAGAAAACACCTTATTTTACTATTTAAAAAGTGTTTCCGTCTTTGAACCTTCGGTACCATTTTTTTCTTCGTCTAATTTCAATGGTATATTAGACTATTCTTGCAGTTATATCTATTTTGTCTTAAATGTCTGCCATCCTGAACAATTAAGCTTCACCTAGGAATATGGATACACTTTGAAGGGATTCAGCTATGTGATATTTTATATTAGAACTTCCATCATCACTGTGTTGGCCTTTTGATGTGTCCACAAAGTACCCTATGTGAAGGAAATTCTACTTTGCCATATGAAATTTCATTGCTACTGAATGTTATCATAAGTTCTTTTGGGTTGGTCGTTTGGGGATTGACTCCTTGAAGTAGAAATTCAGGTGGCTCTTATTTGAATCTAATCTGTGCTCTTGGGTTCAATTGCTATGATTGCATTGCTATTTACAGGTTTAGAAATCGTGAGGGTTTTTTGGATAATTTTTTTGGGGGCTGTGCACTTAGCAAAGGAAAAAAAGAGGGTGTTTTCGGGTGTTACTAACTTAATTTGAGGAAGGTTTAGCTTTACACCTTGGCTGGTATATCTCTTTCTCCTACTTGCATAGGGAGGCAAACTTCATTCGGTATGGTTGATCCCTATTCTCTGGTTATATATATATATATATATATATATATATATATATATATATATATATATATTGGGTTCAATTGTTATGATTGCATTTCTATTTACAGGTTTAGAAATCGTGTTTTGGATATTTTTTTTGGGGGGTGTGCACTTAGCAAAGGAAAAACTGTCATTTTCCTACTGCATATGTGCTCATACAGAAATCACATAGGCTATTTCATATGCCAGATCTAATATGATTGTTGTATGTTTTTACGTGGGATATTTTATTTCAATACCTAACCCAAAATGACAATGATTTTATATTTTTATTGTTGAAAATAAGAGAGCTACGATGATTTTTTTTGTTTTTTTGTTTAAGGGATACAATCATCATCATCATCATCATCACAGCCTTATCCCATCTATTTTGGGTCGGCTTTTCGAGTCCTATTTCTCCACTCGTTTCTGATCAGTGCTAAGCTCTTTGTAACTTCGCGACCCCTCATGTCTCTTCTCACTGTTTCCCTCCAGGTTTTTATTGGTCATCTTCTTCTTCTACTGCCTTGTGCATGTAGTGTCTCAACCCTTGGCACAGGAACGCAATCATGAGTTAAAACCAAGTTGTGAAAACTCTTCCATTGGTTGTTGATAACAATCTCATAAGAAAGCTTTGTGAAAAAAAAAAAGGATTTGATGTATACTGCAAAAAATGAACAAAAAATACCATTTTTTTGGAGAGAAGGAATAATGGATGATATAGTACCATTGTGACAAAATGCAGCATTTTTTTGCCACAATGTAGGAAACACGTATAATACCTGTAGTTTTTAATAAAATGCATATTTTTTTATAATATGCTATTTCACTTATTAAACATTTTTTCCACATATTTTACCTTATTTTTAAGAAACTGTTTAAAAACGTTTTAATTTTTTTTTAATGTTATCTCGTCCCCCCCCCCCCCCCCCCCCTTATATATATATATATATTAGTATTTTGCCCTTTTCCAACTTTCTCACTCACCGTATTAAATCCGTACCTGTATTTTGTCACTTCAATAGTACTATGGTCGAATTAACACTTCATGTGTGCATGCTTATGAGGAAAGATGCATATCTTTAGTAAGCCTACCGCCTACACATAAAAGAGGTAGGAGGAAATTTGAGTTGAGGTATAACCGGTATGAAAAATTTAGGTACATGTATATTGGATATTTACCTTAAATACAAACAAGCATTTGCATCAATAACAAGGACACCGGGAAACTCAATTCACAGATATCTCCTTACAGTTAATTGATGATATCTTACTAGTCCACAAAACTGCTAGTATAAACTAAGAGTAAAGTGTGAATATAAAAATATATCTTACATTTACTTAAAAGTGTACATTATTAATATTTGAAAACGAGAACCATTAAGATTTTGTCGTAATAAGCGTGGCGCCATGTGATGGATCTCGGTGTCTATTGGTATATTCTTTTGTTATGTAATTACTAGTTATATGTTGATTAGGTGGTATTGGCGTGTGCCCTACTTCATAACAGCAAACTTGTAATCAGTGGACATGGTTGATATGTATAGGGATGAAGCTAATCTCCAACCCCAAGATCATTTTACCCTCCTCCTCCTTCTTTCTCCTTCTTCTTCTCGTCTCTCTCTCTCCTACTTCTTCATCCATATTTTCTCACTATTCTTCTCCTTTCTTCATCTTCTCCATCACATTACAACTATTACAAGTTGGCATAAGAGCCTCAACCCCATAGAAGCTTGAGAAAACATGGATTTCATGTGTGGCGTTAATATGCATCCCTGATTTCTTGAAAATGAGTGTTGTTGGTTGTCGTCTGATGATGTTTTGTATTTTTTATACGGTTTTATGCTAGTAAATGGTTGTTTGCATTGTCTATGAGAAGTTTTTTCCATGTTTGGACTGCCTTTAGATGAAGAAGCTTGGATTTAAGTCCCTGTTTGCTTGAAATTCTGTGGTACAGTGTGGCGTCCCCAAAGTTACACACCGGATCTATCTGCTCATCTAGAGACGCCGCACTACATAACATACCTAACTAGCGACAAAAGATAAAATACAATAGTAACTAATGATCCGAACTATAGTACAACGGGTTGTAAACAATAAAATAAATCACCATTCATAAGTAATATGATCTATTAAAAACTAAATTGAATTAAAATCAATCAATTAACTATTCATAAATAATGTAATCAATAATCCAAACTAACTTAACTAAAAAGGTCTCAACAATTTCAAATAATGCTCTAATTAAAAATCTAAAATAAAAGTCTAACTTTCAAAATAATTAAACTCCTAACGCTCGAAACTATCTTCGTTCAAATCTCGGTTTGCGTCATGGATCTCCACATCAGTATCCTTGTATCTTGTGATTAACTCATCTCCTGGCCATCTCATTATAAATAATGAAGATGTGAGTCTAAAAGAATTCCATATGGGCCAGTCATAGGATCGCTAATACAAGAAATCCGTATGCAAGCCTTCTACGAACAAATAATGGTAAATAGTGCAATGATAAACAATGTGAAACAAAAGCAATAGGATCATGACATGTATATGAGCAATATAAAATAATAACTAAGAATAAGCATTGATACATAACATGTGATTTGTTCATGTCTCTTCCTAGTTTTCCGTATGGTAATTTTCATTATTAATATTAAATACAATGCAACATGAATCTCATTTATCATGATCATTCTTCATCTTTGGTCTGTCGTCCTAATCTTCACCCTTATCGTACATTAATTGGGTATGGGGCTTCAGCATGGTTTTCTCTTCCTAGACACTCATAGTCACCATCTCATATCTTAGATTACTTGCCCATTGGATCCGAGATGGTTATGGCATGCAACGGTAATCTCTTAACATATTCATTAATGCTCTTATGCTTTACATCTTCATTAAGTCATGCTTTTCATGTCTTTTTCACCGTATCATAGTATTCACTTTAAATAGTAGATGTAAATCTCCTCATAACGTTCATGGTATCTAATTCATTCATGATATCATGGTTCAATCTTGTGAGAATCGTGAATCTTCCCACTTTCATATGCTATGAGATGTACAATAAATATGATGCAAAAACCTCAGTAAAAACTTCATTCAATATTTCACTTTATTAGTCCATAACATGGTCTATTATCATGATCTCAAATTTATTAAATTTGCATGTGTAGGAATCAACTAAGTGTTATGAACATTAACATGACTTTCATATGAGAGTAACATGACATAAGCATAGTAAATAACATGTGAAATTGCTAAGGAACAATAGTATAAATCATGTGATTCTATAATTAATCATTAAGACATATGGTGATAAATTAAAATAAAATAAAATAAACATGCTCTTTCAATATTTGAAAATGAATTAACCTCATCCTAGCATTAAAAATCCTATGATTTTTCCATACCTTATGGTTTCTTGATTTCTTGATTTGTATTATCTACTTTGTGAAGGGCCTTAATAAATCTTGAAGATACCTACTTGATAATCCTCTTGAAAAGCCTTGAGAAAATTAAAATTATTAAAAAAAGCCTTGAAAAGATTCTTTAAAAAAAGATTATAAAAATGCCTTAAAATAAAGATTCTAAAAAACCCCTGAAATCTTGTTTCATGAAAGAAATTCTTGAAAAAGCCTTTAAAAAGTCTTCTTCAAGGGTATTGGAATTATTATTGCTTTTCTATCCTAGTTTCTATCATTCACTTTTCTTTGCCCTATCTTTTTTTTTTTGATAACTTGGGTATCCGGGCCTCTTAAAGCACCCGCCTAATCCCAGGAGCACATGCACACCCCAAATTCAGCACATGCCAGGTCAACATAGGATATAAATCCCTAGGGTGGCCTCAAGGAGGGGAGGGGATTTGAACTCAAGGTCTCTTGCTTTTGGAAAAGCCTTATTTGAGAAAATCTTAAAGATAAAGTTGCAAACCTTAAAATTAATAAAAAGAGTCTTCTTAAAGGTATCTTAAAGATTTGAAATAGTTCTTTTGAAACTTTTAACGAAGATTTGAAAGAGTTATTGAGAATCTTGAAAATCTAATAAATTTTGGATAATTTAAGAAACAAAGAAAAAGCCTTTTCTTTTTAAAATCTTGGTCTTGATTCTTGATATTAACAGATATAAAATTTACCCCAATCTTTTCCCTTTCTATCTCTTTCTCCTTTTTCGTTCTCCCTTTTCTTTCTTTCTTCTTTATTATAATGGGCTCCACGTCCCACTCCTTCTCTATCTCTAACTCTCTCTTGGTCTTAAGTGAAAGCTCAATGGCCTAATCTTGGGTCTTTAATTACTTATTGAGTTTTTAATTAGTTATTGGGTCTTTAATTAAATGGGTCTTTAGTTAATTTACTAACATATTTTGAAGGTCCATTAAACATTATTAAATGCACCCCAATTGTTACTAACACATATTTAAAGGCTTTTATGGTCTATTAATTAGATTAATTAATTATCATGGGTCATTATTAAATAAATTAAACATTATATTCATGCGTAACAACTAATTAAGTGCATCCAATCAATCTAACTAATCACAATCACAAATCTAAGCAAAACAATTATGGTCTAATAATGCATGAAAGTCCCGGTCGTTACATACAGTCAACAGTGTGCACCCTACTGTACATTGATGTTTTCTTGTTGACTGGTTGCTCCATTTGAGCGGTTTTCAACTTTGAAGCGACTCCCGATTTTTAGCTTCAGGGGAGGTTGACAAGGTCTACAATATCAAGAAATCCATCTATGGTCTCAAGCAGTCCCTCACTCTTTGTTTGAGCAGTTTAAGTAGCATGGTTCTTACCATGGGGTTCAGACAGTGCTGCCTGTTTGTACCATCTTCATTTGCTTCAATCATGCTCGTTGCTAGGATTGGATGTAGTCTTATCAAGGCCTTCGATGTCGAGGATCTTGGGCCACTCACTTATTTTTCGGGTTTTAAGGTTAACCGCTCCTCTAATGGAATCTTCATCTCATAGCGGAAGTATGTTCTTGATTTCCTCAATGATATTGGGATTTTGGGGTGTCATTTCTTTTGCTTTCCCATGGATCCTAATCGCTTCATTCATGATGAAGAAGGTGCTCTCCTCTCTGACCCTAACACGTGTTAGAGGCTTGTTGGCTGTCTCATTTACCTCACGCTGACCCCGTTCAGATCTTGCCTATGTGGTTCACGTTGTTTGCCAGTTTATGGATGCTTCCAGGGCTCCCCATCTTACTACTAATCATCATATTTTGTGCTACCCGAAGTCTTGCCTGAGTCGGGGCCTCGTCTATTCTTCTCATGGTCACTTGGACGTGGTGTGATATTTTAATGCTGACCATGTTGGCTTTCTCAATGATCTCTGCTCTTTGTTTGTCTATTATATCAAAGGTATCACACTCGATATCACTATCGGGTATCGATCTAATCTTTGGACAGATAGATTATCGGTCGATGCTGATATTGATGGCTATTTTTGGTAAAAAAATCGAAAAATGATAGTATTGGCTTATACTATCCTGGTCGTCACGATACATATCGGTGTTGGCGATACTTGAATTTTGGTATTGGCTGATACCGATATCTGTATCGGTTTGGCTAGAGACCGATACGTATTGATATCGACCAATACTTGATACCATGTTTGTATCTTCTTAGGAGGTTATTTGGTTACTTGGAAGAGTAAGAAATAGGTCCTTGTCTCTAGGTCAAGCACTAAGGTCGAGTATTGGGATATGGCCCTCTGACCCTATGAGTTGTTGTGGTTACACATATTTCTCTATAAGCTCGAGTTCCCTCATACCACTGTTTGTGTTAGTGAACCTGTTATTTTCATTGCTTTCAACCCGGTGCGTCATGAACGCACCAAACATATTTAGATCAATATTCACTTTGTGCGTGAGAAGGTTCTTACCAATCTTGTCTCTACACCTAAGGTCCACGCCTGACAACACTTGGCATATACTTTTATCAATACTGTTGCACTTCATGATATATTAATCAAGTTTGCCATGATTGAGAACTATGCTCTAGCCTGAGGGGGAGTATTGGGGTATTGTTGGCAATTATGTTGATTAGGTAGTCTTGGTGTAGACACCACTTCATGCTGACAAACTTATAATTAGTGAAAATAGTTAATATAAATAGGACTATGACGTAGGACAAAACCCTAGACTACGTGAATGATGACAAAATGATTATTTTGCCGAAATTAAACTAAATTAATTAAGCATGACCAATACAAATAAGCGCGAGTATTTTAAGGTTCGTAGTTTTTCATTCGGATGATTACATTTGATTTGGTAGGGTCTGATCCGTTGCGCTAGATCTGTTAGCCTCGCGGAAGGAAGATCCTAGAGGTAGAACTCTAGCCGCTTCTAGATTAGGGTGCTCGCTCGTGGTTCAATGATGGAAACTGAGGTTTCTCAAGGGTTTAGAGATCGGGTCGATTCAAGGGTTTAGATTGGTTAGATGGCTGAGATGAGATTTAGGGTTATTGAATCGGATCGATTCAAGGGTTGGATGAAAATTAGGGTTTATGGTTTTGGAAATTTTGACAGAATAACGACTAGATTTAGGGCTTATGGGAATAAAAAAAAGCAGAAAATAGATAAACAAAGATAAGGATAAGAGATAAAATTGTGGGCATCACACCCTTGGCCTCACACCAAACCCATCTCGGGAAGAAGAAGAACCAATTGTGGGAATCACACCCTTGGCCTCACACCAAACCCATCTCGGGAAGAAGAAGAATCACTCTTTAACAAAGGCTCATCTCGCCCACACGAGCAATAGCTTTCATTCATCTTCAATAACTAATTACGTTATTTTTTTAAAAGACCTTATATAGAAGGCCTCTAAACATAAGAAAACCCTAAAACAAATACTCAAATACAAGTATGCCCCTAGAAACTCAACTTCGAATTCTGTAGAAAAACCCATGTTCGCGACAGTCAATCGATCGACACCTAGAATTCGATCGATTGACTTATATATATAATTTGGTCTCTGGTGATAGCACAGTCAATCGATCGACACCTAGTATTCGATCGATTGACCGTGCATGGCTCCAACACGCTAATTCTGATCTGAGTCTGGTTTTGATTTCCTTGTCGCTTCTTCTTGCGCTGGAAATCTGTTGCAACCCAAATCCGAGACCCTCGATCTTGGCATTCCCCGTCAGACTAGAGCTAATTTCCATCCCAAAGATCATTTGACCAAAAACCTCTCTCTCTCTCTTCCCTCGTTTTCTCTTCTACTTCTTTCTCCTTCTCCTGTCACTATTCTTCTCCTTTCTTTACCCTCTATCTCATGTTGCAACTATTATAAGTATGTACGCATGTTTGACATTTTTCTTTTTGTATTAATCAAAAGAAAATTCCAACAATAAAATGAAACAATAAAAAAATTTAACTAATTTCTCTGGTTTTAGTTGTTCTAACATTGAAACATGTCATGGATGCAAATGTGGTAGTCACTCCTAAGGCATTTGGGCGTGACCCCTCATAGTTAACCTTAATGATAGCAATTTACCTCTAAAGCTAATGCCTTTCTCTGAAAATACTAGAATCAATTTTTATTTTTTTTTGATAACCTGGGTATCCGGGCCTCTTAGAGCACCTGTCTAATCCCAGGGGCACATGCGCACCCCAAATTCAGCACATGCCGGGTCAGCACAGGACATAAATCCCTAGGGTGGCCTCACGGGGGGAGGGGATTCGAACTCAGGTCTCCTGCTTTTGGAAGCAGGTACCTGGCCAGCTCGCCTAACCCCTTCAATTTATTTATGTTCTGTTCTTGAGCAACAAGTTGGCTTAGGTAGATGATGCATAACGCTTAGGGCCTTTTTGATTAACACCGTAAAACGTGGGTTGTGTCATCTTCAAATGGCACACAGTCACATTTTCTATAAACCTATGCGTTTGGTTGACTATAAAAATGTGGATGAGGATGGCGAGAAGCTATTTCGCAGGGAGTATGGTTGTCCAAATTGTCCCTTAGATTATCATAGTTTGGCACTTTGCTTTTGCTCTCAAACTTGTTAGCTTTCTTGTTTCTTAGAAATGCATGGGCATAAGATTTGGCTTCGAGACCATGCAAGCGTACCTATAGCTATACACCACTTAAAAGGTCGAAACTCTTAAGCTCAAAGAACAGTTTACTATGGTTTTTTTTTTTTTTTTTAGTCATTGGTTTTACCCTATGTTACTTAATTCGATCATACACCTAGCGAATCGCGAATTGAGTACAGGGAATCAGTTCACAATTCAATTTCGTCCAATTTGGCATGACAAGGCTAATTTTGACTAATTAATGCCAATTTTTTTGTTTAAACTAAAATTTGAAAGCATAAAGAGGGCATTTGGACCTAAAACTTTATGGTTTTCAGTTTTATAGCTATTCAAGTGGTGTCATTTGCATTTCTTTTATTCAAAAGTGCAAATTTTTATTATAAATTAACAAATACTTTTAATCTCATCCTACACCTAGCGAATTGGGTTTGCTAGATAATTGGGGAACTTGAACCGAGCGAATTAACGAACTAAGTTACTTTGGTTTTACCTATAATTTATAATTTTTTATTTGAATTGGTAAGCTGGGATGAACCTGACACCTCAAGATTGCACTATTGTCAACCTTCCGGTTGAGTTACGTCTCCAACCCTTACCAATTATAGTTTCGTAGTTGAATATCCTATATATTCTCCATATATATATATATATATATATATTTATAAAAAATGTAAGTGTCTCTTACGATACTTGATATGATACACGATGCAAAAATTCTTGATTACGATACACGATTTGACAACCTTGGAGATGATATCTTCTATGATGGAGTTGTATTCTATTGTTACTATTCTACTTTGAACGGGTTCTCTTTGGAATACAGGTTCTGAACAATCCAATGTGTGGGACACATTCCCACCTTTAAGGAAGAGGACTTCCATTAAGCGCCCAAAAAAGCCGTCTCCTGTTGAAAAGCTCACAAAAGATCTATGTAGCATTTTACATGAGCAACAATCATCATACCTTTCGAGGTCTACAGAAGATGATCTCCTTTTTGAAAGTGAAACTTCAATGGTTCCTGATGAGATAGGCCATGGAGGCGTTTTGATCAGACGACCAAATTCAGCGTCCCAAGAGGAGGAATCAGAGGCAAGCTCCCTTCCAATAAACAACCAAAATCAGATTGTAAATGACGATTATTCAGGGTCCGCGTACCTTCCTATACATCTTGAAAGGAAGGGAATAAGTCCGCCAACTGTTAGCCTAGAAAAAGTTAAGACTCTTACAGCAGTAGGGGCACAAGAGCATACAAAAAGGTACTTTCCTCTATTTTAGTTGTAAGCCAAACTAAAATAAAAAGCGAGCTAAAATTTGCACTCAAGATTTGTACCATGGCCCGTGGTTAAAAAGAAGACTTTGTTATTTTTGGGATTTGTGCCACATGGAACACCTTCTAAGCCGTATGATTTGAAGACCATGATGTAATGGTCTTTGAGACCAAATATCAACACGAAAAGGGATCTCTATCATTTGATGCAATTGGTCAATGGCCATCGTCTGGTTCAATGGCTGACTCTTACAAATCAGATGATTGAGATCATCTTTCTTTCCAATTTTTGGCCTAAAAGATCTTTGTATGATCATGGTCTTCAAATCAGATGGCTTAGATGGTGTTCCACATGACACAGATCCCACAGATTACAAACTCTTTCCTTTCAACCATGTGCCACGGTACAAATCTCGTGTGCTAGTTGCACCCAAATAAAAATCTCTGCATTACTGAACATGTGTGGAGTGAAGTGCCCAAGGCTTTCTTTGAGATAATTTAGCTCTTTTTAAACTGAGTCTTGAAAATTGCTTTCAGCTTTCTTCCGAGCAAGTTTTCGTACTTTGTTCACTATATCTGAATTTTATGGATGTGATTTATGCAGGGATAAGTTTTCCCATGAAAAGTTTCATACTCTGCAAAATAGTAATTCGCCCCTTATACCCATAGATCTAAGAGTAAGATTTTACTTCTGCTTGTGTTTGTTCGTTTGAGAGCATTCTGAGTAATAAATCTACAAAATGAATCGTGAATTATCAGCAGTTTTTGCAAAGGGTGTTTTTTCTTCATGAGTATAAGGAACTCAATCCAAGTGCCAGCTGCAGCACTTGGGCCAATCTCAAACCCGACAGCCATGGTAAATTTGCTGATAATTTTCAGCGCCAAATCAGCAAAGGATCAAAAGTTTACTTTCACAGATTTATGTGCTCATAAATAACAGTGCATTTGCCAAGGTTTGACCATTTGGACAAAAAGGGATCGACCCAAGTGCCGATCTGGCATGGGTACCTAATACCAGTTCTATTTGTATATATTTTTCCTTGGGTATCATGTAACTCACATGGTTGCAGTTCATATTTGAATAGGATGTTGCTAATTTTGAGGAGTTTACGAGACATTTGACATGTGAAGAACAACAACAATTGATGAAAAATCTACCCTCTATCGATACTACCAAACTTCCCGATAGGTTAGTATACATGTTCTTTATGTTTTAACTTTGTATTATGTAATGAGAGCAGTTTTGTAGCTGTGGCACGACATATTGACACCTATAGATGTATCAGATAAGCTGGACAACTTGAAGTTTTTTTACTCTATATCTTATGTTTTTTCTTATAATTAGGTATCTTTTCTAATGCTCTCTTGCCCCTAGTGATACTAAGTGGGAACTTTTTGAAAAAATCATGTTTTGATAAAACATGAATAAACTGTTTCTTGACTTTTCATAAAGAGACAAAATATGGGTATGTGTTTAACATGGTGAGTGAAAAAGTCGGAAAAAGGCAAAAAGATGGAAAAGTTTGAAAAAAAACGAGAGAAAATCTAAAGCAATTAAAAATTAAAAAACATTCAAGTCGGAACAGGGGCTCATGAATTTTTCTTCTTTTAAAACCTTTTTTTTTTTTTCTCTTTTAGGGTTTCGTTGAGAAGGGAGGCTTGTGGCTGTAGGGTTTCTGTTTTGATGAGAGAGAGAGAGAGAGAGAGAGAGAGAGAGAGAGAGAGAGGGGGCTCGTAGGTTTAAATTTTCAAACGAGCGGAAGACGCTCATGATTTAAGACTAAAAGGGTTCAAAAAGTTTTAGAAGGGTTTTTAAAATAAAAGAGGTCTAATTTTTTTTTGTAAAGGTCTTTTTAAGTTCTTTTAAATGTTAAAAAAAGTGAAAAAATAGGGAAAACATCAATTGAAACATGGTTTAAACCCCAAAACGTTTTTTAATGAAAAAAAAATGTCTCTTTGAAAAAGATTCGTTTAATATGGAATTTAAATGTCGTAACAAAAAAATGCATAATTTTCAAAATGACATTTTTTCTCACAGACTTTTTGAATAAACAGCAAACATGACGATCAGTTCACAATTTAAAAAAAAAACATTCACTATTTTTTACCAAAATTTCCAAAAAATTTCCCAACTTTTTCCGAATTTTTTTCAAAATTTTCCCCTCGTCGATTTTTTTTTCTGAGCTCTGATTTCTTCATAATGTTCTCAAGCACAGTCCCATCCTCCCCACCCAGCTACTCACCCACCCACAAAGGAGCACACACACATACTTACTTTAAATGTCTGCATATGAAAAAGCTACATTGATTTTTAATGATTTGGTATTGGGTACGACCAGAGCAGTGTGGGCAGTGCTTGGGTTAATCTCCCTCCATCAACCTTGGGAGATGCACAGATATTTTTGAGCACCAAATCAGTGAAAGCCAGCAGCGTGCTTTCACTGACTTTCATGCTCATAAATAGCTGTGCACCTCCCGAGGCTTGACCATTTTGGCAGGAGATTGACCGGAGCACCATCGGCGGTTCTCTGGTCATGTACCTACCAACTCTTTTATAATTGCTGAGGTAAAAAAAATGTGGCATTATTTTTCCTTAATTGTATATGAGCTTTGAAACTGTAGTCTTCTTTCTAGATTATGATACCTTCCTTTCACATGTGCAGCCTTAAAAGCATGTTTGATAGCCATCAATTTGCGGAGACCTTATTCTCCTTCCAACAACTGCTTCGAGAGGGTATCTTTGATAACTCTTTTTTGGGAGCAAATACTGAAGAGTGTAGGACATTAAAGAGGCTTGTGTTAGCCAATTTTACGAAATCCAATTGGGTGGAACAATATAAGCTGCTTAAGGTCTGAAACTGATTGCCTAACATTTCCAAATTTTATTTTGACTTTTTTTATATTATAAAATGGAGAAGAAATTAGTTACTTCAAATGAGAATTGAATTCAGTCAATTTTACACTTGTTTCGAACTGATTTTTTTGTTCTGTGTGCTAAATAGGATGTAAAACATAAACAAATTACAAGAGGGAAGGGAGTCGTTTCAGGATCCATTTTCCATGGGCCTGGCAATTTAGGATCAATCAAGAGATCCCGCAATGACCAGAATCCGGGTTAGTCATTTATATATACTTCTACTATACAAAAGAAATGTTGGAAGCTGTTAGAGTAAAAGTATTTACTAATCGCTCAATTTATATACCTGGAGCATGCGCTCTGTGGATTTCATTATTTAGTGTAACTTCTTCTACACTTTGGATACTACAGCTGTGTTTGGATAGGAGGAAAGGAAAAGAAATGGGGGGAAAATAAACTGGATTCTACCGTTTCTTATGTTTGGTAAGAAAAAAGTTGAATCGGAAAACGAGCCATTTTTCCTCACCTCCAGAAACGAGTAAATCCTAGCAAAATCTTAGGATCTTGTCATATCCGTCGGAAATGGCTCTTGTAGTCCCGTACATTCTGATTTCTCCTCTCTCTCTCTCTTTCTCTCCTCTCTCACAACTCACCAGTCAATATATATGTACTGATGACTCTCTCCTCTCTCTCATAAGTCACATATGTACATGTACTGACTGCTCTCTCACAAATGTCACATCTGTAAATGTACCCATCTCTCTCTCTCTCTCTCTCTCTCTCTCTCTCTCTCTTTCTCTCTCTCTTGATGGTCACATCCATGGACATACTGACATCTCTCTCTCTCGATGGTCCCCCCCCCCCCTCTTATCAAATCTGATGTGCACTGACGTACAGGTTAACTCCATTGGTCTCCTTTCTAAGGAAAAAGACAATGAGCCTCTGCTAGGTTATTGTGCTATCCAAACACCAGATTCTCTGGTTTCTGTTGGATTCCAAATAGATTGAATCCAGGGATATATAAATCCATTCCCCCATGTTTCCTAGGAAACATGCAAACACAGTCTAAGAGTAAGAGCTAATTGAACATTTCGAACTTTTATGTCAACAAGAAAGCCAGCTCATGACTGCCTCATGAATTGACGTGTTCAAAGTTGATACAAATCGTGGTTGTCTAGTAGATTCAAGAAATGTACAATAGTGTTTGGTCAAAACTAGATGTAAAAGTAAAGGTGAAAATAAACTCTAAAAATACTTGCCAAATATGTTATGAAAATGCACATGCCTCTCTCTCTCTCACACGCACTTGAGAACAAAACTTGTGCCCCTATAACACTCAAATATATGTACATTAAGACCTGTAAATAGATATAAATTACTCAAAGCTAGTCAACTCTTTCCCTCAAGCTGTAGCATATATATCATGAATGCTCAGCTTGGACGGAAGCCTTTCTAATTAATACGATTGAATTCCTTGGTGAACATGTTGGTG
Source organism: Chloranthus sessilifolius (assembly GCA_021018995.1). Classification (NCBI taxonomy): domain Eukaryota; kingdom Viridiplantae; phylum Streptophyta; class Magnoliopsida; order Chloranthales; family Chloranthaceae; genus Chloranthus; species Chloranthus sessilifolius. The sequence continues at coordinate 108,926,018 of CM037595.1, forward strand.
AGTTTATTTTCATATCTTGCATATGGGGTTGAGATCTCATTTTCTTCTACCTTTCCCCTGATGAAATAGAAATCAATTTCAATGTGTTCGGTCCTCTGATGGTAGATTGGATTATTGGAAATACTTTATGCTACGTGATTATCACAAAAGCTTCATTGCTTCTCAATTTTAAAGCCCATTTCAGTCATTAATTGCTTCAACCACATAATCTCACACGTGGTATGTCCATAGTAACCAAATTCTCCGAATTTTTGAAAAAATTGCGAATAATTCACGAATTTGAGGTTCTACGAAATATTCGTTATTTTTAAAAAAAAATGTGCGTTTTTTTAAAATTCACGAAGTTTGCGAATAAATCACAAATAATTCACGATTATTTTCAATAAAACATATTTTTAAAATTTTTTATACTTTTTAATATTCTTTTATTTATATTTTTCGCTGAATATTTTGCAAACTTGCCGAATTTTGCCGGATTTTAATCTTGCCAAGTTATTGCCAACCCCCGACTTGGTGACTATTCCACAGCTGTGTATTCAGATTCTGCACTAGACTTTGATAACAATCTCTGCTTTTTATTTTTCCAGGTCATCGTGTTCCCTCCTATGAATATATGATACCATATAGTTGGCCATCGATCAAATAGAGAGCATGCATTGTCTGCATCTGAGTAGCCTTTTATTTGTACATTTCTCAGATATGACTAGGTACACCTTTGAGATATCTAAAAAATACGTACTATTGCCTCATGAGGAGCCTGCATAAAGTAAATGATAACATTGACCGGATAGGCTATATCGGGTTGTATAATTGCCAAGGAATCCGTTTCCCAATCAATCTCCGATATCTACCAACTCTCCTTTGTCAACAATCAAGTTGAGATTGGGATCGATGGGAGAATTAGCTGGCTTGGTTCCTAACATTCCAATTTCCTTTAACAAATTGATCGCATACTTCTTTTATGATAAATTAATACCAAGCTTGGATCTTGCCATTTCAATATCTAGAAAGTACCTCAATTATCCCAAATCTTTTGTGTGGAAATGCTCTTTTAGGTATCTCTTTATATACCTAGCAAAAAAAACGTACCTTGATGTCACACTTCCGATATAGTATGTCTAGGGCTGCTTTGACGAACAAAAACTAAGTGATGTGTATGATTTCGGCAAGGCCTGTATGACATTGTTATCTTTTTGAACTCCGTAAACCATGCACGTGGTCACTGTTTAAGCCCATATAGCTTTCTTCAATCTACATACCTTCATGAGTCCCCTTGGCAACAAACCTAGGTGCTGATGGGTTTCTGAAGCCTGACCAAACATTGAATATGGAACCTTTCTACGGCAGGGGGTGGTGGTGCTACGTTAGTTGCTAGAGAAATTTTAGGGTATTTTTTTGCATGTAAATTAGTAAGGTCAGATTCAACGGCTAAAATTAGTTCCATAGCATGACTTTTATACAATTCGTGTTACTCTTTTGTGGTAAGGTATAAAAATGAAGAGGAGCTTTTATTCTTTGTTTTGGATTTTCATTCAACACAATGAAACAACATGAATCCCCATAGACGTATCCCATATGGGGTGAACCACATAAATTGTGTTGTGGTTTTTTTTAGTTTCTTTTTCCTCTTACTTTTATCTTTCTAGTACTTTGTTATCACTCAAAAAATAAAAATAAATATAAACTCCCAAGGTAGTGCATTCTCAAAAGATCATTTCTCCATGTGCACTTACCCCTGTAACTTTCCATATAAGAAGGCATTCTTCACATCAAGTTGATAAAGGGCCAATGTAGGTTTGCAATAACTGATGTAATAAGATGATCAAGTTCATTTTGGGTCTCAGAATAATTGATCCTATACAACTATGCATACCCTTTTGCTACTAATTGGGCTTTGAGACGATCCGACTCCCCATCAGGAAGATACTTTATCATGTACACCTATCGACACCCTACAACACTCTTTCCTTCATAGGGATCTATTAGTTCCCACATTTGATTTGAGTGAAGTGTCAACATTTCTTCAATCATAGCCTTTTAGAACCAGGTGAGACCAAGCATCTTGAAACAACTTAGCAACAAATGACAATTTTTCTTACAGGTGCTAAATGTAAAAATCTTAAAGCTTGTGGTTCTTATTTAGTAATAGACTAACAGTAGCACAAAGCCCAGGGCCAGCCCTGGACCAAGGCCAGCCAGGCGGCTGCCTTGGGCCCCCGATTTCTAGGGGCCCCCAAATAAAAATGCTCTTTTAAAATCTAGGTTTAAAAAATAAAAATAAATTATAAAGGGCCCCCATTTGACCATCTCCACCACCTCTCTCTCTATTCTCTCCAAACCAAATCCTCTCAACTCTGAGACAACAAGACTCCAACGCCCCTCTCTCTCTCTCTCTCTCCAAACCTCTCCTCTCTCCAGCCCTCTCTCTCTCTCTCTCTCTCTCTCTCTCTCTCTCCAAGTAGGCAACTCCATCACCGTCGCCCGCGATAAGAACAAGATCACCGTCACTTCCGATAGCGCCTTCTCCAAGCAGTACTCCTTTAATCGATATCTAAATATCTGATTCATGATTCAATTTGATTTCGTTGTTTCTCTGCCATTTCTAGTTTTTTTTTTGTATTTTTTGGAATATTTTTAGTATTTGATATCAGTTTTAGAATGGAAGATTAGTTGATATGCTGATTGATTAGGGATAGTTAATTATTTGCTGAAAAACCTCTGTATTTTGGATATTGATTTGGTTGTGTGTGCATTTCTAGATCCATTCTCTGTAAATTTTTTTTTAAATGTTTGATATCATTTTTATATCTTAAATAGCAAGAAACATATGTACTTCACAGTGTGCTGATGCTGTCATTTATGGAAGATTATTGGATGGAAGTCATAATATAAAAAATACAATGAAAAAACATTTAGAATAGTTGAGAATAGTTGGAGTCTACCGATTTATGTACGCTTTGCCTTGCTTACCGGACTGTAAATATTATATTGAGTTGTATGTAAGTTGGGAAGAGAAGTTTATACAAGCCAAATCTGCTTTATGGGTTCTTGAAAAGAAGTTGGATGAGGTATGGGCCCTTCATAGGGAAGTTTATGTATTTATATTTCATAATGATAATTTTTAGTTGAAACTTTGAAGCTTGCATAGTTTCAACAATATGTGGGCTTGTGAATGTGAACTCATGTGAGTGAAGTGGGTGTATGGGTGGGTTGATGGGTTAGTGAGTGAGTGGGTGGGATGTGTACTTGTGTTTGTGTGTCTATTCTCAAACGTTTTAACACCTATATTAACTTAACAAACGCTAACAAATTAACAAAACATTAGTTTGACTACTAACAACTTTAATTGCAGGGAATGTTACTGTTCCTCTACAGAATTGGATAACCAACTAATTATATGGCTTGCAGCTTGCTACATGAAAAACTTGAACCATGATCAGTTTTCCAGGTGGGGAATTGCTTTATTGAATAAAAGGATACACCCTACAGCAGGAATTTCAAAAATATCTGCTTGGGTCATATTCCTTTGCATAGCCCTTGGCCAATAGGCGAGCTTTGTACCTCTCGATTGAGCCACCCAATTTTTATTTGATTATAGGATTCTTTTAATGATTAGAACTCCTCTATTGGATGGATCACAGCTGGCACGTTCAAATTATATATAGTAAAATAGAATGAGTATTATTTTATTTGTCAAAAAAATTGTGGAGAATTTTTTTTTCTATTATAAAATAATATGAAACAGGGGCCCCATTTTAGAAACTCGCCTTGGGCCCCCAAAATGTCAGGGCCGGCCCTGACAAAGCCTTATATATATATGTATATATATACACACACCAAGGTATGCATATATGTTGGTTAAGACTGGAAGAAACTTGACCTCTCCGAAGCTAATAAAAAATTGATTGACACTTTTATTTGTACTTTTGATATATATATATATATATGTAATTCATGCTCTCATCTCTTTCTCAATGAAATGTTATTACAGTTTATTATAGTTCAAGATAGTGCTGAAGGGCATGAAAGCTTTTTTGGTGAAGGAACAATAGTGTGGTACTTACTACTCAGCTAATGGTCTTGGGTGTCCCCTCCAACCCACCATCACCACCCCGAAACAACATTCTTGCTTGTGTATTTGGACCAGCCAATCAATGGGCCACCTTGAATGAGCCCAATGATCGATCTTGGTCAGATGATCCTAACTGTCTGATTGATCCGTTATTTTTTGATAGAGAAAAGGTCCCAAAGGCTTCCATACAGGTCTTCACTGGTCTTCCTCTTCTCCTACGTCCTTGTGCTCGTAGAGTCTCAACCATGGATCAAAACCTTGGCCGAAATTTCAATTTTCGGATGAGACGTCTCGGTTTCGGTTGAAACTGAACCGAAAAAATGTAAAATGCCGCCCTCCCTCCGAAAATAGGAGATAATCTGCTGATAATTTGAAATTTTCGGCCGAGACCTGTTTTGCATTTAAAAAAAAAAAAAAAGGGTATAAAACCTAGTTTTTGGCTGAACGCCTGAAACTTCCAACCTTACTTCTCGCCCTCTTTTGGAAACCACCTTACTTCTCGCCGGAATCCTCTCGGGAACGACTCCTCTCTCTCTCTCTCTCTTTTTTTTTTTCTCTCTCTGCCATTTCATTCATTGCTTTCTCTTCATGCTTTGCTGTTTCGTCATTAACTTCTTCTTGGTTCAGATCTAAAGGAGGAACAAACCTCTCACTTTCTAATACAAAGTCTTCCATCTCTATCTTCTCTTAAATCTTTCTTATGCAATTCCATGCTCTACTTTACTGCCTGCGCTATTTATAGATGAGTTACATGTCTTACCAAGGTTTTGTCCCTTTTACTTTGCTCAAATGTGCTGGCTCATTGCAGCTTTGACACGTGTAAGGTAATGATCAATTTTTTGGAGCACCCATCTCCATAGTGTCGGTTTATGGCTATTGGTTTTGGTTTATGGTTACTAGTTCTGGTTAAGCTCCATACTCCAACGATGTTTATGGTTACTGGTTTTGTTCACATGAATCATTTTCTGCCCTAATTACTGTGTGTACACAAAAATAGAAAGGGACCAACTCTCCTGACCGTCATTTAAATGGTGTTTAAATGATCTTACACTATCAATGGTTTAAGATGTGAGTGATCAGAACAGTCAAAAGGATCATAGATTTAAGTGCAACAAGTCCAAAAATTGTGTTTTAGGGAGATTTAACCATCCGTTTGCTGACTATTATATCAACCGTTGTTTTTAATTTTAATGGCTGATATTAAAGTTCATCAATCGGATGGTTCACATCCACTTATCACCATGTGTCATCGAGTTGAGACGCTTAGCAACCCACCATTAGTGCATTTATTGGATAAAAAATACAACCATTAGATAGGCAGAATAACCATTTTAAAATATCACTAGTATATTCTTGGTGTTCAACCAAACACTTAATACTAATCTATTAGCCTGACTAGTGTAAATATGTGTTCTAATAATGTTAAAGAGTTTTAAAAAACCAAAAAATAAAATTCGGCAAAGTTCGGTAAAGTTCGGAGCATATTTTCAAAAAAATCCAAAATTTACTGAAATTTGACCAATTTACGATTCGGGTCGTGAACGAAACCGAAACCAAGATTTTGATCCATGGTCTGAACCCTTTGTACAGAGTCACACTCTGGCCTCCGATGAACATGTCCAAACCACCTCAAGCAACGCTCAATAATATTTTCCCTTTATCGGTGCCACTCTCAAATTTTCTCTCATGTACTCATTTCGTATTTTATCTTTTCTTGTTACTCCCCACATCCATCTCAACATATGCATCTCAGCCACATGTACTCTTATCTTCTTGTGGCTAAAATAGGTGGAAATTTTTGGGGACGACTCATTGATTGGGCCGTCGGAATGAGTGAGCTCCTGCACTCTAGTAGAGAGATGACCAACACCTCCCCTGCCTCATCACCATCTCAAAAAGATAAATAAATAAAAATAAAAATCAACTTTATTGTTTGCTATAGTTTCTCTTTACTATTTTCTTTGTTGAAGTGTGCTAAAGAATCAGTTTCTCACTAACTTGTAAATTTCAGAGGTCAACGGCACTGCGAAATTCCCGAAACGAGTGCATAAAAGTGGGACTGCTAATATTCCTTCTGTAAGATCTCCGGAACTGAATTTTAGCGATGTTGGCTACGACCATAAGGACTTCATGGACAGTGACGGATCTTGCTTTAGCCCAAGAACCTTATTTGCCTACCCTCCGGACCTGATCTCCGTCACATTAGACTCTTTGGAGTTCACCAATGACATTTCGAATCAAGATTTGCTCATTGACGTGCCTTCGAACGCATCCTTCCCAGAGGCGGAACTTCTTGACTCCCGTCTCTATAAGCAAAAGAAGGCACTCCCGTACTGTTCGGTTACAAAGAGTGAAGTTTCCGATGAGAACCTGTCTTCTAGCTTCAGCAGCCAAAGGTCGAGCACTAGTAGCAGCTTAATATACCCGCTCGGCCTTCCATGACCAGAATTCTGTAGATATTGACACTTCACGCGATGAGGTTTGTCTCATCCACTTATTTGCATGCCAGGACCACTAAGTCTATATAAATGTGTGTGGAGATCGCAGGTTCGATCCCAGCTTACCTGTAAAAAAAATTTTAAAAAAATGTGGGCACACGATCGTCTAGGTCCCAGTTGCGCGTTATTGCTATATTTCTGTGATGAGTGCTTTGTTTTTGCAGAAAACATTTGACTCTGCCAACATGTTTAGGGCTTGGATGTTAAGGGATGAATGTGGGTTGCTTTTTTGTATAGTTTGACAAGGGGATGCAGTGTATAGGCGAGTGCTAAAGAGGCATCTCTTCTTCAGTATGTTGATTGCAAATATAACTGTTGCATGAAATCTATAGTTGCTTTGTATTTCTCATGTATGTACACTCGAGGATTCAGCTGTATTTCTGTAGGCGTAAATAGCATTTTGGGACAATTACTTTGTTTTGATTAAGGCTGTCAATGGGTCGGGCTCCGTCTCAAGCCCGGACCAGTTCGGGTCAGGTTTGAGCTGAAAAAAGTTGACCCAACTCAATTTTGTATGCAGGGCTGGGTTCGGGCCTAATTTTTACAGCAAAGAACTAATCGGTCCAACCAAAAGTCGGCCTGGCTGACCCAGCCCTTTTTTGAAGGGGAAAGAACGGGCTGGCCCGAATCCGGTTTGGGCTTAAATACAAAACCCGAACCTGATTTGCAGTCGGGTCAAGCCTGGCCCAATTTTGTAACTGAGCCGGACAACCCTAGTTTTGATGGTTTAAGTCTAGCATTAGGTGCATGGATCTAGGGTTGTCAACTGGTTGGGTCGACCTGATACCTAAACCAACCCGATACCCAACCCGACACTTTTCTCACCTGTCTTTTATGAGAGGGGGATGGAGTAGACACAGAATTGCCCCCTCCCCCTCCCCATTAAAGTAAATAAAACCTCATCTTATCCTAAAATTGGGACTCTTTATTTGACTTTTGCTTTAAAACGATTATAATGAGACTTTTTTGGGCATCATCTGCATCAATTGATTGAACCAATGTGTCAATGCGAGTATCGGTGAGTATCGGGTGATACCGATACATATCCGTTGGATATAAAATAATAAAAAGTAAAGAAATAAACTGGGAGAGGTATTGGCTGATACCCATTTGCTATTGGCTGATACCGAGATTGAGACTGATACTATATCAGGTCTGATATATATCGGTTGGCGAAAAAACTGATACGTATCGGTATCGGCCGATGCTTGATACCTTAGATTGAATGGTTGCTTGTGCATTTGTTTTGCCAAGTGGCACACATCGCCGACCAATTTGAGAATCATCGGGTTAACTAATATTAGCCTAGAATTCGTACCCATGAAAATGATTCTAACCATTCGATCCAGCTCTTTAATATAGATTGTTGATTATATCTAACAAAGGGATTCATATTGAAGTAGTACTTGAATTTGAGGGCAATTATCCAATGATTGGATTTAAGTTTTGGCTGAGTGTAGTTCCCGTAGCATTTAACCACTAAAGATGTGCCATTTATTGATGTAGGTGAGAGCATGGTATTAAATATCGGCCAATATTGATACGTATTGGTTTTTGGCAAATTGATACGTATTAGGTATCAACTCGAGTACCGGTATCGGTCGATACAGGCTCATATTGGCTTATACATATCGGGTATCGGCCGATATGGGCTCGTATTTCTTAATTTGTTTTTAAAACGCACCAATATAACTCGGTATCGACCGATTTGTATCAGTCCTTTGTGGATCGATACCTAATACTGAGTTTGACACCTTGGGTGAGAGTATCTACCTCTATCCGTGCCCCTCATAAATATTGAGGGACCTACATCTGAAATTATTGACTGAATCAGCTGATGTAGATTGTTTTTACCTCAAATTTCAAACCATGAATCTTGAGACCATGAGCATATTATTAAACAATCAATTTTTTATTTTAGGTAAAACAAATCCCAAAAAATATTCAAAAATTACATTTGGATTGTAACATGTGACACATGATTTTAATGTGACTTTTTAACATTTGTAGCGTCTAATGGTACATCTAAGTTCTTAAGTGTTAGCCAACTCACTTAAACAAAGAAAATATTTGTTGTCCGATTTAAATCAAACAATGGAGATCATTTTTCATTCCAATCTTTTACACAATAGATCTTGAGATTATGGGTCTACTATTTGACAGTCAGATGTTAAATCCATGAAGCACACTTCACAAAAAGTGAATGTAAACCACGCTAAAGGGTACACTATGATCACATCACTTTTTGGGATGTGTACCACGTGGAATCAACATCTGACTGTATGATGTAGGCCTATGATCTAAAGATCTATTGAGTGGAAAAATGAGATGGAAAATGATCTCCATCGTGTGACTCAAAACAGTCAACGAAGTTTTCCATTTTTTCGGTGATGTGGGTGTCTGTAACATAAAATGGTGTGTTAGTAACACATAAAATGGTGTGTCTGTAACATAAGATTTGGGGTGAAAAACGATAGGCGCCCTCAGCAATCAGATGGGCGCGAAGAGAGATACGCCTTTTCTGCTAAGTGCTGGGGTGATTGTTGGCTCTTCTCTGGAGCAACTGAGCAACTACTGAAGCCACTCTCTCTATTGCATTCTCTCTCTAAAACCCCCAATTTTTTGCTCTAAAACCCTAAAAAATGAATCTCCAAACTCAAATTTCACCTCCTCTTCAACAGTATCTCCATCTCTCTTCAACCACCTCATATTCTAAAACCCTAATAGGATCCATTTCACGCCCCTCTGCCTTTGCTTACCAACGGTATCAGAACCGGAACAACTCCATTTTCTGTTCAATTTCGCAAGTTCATAACTACGGTACCGTTGATTACGAGCGCCGCCCGGTCCTGAAGTGGGGCTCGCTCTACCGTCGGATCTCGTTGATGGGAGACCCTAATCTTGGTCCTTCGACCATTTTAGACCAGTGGGAAGTGGAGGAAAAGAAGATAACAAAATGGGAGATTCGCCGTGTCATCAAAGAATTGAGGAAGTTTCGCCGCTTCAAGCTCGCTCTTGAGGTCGAATAATTTTTTTATTTTTGAGGAATGTTATTTAATTTATCTTTATTTTGTTAGAAATATGCGTAAATTTTGTTACTTGATGGTAAGTGGAGAAGAATTGGGGCGTATAGTTGAGTATAATTTAAGTAGAATTTAGGCATAAATTTGGTTACTTTATGGTAATTGGAGCAGAATTGAGGCATATAGTTAGTTTGATTTCAATTCTTATGATTGTATTTCTTAATTTTGCAATAACATTTAAAAATTTTAGTGCATAGCACATTCCGCCTTTTTTTTTTTTGCAAATTTGACCCTATTATGACGGTTATTATTAAAGAAAGAGATAAGCATAAGAAAATTAGAAGAAGATAGAAAGATAGAATAGAGAAATTTCTATAAACGATTACATTGTTTACCGTTCATTTAATTCTCTGATAAGAAAGTATATAAGTAAGATTACAAATATAACCGTTAGTGGTTATCTAGAAGTGGGAATGAACATGGGTAAATGGATAGTTATCTAAAAGTGGGAATGATCCGGTGTTGAGCGTTATTATCTAATAATTATTCTCAACACCTATAGATTATTGCCTTATTACATGACGATACTGAATGTTAGGGTTAGATGTTAGGATTAGAAAGGAGGAAGGAGAAGGAGAGGTGGGATAAATTAGAGTCTTAAGTTCAATACCTTACACCCGTCATATTAATATTTATACTACCTATTACAATGACCATACACACACCATATAACCCCTTGTAGACACGCCAATAATAGTCACATCAATACTCCCTCTCTAGTTGATGCATAGATTTCAAATATGCCCAACTTGTACATAAGTTCATGCAATCTTGACCTTCCAAGCGCTGTTGTGAGAATATCGGCTATTTGTTCTTGATAACTGACTTAAGGAATGCAAAACTCATTGGCTTCAACTTTCTCTCAAAGGAAATGGCAATCAAGTAAAATGTGCTTGATCCTTTTCAAGATAGTACGGATTCTCTGCTATGTGTCTGGCAGCTTCATCATCTTGGAAGAGGTTCATAGGGAGCTGTACATTGATTCCTAAGTCCGCAAGAATAAATCTAATCCACATTCCTTCAAGGTCCCCTTGTGACATGGCCTTATATCAGCCTCAGCACTCGAATTTGACACCACGTTCACATGCTATTTTTACTCCTCCAAGCAACCAAATTGCCTCCAACAAACGCACAATAACCCATAGTGGATCTCTTATCACTAAGAGATCTTACCCAATCAGCATCTACATATACTTCTACATCAAATTCATGGTTGTTATATAATAAGTCCCATCTCTAGACTACACTTCAAGTATCTAAGAATCATGTACACTGCAAACTGTTACAATATATAAAATAGAATAGTGAGTGTGTTATAAGTCTTATGGGGTGTGTTGTAGGAAAGTAGACTTATTTCTTGTTCTTTCATTGGATAAATATACGTGAGATATTGTACTTAGTACATAAGATAATAATATGTGGGTGTGTGAACTAGAACACACAACCCTAATTACTCTATCTCTAGTCTTTTGTTTCTCCTTCCTCTTCTTCTTCTCCAACCTAACCCTAACCCTATCACCATAACTACTTTAACTTGGTATCAGAGCAGGTTATCTCGGACCCATCGCCTCCATCATCGTTGCTAATGTCATCCTCGTTGTTGTTGACATCGGCATGACGTCATGCTGGTATCAGTAGGGCAAACCTTGACCCCCTCAAAATTGAAAGTGGAATACACAAGTTGAATCAGAATTCCATGTTGATCACCTTTCTCTTCTATGCCATCATGATTTGATGTCTGGATCTTGGTGTTTCGAGTGGATCTTTGCCCTATAGCCATTCATGGTTTTTTGAAGCCCAGGTCTTGGTATGATCTGATCGGATCCTAGAATCTAAAGGGTTTGGATTGGAAACCTGCAGGAGTTCAGGGAACAAAACTTTGGGTGTTTTGAGGGTTTATGCTGGATCTTGGTTGTGGTGTGTCAATTCTCGTTCTTGTCAGTGCATATCGCTTGACTCAACAATTTCGTGTTTTCCGATTGGTGTGATTCTGATCTGTCTTGCAAATCAGGTGATGATGCATTTGAATGATGTAGCACAACAATTGAAGTTTGTTTTGGTGTTATTTGATGCATGTTTTGGTTTCCATGATGATTCTCGTGGCTGGATATGCACTGTGTCAGAAGTTGATTGTGTTGTTGTCAGATTTTCTGTATTGATGTGTGTATGAAACTTGAGTAGGGTTGAATCTGCAATATTGTTGAGTTCCTTTGTGTTTAGCACTGTGGATAAAATGGTGTTAAACTGTGAAGTGGATTATTTTCTTCTTTTGAAGTAATTCCTGATTGTATGGAAGAGGTTAAAATACCTACGGGCAGTGGGCATGATAACAGCCATGGCTACAAATTACCACTATCTAGTTTGATGGAACAAGCTATTTGGAGTGGTCGAGGTCGACTGCTATGTATTTGGGCTTAAAAAGGAAAGTATGGGTATGCCACTGGCACTATTCCTGAGCCGTCACTGCCTGACCCTAGGTATGAAGATTGGCAGTGTGACAATCTTACTGTGATGACGTGATGACGTGGCTGCTCCACTCAATGCAAACAAAAATTAGTAGGTCCTTCAACCAACATGGGGTTCGCACAATGGCCAGGGCCACACCTCAAGAAGCGGAGGTCCCAAGTTTGAATCCCACACCTTGTTGGCCACTCCCATGGATTTATCCGTACTTACCTGGTGTGTGTGATGTGCGGGTGTTGCACGTTCTCGGAGACTTAGTCGGGTGCTCTAAGAGGCCCGGATACCCCCTCATATGAAAAAAAAATAGTAGGTCCTTCATGTATGTGACCCATGTGAAAGAGTTGTAGGATGTGATTCACATTCTCATGGAAAAAAAAAGTTGGCAAAAATGTTTCAACTAATGGAGAAGATCAGTAACACCCGCCTGGTGAAGAAGTTCATTGGAGAATACTACACCCAACTTAGAAGCATGTGAGGTGAATTGGCCCAGTACCAGTAGGATGATATGTGTGGAACATGTACAGGGAAAGGAATTTGTTGAGAGGAGTTAGTTCTGAGTATGAAATGTTCATCCAGTGTTCTTGGGGGTGAAGAATGTCCGCCCCTTGGTAGTGTCTTCTCTCTATTGCAGTGTGAAGAGAGTAGATGACAACTTATGCATGTGTCCGTAGAGGCTTCTTATCATTTTACCCTTCCCTCCTTTTCTGAGTTTCGTCGTGGTGATGGTCGATCCAATGGAAGAGGAGAGCGAGGCCAGAGTGGCCTATCATGAGAAGAAAAGAAAAGTGAAGTATACCCACTGAGGAAGAAAGGGACACCTAAGAGAGATGTGTGCTTTTGTGGTTGAGGATGGATCTACCCAAAAACCTGCTCCTTCATCAACACCAGCAATTCACCCTCTACCTGTTATGCCTCCTGCTATGGTCACTCTTACACAGAGTGAGTACCAGGACCTTATGCACTGGTGTTACACATGCCTCTTCCTCTTCTTCTCATCTCGCGAAGGCGGGTATCATTGGATCTGCACACACCTCATCTTCATCAGAGTCTCTCTAGATCATTGATTCAGGGGCGACTGATCACTTTGTATTTCCTCACAGTTCGATTGCATTTTGCCTCTATCATCTCCGTATGCTATTCGTGTTGTTGATGGTTCCCTTGTCCCAGTTATGGGGCAAGGCAACGTACATGTTGGTAGCCTTTCTCTTGACTATACTCTATATATTCCGAAAATGCCTAGGAGCCTCTTTTGGTATAGTAGAGGATATTCACTGTTTTCTTAGTTCTTTGTTTTAGGGTGCTAGTCCTCTGTTTTCGGCTCCTAGCTTGGAGGGTGATGGCGATGCCAAAGCTCTCCAAGTAAGGGCCGGGGCCTTAATTGCTTTTATAGTCTTGATGTGGTCATGTTTGGCAAACTTTCTCCAAAAAGTACTTTTCAAGTGCTGTGAAGAGGTGGTTTACATGCTACTTCTTAAATAATGCTTTTCAAAAAAGTCTATGACATGTTGAAAATGGCGTTGTATGAAAAGCAGCATTGGGCAGCTTCTCAATTCAACACCATTTTCAGCTAGAGGTGGTCATGTCTTTAGGTGAAATGTGCTTCTCACCCAACATTTTCTCCCTTGGAAAGTGCTTTTTGGAAGAGAATTGCCAAATATGGCCTTCTTTTTTGATGTTTGTCGCGTGTCAGGCTTACTTGTTGAGCTTCTCGCTCGCTTTTTCATTTATACACATTCATTCTGATGTATTTATTACCCATAGTAACAAACAGAAAGGAATAAACAAGGAAAATGGTTGCTCCAAAAAGAAGATCACTGCCTACTGATATAAGAAGACGAGCACAATGTGCAAATCGAAAAAGAAGCCTTCTAAGTAATTACTGAGGTAAAATTTAAGTGGCTGGAATAAGGAATAGAAATCAGCATCCCAAAAATAAATAAATTAATATCACTGTTGTAGCTGTTATGAAACAATGGCCTTGACATGCATGTGAATCATTTAATGTAGACGACAAGAAATCTGAACCATATATCAAAAGACCAAAGATCAAGAGAAATAGAGAACACAGTGTACCTGGAACGTCACAAGCAGCCACGAGAAATGTTGTATCTCCATCGATACATCACCAAATCGATCAGAAACAGTTTCTGATGAACACAAAGGGGAAACCACGGCTTTGAAGATAGACCTTGCGATGAACCAAGCCCTCACAAAAATCTGAGAAGCAGAAAATTGAGACAACTTTTTTTGGGCAAACAAAAAATATTCGAAAACGTTACATGCAGTCTTCACATCACTTTGATCCAGAGGGAAAAAGAATCCAGGAGCATTCTGATCCAAACTGTTGAGGTTACAAGTCAAGCCAAGGTAAAACAATTGACCTGGCTGACATCATGCTAACGTCAGCAGAGATGGTGTGAATTGATGCATTAGGACTCCGATACCAAGTTGGATTTAGGGTTTAGGTTGGTGATTAGGGTTTAGCTATGTGAGATAAATGAGGTTTAGGGTTAAAAAAGGTAGAGAAGAGATAGAGAGAGGAGAGATAAATAGAGAGAATGACTTAGTGAGTAGAATTGTCTCACTAGCCTTTATATTAATGAACTCTATTACATACACACCCAGTATTATGTAACACACACCAAAACTAATGAACCCAAGAAGTCCCTTCAAAATTCACATCTAGAGGCTTCAATAAAAAAGTGTCAAGTTTTAAGGTTGATCCTCTTTGAATTCTGATCATTTTCATATTAAAAAATGTATTTTAAGGTAAAAAATTGACCAATGTTGACGTCAACATGTCATGGGTGACGTCAAAACAACTTGATTGCACAAACAGCCGCTTTGAGACCAAGTAGAATTAGTGAAGGTTAGGTGTTAGATGTTAGAGTTAGAAAGGAGGAGGGAGAAGAAACGAAAGAGAGATGAGAGAAATTAGGGTCTGAAGTTCAATAGCGTACATCCTTATTTATTAGTATTTATAGCATGGTTTAGAAACTTGACCGAGTTACCTGAAACTCGGCCGAGTCAACTTGACTCAATTACATTTCAAGTAAACTCGAAGGTAAAGTTGGTTTTTCGAGTTTTCTGAGTAACTCGTTTGAGTTGCAAATAACTCGGCCGAGTAAACTCGAGCGTATCAACAAAAAAAATTGAAGCGTTTTAAATTTTTTGTTATTTTATTATAACCTTAGCCAAAAGGCACGAAATTATGCTTTGATGGTAGCCATTTAAGCTCTTTTATAGCGATTCTTTCTACTCCATTTTACATCTCCAGTCGATGTGGGACTAAATTAGGAGTATGTTGATTAAGAAGTGAAAAAAAAAAAATGGAGACGGGAAGAGCATGTGAGACGTCTAGGTAAGAGAGTTATATTTCGAAATATTTCAGATACAGCTAGACAATACAAATTACAAATAATAGGATTGGGAATCTTTATTAACACCCGCTGAATCTTTGAGGGTACCTACGCCCAAAATCATTGACTGCTTTGCTTTAGATGATAGAGATTGGTTTTTGCCTCAATCTTCCATACAAGGGATCTTGAGATCAATGGTGTATCATCAGACGGTCAATTTTTTATTCCATGTGGCATAAAAATGGTAAACAAATCATGTGACATACATCATCCTCAAACCTGATGGAAGGCCTAATGGCATTTTACTAGTCTAATCTTACCATAGATTTATGATTTTTATCATAGGCAATATATAACAGAGAAAGAAACAAGCTAGTTTGCTACTTAACGATCAGTTAGATTCAAGAACGATATATATATATATATATATAATCGAGTCAGACCGAGTCGAGTATACATTCGAACCCAGTGAGGAGGGAGCGAACCCACAAGAGCTCATATGTGTCACACACACCATAACTCTATAATCCTCAACACTAGATTTGGAAACCACTTCTTACTCTTTCACTTCACAAGATTGCCCCAAGAAATCATAATAGCCAAAGGTAAAAACGACACTCAATGGGTGCCCCAATATCGTTTGCATCACTATAACAACTAAGGGAAGAGTGCCAATATCAGAAATGAAAAGACCACGTCCAGGAGAAGCCTTAATATAACAAAGTATAGGATGGCATCTAGATGAGGTTCCCATGGAGAATGCATAAATTGGGCAACCACAAGCACAACAAATGTGAGGTATGGACAGGTATTTGTAAGATATATGAGGTTGACAACAAGTCTCTAGTACTCAGAAGGATTCAGAAGAAGCCCAATATCAGTAAGTAGGTGACGTTGGGATCCATGGAAGACTTTGCATGTCTACATAGAAGCATCCTAGTATCCTGTAACAAATCAAGAGCATATTTTCTCCGGGATAGAGATATATCACGAGAAGATCGAGCAATCTCGAATCCAAGGAAAAATCGAAAATGACCAAGATATTTCACATCAAAGGCAGGGCCTAAATCTGTCTTTTCATGGGCGATAAAAGTAGAGTAATCTCCAGTGACAATGATATCATTAACATAAGCCAATAATAGAGTTCCTATGCCTCTCACTCCAATATGTATGAAGCAGGTATGGTCTGAGTGACACCTAATGAAGCCCGTAGCAAGAACAACAACGCTGCATCTATGGAACCAATCTGAAGGAGATTCCTTCACCATAAATAGACTTCAAAAGACGGCAGACTTTCTCAGAATGCTCCCTGTAGACGATGCTATGAGGAGGATCCATGTACACTTCCTCATCCATCTGCACATGCAGGAATACATTTTTAACATCTAACTGGTATAGTGGTCAATGATTATGAGTGGGTAACGAGACAAACACTCGGATAGAGGTCGGTTTGCCCATAGGAGCAAACGTAGCAATGAAGTTTAATATTGGCAACTGGGTAAATCCTTTACTTACAAGGTGGGCGTCTCCCTTTCAACATTGCCATCCTCCATGTGTTTGACAATGAACACCCAATGGTGCGCTGTCTCTGGCTGATCAACTAGTTCTCATGTCTTATTCTTCTCAAGTGCTACAATTTCTTCACTCATAGTAGCAGACCGGCAAGGATGTTTAAGAGCTTCCTCAATATATCAGGAAATAGACACAACAGATGCATAGCTAAAACAGTCCGATAAGAATGTGAGAATGCCATATAAGGAACATATAGGGAAAGAGAGTGACCAATAACACAAGTCATTTTGCCTTTACGAAGAAGAAAAGGAAAGGAAAGGTCTTCAGCAGTAAGAGAGGATGGAATAATAATAGGAAAAGATGAAGGAGAAGATGCTGAAGGTATACGGTATACCTGAGGGACCCGAGTCCAAGTGATTATGTAGCCCCGGAGTTTGAGTGGAAGGTACAAACTTGCTTTGACATTGATTGGTGTGCTTAAGAGGAAGACAACCACATATAGATGGTGGAGGATCTAGAGAAGTACCTGCAAGAGAAGAATAAATAAGGAGAAATTCTACATGTGGTTCCTTTTGAATGGAAGTAGGACTTAGTTGTATATGAGAAGCATTAAAGAAATAAGGAATATCCTCGAAAACATAACATCCTAGATATGATTATGACGTTGGACGGATGACACGCTAACTCTAAAATAGCATAATTCCCACGTGAAAGGGTTGATTAGGGTTTTTCAACCTTTGATTAAAACAAAATAAAAAAAAAGAATAAGATAGAAAATCTCCGGACTCGCTCCAGAAAGGCTTGTCGGCTTCACACCAACGATTCTGAGGCCTCACACCAAGGCTGTACGTTGGCTTCACACCAAGTCGTACGAGAAATGAAGATCCACTCTTCAAGTTTGAAGGAATCACTCCTTTGGTTGAAAACTTTTCGCAAGTTTTCTAGGGTTTGCATAAAAACAAGTTCTTTTTTCATTCAATCATTCATCAATAATAATGTTTTTACAAGCCTTTATATAGGCTAAGAAAACCCTAAAAACATAAAACTCGAAATTGAAGAGTCCTAAACAAATTAAATGGAAAATGATAGATTTTCGCCACAAAATCCGTTATTCCGTCAAATCTCGAATGTGTCTCACGGATGTCTGTCAAATGTCCACGGATGTTCGTCGTCTACGGTGTTCACAAAAACAGTGAGCACTTATTTTCACAGATGTCCATCATGGATGTCCGTCGAATGGGTCCGTGACGTCCGGTCCTCTTCGGCCGATTTACGCTTGCGGGTCGTTTGAAAGTCCATTTATTGGTTCACTTTTTCCTTATAGATTTCCTTCGCTTGATTCAACTACGATCCAGACAGGCGGACCTAAATTCCCCGTCAATCCTCTCTTCTTTAAAAAAGTTCAACCTTGAACTTTGGCCGACATCTATAGGCGTTATCAAGTATGCTTTCTCCTCATTGATCTTGAACTTTTGAATGATTTCGGGCTCGGTAGGGATGATCACAGATGCCTGTGCTTCAATGAGCTCGGGCTCGGTAGGGCCTATCACGGATGTTTGTGCTTCAATAATCTCGGGCTCGGTAGGGCCTATCACCAATGCTTGTGTTTCAACGATCTCGGGTTCTTCAACAGTTTCGGGATCTGCGACGGTCTCATCAACCAATGTAGACTCTTCAACTGGATGTTGTTCCGACACATGATCATTATGAATAACGGGATCTGCTTGTGCAATGGGCTCCATCGGATCTTTCATAGGCATGGAGGTATTCTGATGCACTGTGGGCTCGGTATCTTCCACTAGTATAGGTACTACCACGGGCGCAGGTAGAGGAACTTTAATCTGTAGGGGTCCTCTCACGGGTACAGCTATGGGGATGAAGCTTGTAACCTTCGGCCTCCAAGCTTGAATCACGTCTAACACGTCTTCGGATAGATTGTGAATAAAAGCCCTAATAATGGTAGTATTTATAATCTTATGCCATGCATCCACTATCCACCGCGACCTTAGCAATTCGCAATAACTATGGTAGTGCCATATGCTTGAATATGGACCCATGTTGATCGGATGATCTACCTCTCTCTTCACACCATAGTTTTTCCACCATCGTCATCTTTTGACGCACAATCGGAATGTTCCACCGTCTCACGAACGATCTCATGGAAACCATGTAGTCGTTCAAATCGCGAAGGACTTCGAGAACTTGAACTTAACTCAACTCAACTCATGATTCACCAATCTACTTGCCAAGGATTTGAACTGATCTGATACTAAACTGATGTGGGACGGATGACATGCTAACCCTAAAATAATATAAATCCCACGCGGAAGGGTTGATTAGAGTTTTCAACCTTTGATTAAAACAAAATAAAAAAAAGAATAAAATAGAAGATCTTCGGAATCGCTCCAAAGAGGCTTGTCTGCTTCACACCAACGATTCCAAGGCCTCACACCAAGGTTGTACGTCAGTTTCGCACCAAATCGTACGAGAAATGAGGATCCACTCCTAAAGTTTGAAGGAATCACTCCCTCGGTTGAAAACTCTTCGCAAGTCTTCTAGGGTTTGCACAAAAGCACTCTTTTTTCATTCAATCATTCATCATTAATAATGTCTTTACAAGCCTTTATATAGGCTAAGAAAACCCTAAACACATAAAACTCGAAATAGAAGTGTCTTAAACAAATAAAATTCAAAATGACAGATTTTCGCTACAAAATCTGTTATTCCGTCAAATCTCGAACGTATCTCATGGATGTCCGTCGTCTACGGTGTTCACAAAAACAGTGAGCAGTTATTTTCACGGATGTCCATCATGTGGTCACGGATGTCCGTCAATGGTTTACGGACGTCCATCCTTTGCTGACGACGTTGCTTCACGGGCCGTTTGAAAGTCCATTTATTGGTCCACTTTTTTCTTGTAGATTCCTTCGCTTGATTTGGCTACGATCCAGACTGGCGGACCTAAATTCCCCGTCAGATTATTTGAACAACCTCCTAGACATAGGGTCATAATGTTGACATCCTTTAGAAGATGCAGAATACCCCAAGAAAACACAACGAATGGTTTTTCCATCAAGTTTTTGTCTCCGATGGCTAGGATGTTGGAAAAAACAGGTACATCCAAAGACACTGGCCCCAATTTCAATTGAAGTAGCATTTGGTATGAGAAGATGAAAAGGGGTCTTGTCATTCATTGCACGGCGCGGGGTATATGTGACAATAAGATGGGGGACTATACATCACATAGAAGAGATCTAGTAATATCCATAAGATGCATGTTCTTACGCTCTGCAACCCCATTCATAAG
Source organism: Chloranthus sessilifolius (assembly GCA_021018995.1). NCBI lineage: Eukaryota > Viridiplantae > Streptophyta > Magnoliopsida > Chloranthales > Chloranthaceae > Chloranthus > Chloranthus sessilifolius. The sequence goes on from CM037595.1 coordinate 108,946,312, forward strand.
GATGGGGTAGTTGATGCATGATTTCATCTTCTCAAGATAATTTGAAAGCCATGAAAATGTATTCTCGATCATTATTAGAGTGAAGAAGTCAATAGACTTTCCAAACTGAGTTTGGCTCATAATAACAGAATTGATAAAGATGGGAAGTACATCTCCATGAGATTTAAGAAGGTAAGTTCAAGTACAATGAGTATGACCATCAATAAAGGTAACATAGCATCTGAAGCGATCAAAAGGAGTGAGAGGGGCAGGTCCCCAAATGTCACCGTGCACAATATCAAACAAGCCATCACTACGATGCATGAGGAAAATAAATGCGAGTATGCTTTGAAAGTTCACAAGTAGTCAAGTATAACATCAAAATTTGATATTGGTATATTACTGCATGCACCCTTGAAAGATGGAAACAACAAGCACAAGTGTTGAAGATTAGCATGTTCAAGACGGGCATACCACAAATTCAAGTATTTTTTGGTAAATGTACCATGAATCTATAAAGGCAAGACATGTACGCTCGAAGTAAGGACAACATTCCTATCATCACCAAACTAGTATAGACTCTGCCTTTCCTATCCTATGCTAAGTACTTTGGTCCTGAAGAAAACAGGGGGAGAAAAAAATGACACATCAATTTTGAAATTTGGTTAAATGATGCACAGATGGTTAAAGTTAAGACGATGGACATGAAGAACATCAGTAAGTGTGATAGGCTGAGAGAGGGATACTAGCCATATTAGAAACAGGAGTGTAGGATCATCAACCAAGCATACCTATCTAGATGAAGAATGTGGAACATATGAAGAAAATAAATCTGAATCATAAGTCATGACTGTCGCACCTGAATCAATGATCCAAATAAAAGGAAGAGAGTATATGGCAAGGTAGACAAAAGATGCTGAGGCACATGTTGACCTGATAGATGTGACAATGTGAGACTCATGTAGCCTCCCCATGAAATTAGCAAGCTCGGTAAGCAACGAGCACGAATCATCCCTCAATTTGGAATCCATCACCAATCCAATCACTAGAAACACAGCAATCAACAGAATGACCCAAAATGTGTAGTAAAGACATCCATTGACACCGTCAATGTGGGAATAACATCCACAATAATATTGATTGTTGGGTAGCAGTCACAGAACTGTAGTTCAGGAGACACCTTTTTGTTGAAGTTTAGTCCCACATTGGGTAAATTATAGCCTTGTATCTCCCCTTATAATCGCCTGGGCCACGCCACTTATAGCCAATTGGTTTTGAGATGGATGCACATATTTATCATGGTATCAGGGCAGGCCTTTCTCCACTCCACATCACCCAATTCAATTGTTCATGTGATTTGGCTCAGTCCTGCCAACACGTGCGGGGGCGTGTTGAAGTTTAGTTCTTCACTGGGTAAATTGTAGCCTTGTCTCTCCCCTTATTATATCCCGGCCCCCCTCCACTCACTGCTAATTGGTTTTGAGATGGATGCACAGATTTATCACTTTAATAGGTAAGGCAACGCCAAATTAACCCAAAGGAATCATTTCTCCAATATAGCTAGAAAGATCTCTACTGAAGGATAAAGAAAATAGTGGGTAGGAAAGATTTCTACTCACTACGAATTAATCAACATAAAACAACACATAAGGAAGGACACGACTCTCCTGACTGTCATTTAAAGTTTAGACACCAAAATGGTGTTTAGCTGTTCTTACACCATCAATGGTTTAAGATTTGGGTGATCCTTACTGTCAAAGTGAGAGATCTTACATTGAAGTGTAACAGGTCCAAAAATGACGTTCTAGGGAGATTTAAACCATCCGATCTGTAGACTAAAATATCAACCATTGTTTTTAGTTTTAATGGCTGATATTAAAGTTCTCAGATGGTTCAACATAGAAAGAGGAGCAAAACTTCTCGATAAAAAAATCAACATAGCTTCATGATGGCAGCACCACTCTGAACAAGACTTCAGAGGTAGCAGGAGGGGTCAAAAACTGATCCTTTAGAGTTATATTGGAGTGGAAGATCAGCCCCTAGAATTTCTCTGCACGGGAAAATGTGATTTCAACCAGAAAACCTTCAAAACTCACAAACCACGCATAAAAACAGGATGCATCCTTTCACAAAAGTGGTGGGGATTGAAAAGCGATCATTTTGGTATAAATATTTTTGGCATTTGAGGTCAACAGTTTGACCTGACTGAAATCGGCATATCATGCCGACATCAGCAGGGTGAGGGTGACATAAGCAGTAGGGTTGGCTCTGATATCAACTTGACTTTGTGATGTGATTAGGGTTTGATGGTTAGAGTTAGGGTTAAGTTTGTGGAGGAAGAAAAAGAAGATAAGCAAGAGAGAGAGAGAGAGAGAGAGAGAGAGAGAGAGAGAGAGAGAGAGATGGAAACCAGATGATATAATTAGGGTTGGAGTCCCTATTGACCTATATATTCATACTGATAGACTAAACTACCCATAAGATACACACACCCCCAATATTAGAACAATAGAACTAACACACCACAATTACAACGATTACATTCATGTACATACATATATCCCATTATATTTCAATTTTTTTTCTCTATCAGTAACTGAAAATGACTATTTGCAGTAAACATGCGGTTATTCCATGTTGGCGAGATTTTCGTGTGTTTCATTTTTTGTATTATCAATAACTGAAAATTATATAAATAAATAAAGAAACGCAAAAGAAACCCAAAGGTTCAAATGTATGGTACAACTAATTCAATGCAAACTCCTCTTTTAGAATTCAAGGGGAATTTGGTCACCCCAAAGAAGGCTCTTCTTCTGAGGTAGTCTAAAAAAAAGATAGGTTTGAAAGAAATGCCATATGACAGAAATCTCACCCCTGCTCTATATATCCGATATGTTATCTGGATCCCTTTTTACTCGATAATCTCAAATGATTCACCATTCACCTCCTCAGTTCTCTTCGGGATTGCAGCAAGAAACTTGGGACCTTAGAGTAAAGGTCCAATATTGGCCGAACTGGATTATGCCACGTCTATCGGACTGAAATTGTTATGAGTACCAATCCCACCTGATTCCTATAGAGCTCCTTGTGCCTGGTGGACTCTGGTATCCTGCTGAGCTTCTGTTAAAATTGAGTCCAAAGACCCTTAGATTTAACCTTTCTGGTTTTACTAATGAACTAAGTGCAGTAATTCTTAGCTTCTCCTTTCTGATTTCTTGATGCTATTTCCTATTATTGATACTGAACTCCCCTGTATGTCATAGTCCACCAAATTCCCTGCATTATTGAAAAAATTGCAAATAATTTGCAAATTTTAGGTTGCACGAATTATTCACAAATATTTGAAAATTTCTTATGTATCTTAAAATTCACGAACTTCACGGATAATTTACAAACTTCGCGAATAATTCACTAATAATTCTTATTTTTCAATAAATAGTGAATTTAATATATTTTTTCTTAAATGTACTTTTAAATCTTTGTTTTTTTTTCGCTGCTTTTTCTCCCAATTTTCCTCGAACCTACCAAATTTTCTTGAATTTTAGCCTTTCTGAATTATTGCCGGTAGCAAAAGCATTTTATTGGTTGTGCAAGTTCATCAAACTCTTTCCTTTGAAATTAACTCCTGAGAAAGGCAACTGAAGTTGTTTGTTAGGCATGGTTACAAATTGGATTCCACTTCCAATACTATTGTTGAGAATTACCTACAATTTTGTTTTCAAATCCCACTGATAATTTTAAATATAAAAAAGAAAAAGCTTTGATTGTTTGGTCATTACTGTTGAAAGGCGTAATGTGTGGTGTGATGATAATTCATGCAAATTAAAACTAAGAAAGTCCGAAAAGTAACGACCTCTTAGCAAATAGAAATTACTAAATGCAACCATAGATTTTCTATCCTCTTATAAAATATGATGTGCATGCTGAATAAATTCACCACAAATTTTCTCAGGTTTACGACTGGATGGCGAACCAAGGAGAAAGATTTAAGCCTTCCTCTAGTGACACTGCGATTCAGTTAGATCTAATCTCTAAAGTCTACGGAATTTCAAGTGCCGAGGAATTCTTTTCAAGTGTTCCCGAGACCTCAACGGACAAGCGTACTTACGGTGCTCTTCTAAATTCCTACGCCCAAGCAAAAATGAAAGAAAAGGCAGAGGCTACCTTTGAAAAAATGCGAGACAACGGCTATCTCTCACAAACACTTCCTTTCAATGTGATGATGACTATGTATTTGAATCTCAGGGAGTACGAAAATGTCATTTCAATGGTCAAAGAGATGAGAGAAAATGAAGTGCCATTGGACATTTATTCCTACAATATCTGGATAACAACTTGTGCGGCCTTGGAAGATACCGAGAAGATGGAAAAAGCGGTCAAAGAGATGAAACTCGACAGGGGTATCAATCCCAACTGGACCACGTATAGTACGCTGGCGACCATGTACATCAAACTTGGTCATTTCGAAAAGGGAGAGACGTGTTTGAAGGATGTTGAGATCAGAATTACGGGTCGGGATCGGACACCTTATAATTATCTTGTCAGTCTCTACGGTAAAATAGGCAAGGCAGAAGAAGTTTATCGGGTATGGAACTTGTACAAATCAAGTTTCCCGAATATCCCCAATTTGGGTTATCATTCCATGATATCTTCTTTGATCAGGCTAGGAGATATCAAAGGAGCTGAAGAGATTTACGAGGAATGGCTGTCTGTTAGATCAACCTATGATCCAAAAATCTGCAACATAATAATGGGTTGGTACATTAGACAAGGGTTGTTAGAAAAAGCTGAGGATATCTTTGAAAACATGCAAGAAATCGGAGGCAAGCCGAACACAAACACTTGGGAAATTCTTGCAGAAGGGTATATTGCACAAAAGAAAATTTCCAAAGCATTGTTTTGTCTGAAGGAAGCCTCTTCAATTGAGAGAGCAGTGAACTGGAGGCCGAAACTCGACAATGTGGCCTCTTTGCTGGCACTCTGCGAGCAGGAAGCAGACCCGACGAGCATGAACACGTTGGTCGATTTGCTAAAAAAAGTGAAGTGTTTAGACACCGAAGCATACAAGTCATTGTTTATAGGTGGTAGGGATGTTGATGGCTTGGAATTGAATATGGAAAAAGATAAGATCGGTAGCGATGAAGAAATTGAAGCCCTTCTCGAATCCCCTTAAAAGCATTTGATTTTTTGTGGCTGTCCAAATACTAAAATGTGGACCCGAGCCTAGTGGGTTATATTGCCAGAGTTTCTTGTTTCCATTTGGTGCAGCTGAAACACCTCTGCAACTTCGGGATGCCAGTGGCTGGGGTCTACCATGTGCAAGCTGGTGAGGTTTATTACTTAAGCTGCATATCTCAAGCTCATGCTTGCAAGATCCACGTTACTTATTTCCATTGAAGGGTTCTGAAGCTTGTATGATTAATTTTTCTGATTTATCCATTGAAATTTTGTAGTTTTGCAGTTCTGAAACTTTCCTTTTAGTTGAAAGGTATGGATAACAGGTTCACTTCACATTTTTGTTTTATTAAATCATCATCACAGCCTTATCTCATCTATTTGGGGTCGGTGTGTCCTATTTCTCCACTTGTTTCTAATCAGCGCTAAGCTCTCTGTAACTTCACAATCCTTTGCGGTCCTACTCATTGCTTCCCTTGGACTCTTCACTGGTCTTCCTATGATCCTACTTGTGCTTGTAGTGTCTCAATCGTTCTACATGATGTGTTTCTGGCCTCCGATGGACGTGTCCAAACTATTTAAAGCCACATTTCGTAATTTTTTCCTTTATAGGGGCCACTCTTAAATTTTCACTCATGCACTCGTATCGAATTTTAACCTTTATTGTTCTCACACATTTATCTCTAACATAAGCATCTTAGCCATATGTACTCTTTATTTTCTTGTCGTTTTTTGTAGCCCAACAGTTGACACCATATAATATGACAAGTGTAATCACTGTCTTATAAAATTATCCCTTCACTCTGAGTGAAACTCTTGGGTCACACAATAATTCGCTTGCTTATTTCCATTTCATCTAACCTTTATTTATCATATTTGAAATGCCCTTCAAATCCACCATTTGATTGTAATTTAGAGCCTAAATAGCAAAATATGTGACGATGTGGTCCTAGATGATTTTCTTTTTTAATTGAATCCTCCTCCAAGCTATCATGTTTACTATATCTGCATTTATGTTTTTCTTTTTCTTTTTTCCTGCTAATTTCCAAACTTCTTGTCTCGAAGTATTTCTCTATAATTTCAGCTTGCACTTATGTTTTTCTTTTTTTTTTTCCTGCTAATTTCCAAACTTCTTGTCTCAAAGTATTTCTCTATAATTTCAGCTTATCATTTATTCTTTTCTTATTTTGGCAAGTAGGACTAAATCATCCACAAATAACATGTATCATGGAATCTCTTGTATGTCTATGATTAGTGCATCCATGATCACGACAAACAAAGCAGATCCTTGATGTGACCCAACTCCAACGAGGAACTTGCCTCTACATAGTTCGTTCTTAGTTCTTACACTCTTTATCGCCCTTTTTTACATGTCTTGAATAATCCTAATAAATAAGTTTAGGATTCATTTCTTCCTCGATGTCCACCAAATTATCTATCTTGACACGTTGTCATAAGTCTTCTCAAAATCAATAAAAAATTATGCAAGTTCCTCCTCTCTTTGAACTTCTCCACAAGTTGCCTCACTAGAAAAATAACTTCAGTTATTGATCGACATAAATCTAATTTAGTTTTTTAATACACTTAATTCTTGTCTTAGTCGTTGTTTGATTATTCTCTCCTAGAGTTTCATAGTGTAGTGTCTCGATAATTGACACAATTATTTTCCATATTTTATGTTTCATATCTACAATCTTAAAATCTTCCATAACTTCTTTTGAATTTTTTAAAACTTATGCTAGTACCATCAATCTTTTTAATTGTAGAGGCTCCACACTTTTATCAAGCTTAAAAAGTTTAGCCATAGAATCCTATCAAAAGCTTACTTACCTTTGGATTCAGTGACTAGAAGTTGCTAATAAGCTTGATAACCTTAAGATGTTGGTGAAGCTCTATTAATCTGTTAGTTGTTCATAAAATTGAACACCAATGCTACAAAATCTCTGTTTCCTTTAAACCAAGCTCAACTCGAGCAACATCGATACCTCACAATGTAAGGATGATACTGATCTCAATTCAATCATTGAAAAAATTCATGGCGGTTGCTAACACTATAGCCACCAATCAAGGACAAATGCACAATAATCGAATATCGCATCACATCACATCATATATCATCAACCAATTTGCCTAGCTATATTAAAATGAGCTTGCCACCTCAAGAAGGCCAATTCATTGAAGGGGTTCACCACTCAAACGTGGTCAACTCGGGAACCTCAATATTACACGTAAAATTTTCTCGAGCTTGCTACTTCAAGAGGGCTAAGTCGATAAATCTGGGCTATCCACCAATCCACCTGAAGATGGGCAATTTGCAAACCAAGGTACATTTTTTTTTTATATTCGTGGCCAGCTTGCACGTACCTCGACCAGTCCCATGGGGCCCTGGAGCTAACGACCAGGGAATACTCCAGTGGCCCTGAGGGGACTCGAATTGGTGACCATTGGGGAGGAAACCTAAGGCTTGACTAACTGAGCTACCCTTCCGGGTCAAACCAAGGTACATTACAAGATGTAAATTGAAATGTAATTTGATTTTGAGGCTAGTTTAACCACCCGAAGATGGTCAATTCGTAGATCAAGATTTGTTTCGATGTGTAAATCGAGCGTAATTTGAGTTTTGGGCTGAGTGCCCAAAGATGGCCACAAATCAAGAAGTGTATGCATGCCACCGAAAGGAGCGGCTCAATAGTAATAATATTAAAATATGTCAAATTGTATGATCAATGGTGTCAATCTTATGAAAAAATGGATAGTGAAATCAAATGTAGTTTTAATGTTCATTTCATGTGTAGTTGGCTCTGTTGACTGCACGATTTTATATGACTTATCCAATCATCTAATTGGGTGTCACATGGTGGCAAACAAATGGGGGACCAACTAAGTTACCTAGTCCTTGTTACTATGGTTGGTTGCTAGTTGAATTATTTGAATCGACCATCTATACCTTCATGAGAAAATCTTAGCTCGACTCTGTCAACATGCATTGGGGTATTGCACTACTTATAATGAGAGAATTGATAGCTCAACTGGTATCCTCTTCCCTTGTGGAAGGACAGATTGTGAGTTTTAATCTCTACGCCTGTTCTCGCTCTATGTGCGGGTCCCCTTCCAATGTGTTGCGCCAAAAGTGGATCCTCTCTATGTACAAATTTGCACATGTACTACATCTAGGCTTTTTATACAATATAACATCCTCAAAAAAATAAAAACTGAGGGAAGGTTTGATATTACAATTAATTTTACGGTAACTCTATTTGTGCCTAAGTAATTACTGAGGGCACCAACGCTGAACCCATTGGCTGCTATGAATCACACAATAGAGATTGGTTATCATTCCAATCTTTGATAGAAAATATCTTGAGACCATGAGTGTACTATTTGCATGTCAGATTTTGGTTCGACGGCCACGTATCCCCCAAAGTGACTCACATATTACTTTTGAGCGTCATGCATACCATGTGATTTTTACCTTATAATTTTAGTTACTTTTTTTAGGATATGTGGTATGTGAAATAACACTCATGGATAGTTAATACACCAATAGTCTCAAGATCCATTATGTAGAAGATTGAGATGAAACCAATCTCTATTATTTGATTCAAAGTGGTTAATAAGGATTTCAGCTTAGGCACCCTCATTAATTGCAATAATTGCATAGCGCCTGAATAGAGAGAGTTAGCCGTTTGTGCCGCGTTGAACATCATGTAAGCTGTTTGTTTGATTTGATGGATATGATGTAAAAATGTTTGATGCCAAAGATTGACATAATACATTATCTCAATCATCTGATTTAACAGAGTCAAAGTCCATCATTTATCAATGATTTACCATGTTGAATTAGATGATCGAGATTGAGATTGTGTTTCATGGCAATCTTTGGAACCCAAGATCTTTACATCATTGCCTTCAAATCATACGGCTTAGATGGTATTCCATGTGACAAAAGTTTCAAAATACTTAGTCTTTCTTTTGGAAGTATGGGCAACGATGTAAATCTCGTCTCCTATTCTTTACCTACAAGATTATTGAAGACGCCTAGGTTTGAAACCCATTGAAAATCATTGATTACTTAGAATTAGATGTTGGAGATCATTTTTTACCCCAATATTCAACGTAAGATCTTGAGACCATGAGCTTATCATTAGATGGTCAAAATTTCACTTGACGTGGTGCTAATCCAAAAAAAAAAATGGCCCTAAAATCATTTGAGCGTGATGTGTGGCTTGTGATTTTAGGGCCCCTCTGGTGAGATACGCGCCATGTCGAATTAAATTGACCGTATGATATTACACTCATCGTCTTAAAATCCATTGTGTAGGCGCAAACAAAGGTATTCTTTTGTATAATGAAGGTACCTCTATTCGCACCTATCGAGGGCGCCTACTTCCGAAGCACATTGACTGCTACGAATCAGAAGGTGAAGATCATTTCTCACTCTAATATGCCGCACAATGGATCTTGAGAGTATGAGTGTCATCCTCCAGTCAATTTTCTAATTCAATGTATTAGAAATTTCAAAAAAGTGGTCCTAAAATAAAGTTGGGGCATCACACCACTCCCAATCATTATTTTAGGACTACTTGTATGTGATTTCTAGCTCGCGTAACAAAAAACTGACCGTATGATGTCATGATCTAAAGATTGAAACTAAAGGGTTGCGTGATCTCTCTAGTTTGTTTGGGGCAGATGTCATGTTTCCATAACCACGCACTGCTGCGCATCTTAGATCTGCCGCAACATCTCAACTCATACGGGTGTACCCGTGTGCGCATGTTAGCACACCTATAAAAACCGCGCGAAGGATAACGAAAGCGAAAATAAGACACTCCAATCGAATCTGACCTAAAAGTCTAAAACCCTCGATCCCTCTCCTTAAAACCTCTCTCTCTCTCTCCCCTCAATGGCTACCTCTGAGCCGGCCGGAAATGGTTCCACGGCAGCACCAGAATCTGACCCAGTTCTGGCCACCACCACCGCGACATCCACTGTTTCTGAAACTTCTCTGACTGAAGACGTCGTCGCTGCTGCTGAAACTGAATCATCTTCTCCGTCTCCGGCGTCTCCAGCTCCAGAGTCGAAGGAAGCGGCAGCTCCGACACCGGCACTGGCACCAGCTTCCACAGAGAAGAAGTGGCCGGGGTGGCCCGGCGACAGCGTTTTCCGGCTTGTCGTACCGGTTCTCAAAGTCGGGAGTATTATTGGCCGCAAAGGAGAACTCATAAAGAAGATGTGCATGGAAACCCGTGCCCGCATTAACGTCCTGGACGGCGCAATCGGCACCGCTGATCGCATCGTGAGTTTTCTTTTGCCTTTTTAGAGTTTCTGTTTTTTTTTGTTTGTTAAACTTTTTTTTTTGCTGTTCAAATTCTTTAGTTTATTGAATTTGAAATTTTGGTGTTAAGTGTATATTGTTTTTTTAACATGTATTTTACTGTCGTCGAAGAAAGAGTTTGTTATTCATTGCTTTAAAGAGGCGAGAGGATATTAATTTCCTTTCTGTTTCGAATACAGATCCAATATTTCAGGAGTTTTTATTTTTAATCATATTTCATGCTTAATTTGGTTTTGTTTCTTGTAAATTTAATACCGCATTGGGGCAAATAGATCTGTTGGTTATTTAACTCAGCTACAATGTAGTGTCTAGTGAATAGGAGATCCAATCTTAGAGCCGCCCTAACTTAATGTCGATATATATATATATATATATATATATAGGGGTGAAGGCAGGGTTTACTTGATGGGGGGCCGTAGTCAATATTTATTATTTAAATTTTTTTACCTCCCATATTTAAATAATGAAAAAATTAAAAAATTTCCTCTGAAAATCATAAAATAAAAAAAAGACAAATAACTCTCCGAAAAATCATTCTACTATGATATAACTCTCAAAAAAAGACAAATAACTCCCCAAGAACTATGATATATTTTTGGCTGAAAATACTGATATTAATCTACTAAGAATTGATTTAGAAAAGTTCATCTATGTAGAAAACAGTAAAATCAGGCCCATGGTGTCAACTTCATCATTAATCATTTTATGCTTTCAAGATCATACTTATCGTAACAAAACAACTGTGTTCTCATGTGATGTACACAAGTCTCCTCTTTCCCTCTTTGTATCTAACATTAAAGAATCATTTGGACACATTTTTGCGAAAAACCACTATAAAATCAAAAAAGTTTATAAAGACATTTAGTTTAATGTGTTTTGCATTTAATTAATCCTATTAAATTAGCAAAATAATTAACAATACAAACATAGTTATCTACGCTAAGCCGTTTAGTAATTAATATTAGGGTGCCTTTATTTTCAACCTAAGCTGATTCCTTCGCAACTTGGGTTTCACATTCTTACACTGTTGATCACTTTGAATTAGACGATGTAGATCGTTTTTCATCCCAATCTTCGACAAATTCGATCTTGAGATCATGGCCCTACCATCAGATTGGTCAGATTTTGATTCCATGACACGCATGCCAAAAAGTGATCTGAGAACTATGTGATGTATTATGTGATCTGAGAACTATGTGATGTAGATATGATCATCTTCAATTTTGGGGATGTGTGCAACGTGAAATCAACATCTGATCATCTGAAGGTAGGCCCATGATGTCAACACCTATTGTGTCCAAGATTGGGATGAAAAATGATCTCCATCCTCTGATTCGAAGCAGTCAACAATTTCAAGAATCTGAATCGGGGTTGAGAAGGAAGAATCTTGGGTTGCAGATGAAGGTATCCTTTATATTATTTTAAGTCTAATGTTATTCCGCATCCAAACGAAGTCTTCACCATATCTTTTCTCTTGGGCTGATTTTCTTCTCTTTTTTGTTTAATAGGTCAGCTTTCACCTTCTTATTTCATCAAATTGTTGGTGGGTTACATAAGCACCCTCGGCACTTGCATAAAATACCTCAAAACGATGCAATTTCATCTAACAATAGGAATAAAACCAAATCCAAAACTAAAAGCATAAATTAAAATAAATTAAACTTGCCATGGAGTCAGGAGAGAGGAGAGAGAGAGAGAGAGAGAGAGAGAGAGAGAGAGAGAGAGAGAGAGAGAGAGAGAGAGAGAGAGAGAGAGAGAGAGAGAGAGAGAGAGAGAGAGAGAGAGAGAGAGAGAGAGAGAGAGAGAGAGAGAGAGAGAGAGGGGTTACAGGAGTGTTAGGGTTGATGTTTTTTTTTAAAACTTAAAATATAAAGACTTGCAAAATAAGTAAGCAAATCAAGTAATATTGGGGGGTCTTTTTAAAAACCCAAACTTAAGTGAACATCATGTTTTTTACTGGGAAAAAAAGTTTTGGGGGGTCCCGGTACCCCCCCATTGTGTGTGTGTGTGTGTGTGTGTATATATATATATATATAGAGAGAGAGAGAGAGAGAGAGAGAGAGAGAGAGAGAGAGAGAGAGAGAGAGAGAGTAATGGTCACTTGACTTGAGCCACGCCCTGACTTTGTGGCCACCGTTGACTGCGGAGATCTGAACGCTCTCCTGGCTCGAGTCACGTAATGATCACTTGACTCGAGCCACACCCTGACTTTGTGGTCAACGTTGACTGCAACGCTCTCCTTGCTCGAGTCACGTGAGACTTGAGTCAGGAGATCATTTCCCACATATATATATATATATATATATATATATATATATATATATATATATATATATATATATATAGATTTGTGCTTGAACTTTAAAATAAATGAATTGCTCTGTATGCAAATATATCAGCCAGTTACGAGAAAGATCAAAATGGACAATCTCTATTGTATGAAAGATTGATGAGCTTGTGGATTATATATATATATATATATATATATATATATATATATATATATATATATATATATATATATATATATATAATCGAGTCTTTGTCTCTGATTATAAACTTATATGAATGATGTTGAGCTCATGGACGCTCCTGGCAAAATTTGGGGTCTGTAAGTATGCTTTTAAAAACTGAAAAAATTGGTTCTGAGCATTTGAAATTTCGTTCATTAGTTCATATTCGCTAGTGTATATTTTCCCGTTTATATTCTCTCTTGTTTATAATTAGAATTTCTTTAGTTCTTTCATGAATCTAGTCTGTACCATTCATATTTTCTGCCATTTTTATACTTTTATTGGTTACCAAAAAAAAAACCCATATCAAGTTTAGGCCTCTAAACCTATTCTTTTACTGGCTTAATAATTAATTTGATTATTTGACCCACTCTTCCTTTTTAAATTCAAAGCCTTGAACATTTTTGTTCTTTCTTAGTGTTTTACTATTTCTCTCTACAGGTTTTGATATCTGGAAAAGAAGAACCAGAAGCAGAAATATCCCCTGCAATGGATGCTGCACTTAGAGTGTTCAAACGTGTTAATGGATTAACTGAGGGCGAAGTTGATGGTACATCCACTGGAGCTTCAACTTCTTCAATCCGGTTATTGGTGGCATCATCACAAGCCATTAATTTGATTGGAAAGCAAGGTGCTCTAATCAAGTCAATTCAAGAGAGTTCCGGTGCCTCAGTACGAGTTTTATCTGGAGGTATACTTCAGTATGCTCCTAATGTTAAAAAATAGTGAAATTGAGTAAATAATTATTTGCCTATTGAGGGGAACAAACCCAAATAATTATTTTCATTGTTTTTAATGTGTTTTATTTACAATTACTAATCTCTCTCAAATGCCTATGCAATTAAAATTTAAATCTAACCCATATTGAAATAAGATCTGTTGCTAAAATTAAATCTCTCTTAACTATTCAAATGGGTTGATGAAATTTGTTACATTTATCCCAAAATTAGAAAATATCTACTAATATGGGTGAGAGTCAACACCCACGCAATGCTTTATATTCTCATAAATCTCAGACCTATTTCCGAGGGTCTCAATTGATGTCGCATGTTCAGGGTCACGTAACATATAAGTAGATCTTGTGTATTCCTTTATCCAACGACAATTCCTAACCCCCTATTTTTTTTAGGCTTCCAGTTGATTTTAGAAGCTCTCACAAGCACCATTCAAGTTACACAACTTCTCCCGATACTTTGACGTTCTGCACAACCACTTAGCCTTCTTGGTTTCCATTATGGCATTATCTCAGTTACGATTTTTCTCGTACAAAATACCGAAGCCTCTTTATTCCTCTCCTTAGGTACCATGATAATGCTAATGCTAATGCTAAAACGCAAGGGGTCATATATATATATACACACACACACACACACACATATATTACAATTTCGATTCCAATTGACATGGTACATGACACTTGAATATCTTTTGTTAGATGAGGTGCCATTTTATGCAACATCGGACGAAAGAATTGTAGATATACAGGGAGAATCAACGAAGGTTCTTAAAGCGCTACAAGCAGTTGTTGGACATCTTCGGAAGTTTTTGGTTGATCATAGTGTTCTTCCTTTATTTCAGAAGAGTGTAAGTTTGTATCTTAAGGTATTTCATGTTTACTTGTAATAAGGTTCTAGGTCTTATTTGATCCATTTTGCAGTATACAGCATCAATTACTCAAGATCATCCAGTAGATACCTGGGCTGATAAATCACAGTCTATGATTCATACAACGACACAATCTGGGATAAATAATGACTACCAATTTTCATTGAAGAGGGATTCTTCATTTCTCGATCGGGAAACTCAGCTGGACTCACAAATTCAACACACTGGGCTGTCGTTATATGGACAAGACCCTGCTGTTTCTGGATTACGTACTTCAGGGCTGGGGCGTAGTGCTGCTGCATTAGTAACCCAGGTGATTATTTATTATTAATATTATTTATTTTGTTATATTTTTTTTTACACAATTTCCCTCAAGGGTTGACTTCTCTTACATGCATTGTTATAAAGGTCAAAATAAGTTGTAGTATAAACATAAAATTCAAGCATTCACTGCTTACAGTTGAAAAGAAATATTTTTTGTTGAACTGAATTTTGACTAGTTTGGGCTTCCCACAGCTATGTTGTGTAAAACAAGCTATATGGAAAACATTATTCTCAAGGCATTAACACAGTGGCATCATTTTAGTTGTCGTGGAGAATTCCTATTAAGGTCGAATTTTGCTATATAAATATAATTTCATATGACTTGTAAGTGTGTATGTTCTTCGTTCAAAGTTTGTGGTGAAATATGCATTAATTTGTTTGGGTTTTTTGTGTATTTTATTTTACATTTTATTCTTTCTCTCTGGTCGATTAATGTATGCATTTTATTTTGAATTCTTGAAATATTTCTTATCGTAATGGTACGCTGAGGGTTTGAGCCTTCTGCCTCATAGTTGTTTTTACAATTACGTGGTGGATTTGAAGAGGACCTCTCAAATAGGATTAATGCAGGTTCAATGAACTGAAGACAAACAAGTGGAGTATTGTGCGACCCAAGAGTTCCACTAAGATTGAAGGCACTATTTTATAAGACAGTAGTTAGACCTACCATATTATATGGTGCAGAATGTTTGATGCGGGAACTTACTAAATGCAATGCTAGGGCTGAGATTAGGATTAAAATTAATTTAATCAATTAAAAAAATAACAATTTCTCATAACAAATTACCACGAAAATTCTAGAAATTCAATTAGGTGATTTAATTTCGGCTCAAAATAGCGTTACTTTCGTGTACGTTCCCTATCGCGGATCTAGAAGACTAGGGTTCTTATGAACGGCTAGATCTCCGATAGTTTTAGGGCGTCGAACGAACTCGCAAGCGGGTTCTCTCGATACCAAACGAAAATAAAAGGCTAATAAAATTAATGATGAACAAAATATAATTAGGATTACGCTACTTACGCAAACCGTAGAATTAAAGAAGATAGAGATGGAAGAAGAGTTGCCTCGCACCAAACCGCAAGCGGGAATCGAAGAATCGCTCTCCGTTTTGAGAGAATCACACCCTCACGAAAGTTAAAAACTCTTAATTTTGCATAAGCAATTTTCATTAACCAAAAAAGTAATAATAAAAGTGTTTACAAGCCTTTAAATAGGCTAACCAATGCATAAAATTAGAAATCCTAGTATAACTCTAATTCCTAATTTAAATAAAAGAAATATTCTAATTCTTCTAAAACAATAAAGTCCTAAACAATAAGGAAACTAATCCTATTTCTAATAAAAGAAACAACTCTTACTTTCTAAAATAAAATAATAAAAGAAACTAATCCTAATTCAATTAGGATTCTTGAAATTCGTCACTTTATGTGCAACCTCCGAAAACTGACCATAACTTCTTCAATACTTGTCAGAATTGCTCAAATTTGGCTCGTTGAAAAGCTACTTCGATAAGCTTTCAAATATGATCAATTTCGTATTAATCCGACTTCGTTTGAGACTTCAAAATAGGCCAAACATAAAAGTGACGGAATTGAAAGTTGAAAACCTTAATAAATTTTGGATTTTCTTCTTTCTGATCAAACGGGTCTTTAACGGGCCTTTTTTAAAAAAAACCCATTCATGGGTCAACTTTCTCTTTTGACGTCTCCTCTTTATCCGACCACGATTCAAACAGGTGGATCTAAAATTCGCATCAATGTTGGCCTATGAAAAAGTGACATGAACATAGAGCACGTGACTAACATGCATATATCACAAGAAAGGATAAAAATCGAAATTAGTACATAAGAGGAAATTTAAGAGTGGTACTTCCAAAGAAAAAATTATGGAATGTCACTTGAGATGGTTTGGACATATCTATCGGAAGCCATGAATTGATCCTGTACGAAGGATTGAAACACTACAAGCACAAAGAAGTAGGAGAAGAGGAAGACCATTGAAGACCCGAAGGGAACCAGTGAGAAGGGCCCTGAAGGATTGTGAAATTATAGAGAGCTTCGTGCTGATTGTAAACGAGTGGAGAAATAACACTTGCAGCCGACCCAAATAGAGATGGGATAATGCTGTGATAATGATGAATTGTTAGTTGCAAGTTATAATCCTTGTATTGTGACATTGATATCATGGTTTAAAGCTTATTTTATGCAACAAAGATGGAAATAAAGAAATTGTCAACAAAGATCGTAGCTAATTTTGATTATTGGTGTCCATTTTAAGAACAATGATATGGATTGAGGGATGCCTATATTTGCCAAAGGAAAACGTCATGAAAGTGATTTGGAATTTCCAAGAGATAATAGTAGGAAAGAAGAGAAGGGGTGTCATGTGTTCTAGGAGGGAATGGAAAGAAGTCCCATTCTGTGGATTTTTTGTATTTTCTCCATGTATGTGAGAGTTCAAAATATCGTCTGCGACTGATACATATCATCCAGTATGTATCAGTTTTCTTGGCCCATGTCGATTTTGAAGCTGGCCTGTGAGCCAGCTTTTTCTACAATTACAAAAAACTTGTTCGAATATTTCAATTTTTTCAAGGGTTCTTAATGTGTTGTCTATAGTATTGTTTCTGTTCGGGAATAAAGGTAATGATCCATTAAAGAGGAAGGGCTATTTGACAAAGCAGTGAGAGACATTTCTCAACTCTCAGCAATTGGGGAAGTTATGAAAGAGGTCTCAATATTTTTAAATGTTATCCCACCTTTTGCAAGCGATGGGGTTTTGAGTCGGCTTCTTATTGAATGTGAGAAATCTTGGGGTATTCAAAGGCGATCAATATTTCATACAACTCTGTTGGTTTGAATAATCGTCAATGGTGCTATCTTCATATAAATTATATTCTTTTCAATTACTATCTCATCCTGTTGGTACCATTCATGTCCACAATGTATGTTGTGTTGCAATTGCACTAACATACTACATTGACAGTTGCTCCCTCCAATCATCTATCAAATTTCCTTGGATAACAATAAAACCATGTAAATTTCTAAAAGATTGAACATGGGCTGGCTATATTGCTATCCCTCAACACAAATTACAGTACTAAATCTGCAAGGACACCATATGTCAAAACCTTTCCTACTATTTTGAAGTAGCTAGCAAGGCGAGGAGGTTTTAGATTGCCTTTGCTGCTTGGATTAAAGTTAGACTTTAATGTAAGATACCCTATCATCTATATATAGAGGCCACATAAATCATCCTTGGTGACTCTATGTATTCCATAGTATTGACATAATGCTTACTCAATTTATGCTTCTTTAAGCTTTCTTCTGTCTTTTTATGTGATAGGGTTCTTTTATTGTCTAACTCGGTTGTGTGGGGATTGCACCGTTGGCTATGGTTTCATCTACTTGGAAATAGTTGGTACTATGTCCTGTTACTGTTTACAGGGTGGACCATAAAGATTTACTAGTGTCAGTATTATTCTCAAATTTATGCTTCTAAGCATGGGGGTGACGCGGATATGAATTGTGCTTTATGAATCGAAGTCACAACTGAAACCTTACCCGAGTATGAATTTTGATTACTTGCATGACCCTAGTTGTTCAGAAGTATGATAGTCCGTGATATTACATCATTGAGTATTGCGTGAGGGTCATCTTAAGTCTTACCTAGTTGCCTTGTCTGTTTTTTTTTTTGAACTATTAATGAAACCTGACCTCCTGAGAATTATTGCCACATATCTGTAGCAAGGGGCCATCTTGTGTAGAGCCTCTACCTATTGCGGGAATCCATGTCATCAAAATTGTACACAACAAATTTTCGTAATAGGGAAAGTTCTATACACAAAGGTATCATATCAAATTTCCCATTGTAGAGATAGTTTATTAATTTGTGGGCTGCTACACTGTTGGGTATCGCTAAAATTACATTGTTTAGGGTATCTCTGTTTAATAGTCACAGATGTATACATATCAGTATTACCAAGAAATATAAACATTTATGGGCTGCTTATCCCTGCTTTGAGTGCTTCAATTTGAAGCTTGACCTTTTCTTGCTATTGCCATCATTATAACATATATGGACCTTGAGGAAGGCAACACATTTTGGCCTTGATAGATTTATGGTATTATGGGCTTATTTTTTATGGGCCTGACCGCCTGAGAGGCTTATTGTTTATGGGCCTTGAGGTGTTTAGCGTATTTGGGCCTTTTGAGGGGGGTGAAATGACATTGCACTTGATGCTTGTTGTGTATGGATGGGCCTTAAGAGACTTTGGTGACTAAGAGTGAGCCTGTGTTACCTTGGCCCGACACATTTCCATTTTTTTGCCGTGCCGACACTCCGCCATGGCTTGGCGTGTACCACTGCCGTGCCGTGCTGATGTCATCTTTAAAGTGTTGGCACATGACACGTTATAACCTCGTGTCCTTTGAAAAAAACAAAAAAAAAACGATTTCTATATGTACTTTTCGGAAATATAGGAAAAAAAAGAACTAAATATAGGGAAAAAACTAAATGTAGGAAAAAAAAGAAAAAGCAAAAAGGCTATTTCTGTATTTACTTTTCATAAATAAAATAAAGCATTAAACTAAAATCTTACCTTGAAAATCAATTGCGACAAGAAATTGAGCTAGGGTTTCCCTATTTGGGTTTTGCCTCATGGAGCCTTTGACTTCATCTCTTTTGCTGATCTTCCCTTTAAGCAAAATCGCAGCGACAATCATAAGTTTAAAACCCTAATATCGCAGGCGGTGAGCTCTCTCTTTTTCTCTCTCTTTGTGAAAATTATAATGGGTTAGGTGGTCCCGCAAGAGGCTTTAATGTGCAAGGGGTTAGCTTTTCAAGGGATTTTGATTTATAAGCCCTAGAATTATAAAAACCTCTCATTAAAGAGACAAGGTCTGCAAATTGTGCAATTCATCATTTAAAGGGAAATACTATCAGATAAAAGGACATTTGTTATTGATTCCTGATTGTGAAGTTAGGTTATGTTCTGCTATCGATGATGATATGTTAACCAAATTTCAGAAAATGGACGATATGGCACAAACAAAAAAAAAACACTTAAAGAAGTGTGTAGGGGGTCAAGTGTTAATATACCTTTGCCAAAATTTGAAGATTATGGGAAAAGAGGAAAGGAGATAGCAATATATGTAAATCTTTTACCACTGTAGCACGAGATTAGCTTGATCACTTGATTGCTCGTACTTTTTATACAAGCTGCCTATCTTTCAATTTAATTAGGTCACCATATTTCAGACAAATGACCAAGTATGATAGACTACGAACTACCCTCCTACAAGCCGGGAAAGCAAATATCGATTTGCACTTGAAATCGATTCGACAATCTTGGATTCGTAAAGGGGTGTCAATCGTTAGTGATGGATGGATTGACTCCAATAGAAAGAGAAGCATGAAATTTTTCTTGGTAGCATCAGAGAATGCCCCTGTTTTTTTGAAAGCCATAGATGCAGCAGAGGAGGTTAAGTCTGCAGAATATATATTGGGAAATTATTTTTGGAAGTTATTTCAGAAGTTGGACATTCAAATGTTGTCCAAGTAATCACTGATAATGCCGCAGTATGTAGAGCAGCAGGCTTAAAAGTGGAAGCGAAGCACCCATCCATTTTTTGGACACCATGTGTAGTTCATACATTGAACTTGGCATTGAAAAATATTTGTACTCCGGAAGTAGACATGTCAGAAAAATATGAACAATGTAAATAGATTAGACATATTGATAGTGATGTCAAGTTAATTAGGAATTTTGTTGTAAATCATAGTTCGGCAAGTACGATTTACAATAAATATTCTAAGTTAAAGCTTTTTGAGTGACTGAGACAAGCTTTGCTTCAACACTGATTTTAGTGAAGAGAATTTTTCAAGTAAAATCCGTTTTGCAACGTATGGTCATAGACGAGAGTTGGAGATTTTTTTTTTTTTTTTTGATAACTTGGGTATCCGAACCTCTTAGAGCACCTGTCTAATCCCAGGGGCACATGCGCACCCCAAATTCAGCACATGCCGAGTCAGCATAGGATATAAATCCCTAGGGTGGCCTCAAGGGGAGGGAGGGGATTCGAACTCAGGTCTCTTGCTTTTGGAAGCATGTACCTGGCCAACTCACCTAACCCCTTGAGGGTTGAGAGTTGGAGATTTTATAGAGAAGAAGACAGTCAAAAGGCAAAAAAAATCAAAGACATCTTAGTTAGTAACTTATGGTGGAATGAAATTGAGTATTTGTTGGATTTTACTGAACCTATTGTTTCCATGCTTCGAGTCACTGATACATATGCTCCTATGGTTCACTTAGTTTATGATAAGAGGGACTCGATGATTGAAGAAGTTCGAAAAAGGATATTTAAACATGAGAAAAAAAAATATGTTAACAGATGAAAGCAAGTTTTATGATGAAGTGCATGAAGCCTTAGTTCGGAGGTGGAACACGAGTAGCACACGACTTCATTGTTTGGCACATTCACTAAATCCCTAATATTACAGTGATGAGTGGTTGGCTGAAGGCATTGGGAGAGTTCTCCCAAACCTTGATGATGAAATTTCGGAAGGAAGAAATGTATGTCTTGGAAGACTATTTCCAAGTGTAGCGATACTTCGGAGGGTCCGAGATGAATATGGAAAATTTGCTACATCAGCAGGAAATTTTGGATGATGGGAGGCTCTCAGTGAGCGATACTCCACAGATCCTTTGGCATGGTGGGGCAATCATGGTTCTGGTGCATCCACACTTGCTAGTGTTGCATTCAGGTAAAATATTTTTGTTTATGTTTATATATATATATATATATTATATTCTTATTCAAAGTATAATATATATGTTTATCATGTAGCGTATTGGGACAACCAAGTTTTTCATATTGTGAAAGAAATTAGAGCACGTTTGGAATGATATCAAGTGTCAAAAGAAATAGATTGATATCACAACTTACGGAGGACCTTGTTTATGTTCACTCAAATTTGCGTTTCTTATCAAGAAAGGAAGACAATATGCTGAAGGCCCTAGCAAAAATTGGGATGTGGTTGGAGATGATTTTAGTTTAGAAGGATTGACAAAATTTGAATTCGCAAATTTATCTCTTGATGACCCAATATTAGTGGCGATGCTCTTCTATTCTGATGAGTTGTCGAGCTTCACTCCATCGATGAAGAAAACTAAGGCGATGACGCTAGTTGAGTTCCAACAAGTCAAGAATTCTAATTTTTTGCAAAAATACATTTGAAAATGAGTGGTTATATTTTTTGAAAGCATTAAGAATGCTGAACAATTTTTTGAAGTACTTTGAATGTTTATTTTTGCATTTATGTTTAAACTTAAAATTTTCAATTTTATGTGCATGGATATTTTGATGAGATGATATTGATCAATGATGAAAATCATGGAAATGATTGCATATTTATTCACCACTATGTGAAATGTTGAGTTTATTGATTAATATAGTTATATTTTAAAATTTTTAATATTTTTTGTATGGCCGTGTCGCCAAATTGGGTTTTTTAGAAGTTACCGTGCCAACATTGATGGGGACATCATATTCAAGCAACCGCCAGTGACGTATTGAAGGCGGAAGAAGAACATCAAAAGTGAAAGAAAGAAAAACATTTCAAATTTGAAGGACTGTAGAAGCACTCAGTCAATCGATCGATTTCAGCCTTCGATCGATCGATGGTGGACAAAGGGAAAATATCCTGAAGCGCAATTATGTTTCACAGTCGATCGATCGAGTCGGGATTTTTGATTGATTTAAGTCAGTGACTTCGGGCAATTAATTTATTTTCTCAGTCGAGCGATCGACCTCAGAATCGATCGATCGACCGATCGCGTGAATTTTGACAGAATTTTGTTATTTTCGTCAAAATTTTCATTTTTGTGTTTTATTTGCAGTAGGACTCTTCTAATTTCGTATTAGGGTTTGGTTAGCCTATTTAAAGGCTTGTAAAACAGCTTTATAATTAATTATTGGTGAGTGAAAATTGCTTTTGCAAACTTTGAGATTTCTAAACTTTTGTGAGAGTGATTCTTTTAAAACTGAAGAGCGATTCTTCGTTCTGCATGTAGTTTGTTACGAGGCCAATTCTTTCTCCTCTTCTATCTTCTTATGATCTACGAGTTGCGTAAGTAGCGTAACCCTATCCTATTTGTTTCCTTATTAAATTCAGATTTAACTTATTTATTTCATTAAAATCCAAAATCAACCTATTCCTTCATTATTAAATCATTGTTAGCCTTTTATTTTCGTATGGTATCGAAAGAACCCGTTTGCGAGTTCGTTCGATGCCCTAAAATTGTCGGAGATCTAGGCGTTCGCTAAGAACCCTATTCTTCTAGATCCGAAAGGGAACGTACGCGAAAAAGTGACATTGTTTTGGGCCGTAATTAAATTATTCAATCGAATCTCTTGAATATTTTTGTGATAATTAGTTAAGGAAGATTGTTAATTGAATTGTTTAAATTAATTTAAATTTTAATCTCAACCCTAGCATTGCATGTGTTAGTTTCCGCATCAGATTTGGTATCATAGAATTTGTCAGTTTTAGGATTTATTTCTTTTTATTGTTTGCGTTCATATAGGTTTTAGGATTTATTTCTTTTTATTGTTTGTGTTGCATCATTTCAGATTTGTTTTCATCATTTCAGATGTCTTGTATAATTTAGTTTTGTGTTGCATTGTCATGGACCCCAACAAGAAGCCTTAATTAGATGCCTTACGTCTAAGTTGACCACGAGTCAAACCGCGCTTCAAGCCTAGATGATTGAACACCATGATCAATTGCAGCAACAATTGCGTGATTAACAAGCCCAACATGAGGCTTTAAAAACCGTGTTGAAGAGATAAACGAGTTCGTCATTTAAAATCACAATAGAGTCAACACCAATGACCGTAGGAGGGAAGCTCCTCATCGATGTGAAGTCCAAACCGACCAAGACGACAAAGTCATGAAATCTGTTAAAATGGACGCCCCTACTTTTGATGGGAAAAGACAACCTAAAGTCTTTCTCGAGTTTGTTGTCGGCATGAAAAACTACTTCGAGTGGTACGCCTTGTCCGAGGAGTGTAAGTCCGATTTGCCAAAGTCATGGTTGGGATTAGAGCGTCGTAGACAGCCCGAAGGTCTTCGTCCCATTTCTACTTGGGGAGAAATGAAGATCCAATTGAACGAGAAATATGTTCCTTTATCCTATGATGAACGTATTCTCTATCAGTGGCAATCATTGCGCCAGGAAAATTCACCGGTCACAGATTACGTCGATAAGTTTGAAGACCTGATGATCCATGCCAATGTGGATGATCCAGAAAGAGTTACCCTATCCCGATTTCGAATGGGCCTCCGCCTAGAACTACAGAGGGAACTCATTCCATACCGTGTTACCGATCTGGAAGAATATTTCTCTAGAGTCGAGGAGTTAGAGCGATATCTCAAGACCCTCCAAAACCAAACGTTTCGACGCTAGTGGGTCTAGTTATAGGTCTAACTTTCCTGAGTCAAAGCCCAACACTAATACCCCGTTTGCTAGGTTGACGGGGACGCCACTTACATGGACATTGGATTCGAACCACATCGTTTCTACCAATGTCGAAAGAAAAAGCGGAATGGAAGTCAGAGCTAGGAAAGATGAAAAATACTAGAGAAAAATGTAGAACTGATGGAACCCTGAAATTTCAATTGATCAAAAATTTCGATCGATCGAAAGTTAAATTCGATCGATCGAATGCCGACGACAAGATGTTATAATATTTGAATTTCGATAAATTGATTTTCAATTTCGATCGATTGTGCCGGGTTGTTTTGGAAGTTTAGTTTCGAACTTTTGTTTTATGGGTTTGTTTGTCTTTTATTTAATATTCGTTTTAGGGTTTTCTTTTATTGTAAGACCTCCTATAAAAGGTCCTTAACCTAAACAATGTGATTAGTTGATTGATTATTGAATGAGAGCTTTTGCTTTGTGAAGAGAGAGTCTTCTTCCCCGTGATGGGTTTTTCCCCGTGATGGGTTTGGTGTGAGACTAAGGGAGTGATTCTCATATATTTTCTTTATCTTTGTCATCGATTTACTTTGCTTGATTATATTTGCTATCTCATGATCTGTGTTTGCTTTCCTAAGCCTTAGTCTAATTGTTTCCTTTCAATCCCAAAACCTAAACCTCTGAATCCATAAATCAAATAAAGCCAATACCCTTTTCCAAACCATAAACCAATCTGAAAACCATAAACCTTTTACAAATCGTAAATCCCTTTCACAACCTTATTTGGAATCCGTGATTCTACATCGAACTGAAGATAAGCTCCTGAGCTTTGAAAAGCTCGAGTCCTATCTCTAGGCCAATCTTGCCTCAACTCTAAACGTACTTGCGCATCGGACTGGACCCTAACTGGATCTCATGTGATCTACCCATCAAAATTCTGCAAACCCTAAAGGTATCAAAGATAATTTTGCGATTAAACTTGAGTTAATTTATTTAATTTCGGCAAAATCTGCATTAAAATCATATTCACGCATTAGGGTCGTTGTCCTGCGTCAGTTTTGGTATCAGAGCCCTAGGTTTTCTAGGTTAGGGCATCGTTGCTTGTCATATTTATTTTATTGCATTGTTTCCTTTTTGTGAGTCCATATTGCATTCCATATTAGAACCCTAATAGACTTTGTGATCACTATGACTTCGGATGAGGTTCTTAATACTCTTAGAGCTATGCGAGAAGAATTGGGTGCGATTAATGCACATCTGAGTACCATAGAGCAAGGCCAAACATCCCTAGGAGTTGGTAATGATAGATTACGTGATCGAATCAACCAACTGGAAATGATGGGTGGGCTGGAAAATCAACACCAAGAGCGTGAGTGTCCTCACTTTGAGCGTAATGGTTGCCAAGACAACCAGAACTGTAGGGATCATTGTAGAGATTACTATGACCCTGAAGTTCAACTCCTCAAAAATGTCCGAGTTGAGATTCCGACTTTCGATGGAAGAATGGAGCCTACTGTCTTCCTCAATTGGCTTTCCGACATGGACTAACACTTTGATTGGTATGCCATGAATGAAGACCGTTGCGTTAGACTCGTTAAGATGAATTGGTTGGTCAAGCTCGACTTTTCTGGCTCAATGTCGAGCGCATCAAGGTGAATGCGGGTTGTCCTCCCGTTACCCGTTGGGACGACATGAAGGAACGACTTACTGAGAAGTATGTTACTTTATCATACCACCAACGCCTCGTCGACCAGTGGCAAAATTTACGTCAAGGTTGGTATGCCCGTGACCGATTACATCGCCAAATTCGAAGAGTTCATGATGAGGGCAAAAGTATTGGAAGACCCTGAAATCACTCTCTTTAGATTCCGCACCGGATTGCGACTTGATTTGCAAAAAGAGTTGATTTCTCACCCCGTAGAAACTCTTGAAAGATGCTATGCCGTTGTGCAAGATCTTGAACGGTACTTGAAAACTACGGTGGTGAAGAGGACCGAGTCACAATATAGCGGTCAACGATCCGGTGAGGGACGATTTAATCCTCCTCCCAAGCCTACACAACCTGCCCCTACCAATTCGAGGTTTGAAAGGGGAAAAGGTGTAGCCGGAGAATCCTCAAGTAAAGTGCTATAAATTCTCAAGTGTTATAAATGTCATGGGATGGGACACTTTGCCGCCCAATGCCCTACGAAAAAACTCCAAAGGACTCTCTTCATTGAGGGAGAGGAGGATGATGATGAGGTAGTGGTTGAAGAAGAAGTAATTGAACCGGTTAGCACACCCAGTGATGAGGAGGGTGATGTTATTGGTCATGCTTTGGTTATGAGGTGTGTCCTTGCACAACCTCAACGGGATGAAAAGGATGACTGGTGAAGGGAGAACATCTTCCACACCTTTGCCAGATTTGGTGAAAAGAATTGTAGGGTCATCGTGGATAGTGGTAGTTGTACCAACGTAATATCAACTCATGCAGTACACCGCTTGGGGGCTTACACTTGAAGCCCATCCGAGACCTTATAAAGTCGCATGGGTCAATTCTTCATCCATTCCTGTGTTAAAAAGGTGTCATGTACCGATTCAGTTAGGTTCTTATTCAGACACCTTATGGTGTGATGTGGTGCCGATGGATGTGGGCCATATCATTATGGGAAGGCCGTGGCTCTACGACATGGACGTGACTCTTTCTGGTCGATCAAACATATGCATGTTCATGCATAAGGGCAAAAAGATTACTTTATACCCTTTGCCTCCCAAAACACCATCGACCAACACCGTCGAAAAGAAGGGCGAATCTTTTAAAGCCATTAATATTGTGAGTCTTTCTGAGTTCGAGAAAGCATCGTTAGATGACAGTGTGGTGTACGTAGTTGTTACTGTTGAGAGTGCACCCAAATCAGAGAGTGCGTATCCCAAGGAGGTTGAGCCGATTTTAAAAGAGTTTACAGATGTCTTGCCTGAAGACTTACCAAACGAACTTCCCCCTCAGCGTGATGTCCAACACGCCATAGACTTGGTTCCCGGATCTACCTTACTGAACCTGCCCCACTATAGGTTGAGTCCGGTTGAGCATGCCGAGTTGACTCGGCAAGTCAATAAGCTCATTCAGAAGGGGTTTATCCAAGAGAGCATGAGCTCGTGTGCCGTACCTGCCCTACTCATTCCTAAGAAAGATGGTACGTGGCGCATGTGTGTGGATAGCTGTGCAATCAATAAGATTACGGTTAAGTATCGGTTTCCCATACCAAGGCTCGATGACTTGCTCGACATGATGGTTGGTGCCACTATCTTTTCCAAGAGAGACATTAAGAGGGTTACCATCAAGTTCGCATCCGCCCCGGTGATGAGTGGAAAACCGCCTTAAAGACTAAGGATGGTCTTTATGAGTGGATGGTCATGCCATTTGGGCTTTGTAACGCCTCGAGTATATTCATGCGACTCATGACCCAAGTGTTGAGGCCGTTTCTAGGCAAATTCCTTGTTGTTTATTTCGATGACATCCTGATCTACAGTCATGACAAGGAATAACACTTGATCCACCTTAGGTTGGTTTGTGAAACCCTCAAGGGCGAGAGGTAGTTTGCAAATTTCAAGAAATGCACCTTCATGGAACGTTCTGTTGTTTTCTTGGGATTTATTATCTCGGTTGATGGAATGGTCGCGGACCCCGAAAAGGTTAGAGCCATTGTGGAGTGGCCCGAACCTAAGAACATATATGATGTTCGTAGCTTTCATGGTTTGGCTACTTTCTATCGTCGCTTCATCAGAAGCTTTAGCACCATTATGGCCCCAATTGCAGATTGCATGAAAAAGGGGGACTTTAAATGGGGCAAAGCAGCGACGAAAGCTTTTGTTGAGATCAAACAACGAATGAGTAGTGCACCCGTCATGCGATTGCCGGATTTTTTAAAAGTCTTTGAAGTCGCATGCGACGCATCGAGTGTAGGCATATGAGGAGTGCTTAGCCAAGAGGGTCACCCTGTGGCCTATTTTAGTGAACAACTTAACGAGGCAAAGCAAAAATACTTCACCTATGGCAAAGAATTCTATGCGGTCGTTTGATCTCTTTGGTATTTGCAACATTACCTTAGACTGCATGAATTTTTGCTGTTATCTGACCATGAAGCCTTACGCTTTCTTGCTTCACAGAAGTTGAACCCAAGGCACGCGAAGTGGGTCGAGTATCTTCAACGGTTCACATTTGTGTTAAAGCATAAGGCCAAATGTCACGGGGTCGCACTTCCGCAACCTCGGTCGTCGCGGCACCCTAACGATGCGCTAGGTCACCTACTCGATAACAAAATCGTCGTGAGGCGTCCTTGACGCGCTTTCAACCGCAGCGGTGCTTCGCTCTGGCGTAACGCTCCAACCCTTCTGCGGATCGGCTCGATACCACCGCTAGAGGAGGAACTCCTCCCAACATGGTTGCCTCGTTTCATGGCCTACCATTGACTCATCGTGTCCCTTACGATCGCCAATCCGCATTGCACTAACTTGGCACGCTCAAGCTTCACCACATGCCTGCACTAGTACCTCGCTACTTTCAAGAACCAAGCCTGACCTTGTGCCTCGCGCTCGCGTGCCCCACTGAGTCCCACGCAGCTTGCCTTTGTGTGCGTTCCGAATTACTAGCACTGCGTTCGTGCTTAGCCCACATCTTTGTCGTGCTCAGCCGGAGTCCCACGCCTTGGTGTTGTCTCGCGAGGTTGCCCACCAGATGCACATGACGCGTGCGTAGTCGGAGCCATACATCAACCTCCCTCGGGTTCCACGGCATCATTGCGTCGGCGTCCTAGGCCCACCCTTTCGGGCCTAGGGAGACACTTGCGCCCCTCCGGCAGCGCAAGGCCTGTGCGGGGAATAGCTCTCAAGCTCCCTTCCCTATATAAGGGTAAGCGGTCATTCAGAATGACGGGATAACCTCAAACCTATTGGTTTGACATACCGCAACGCCTCATGCATCAGTGACGCTCCGCGTCGTACCCTCATGCGACCGTGTCGCGTCCTCGCAGCGCGACCACGTCGCAAGGCCAACATGGCCCCATGTTGCGTGCCCTCCTGGCACCACATGTCGTGCCACACGCACCGTGCCGCAAGCTCGAGTATTGGCCCCGTCACACGATGCTGAAAATAGGGCCGCTGATGCATTTAGTCGGTGAGTGGTGACTTTGCACACAATGAGCACCGAGGTCGTCGGGTTCGAAAAGTTAAAGGATGAGTACCCCGAGTGCCCATATTTTGGGGTTGAGTACACTGCTTTCTTTAGTAACCTGACCGGCACACACTCCGTGTACACCATCCAGGATGGG
Organism: Chloranthus sessilifolius; assembly: GCA_021018995.1. Classification (NCBI taxonomy): domain Eukaryota; kingdom Viridiplantae; phylum Streptophyta; class Magnoliopsida; order Chloranthales; family Chloranthaceae; genus Chloranthus; species Chloranthus sessilifolius. The sequence goes on from CM037595.1 coordinate 108,976,031, forward strand.
TACTTGTTTAAAGGCAATCGCCTTTGCATCCCTCGCACTTCATTGTGTGACTTTCTCATTTGGGAGTTACATGCTAGAGGGATGACATGACATTTCGGGCGTAATAAAACTATTGCGCTTGTAGAGGATAGGTTTTTTTGACCTAGCCTAATGAGAGATGTCGCTCGGGTCGTTAAACATTGTCGTACTTGCCAAGTGTCAAAACAGACCAAACAAAACACCGACTTATACACCCCGTTACCCGTTCCACACACACCGTGGCACGACCTCTATGGATTTCGTGCTTGGACTTCCTAAGACCCCTAGGAAGCACGATTCCATCTATGTCGTAGTGGATCGATTTTCCAAAATGGCCCACTTCATTCCTTGTTCCAAAACCTCCGATGCATATCATATTGTTAAACTATTTTTCGCGGAGGTAGTGCGCCTTCATGGGTTGCCCAAAATCATTGTGTCTGATAGGGATGTTAAATTTACTAGCTATTTTTGGAAGACCCTTTGGCACATGATGGGCACATTGCTCCAATTCTCAACAGCTTACTACCCTCAAACGGATGGCCAAACCGAAAGCACCAATAGGAGCCTTGGGAATCTCCTTCGTAGTCTTGTTGGTGATCATGTTAGGACTTGGGATACCATCTTACCCATAGCTGAGTTTGCATATAATATAATTTTGTCAATAGGTCCATAGGCATGAGTCCTTTTGAGATAGTATATGGTCATAGGCCTAGGACCCCATTAGACTTGATCCCCATGTCTGCATCCCATAGAGTGTCAGAGTCTGCCGATGCATTTGCACAACATATTCATAGCTTGCATGCCGAAATTAAACAAAAAATTAATTCAAGCAACAGTCAATATAAATTATGTGCAGATGCTTACAGGCGTTCTAAAGAATTTCATGTGGGTGATTACGTGATGGTCAGGCTTAGGCCTGAGCGGTTCCCATCGGGAGCCGCAAAGAGGCTCCAATCTCGAGGCGCTTGGCCTTTTAGAATTTTGGCTAAGAGTGGTCCTAATGCATACGTGCTTGAGCTTCCTCGAGGTACGGAGGTTAGCTCAACGTTCAACGTGGAGGACTTAGTTCCTTATTTGAGTTTCACCCCACCTCCTGAAAATCCACTCCAGCCACCTCCTAGTCTCAGTCCCAACCCAACCTTGCAACCTGTACCTATTCCTTCCCCAAGCAGACAGAGAGCAGATGAGATAGAGGATATAATCAATGATCATGCCGTCTCTACACATGACGGGGGATTCCAGAAGTACTTCGTTAAATGGGTCGGCAAACCGGAGTCCGAAAACACTTCGGTCCACGAGAATGAAATTCGCCGCTTGAACCCCGACCTGCTAGACATCTACCACGAGCGCGTTTCATCGGTGATGAAATCTTTTTGGTCCAGGGGAATTGACGGGGATGCCACTTACATGGACATTGGATTCAGACCACATCGTTTCTACTGGCGTTGAAAGAAGAAGCAGAATGGAAGTCAGAGCTAGGAAAGATGAAAAATACTGGAGAAAAATGAAGAACTGATGGAACCCTGAAATTTCGATCGATCGAAAGTTAAATTCGATCGATCGAATGTCGACAACGATATTTTATAATATATGAATTTCGATCAATCGATTTTCAATTTCGATCGATCGATTTTCAAAATCGACCGATCGAAATCGTGCCGGGTTTTTTTAGAAGTTTAGTTTCGAACTTTTGTTTTAGGGGTTTATTTGTCTTTTATTTAATATTTGTTTTAGGGTTTTCTTTTATTGTAAGACCTCCTATAAAAGGTCCTTAAGCTAAATAATGTGATTAGTTGATTGATTATTGAATGAGAACTTTTGCTTTGTGAAGAGATAGTCTTCGTCCCCGTGATGGGTTTGGTGTGAGACCAAGAGAGTGATTCCCATATATTTTCTTTATTTTTGTTATCGATTTACTTTGCTTGATTATATTTGCTATCTCGCGATTTGTGTTTGCTTCCCTAAACCTTAGCCTAATTGTTTCCTTTCAATCCCAAAACCTAAACCTTTGAATCCATAAATCAAATAAAGCCAATACCCTTTTCCAAACCATTAACCAATCCGAAAACCATAAGCCTTTTACAAACCGGAAATCCCTTTCACAACCTTATTTGGAATCCATGATTCGACATCGGATTGAAGACGAGCTCCTAAGCCTATAAAAGTTAGAGTCCTATTTGTAGGCCGATCTTGCCTCGACTCTAAATGTACTTGCGTATCAGACTGGACCCTAACTGGATCTCGTGTGATCTACCCATCAAAATTCTGCAAACCCTAAAGGTATCAAAGATAATTTTGCGATTAAACTTGAGTTAATTTATTTAATTTCAGCAAAATCTGCATTAAAATCATATTCACGCATTTTGGGTCGTTGTCTCGCGTCATAGGTCCAACCCAGTTACCACACTAGAAACTAGAGTCAATTTGGGTAAAGGCCTAATGCTTAAAGGCCCCAAGGGTTGTGGTCAAAACAAGTGTTAGAACTATCACGACATCGAACATTTTGCAACACAGTGTTAATCCCGAAACCTGTTTATAGCCAAGGACACTGAGAACGAGCATGATGAGGGTATAGTAGAAGTTTACGAGCCCGAGTTGATCCCTAGTGATGAGGAAGATTTTGTAGGGGAACGAGTAATGGCTTATCTAAGGGAGATCTCCTACCTGTTGAAGAGGATAATACCTTGCGGGCTCTTGTGGTTAGATGTGCTCTAGCTATGATTCAAAATATCGTCTGATACCGACATGTATCGGTTTTGGACTTGGATGATACGATAAAATGGGTTTTTCTTGCCCCCTTAAAAGCAGTCAAATTATGATTCAAATTATCGTTTTTTTTTTTGTTTTTGGAAAGTACCGGAATGTATCGTTCGGAACCGATACGTATCGATTTTTGGGGCTGGACGATACGTATCAAAAATCCGAGATTTTTATCCATGGCTCTAGCCCAGTCGAAGGAGAGTGATGATTGGCGGCGGGATAATATCTTCTATACCGTAGCCAAGTGTGGTGAGAAAGCCTGTCGAGTCATTGTCGATCGTGGAAGCTGTACTAACGTTGTCTTCGAGAGTACAGTTTCTCACTTAGGGCTTGCGCTTGTAGCTCACCCACTACCCTATAAAATTGTTTGGGTTGATTCATCATCCATCCCTGTTTCACGAAGTGCCATGTTCCTATATAGTTCAGTTCGTATAAGGACACCTTGTGGTGCGATGTTGTGCCTATAGAAGTGGGGCATATCATCCTAGGGGGGCTGTGATTGTATGACATGGACATTGCACTGTTCTTGAGGTCGAACGTGTGTTCATTCACTCATAACGGGAACAAGACTGTTCACATCGTTAGCCCTCTTGAGTTTGAACGAGGTGCTAAGACAGAGGACATTGTGAATGTCCTTGTCACAGTTGAAAGATCCAAAGAGTCAAGCGTTGGGATTTCACGAGAGGTTGAACCAATAGTGAGTGAGTTTTGGGATGTTTTTCTTAAAGACCTTCCGGATGAGTTACCACCTCTACGAGACATCCAACACCATTGATCTGGTCCCTGGAGCAACTTTTCCTAACTTGTCCCTCCATTGTATGAATCCATCTGAATACTCGGAGTTGAAAAGGCAAGTTGATGAACTTCTCCATGAGGGGTTCATAAAAGAAAGTATGAGTCCATGTGTTGTGTCCAAGGATAAAAATTTCGGCCAAAATTATCGATTTCGGTCCCCACTGAAACGATAATATGGGACCGAAATTTCGGCCATTTTTGTATGGGGTTGAAATATTCGGCCGAAATTTCAGTTTTGGTCCCAATCAAAATGAAACCTGAAATTTTGATCCTTGGTCTTGCCAGCGCTGCTCACACCCAAGAAAGATGGAACTTGGAGGATGTGTGTGGATTGTCACGCAATTAATAAGATCATGGTTAAGTATCGGTTCCCTATATTGATACAAGATGATATGTTGGACATGATGATCTGTGCCACGATATTTACGAAGATCGATTTGAAAAGTGGGTACCATCAAATTCGAGTTTGTCTTGGGGACGAGTGGGAAACTGGCTTCAAAAGCAAAGATGGTTTATTCGAATGGTTTGTCATGCCTTTCGGGCTCTCAAATGCCCCGAGTACAACGTATCATGACGCAGGTGTTGAGGTCTTTCATAGGCAAGTTTCTTGTTGCCTATTTCGATGACATCCTTATTTATAGCCACAACAAGGAACAACATTTGAGCCACTTAAGGCAAGTTTGCAAGATTCTCAGAGGAGAGAATCTATATGCTGACCTGAAGAAGTGTACTCTCATGTCACAAAGTGTTGTCTTCTTTAGGTTTGTCGTTACCTCTGCTGGAATGACTGCGGACCCGGAAAAGGTCAAAGCTATCGTGGAATGGCCTGAACCTCATAACATTCACGAAGTCCGTAGCTTCCATGGGTTAGTCACTTTCTACAGGCGGTTCATCCGTAACTTCGGTGTGGTAACTTCCCCTATCACGGATTGCATAAAAAAGGGGGAGTTTAAATGAACACCTACTGCGACTAAAACTTTTAAGGATATTAAGTCTCGAATGACTGAAGCTCCTGTCATGCGCCTTGCGGGCTTTTCTAAAGTCTTTGAGATAGCGTGTGACATGTTTGACGTGGGATTGGAGGAATGTTGAGCCAAGATTGCCACCCGATAGCTTACTTCAGTGAAAAGTTAAATGAGGCTATGCAGAAGTACTCTACCTACGACAAAGAATTCTATGCGGTAGTACAATCTCTTAAATATTGGAAACACTATTTGCTACTGATGTAGAAACTAACACATGCAATGCTAGGGCTGATACTAAAATTAAAATTAATTTATACAATTCAAATAACATTCGTTTTTAACAAATTATCACAAAAATGTTCAAGAAATTCAATTGGATAATTTAATCGTGTACGTTCCCTATCGGATCTAGAAGACTAGGGTTCTTAACAAACGACTAGATCTCTGATAGTTTTAGGATGTCGAACAAACTCGCAAGCGGGTTCTCTCTCGATATCGTATGAAAATAGAAGGCTAGCAACGATTTAACGAAGAACGGGTATGTTGATTTTGAATTTTCTGAAATAAATAGGCTAAATCTGACTTTAATAGAGAAATAAATAAACTAGGGTTACGCTACTTGCGCAACTCGTAGATCAAGAGAAGATAGGAGGGGAGGAAGAGTTGGCTTCACACCAAACCGCATGCGGGACGAAGAATCGCTATCCGTTTTGAGAGAATCACACCTTCATGGAAGTTCAAAACTCTCAAAGCTTGCAAAAACAATTTTCATTCACCAATAATAATAATAAAACTGTTTTACAAGCCTTTAAATAGGCTAACCAAACCCTAGTACGAAATTAGCAAATTCTCTCTCTACACACAGAGAGAGAGAGAGAGAGAGAGAGAGAGAGAGAGAGAGAGAGAGAGAGAGAGTAGGGGGTATGCATCTAGACTCAACCCCTGAGGGCTGCTCCCGGATGCCATATCACATGCCACATGGCATGATCAACCCAAAACACCATGCGTTTTGGGTTGATTTTCCTTATGGCATGTGGTTTAACAAAAAAACTATTTGGGACTTTTTTTACATGCATTTGATTGGTCAAAGATATGTTGACTCCCCACAAACTTGGTGCATTATTTTTGTGAACCTTAGAGCACATTTTCAATGGTGAATATGTATCGGATCAGGTGCCATACAAAAAAAAAATCAGCATGATCCGATAGATATTCACCATTGAAAATGGCACCTGATCGATCTTGTCCAAAATGCTGTGGTACCCGATCCTCGTGATGGGTGCCACATGGTTGCCAGTTGGTCTGGGCGCAGCCTTTAAGGCTGCATCCATAGGCATAGTTACGGGCCTCACACACACACACACAGATATATATATGCAAAAGAGACAATGCACATGCATGCCAGATCACGTGGCACAGGATCACATGTTACACTACATCCTTTTAAGTGTACAACCAGTCCCCTACAGTTTTAAATTTTTTTTTACCCTTCCAATCACAAGTCAAAGATATAATTTTTACCCACATCTTTTGCCATTGAAAATTTCAAATATGAGCACAAAATCAACAATGCACATGCACATACCGTCCCTTTTTCACACACACACCCCCTACATATATATAGGTTTGGGACGCTACCTTCAAAGGTAGTGTCCAACGCTACCTGTGGCACACAGGATCACATGTTGCACTACATCCTTTTAAGTGTACAACGAGTCCCCTGCAGTTTAAAATTTTTTTTTACCCTTCCAATCACAAGTCAAAGATATAATTTTTACCCATATCTTTTGCCATTTTAAATATGAGCACAAAATCAACAATGCACATGCACATACTGTCCCTTTTTCACACACACACCCCTACATATATATAGGTTTGGGACGCTACCTTCAAAGGTAGTGTCCAACGCTATCTTCTAGCCAGTTGATTGCCACATGGCACCCAACCGACGATTGGGTGCTACGACAACATGCCCAAGGTCGATCAACTGCCATCTAAAAAAAATAAAAAATGGTGATTTTCCACCGTTGATTTTTGGGTCAAAGGTGAACAATTCCAATGGGAAAAAATTTGGGAAATGGTAGGCAAAAAGGTGAACAATTCCAACGTGTAATTTTCTATCACGTGGCACGTGATCTAGCACTTGAATGTAGTGTGAGAACACCATACTCGCATATGCTGTCCTTTTAAAGAAAAAATTGATCAAATGATTTTAATTATCATTAAGATTAAGTAATTGTGTAAAACTACATCCGGATATTCTTGGTCAATTATTAAAAGATTAATAATTTTTCAAATTTATTCTTTTTAATAATAATTCAATTGAAAATCGTCTTACATAATCATACACATTGTAGAACATTAAATTTGAGGCTGTGGCTGATGAAGACAATGAAATCAATAAAAACATTAGAGAAGGAAGAAATACCATCTCAGCTTGAATTCTCAAATTATTTTATTTATTAGTATCTTAAGTTTTTCTCTATTTTCTATAATCTATTGTAAATACTATTTTTTTTTGTGTGTGGTGGTATAAAATTGTATTTATTTACTATGTTAAATATTTGTCCTATGTCCTCTTCTATATATATATATATATATATATTACCATAGATACATGTTTTTTTATCCTACTCCACATTCGATTAAGTGGATGATATACATTATACAACTTCAACAAATTTTTCTGAATGACTATTTTTAATTTAAATTTAAACAGTTATTAATGTAATCAAATCATTAGGCTTCGAATTTTTAAACCTTAGTTTTTTGCTAATTATGATTATTAAAACGATTAGTTGTAACATATAAGAATCTTTATGATACTAAAATATCAAATATCCAAGTAAGATTTTGAATTAGAACTTTTTATTTAAGATGTGTAACAATCATATCAACTAAACCAGCCACTCTCAAATGTGGATCGGTAAATTGTTGGTGCCATGTGACGCCACCTGCCATGTGGTTCACATGGCCATCATTTATGGATTGAATCCAACCCTAAGATTGCAAAGAAAATTAATTTTGTCATGTGAGGGCTACGATGGTCATAAAATAAATGACAAAAACTTGTTTGAATAATTGCATGGTAGCCGCTTGTTTTCTAGAGCTTTTTGGCTCTTAATCAGATGTGTAGATATCTTTCGATGCACCATTAGGATCTTCCAATTTACTCGCCTCATGCACCGCATGACACCACATGGCACCATTTTGGTTTCACGTACACCGAATCAATTATCCCTTTACGCTTGAGAGTGAACAGGTCAATTACTATGTACCAACTCTAAAAGAAGATGCTCATTGAGCTGATAGCAACACATTTAACCTATAGCTATACGCATTAGGTTAGAAACTATGCGGATTCCCGAATGCAATTCATATAGCTATACGCAACGATCATCGTAGGGGTAGCCCCACTTAGGGTTTAGGTCCGCATCGTGGATGGTGGTCGTGGACCACCAACACGATGGCTCTAGCGCATGACCCGACAGGAGCGACCCAACACCTATGCAAGGTCCGGATGCACGAATTAAAGCCCACAAGGCTATCGTACGCGTTCCCGTAGGGGATCACTTAGGCCAGAGACACGTCACGTGACTGCTAGATCACTTTCCCATATATATGGTTTAAACATCAATAGTGGCCAAATGGCGGGAGGACCTCAAACCCCTTGGTTTGACATACCGCAATGCTCCGCACCGCTAACCCAACTTGGCCATGTCGCGATCGGATCGCGTGCCCTGTTGGCACTGCGTCACGACTCTAACTGCCACCATGTCGCGTGCCCTCTTGGCCCACGACTGAAGCTCTAGGAGTACCAATGGCGAAGCCCTCATGGCTTGGTGACGCGCCGATGATGCCCCAGCTTCAATCCACCAATGCCTGACGCACTAGTGGCCCAAGTGGTCCTGCGGCTGACCCGAATGGCCACGTCGCGAGCCCACGTCACATCCTCCCCTACTTAGTTGCGTTGACGTCCACGTCGACGCGCTTCAAATACTTCTTTAGAGCGGCTTGGAAGGATGGTTGAGTACTCTCAAGTTCTCAGGTAATTTTTGCCTCTGATAGGCCGTTCCACTTTAAAAGATATTCTACAGGAAATTCATTCTGACTGTCATCTTCCCTGTTACTGCGCCTATGTTCAAGGATTTCTTCAACCTGTCTCTTCAACTGTAAATCGGCATCTGGGGCGACACGAGTTGACAAACTTCTCCTTGGATTATTCGGGTCTCTTATATATGGCTTCAAGCAACTGACGTGAAATACCGGATGCATTCGCAGTCGGGAAGGAAGTTGCACTCGAAATGAGACATCATTGATCCTTTTTGTGATTGGGAATGACCCATCGTACTTGCGAATTAATCCTGTATGTTTTCTTCTGAAAAGTTTGAGCTGCTTAGGATTAAGCTTTACCAAAACTTCATCCCCTACGTGCAAGTTGATTGGCCGTCGACCCTGATCGGCCCACTTCTTCATTCGCTTAGCGGCTTTTTCCAGATAAGCCCTAGCGATCTCTGCGTTTCTTTGTCACTCTTTGGCAAGATGGTAGGTTGCCGGACTTGATCCAGTATATCCCATAGTAATTGTATGCGGCGTTAACGGTTGCTGGCCAGTTGTCAATTCGAATGAGCTCTTAGTTGAGGCTAAACTCTTCTGCAGATTATAACAAAATTGTACCACGTCTAACAACTGAAACCAGTTCTTTTGGTTGGCACTGACAAAATGTATCAAATATTGTTCCAAAATAGCATTCACCCTCTCTGTCTGTTCGTCTGTTTGTGGATGCATGCTGGATGAGAAGTTCAGTTTTGTTCCCAGGAGCTGAAAAACTTCCGACCAAAACTTGCTAGCAAACCGTGGATCCCTATTGCTGACAATCACTTGCGGCACTCCCCAATATTTTACAACATTGCTGACAAATAGTCGTGCAGCCTGCTCTGCATTACAGTTTAATGGTGCCGGAATGAATGTAGCATATTTTGAAAACCGATCTACAACTACCAGGATGGACCCAAGTGCCCCTACCTTAGGCAACGCCGATATGAAGTCAAGGGAGATGCTCTCCCATGGTATGGATGGCACTGGCAATGGCTGCAGGAGTCCAAATGGTTTAGCTCTTTCCACTTTGTCCTGCTGGCATATCAGGCAAGTCATGACATACTCTTCTACATCCTCTTCCATCTTAGGCCAATAGAAATGCCTTTCCAACAAGGCGAGCGTGCGATGAATTCCTGGATGACCAGCCCACAATGTGTCATGACACTCTTTCAGGAGTTCATTTCTAAGTTTTCCCACTTTCGGTACATAGAAACGACCCCCTTTGGTCACCAACAGTCCTTCCTCAGTCCAGAACCACCGTGTTTTCCCCTCTTGTATCTGCTGTAGTAGGGTCCTCGCGGGCGAATCTAATTTCAACCCATCGCGCAATCGATTGAGGATAGTCGAACTAATGCGGCTAGCTGCAGTTTGTTATTCAATTTTTAACGCTGCTAACTCTGCTTTACGGTTCAAAGCGTCTGCGACTTGGTTGGTCTTGCCGGGCTTGTTCACAAAGTCCATATCGAAAGTAGCTGGTCGCCACTTTATCGATCATCACTAGGAACTTCGACCCAAGTAGGTAGTGCCTCCACGTCTTCAGACAATGTACTACTCCTGTTATCTCATTTTCTTGAACCGTGTACCGCCGCTCGATATTGTTCAGCTTTCTGCTCTCAAAGGCCACTGGATGTTCTTCTTGCATTAATACTCCTCTTATCGCATAGTCGGAGGCATCCGTGCGTGCCTCAAATAGCTTGGAGTGATCAGGTAGCTTTAGCACGGGGTCACTCATTACCACCGCTTTTAGATCCTCAAATGCCCTCTGGCACTTCTCCCACCACTGCCACGGTCGATCATTCTTCAAAAGGTCAGTCAGTGGTGTCGCACGGTGTGAATAACCGGGGATGAACCTTTTGTAATAGTTGACAAGACCCAAAAATGACCGCAGCTCGGTCAAGCCTTCTGGCACTCTCCAATCTTGGATTGCGCGAACTTTCTGAAGGTCCATGCTGATGTTTCCTCCCCCAATACGATGTCCTAAAAACATAATCTGCTTTTGTGCAAATGAACACTTCTTCTTGACATAGAGCTGATTTTCTCGCAGTATCTTGAAGATGATTTGGAGGTGGCTGAGATGTTCTTCCAATGTGTTGCTATATACAACGATATCCTCTAAGTACACCGCCACAAACTTGTCGAGGTAGGCATGGAACAACTCATTCATCGAGGTGCAGAAGGTGGCTGGGGCTTTAGTCAGCCCAAAGGGCATCACTAGAAACTCAAAGGCTCCGTACCTGGTCACACAGGTAGTCTTGCTTTCGTCTCCCTCGGTGACTCGCACCTGATAATAGCCAGATCTCAAATCCAGCTTGGTAAAGTACCTCGCACTGCCCAACTGAGCAAACAAATTTGCAATCAATGGCACTAGATACTTATTCTTGACGGTGACCTTATTCAACGCTCTGTAGTCGATGCATAATCGAAGGCTACCGTCACGTTTCTTCTGAAATAGAACTGGGGCGCCAAATGGAGCTTTAAACGATCGAAAAAACCCTGCCCCCAATAACTCATCTAACTGTCGATGTAAGTCGGCTAGCTTCGGAGGAGCCATTCTGTAGGGGTCTTTAGCCGGCGGCTTCGCACCTGGTTCCAATTCGATTCGGTGATCCACTGATCTCCTTGGTGGCAACACCTTAGGCAATTGTGGCGGCATGATATCTTGGAAATCTTTGAGTATTCCTGACACACATTCTGGCACAATCTCTGTCGGCCCTGGTTCTTTCTCTTCTATCAGTGTAGCAAGAAACGTAGGTTCCCCTCTCCTTAGTCCCTTCTTTAACTGAAGTGCCGAGATAAATCCATCACTCTCCCCTTTGTCTTTCTGAATAACGGGGATCATACAAGGGGTCTCTTCACCAAACATGCACACTGACCCGAGGTACGACATGGGCACCGCTTTAGCCTGGTGTAGGAGTTCTAACCTAAGGACAACCATGAAATCATCCATCTATACTGCCATAAAGTTTGCTGTTCCACTGCACGGCCCTATCTGCATGGGTACCCCCTTTGCTATTCCGGCTATGGGGCGCGCTTTCGAGTTCACGGCCTTAATACGGCTAGAGTCTTGCTCCAGTTTCAACCCTAGGCGACATGCTTCTTTATCATCAATGAAGTTATGCGTCGCCCTTATGTTCACCATGGCACGAGTACTTTTCTTGTTAATGCACACCTCTATATACATAAACCCTTATGGTGCGACTGTCTTTCCCTTCTCTACCTGTCCTTTTATGGCATTCAGCAACCTGAGTGCCCCCCTTCTTGGTTCATCGACGGCAGGAGGTGGAGCACTGACGGATCCTTATCGGGCATTCAAAAATTGTTTCTGCGGGCAATCTTTTACTCGATGAGGCCCTCCGCATAGAAAGCAACCCGACTTGGGCGCAAAATTAGCTGATTCGGTCGACTTGACACGAGACTCTTTCCCATGCGACTTCTTTTCATGCGTGCCGTTCTTACTTTTCTTATTGGCTTTCGTCGGATTCTTTGAACCACTTTTGTTCTCATGCGGCCTCTTCTTATTTTGATCCGATGGCCCGTAGTCTGTTAATCGTTCAGCAGCAGCCTGCGCGGTTGCTAGATCTGGTAGTGCTCTTCTGTTCAATTTCGTTTGTGCCCAGGGCTTGAGGCCTTCAATAAAGTAGAATAATTTATCCTTCTCGGACATCTCCCTGATGTCCAACATCAAAGCGGAGAACTGTCTCACATATTCTCTCACTGTGCTCGTATGTTGCAGCTTTCGTAGTTTCCGTCGAGTGATAAAGTTGACGTTTTCGGGCAAGAACTGAGCTTTTAATTCTTTCTTCAAGTCCTCCCATGTATCTACCACACAACGTCTATCCTGAATCTCTGCGTAGCGTGTACGCCACCACAATTTAGCATCTCCCTCAAGATACATGGTCGCTGTGACCACTTTCATAGCTTCGGTGGCAGGAGGGACAACACGAAAGTATTGCTCAATGTCTCATAAGAAATATTCTCTAATTTCTTAGCATCCTGAGCTCCCCTGTAGCACTGCGGCTCGGGTATTTTGACCTTTCGTTGGGGAGTTTCTAGCTGCTGAGCCGTCCCAGAACCTATTGCCCTCATCAGGACGTTCATCTTCGTGGTCAGGTCGTCGATCTGTAAACGAAGAGCTTCGACGATGCCCTTTGTGTCCTCAGTGAGGATCTCCACGTTCTTCGCTAACGTGACATGGTTCACTTCCTGCTTATTCACAAGTGTCACCATAGGTTCTATCTGTTCTGTTCGAGCTTCCAGATCATCCAACCGTTCCCTTGTACGCCTTCGCGTAGCACCATTGCTTATCTCAGTGTTGGCCATCTTTAGGCTTTGATATCAAATGTCACGGAGTTACTCTTTGCGACGTAATCTCTCGTGCGGCAACTAGCTTTCTCGAACTAATTCAGCCTATTCACGTTTCAAACATGCACGGTAGTGCATTAGGTTAGAAACTATGCGGATTCCCGAATGCAATTCATATAGCTATACGCAGCGGCCCCACTTAGGGTCTAGGTCCGCATCCTGGATGGTGGTCGTGGACCACCAACACGATGGCTTCAGCGCACTACGCGACAGGAGCGACCCAACACCTATGCAAGGCTCGGATGCACGAACTCAAGCCCACAAGGCTATCGTACGCGTTCCGTAGGGGATCACTTAGGCCAGCGACACGTCACGTGACTGTTAGATCACTTCCCCATATATATTGCTTAAACATCAATAGTGGCCAAATGACGGGAGGACCTCAAACCCCTTGGTTTGACATACCGCAATGCTAACCTAGCTTGGCCTTGTCGTGACCGCATCGCGTGCCCTGTTGGTACTGCGTCACGACTCTAACTGCCACCATGTCACGTGCCCTCTTGGCTCACGGCCGAAGCTCTAGGAGTACCAATGACGAAGCCCTCATGGCTTGGTGACGCGCCGACGATGCCCCAACTTCAATCCACCAGTGCCTGACGCACTAGTGGTCTTGCGGCTGACCCAAATGGCCACGTCGCGAGCCCAAGTCACAGGTGCCTAAACGGACACCATGGCGGTCACCATATACATATATATGTGTGTGTGTGTGTGTGTGTGTGTATATATATATATATATATATATATATATATATATATATATATATATATATATATATATAATTTTATAATTATATATATTAGAGTATAAATTGAAGGTTTAGAATTTAAATTTAAATACCTTAGAGAACTTATGAAGAGTTTTCACCCGAAAGAACGAATCTTTCAAAACTGGAGGAGTGAATCTTCGTTTTATCGTGCGTTTGGTGAGAAGCCAACATACATCCTTGGTATGAACAATGTTTCCTAAAGTCGGCGGGCGGCGGGGCGATGCTTGGGTGGGGGCCTCAAGAACCGAGCGGTCATCATATATATATATAAAATGAGGCCCGAGTATATGCGTCCAGGCATAGAGATATCTCTACGCCAATTGATATGAGCACGACACGTAGTGCCCTTTTTGTGAAGTGATGGGTGGCATGGGGCCCACTTTACTAACTAGGGTTATACTTATAAAAGTTAAATACCCTTCAAATCGTCATTCTTGACTTCTTAAAGTCTTTCTTTTCTCTATTTTTCCAAAAAAGTGTTACTTTTTTATGCATATTTTACTAAAAAAAAGTGGCGTCCGGTAGCGAAGCACTAGCACCTCGGGGAGCGAAGCAACAACACCCTGAAACGAAGCTCCGGTGCCTCTAATACGAGGCGCTTTGTTTTAAGGGCGTCGACTCTTCAAAAAAATAAAAATAAAAATTATTGAAGTGCCGACACCCCTAAAACGAAGCGCCGACGCTTTGTTTAGGGGCACCGATGTTTCCATTAAAAAAAAAAAATCTGAAGTGCCGACTCCCCTAATTGAAGCGCCGGCACAGAGTAAAATATAAAAGTAAGTATGACACTTTCTTAGAGAAATAGAGAAGCGAGGAAAAAGAAAGAGAGTTTTAAAAAAGTTTAAAAAGTCTTCTAAAAAAGTCAAGAATGACGGCTGAAAAGGAATATAACTTTTAAAATATTTTAAAAGTTTAACCCTAGTTAGTAAAGTGGGCCCCATGCTACCTGTCACTTCATAAAAGAGGCGCTACGTGTCGCGCCCATATCAATTGGCGTAGAGATATCTCTACGCCTGGACGCATTTTCCCCTTTACCACATATAATTATATATATTAGAGTATTAAAAGAGGAAATTGAAGGTTTAAAAATTAAATTTAAACACACAATTGAATTCAATTCAAGTAAATACTACTAAATATGAAGTTCAACTTTAACCATCGCAATGCCACTAAATAAGAAGAAAAGAAGAAATTGGCAGAAAAAAACACAGGAAAGAACATCTATCAATTATATATATATATATATATATATATATATATATATATATATATATATATATATATATATATATATATATGAGTATCAAAAGAGGAAATTGAAGGTTTAAAAATTAAATTTAAACACACAATTGGATTCAATTCAAGAAAATACTACTAAATATGAAGTTCAACTTTAACCATCACAATGTCACTAAATAAGAAGAAAAGAGGAAATTGCCTGAAAAAAAAATTAGGAAAGAAGAAAAAAGAAGTTGCCAAAAAAATCAGAAAAGAAGAAAAAAAGGGTGCCAAAAAAATAAATAAATACAGGAAACCAAAAAAAAACCAGAAAAAGGAAAAAAAAAAGATGCCAAAAAAGAAAAAAGAGGAGGAAATCAAAAAAAAGAAAAAGGAGAAAAAAATTGTCAGAAAAGAAACCCAAAAAAGAAGAAAAAAGGAAGAAGAATATGCCAGAAAAAAATAATTAGAAAATGAAGAAAAATAAAAGAAATTACAGAAAAAATAATTTGAGTGAAGGAAGAAGAAGAAGAAAATAAGATGTCGAAGAAAAAAGAAATGCTAGAAATGAAAATATGAGGAAGAAAAAAAACAAAGAGGAAGAAGAAAAATAGAAGCAAGAAAAAAATCTGAAGAGAGAAAAACTGAGGAAGAAGAAGAAAAAAAGAGGAAGAAGGAAAAAAAACTCACGTTGTTGCCGTCGGGTAATCGCCAGAGGGTTGTGGTCAGGGAGCCGTCGCTGGAGGGCTGCAACCGCCTGAGGAGTGGAGAGGGAAGAAGGGTTTTGGGGTTTAGGGCAAGTGGGGCTTTGGGGTTGAGGGGTTTTATCAGGCTTTGGAGCTATAGTTTTTAATGTAGGCTGATTTTATTTGCAACCCTTTTTCTTGTAAAGTTATTTGCACCTTACAACTTAGGGTGAGCTATTTGCGTTATTTGCACCCAATGTATAACTTAGGATTGTATTACATGCACTCAAGAAAGGTTATTTGCTTATTTGCCCCCAATTTCTAACTTAGGGTGGCGTTAATTGCACCTAACAACACCCATATTTTTTCTTGGGTACCTCTGTTTACGCCCATGTTAGAGACAACTTGAAAACCATTGATTGCTTCAAATCCGATGATGCCATGATGGTGAGTACCTAATTTCATGGCGCACCAATCATACAGTCAGTACCTGATTTCCTGTGCCAAAGATCCCTAAAACATGGCCCTTCAATCATATGATACACACACATGCTCAAATGTGATTACGCAAATTTAGGGCCATTTTTTGGGAAAATGTGACACATGGGAATAAAAAAATGATCATATGATAGATGTACCATGATCGCAAGATCTATTGTGTGGAATATCGGGGTGAAACACGGCCTCTGTCATCCGATCTGACTCCATCGATGGTCTTCACATTACGTGTCACATGTTCCTAAAATACCAAGTCTCTCTTTAAAGTCGGTGCAAGGGCCAACATTTTGAGTGCAAGGGGCCCTTTAATGGCTCATGGGGAAAAAAAATTAAATTTTAAAATTTTTTTTTTTTCTTTTTTAAAATGGGACTGAGTCTGAGCGGGCGCTCTAAATCAGGTCCGCCCTGGGGGATGCCTCGACTTAAATTGGGGCACCTAGAGTCCCAAACCACCCCGGCGGCAGCCCGAGCCGATTTTCAGAACATTGGGTGTGAAGCCTCGGAATCCTTGGTGTGAAGCCTGAAACCCTCCTTGGAGCGAATTCGAATTTCTTCTATCTTATTCTTTTTTTATATTTTTATTTTAATTGAAGATTGAGAACCCTAACCCCCTATCGTGCGGGATTTATGCTATTTTAGGGTTAGTGTGCGATTTTCCTGCATCAGCTATTCTATCCCTAAATCTCTCTCTTCTTCTTTGTCCATGCTAAACTCGAACCCTAAATTTTGCTTTCCGAAAGTCAAGTAATCTCACTCACCATCTAGAGTGCGTGGTCCTCCACCTTTCTGACCCTTGTCTATGGGCACAAACAACACCCAATCAACATCTTTAAACCCTGGACACTGAGTCAATCTCATATTCAAATGCTCAATTCCATCTACACTTGACTTCAGGATAGGTATCACTGATAATGTGTCATGGGCTTGAATAGTGTATGTGACCACCATCTTTGAAGGGTTTGTCAAACACTGTCATAGAAGATGTGTTGGTATGTCATTCCCTTGAAGTATGTTGTCTTCTCTTCCAACCTGCCAAGCCTGCCCAGTATAAAACAAGTGTGTAAAGTGGTAAATTGACAGAAATAAGTACTATTTGAACTTCTAATAGAGAGTGTGTGTGTGCGTGCGTAAATATATACTGATCGAACTTTTTACAAGACTAACTTCTGTTTTATTTCCTGAGTACAAGGCTTAAACCTGCTTTATTTGATTCTTTGGCCTGATGTGTTCTTAACCAACTTTAATGCCTGAATTGCTTCTTCTGGTTCAGATTACACAGACAATGCAAATTCCGCTGTCTTATGCGGAGGATATTATTGGTATTGGAGGTGCAAATATTGGGTATATACGTCGTAGCAGTGGAGCAATCCTAACTGTCCAAGAGAGTAGGGGCTTGCCTGATGAGATTACAGTGGAGATCAAGGGTACTTCAACACAAGTTCAGACAGCTCAACATCTTATTCAGGTATGAACTCATTCTGTTCCTTGTTTTGCACTTTTGCTGTAAAGGGTTTGATACTATTCTCTTCATGACAAATATAAAAGTGGAGAGGAACAACACTGCCCGACACGTTTTATACTATCCCATCTTTACCCTCAATCATCGTCACAAAATTCTCTGAATTTTTGAAATAAATCGCAAATAATTCACGAATTTGAGTTCTGCGAGTCAATCCCGAATTGTTCACGATTCAGGAATTTGTGTGTTTTTAAAAATTCGCTAATAAATCACAATAATTCCTGATTTTTTCAATAAATCATGAGTTTTAATATCTATCTATATATATATATATATATATATATATATATATGAATTTTTAATCTTATTATTTTTATTTTTTCTCTACGATTTTCTCCAAATATTTCCCCGAACTTGCTGGATTTTTCTGAATTTTAACCTTGCCGAACCCCAACTTGGTGACTGTGCCCTCAATCGGTGCCCATGCCCATTGGTGTGAACTCTCATATCAATAGACAATTTTTTGGATGCACAATAGGTCATAAGTCAAAATTGTAGCGTGATCATAACCGTCTGAATAGTTTCCTACTTTTGGATGGTAATAAAGGAAGGATAGATGAGGTGTGACCTCGATGCAGGTAGAGCGATGACTGGCCTACTTTTTGGCTACAAGGTACATATTTTTGAGGAATAGAAGTCAACAATGTAGTAGCTCATACCATCATGGGCACAAAAATACTCATCGGGCTCAATGGAAGATTTGAACTGTTCGATCTATGCACTCTAAAATGGACGGTTGTGCATTTATACTTTTTATGAACAGTTTCACCGATTGGATGGTTCCAATACTTGCATAGGCATGACTTGGCTCAGATATGTGCCAATGATGAGTTGCTAGTTGTAATAGTTGATTTGGTCATGGATGTGCGCCAGATGACAAAAATTTGCAATGTCATGCCCTATTTGTGCCCAAGTAGTCAAGTGAAGTCACTCACATAAAGTAAAAGTCATCATCACAGCTTTATCTTATCTATTTGGGTTCTCTACTAGTTTCTTATCAGCGTTAAGCTATCTGTAACTACGCAATCCATTATATCCCTTCTCACAACTTCCCTCTAGGTCTTCAGTAGTCTTCCTCTGCTCCTACTTCCTAATGCTTGTAGCATCTCAAATCTTTTGCACATGGTCTGTTTCATACCTCCGACGAACATGTCCAAACGACCTCAAGCGATATTCCCTGATTTTTTTCCTTTATAGGTGCCAATCTCAAATTCTCTCGTGTATTCAGTCCGAATTTTATCCTTTCGTGTTACTCCCCACATCCATCTCAACATATGCATCTTGGTCACATGCACTCTTATCTTCTTGTCACTTTTCGTGGCCCAACATTCTGCACCATATAATATGGTAGGTCTAACAACTGCCTCCATTTCATCTAACCTGCATTAATCATATTTGAGACGTCCTTTTCAAATCTACCATCTGATTATAAAGGAGAGCCTAAATACCGAAATCTATAATACTGTGGCACTAAACTTCATCAGCCAGGCAGACTTGAGCATCCCCTGTTGTGATTGTTGGACTGGCTTATGCGGAATGATCAAATGGACTCGCTGTGATCGGTCCTTGCATGTTAAAACAAAAATATAATGAAACGGAGTGGAAGACACTCCCCTGTCAACAATTTCTACTGATTGGCACCCCTCTTGAGATCTATTGTATTGGGAAAAAAAAATCTAATTATTCTTGGCTCATCTATCTACAGGACTTTATTGCTGGGCATAAAGAACCAGTGGTCACCAGTAGCTTCGGGAAACTCGATACTGGTTTGAGGTCTTATCCTCATTTGGCAAGTACCACTTATCCATCTTCGTCCCTGACGACTCAATCACATGGTGGATATGGGTCCTCTGGTGTAGGTGGTGGTCTAGGAGGATTCGGCAGCTACCGACTGTAAAACAGTGACGTACAGATATCAGTGAGATTTTGTTTTGGTTAACATCTTTGACTGTTTCTGGTCCGTTCATCTCTTACGAGATCAATGCTACTATATGCAATGGAGTATTGTAAAGTTCCAGGCCACGGCTTTCTTCATTTCCACTCATGATTAGCAGCTATAATCGAAGTAATTCTCTGAGTTTGGCAGGGGAAAAAAAGTGGGAATGCGATCGGCTCTCTGCTTAGAGTATTTGAATGGGCACTGTTTAATTGTTCTTTAGATTTTCTTATTACATTTGACACTTTTTAATGTACCTGTCTTTCTTATCACAGTACTCTGATTGCAGTTCCTGTATCCTATCATTTATGTTGAATTGAAGCTTTGTTAGACGTGCTGCTGCTTTAAATCGAATGGAGTTTCATCCTAATTTTCCACAATTGATCTTGAGATGATGGGCCTACCATTAGGTGGTCTGATGTTGATCCACGTGGCAGACATCTAAAATAGTGAACATGATCATGAAGTACATGAAATGTTGTTGGATCACTTTTTGAGATGTGCCACGTGGAATCAAAATTTTACCGTCTTCTGGTAGGCTGATAATCTCAATATCCATTGTGTGGAAGATTAGGATGAGAAATGATCTCTATCATCTGATTAAATGCAATCAACAGTCTTTACGCATGTGGGTTGAGAAGAAAGAAATTCGAATTGTAAACAGAGGCACACTACTAACTTGGTAGAAGTATTGAACAGTCATGACTTGGCCAGCAGTTTTCTACAGTGGCGCCTTTTTTATGCCGCTTAGTACGGCCGTTGTTTATGTGATTCAAATTGAAGGTTGCATCAACAAAATTCTCATGATGAGCCGACAAGCAAAAGATGAACCGGTAAATTTAAAAGATGAACGGTAAATTTATGTGATTCAAATTGAAGGTTGCATCAACAAAGTCTCATTATGAGCCGACAAGCAAAAGATGAACCGGTAGCCCTCTATATTTTTAAAGGCTGGTTTTACTAGCAGTCTAGCACACCACTTAATGTTACAGCCAACCACTTGAACAAAGCAAATGTTTTGCTTGCTTTAAATCGGAGGACAAACAGATTTTCGTTCCAATTTTCCACAGGAGATGTTGAGATCATGAGTCAACTATCAGAAGGTCAGATGTTGATTACATGTGACAAATCTCAAAATGTGAATGTGAACCATGTCTGATGGTAGACTGGTAACGTTCATTTTTTGGGACGTGTATTACGTGGAATGAACATCTGCCCGTTCGATAGTAGGCTATGAACTCAAGATTTAATGTGTGGAAGATTAGGAATAAAAATGATCTGCATCATCTTATTTAAAACAGATAACGAATTGTATTTGTGGCATTAGTTTTCATCAAGTTGTACAACCTGCTGCAAAGCAGATGATGTTTAGATCAACTATGCCTCTTATCTCTATCAAGATTAAGAAGACGAACGCTTCATTTTAAACTTATTTTAGCCCTTCATTTTTATGGTCTTTGACTTCCAAACCTTTTACCTCGGGACAAATGGGCTGGTGAGGCATTGTCCCTTCTCAAGTGTTTTTAGGCCACTCAATCCTGTCCAAAGTTTCAAGGGCCTTCAAATACGTAGAAGTCAGCTTTATGGGATTTGACGCTTAAAATGCGGTTTACACCAGTACATGCATACGAGGCCTCTAAGGAGAGCTATTCTCCCTGTTTTAATGGCGTTGGGGAAGATAATCTCAGTGGCCATATCACATGTCACGTGGCATAATCCAAAATAAATCCTGTTTTGGCTTGATCAGACACAGAACATGTGATCTTATTATTTTATTTTTTTTGGCCCTCTATTCGTTAGGTCGAAGATAAGGTAATGCTTCAAAACTTTGGTGCATTGGCATTGAATTTTTTTAACTTTAACATTATTTTTAGCGGTGGAAAAGTTATATAAACAATTTTTTTTAAAAGAGATCTGATCGATCTTGCCTAAATTGTTGTACGTTGCACCTGATTCACATGATGGACGCTACATAATGGTCGATTTTTGGTGGGTGTAGAGATTTCTCTACACCCGAGCTCATAGTCCCGGGCCTAAGTGATTAATGGGCTTGAACTGACTGACAACAAATAGATGAGACAAAGCGATGATGCTAATGATTATTGGGACTCACCAACCTTAATAGATTGTTTAGTTAATGAAAAGCTTTTTACTCCCAACAATCAAATAAAAAAGGAGTTAGTCTACAATGAGTGTCGGCTTATCACGAGTAAACAACATGGTCCACATGTACTTATGATTGAGTGTCTTGCACGAAGTTTTAGGCACTAGAAGTCCCTGCAATCACTCAAGCACAAGGACATGTGGACTGCGATGTCCATTCATGATGAGTGGACATCCAGCACCCATTGCAGACTAACTTATAAATAAAACTCCGCACATTAATAATAATAATAAGATAAAAGAAAAAGATAAAAAGTCGCTCCGACTTCAACAAATGTCAGAACCACGAAAATATGTAAAAAACTGTTTATGCCTGTTTGCTACAAAGTTTTTCATTAGAATGATACTCTATTGATGCAGGTGAGGAGAATCAATCTCTTTAAATTAACACAATATTCACATCAGAGTTGCACTTAGGGTTCTCAATGGGCCGGGCCAGCCTGAAATTTAGCCCGCACCCGACCTAAAAAAAGTAATATTTTTTATTAAACAAACTCGGTCCGGTATCCGGACCGGATTAAGTATGTTGCAACCCGGATAAATCCAGGCTAGGCTTGGGTTGAGTGTTATAACATCCGACCCGCACCCGGCCCGTATATATATATATATATATATATATATATATATATATATATATTATACTTATCTTTTTAAAATTATAATTTTTTTTATATAGTTGAATATGATTCACTTAAATGCCCTGAGATTAAACCGTTGAATGGTTTAAGCTTGGGGCATTTAAATCAAAAGCGTTATAATCGTGTGCATATATTTTTGGTTGGACAAATTGGATGATTTAATTCATTTTCAAGCAACCGTTGCATAGCTTTTTAGCTATACAACTTGTCTGTTATAACTATTGTGCAACAAATTAAAATAAAATTATGTATTTGAGCCTTTATAATGGTAATATAATTATTTAATAAATATTTAAACCTTCTTTAAACTTTTATTAGAAAAAAATAGCCCAACCCAATTTTATTAGAAAAAACATTCCCAAAAAGTAGTCTCAAAAAAATAGCCCAACCAAATTTTATTAAAAAAAAATAGTCAGAAAAAAGGCCGAAAAAACACCCAAGCCCAGCCCGGCCTAGTAGGGCCGGGCTTGGGCCGAGTACATCGTAGCCAAGGTTAGGGCCGGGGTGAAAAAATTGGAAACCCGGCCCCGATAAATTAGGGCCGGATTGGGGTGGATTGAACCCCAATCTGGCCCTAATCCGGCCCATTGAGAGCCCTAGTTGCACTCATGCATTTTAGCAACGGGATACCTTTATTTTCAACACTGTAGATCTTGAGATAATAGTCCTACCATCAGACGGTCAGACTTTAATTCTGGGGCACTCATCAGGAAAAGTGATCATAAAACCATGTTTGAGGTATGCTTTGATCATGGTCATTGTTTGGATTGTGTACGACTTGATCTCAAAATTTGACTGCTGATGACGGGCACACGATCTCAAGATCTATTATGCCGTGTTGAAGATTGGGATAAAAAAACGATTTCCATCGTCTGATTCAAATCAATCAATGATTTTAAGAAGAATCTCTGGTTAAAAATAAAGGTACCCTTAGCAATGCCCTTATTCCTTTTGCTAAGGGAATCAATCTATTCTTTATCTACTAATGGAGCTCATTAATTATTTCTCTAATCTTTTATTCATCAATTCAGAATACAAAAACACTCATGTAATAAAATCCCCAACTAAACAAAGCACACACTAATAATTTTATAGTGCATTCTATTAGCACTTGAAACATTATTAAATGACTAACTAATCAACACAATAATATATAATTAAGAAGTATGATTAGCGCCTCATACTATAGGATCAGTAAAGCTGAATGGCTGAGTCATAGGCAACCCCAGCCTTCCAATCACTGGGGATCACACTCCTCAGCTGGACCCATTTCTTCCCCTCGTCTCCGCTCGCTAAGAACCGGAGATTGAGCGCACCCTTTGGAGGATTCGTAACGTCCCACACCGCTCCGTAGGATCGGCGCATCCCCTTCCACTCTTGGTAATCCTCCTGCACAAGTGACATCCACAATTTGATTGAAAATCAATGAATGCCATTTAAGATGGTTTGATCATATGGGAGATCCGAAATGCTCCTTATAAGAAAAGGGCAAGACGGGAAATCCTTACGAGTGACAAAAAGTTTAGCTCTATACATAAATGAGTACAGAAATTGGAATCATGAAACCGACCGCAAATAGATGAGACAAGGTGATGATGATGACACTTGAAAGGGAGCCAATGAGCCATACCTGCCATAATTCGACGGCTAAGATGTCCTTTTGGCCAGCCTGGTATATGATTACTAAGGCTAGGTAGTCTGGGAACTTGCTATGCTCAGTTATTTTGAACATGAGGTTGTATCCTGGGTATTGGCATGAGATCCTGTAACATTAATTACATAATTAAGTCAATAAACAGAAAAGTTAGGTGCTAAACTTCTGAATAATGAGGAGTTAAATATCTCTTGGACACTGAATCAGTGAAAGATTGACTATCACAGATTTCAGAGACTAGAACATACCCAATTATAGTAAATGTTCATACTATATATAGTTCTTTGTTGGATTGATCTCTTCTACAAAACCCTTTTAATGCATGTAGAGAAAATGTTACCTTCGGTATTCGATGTCGACGACTCCGCGTGCTATCAATTCGGAGGCCATGTTCGAAAGGGCTAGCTTCGTGAATCCGCGGGCACTAAGGATGAAGTCAGTGTTGTCACTGTGGCCCTGGTCAGTGACCACAATCTTAGCTCCATACTCATTGCAGAGTTGTGGGTGGGTGCACCTGACCTGTTTCACCCGCGATCAAGGATTTAATAACCTATTCATTTTGGCATATTGGCCGGGTTCCAAGCCGATAGGGATCATGTATATATATATATTGGATACGTATCGTCTAAAGCGGTCAATATTCAAGTGTTTTTTTCTAAATATATAAGTACATTTACCCATAGGGCATTTTTGGTATTATATCCGATTCATATTGAATACATTTTCGCCTATAATGGACCAATATTTGTCCACTTAATTTGACCCAATATTTCACCGTATATTGGAGGGGTCCTTGCGCGATATATTTTGGCTGATCTGTATTGGCTATGAGTAATATGACTTTAAAGCTATGCTCGTGATTGCCAACACACTAATTATCATTAAAAAGACTTAAACACATATAGTTTATATCTAATTCAAAAGATTTAAAGATAATAAAGATAGGTGATTAATTTGAATATAGGTTAAAGATATTTTTTTTCTCAAAAAAAAGATAGATAATAAAGATATTTTCAAATGGCAAGGATAGAATCAAGTGTGAATCACCTGGTAGCATGCACCACACCCGGTGCCATTCCTGTAAAGCTTAGCAACAGCTCCTACATCGCCACCGTTGAGATTTCTTCCAAATTCCCCGTATCCACATGCTCCACCTGAGTCAATTATATCATTAGCATATCTACCTTAATCATGGTCGGTGGAGAGAGAGAGAGAGAGAGAGAGAGAGAGAGAGAGAGAGAGAGAGAGAGAGAGAGAGAGAGAGAGAGAGAGAGAGAGAGAGAGAGAGAGAGAGAGAGAGAGAGAGAGAGAGAGAGAGAGAGAGAGATGGTATACTTGGAGTTCCTAAACAATCTGGGCTACCATAGAACGTCGCCCTAGAGGCAATGAAGGGGTCGTCCGAGCTACAAGGATCAAGCAAGAGCACAAGGAGAGAGAAGAGGTAACAGAAGATTAGTGAAACACCCATATCTAAGAGACCCTCTTTTCTTGTTGGTTAAGGGAAATTTTCACCTTAATCTCTTTATAAAACACCTAACAAAATGAAATGAAAGCAAAGAAGAAGAAGCTTGAGGTGTTGATGAATAAAGGAACCCATCTCCTGCATATTTATAGATATAAGAGAGGGTGAGGTGGCTAAGGGGATGAGGCTTGGGACAACCTTATTTTCCAGTAAAGTCAAAAGGAGAATGTGTTGAAAGAGACACCCTTGTTGACCCATAAAACCACTGAACAAGACAAAAACGAAGCAGCCATGCCTAACCATTTCTCTTCTTTATTTTATATTAAAACATGGATTGTAGATCGCATACTTCTCTTCCTAATGGGAGTGTGCATGCTGTCGTGCACAAATGGGATTATACCATTGGATGTGTTGAATGCTTGACTCACTAAATAGGATGATCAGATCAAGTTCTATGATCAAATCATGGTGGAGTCAAATATTCCACAAATCACATGATAAGAACTTGGTCATATCATTCTTGGTCTGACTAGTAATTTGTGCTGCAATTGCTTACGAAAAGAAAGGCTACTCAAGTCCGGGTGACGGCCGAGTAGCGATTTCGAGTAATAGATTCTTTTAAAAAGGTTAGGAGCCATTTGGAGAGCACGTTTTACACTGAATTGAGTTATTTTTGAAATGGCACAATCCTCATTTTAATATAGTTTGGGTTTGAACAAGAGAAGAAAGTTAGATGGCTTTGGTGCCATTCGTACATTAGATCTTAAATTCGAATAGGGGTTGGCCCCTTGGTACGGGGATAAAATGGCTCCGAAAATATATTAAAAAAAATAGTAAATTTTGGCAATTTTGGAGGAAAAATAAGGAGAATATTGATTTAAAAAAAAAAATAAATTTTATTATTAAAAAAAAGTATATATATATATTGTGACCAAATACGAGTTTTAAATGAAAAAAAAGGGAATTTTTTGAAATAGAGATCTTTTTTTAGTTTTTTTTTTTCAAAAAAAAAAAGCCATTTTAAATACTTTTATTCTTGAAAAAAAAAGTGTATTTTTGGTCACTTGGGTTGGCCATGTAGCTTAATGAAAGGTTGACAATGTTGCAAGATTAATCCAAACTTACTTATTAAAAACATATATATATATATATATATATATATATATATATATATATATATATATATATATATATATATATATATATATATATATATATTATACCTCCAATGGCACAAAAGTGGATAATACTTTCTTCTTTTGATCAATGTTTTGGAGGATGATTTGTCCAAATAGGGCTCTTACCCAATGCCCACATCCAACGGTCCACTTATTCAAACCATAACACAGAGAAATAAAGATTTTGTACTTTTGGGTTGCAACATATGTCATCATTACTCCTTTAAAGAGTTGTTGTTAATCACTTTTTTAACGAATTTGTACAAGGTGCACATCCCCCGCACCAATGGTAGTGCACAGGTCATCAAGTTCTATACACGTGGCACACCTAGTTCATCAATTGAGATGTCCAGGTGGCAGGCCAACAAGTAGAGGCTTCTAACCATCTGATCAAACCTCAATGTTATTTTGCTGTCAATTTTCAAGCTCTGGTAAGCTACTGATCAGATAACGTTCAATGGCACAATCTTTGAGTTGAATCTGATTTAAACGAAGACCAAGTAAAGCGCATGTTACAGAATTAATGAAAAAATGGTCCTTTTGGGTTCACTTTTAGTAATAAGGATGCCTTCAAGACAGGGAGGTAGGTTTCTCGTGAGCCTAAACCCTAAACCCTAGCTAGGCTCTCGTAAGCTCTTTCCCATTAGTCTTATACGAAACTTGTGCACTAGAGGTGGTAGATGGGCCCATAAATCCAATACCAACTCTTTTCTAAATTGAATTTGAATCTAGACACGCTTAGTCGGCAAGTTGCGGTGTGTGGGACCTTGAGAACCGTGTGGATCGTGCCGTAAGTAAGATAGTAAGAAACCTTGAGCTAGAGTTTGGTGATAAGTCACTCAGCTAGGTTGTTAAATAAGTTTGGCATGTTGCATTATTCAATTGTTATTTGTTGTGGGCTTGGCGGGCTTGGTGAGCACACCTTCTTATATCGTCGTCACCCTTATGTCAAAAGATCACCATCAAAGAGTCTTACAATTAGGAACTAAAGCACTCAAAAGCTTGACAAGAAGTAGACTATGAGGTTCCTCCTACATATCCTTTTTGCACCTTATCTTGTAGGGGTTAATAATATTATGTTTTCAGTTGGAAAACTCGGTTGACTGTTTTGAATAAGATGATGGAGATCGTTTTTAGTCCCAATCATCCATAGAGTAGATCTTGAGATCATGGTGCACCTATTAGACTGTCACATATTGATTTCACGTGGCACACATCTCCAAAAGTGATTGTGATCATGGGCGTCCTATCATACGGTATCACTATCACTTTTGGAGATGTATGCCACATGGAATCAACATGTGATAGTCTGATAGGTGCACCGTGATCTCATGATCTATTGTGTGGAACATTGGGATGAAAAATAATGTCCGTCGTTTGATCAAGGCAGTCAACAATTTTGTCCTGTGAGAGAGAGCATATGCTCTTCACAAAAAAAATTGGGTGCAAATAATGCCACCCTATATTGTATTATCTATAAAATTCGAACTTGAATTCTCTTTAGGCACCATCTCTCGTCACTTACACTTAAATACCAAGTGGTGTTTAGATGATCATCAATGATTTAAGATGTGAGTGATCCAAATCGTCAAAGTGATAAATCATAGATTGAGTGCAACAAGCGCAAAAATGGTGTTTTAGGTAGATTTAAAGCATTTGATCCGTGGACTATAATATCAACGCTTGTTTTAAGTTTTAATGGCTAATAGTAAAGTTCATCAATCACGTGGTTCTCATCCACTTATTGGCATGTTTCTTTAGGCTGAGTCATATTCTAATAATAGATTACCACTTAGGCAATTTAGATTGGTCATATACATTAGCAACATGGAATAATGATAAACCACACTTCAATGATGTGAGATGAAAAGTAAAATTTGAATGGTGTAAGATTATTTAAACTCCTATTTGGTGTTTAAATGTTGATTAAGAGCCATCATCCCATCTGTTTATAGTTCATTGTTTCGATATTATTGGGCATATATATATATATATATACGAAATCATATTTCACGTCACGGTATGCAATCGCTGAAAATGCTATTGAAGGCAAATTAGTAAGGCACAACGTACAAACTTCATAGAGTCGCTATTAAGTGTCCGACATGGTCACAAAAATTGTCCATTTTTTAAAAATTAGTGAATAGTTAAAGGATTCAAGGGCCGAATTAATCACTAATTAGTCATAAATTATTCAAAAATTCACGTATTTTTAAAAAATCATGAATAATTCTCGATTAACTCCTAAATTTTTTCAAAAATTGAAATTTTAATAATTTTTAAGAAGAATTATATATTTTAATCTTATTGTTTTATTTTGTGTTTTTTCTCTCTGATTTTTCTTCTGAATATTTGTCCAAACTTGCAAAATTTTGCCAGATTTTTCCAAATGTAAACCTTGCCATATTATTTTCAAAAAAAGACTTGGTGACTATGGTGTCCGACCCAGCTATCTCTCTTAACCTTTGGGAGGTATCTTTCAATAGAAATAGGCAGAGATATTTTACCCAAATATTATGGCAAACATTTACCCAAACACTTTGGAACAACTTTTAGAAACTTTGCGAGTCCTTAAATGTATTTGTCCCTACAAATGAAAACAAATGAAAATTGATATTTTGCTTTATGTTACAGTCACATTACTTAAACAAAGGAAAAATATGACTGTTTTAAATTGGATGATAGAAATTGTAAAATAAGATGATGGAAATCGTTTTCTGTCCCAATCTTCTCACAAAAGATTTGGAGGCATACTAACAGGTGATCAGATGTTGATTCCACATGGCACGCATCCCAAAAGGTACATGTGATTAGTGTACCATCAAACTTGTTTGGCATTCACCTTTTGGGATTAGCATCACATGGAATCAACATCTGGCTGTTTGATATATGCATGCAATCTCAACATTTATTGTATGGATGATTGGGATGAAAAACAATCTCTATCGTCTTATTTAAAGAAATCAATAGTCTCAACAACGATTAAAACAAAGATGTTGCCAATTCCAATGGTTGAATAAGTATAAGCAAAATGTCCCATTCAAATTCAATATCGTGGCACATTCACAAAATATCATTTCCATAGTTTTTATTTTCATTTTGATTGAAGAGTTGGTATTAGGTGCCCAAAACTGTCAAACCTCATGTGGTATAGAGATATTTACGAGCATTAAATCTGTGAGAGATAAAAATGTACTTTCACTGAGTTGGGTGCTCATAAATATCTGTGCATCTTCTAACGATTGATCATTTTAACATAAGGGAGATTCACCCATGAACCGCCCTTGGTGCACGGGTCGAGTACCCAATATTAACTCTTTAATATTAGGGACCGACTCTCCTAATGGTCATTTAGGCATGATGTTTAAATGATCTCACACCATCAATATTTTAAGATTTGAGTGATCCGTACCGTCAAATTATATATTATACATTGAAATGCACCAAGCCCAAAAATAGAGTTTTAGGGAGATTCAAAATCATAGGATTTATTGACTGTAATATCAACCATTATTTTAGTTTTAAGGGCTGATATTAAAGTTCATCAATTAAATGGTTCACATTCATTTATAGGCATGTTTATGTGTGAGCTGTGACATGTTTTAAAGATGGATTGCCACTTGGACAATTTAGATTGATAAGGGATACATGCCTCATAGTATAATGATAACCCACACCTTAATAAAAATTAAGAAGTCCATTTTTAACGGTGTGCGATCATTTAAACACCATGTTGGTGTGTTTAAATGCCCCTTTTGGATATGCACAACTTAAAGAGCTTCGAGATCTGCGCACCAGTACCACTAGAGCTTGTTTATCAGAGTTAATATTAAGTGCCTATACTGTGCACTGCCCATCGGTGCATAGGTCAATCTCCTCCGCCAACCTTAGAGAGATGCACAGATAGTTATGAACTCACAAATCAGTGAACTGACCAAAAAGAACGGTGGGAAATTAATAGGGGTGTTATCCGGTCGGTTTTCATGCAAAATCGAAACCGAACCGATAACTATCGATTTCTATTTTATGAAACCGAAACCGAACTGATAGTTATCAGTTCCGTCGGTTTTCGATTTCTAAATCTCATTTTTTAAACTTTTTTTTATTTGTAGCATTTAACCGAATCGAATCAATTTTTTCAATTTCGGCTTAGAGTTTTTCAAATTTATACAAACCAAACCGATTTATACAAACTGTTTTTACAAACTTTTATGAATCAACTGATTTTAAGATTTTTGGTGATTAACAAACTAAAGTAGCAGCAATTGGCTTTCTACAATAAGCCTCACACAGTATCAAACATAGACATACTATAATCCATATATACACTACTATCGGTTTCTTATCGGTTCGGTTTCGATTTTTTAACGTTAAAACCGAAAACCGAACCGATAACCATCGGTTTCTATTTTTTGAAACCGAAACCGAACCGAAATTTTGGTCCATTTTTCGCACAGCCCTAGAAATTAATCATCACGCACCTAATACCAACTCATGTTCTCCTTTAACATGTGTTCAAGGTTGATGCATAAATACCATTAGTTCTGTTCAATGGGCAATGATCAGGTCCAACTGGTTGAATCTGATTTCATGTTCAACCATATTTACAGCCATTGGATATGAAACAATCTTGACTACATGCCATCATATCAAAGTGGAAACTGTGGAAGTGAAGATTCTTTCCTATCCAATGGCTGCAGATCTGGTTGAAGATGAAATCAGGTCCAACCAGTTGGACCTATCCATTACCCCTGTTCAATTAGTATAAACAGAAATATGCATCATATGATTACCAAGCTTTTGAAAAGCTTTTTTACTCCATCAGACATCAAAAGCTGACTTCTACAGATGTCAGGGCAGCTACAAATATGTGAAGCTCTGCATTTTGACAGGAATCAGTGACTAAAAGCTATCAATATATTGATAGCACAAAGGGGAGGGATCCAACAGTAATGAGGAAGAGGACATGAATAAAATTATCATAAAGCCATCCACATCTATGATCAAGTGTGCCAGATGTATGGTAGAAATGGCTTTTGAGCACCATGGTGCTCGGGCCTCTAAGTGAGCAAAAATAGTGCTTAAAAATGTGATCAGATGGGGACTACCTTGCACCCTAGGGTCTAAATCAGGAGTGAAATGGGGAAAGAGTTGATGTTTAAAAAGAGAAATAAACAAACACAAAGGAGCATGAATGATTTATAAAAAAATTCATTGCTCTTTTCGATCGCTAACTTTGAATTCAATTTGAAAAGCCGGACTCTTTTCCATAAATTTCTTGCAATGGGTAACTTAAGTACCTAATTTTCCAATGACAGCTAATGATTTATATCTACTAATCTAACTTAACATACATGAATGGAGATTAAATTTGAAATAATTTCACAATTAGATTCAACGGTAGATGATCATACCAAAATCACCGATACAATAAATTAGGGCTTAATTGTAAGAACTTATATTAGTTGGGCCCTTTTCAGGTCAGAAACGACGCCACGGTCTTCATTGCCTCTTTCATTGTACAAGACCTGCACAAAATTAAGAACTTAAGACTGTTCTGTTTCAAAGGATCCCGCAGAAATATATATATATATATATATATATATATATATATATATATATATATATATATATTATGCTCTGCTGATGGTTACCTTATCGATGATTCCGTATTCAACAGCTTCACTTGGACTGAAATATTTTGGGCGCCTTATATCTTCCTCAATTTGCTCGGGGGGCTTCCCTATATGCCTCGAGTAGAGAGCAACCTTCAAAAAATTATATGGTGCATCAGGTTCAATATTTGGCTGCACGTTGAGAAATATGAGAAGTTCCCTAGACCCAAGGGTTCAAGATATATGAGAAGTTCCCTGATGCCCTTTTCAGGGTCTATTTGCTAGTTATTATGATTATATATATATATATATATATATATATATATAGAGAGAGAGAGAGAGAGAGAGAGAGAGAGAGAGAGAGAGAGAGAGAGAGAGAGAGACTACGATGGGTGGTCGTCCACCCCTCCGTGCGACCAGGTGATGTGCATGGAATTTGCAGTGCATGAGAAAATCCGTGCACGTCACACGGATGGGTGGACCACTTTCCCGCCCGACCAACCATCAAAGACAAACTCATATATATATATATATATATATATATATATATATATATATATATATATATATATATATTCAAAAGGTAACGGCATGCCTTTAATGCTTTCAAATAAACTGGTAGGTTAAAGTTCTGCATAATTATCATCTTTGTGTTTGCAAGCAACCATCAATTAGTGAAACTACATGGTAATATTAACTAATAAGAGTCATTGTATGCATAATTTTTTTCGAATGTAGCTTCCAAGTGGTCATGGATATTTCATGTAATAGGCAGATCGATCATCTTTTTTCACCGATAGATAAATGAATTAAGACCAACTCATTCCCTGTGCTTATTTCTTTTTTCCTATGAATTAGTAATTAACATTGTAACAAAATTCCCTGACTTTTTTACTTAGTCGTGTTTAAATATCAAAATTTTGCTCAAACTTAGTTTTGACAATATAATCGCGACTTATTGAAAAAAAACAGATAATTTTCTATTTTTTCTGAACTTTATAAATAAATGGCAAATTTTACGTCTTAATCATGATTATTTCATGAAATTTAATCTTAATGATTAATTATCCTCGGCAAAATAATATTTATAAGTCTCTAGCATGGATCAAAATCTCGGTTTCGGTCATGACCTGAACCGTAAATTGGTCAAAATTTCGGTAAATTTCGGGTTTTTTTGAAAATATGCTCCGAACTTTATTTTATTAGATTTTTTATGCTCTTTAACATTATTAGAACACATATATACACTAGTGAGGCTAATTTTCATCCGTTTAAAGTACTTATATGTCTATTACACCTTATAGAAGCTTAAAAAACGAAAACCCCTTAAAAAATGGGTTTTATGCCCCTTAAACAACGAAACCCCTTAAAAAAAGGGAGCCATTACTTGCACATGTTTTTCAAGTGATTTGACGGGGACGCCACATACATGGACATCGGATTTGGACCACATCGTTTTTATCGGCGTCGGAAGAAGCGTAGAGGAAGCCCGAGTACCGTACCCTCAGAGGAGAAACGAACACAAATCGCTAGGAGGACAACATGCTTCAGCCCATGAGCGATGATAATCTACGGCCGAAAGCGAGCTACGACGATTTCAGGATGGAAATTTATGCGAAATTTCATTTTTTTTTGTGTTTTATTAGTATTAAAACTCTTTTATTTCGAACTTAATTATTGGTGGCTTATATATAGAGGCTTGTAAAGACTTTTAGTTAGTTGATTGATTATTTGAATGCTTTTATACTTGAATAATCTTTGCCTGAGATGGGTTTGGTGTGAGGCCAAGGGAGAGATTCCCAAAGCCATTATTATCTTCTCCATTCTATTTGCTATTTCTCGATCTGTGATTGCTTTCTAAAACCTTAGCCTAATTGCTTCCTTGTTTTCCCAAAACCCAAAACCCTTTAAAAACCCTAATTCAAACATAGCCAATACCCGTTCCAAACCATAAACTGATCCGAAAACCATATGCCTATTACAAACCACAAATCCCTTTCACAACCCAATTTGGAATCCGTGAATCTACCGCGAACTGAAGACGAGCGCCTAAACCTAGAAAAGCTAGAGTCCTATCTCTAGGCCGATCTCATCTCGACTCTAAAAGTACTTGCGTATCGGACTTGACCCTACCTAGATCGCGTGTGATCTACCCATCAAAATTTCTGCAAAGCCCTAAAGGTATCCAAGATAATTTTGCGATTAAACTTGATTTAATTTCAGTAAAATTTGCATAAAAATCATATTCCGCATTTTAGGGTCGTTGTCTCGCGTCAGTTTTGGTATCAGAGCCCTAGGTTTTCTAGGTTAGGGCATCTTTGCTTCTCATATTTATTTTATTGCATTGTTTTTCCTTTTGAGTCCATATTGCATTTCATATTAGAACCCTAATAGACTTTGTGATCATCATGGCTTCGGATGAGGTTCTTAATACTCTGAGAGCTATGCGAGAAGATTTGGGTGCGATTAGTGCATGTCTGAATACCATTGAGCAAGCCCAAACATCTCTAAGAGTTGGTAATGATAGATTACGTGATCGAATCAACCAACTGGAAGCGATGGGTGAACTTGAAAATCAACACTTAGAGCGTGAGTGTCCACACTTTGAACATAATGGTCGTCAAGACAACCGGAACTGTAGGGATCATCGTAGAGATGACTATGACCCTGAAGTTCAACTCCTTAAGAACGTCTGAGTTGAGATTCCGACTTTCGATGGAAGAATGGACCCTATCGTCTTCCTCGATTGGTTCTCTGACATGGACCAACACTTTGATTGGTATGCCATAAATGACGACCGTTGCGTTAGACTCGCTAAGATGAAATTGGTTGGTCAAGCTCGACTTTTCTGGCTCAATGTTGAGCGTATTAGGGTGAACGCGGGTTGTCCTCCCATTACCCGTTGGGACGACATGAAGGAACGACTTACTGAGAAGTATGTTCCTTTATTATACCACCACCGCCTCCTTGACCAGTGGCAAAATTTACGTCAAGGTGGTATGCCCGTGACCGATTACATTGCCAAATTTGAAGAGTTCATGATGAGGGCAAAAGTATCGGAAGACTCTGAAATCACTCTCTCTAGATTCTGCACCGGATTGCGACTTGATTTGCAAAAAGAGTTGATTTCTCACCCCGTAGAAACTCTTGAAAGATGTTATGCCGCTGTACAAGATCTTGAACGGTATTTGAAAACTACGGTGGTGAAGAGAACCGAGCCACAATATAGCGGTCAACGATCCGGTGAGGAACGATTTAATCCTCCTCCCAAACCTACACAACCTGCCCCTACCAATTCTAGGTTTGAAAAGGGAAACGGTGTAGTCGGAGAATCCTCAAGGGTTAATTCTCAAGTAAAGTGCTATAAATGTCATGGGATGGGACACTTTGCCGCCTAATGCCCTACGAAAGAACTCTAAAGGACTCTCTTCATTGAGGGAGAGGAGGATGATGATGAGGTAGTCGTTGAAGAGGAAGTATTTGAACCAGTTAGCGCACCCAGTGATGAGGAGGGTGATGCTGTTGGTCATTCTTTAGTTGTGAGGTGTACCCTTGCACAGCCTCAATGGGATGAAAAGGATGACTGACGTAGGGAGAACATCTTCCACACCTATGCCAGATTTGGTGAAAAGAATTGTAGGGTCATCGTAGATAGCGGTAGTTTCACTAACGTATTATCAACTCATGCGGTACGCCGCTTAGGACTTACACCTGAAGCCCACCCGAGACCTTATAAAGTCGCATGGGTCAATTCTTCATCTATTCCCGTGTCGAAAAGGTATCGTGTACCGATTTAGTTAGGTTCTTATTCGGACACCTTATGGTGTGATATGGTGCCAATGGATGTGGGCCATATCATTTTGGGAAGGCCGTGGCTCTATGATATAGACGTGACTTTTTCTGGAAACATATGCACGTTCATGCATAAGGGCAAAAAGATCACTTTACACCCTTTGCCTCTCAAAACACCATCGACCAACATTGTCGAAAAGAAGGGGGAATCTTCTAAAGCCGTTGATATTGTGAGTCCTTCTGAGTTTGAGAAAGCATCGTTAGATGAGAGTGTGGTGTACGTAATTGTCACTGTCGAGAGTGCACCCACATCAGAGAATGCGTGTCCCAAGGAGGTTGAGCCGATTTTAAAAGAGTTTACGGATGTCTTCCCTGAAGACTTACCAAACGAACTCCCTCCTCTGCGTGATATCCAACACGCTATAGACTTGGGTCCCGAATCTACCTTACCAAACCTGCCCCACTATAGGTTGAATCCGTTTAAGCACGCCGAGTTGACTCGACAAGTCAATGAGCTCCTTCAGAAGGAGTTCATCCAAGAGAGTCTGAGCCCGTGTGCCGTACCTGCCCTACTCACTCCTAAGAAAGGTGGTACGTGGTGCATGTGTGTGGATAGCCGCGCAATTAATAAGATTACAGTTAAGTATCGATTTCCCATACCAAGGCTCGATGATATGCTCGATATGATGGTTAGTGCCACTATCTTTTCAAAGATAGACCTTAAGAGTGGCTACCATCAAGTTCGCATCCGCCCCGGTGATGAGTGGAAAACCGCCTTTAAGACTAAGGATGTTCTTTATGAGTGGATGGTCATGCCATTTGGGCTTTCTAACGCCCCAAGTACTTTCATGCGACTCATGACCCAAGTGTTGAGATCGTTTTTCGGCAAATTCCTTGTTTATTTCGATGACATCCTGATCTACAGTCATGACAAGGAACAACACTTGACCCATCTTAGGCTGGTTTGTGAAACCATCAAGGGCGAGAAGTTGTTTGCAAATTTCAAGAAATGCACCTTCAAACAACGTTCTTTTGTTTTCTTGGGATTTATTATCTCAGCCAATAGAATGGTCGCGGACCCCGAAAAAGTGAGAGCCATTGTGGAGTGGCCCGAGCCTAAGAACATACATGATGTCCGTAGCTTCTATGGTTTGGCTACCTTTTATCGTCGCTTCATCAGAAGCTTTAGCACCATCAGGGCCCCAATCATGATTACATGAAAAAGAGGGACTTTAAATGGGGCAAAGCGGCGAGGAAAGCCTTTGTTGAGATCAAATAACGAATGAGTAGTGCACTTGTCATGCGATTGCCGGACTTTTCTAAAGTCTTTGAAGTCGCATGCGACACATCGGGTGTAGGCATAGGAGGAGTGCTTAGCCAAGAGGGTCACCCCGTGGCCTATTTTAGTGAAAAACTTAACGAGGCGAAGCAAAAATACTCCACCTATGACAAAGAGTTATATGCGGTCGTTCGATCTCTTTGGTATTGGAAACATTACCTTAGACCGCAAGAATTTGTGCTGTTCTCTGACCATAAAGCCTTACGCTTTCTTGCTTCACAGAAGTTGAACCCAAGGCACACGAAGTGGGTTGAGTACCTTCAAGGGTTCACATTCGTGTTAAAGCATAAGGTCGGTGCTGAAAATAAGGCCGCTGATGCACTTAGTCGGTGAGTGGTGACTTTGTGCACAATGAGCATCGAGGTCGTCGGGTTCGAAAAGTTAAAGAATGAGTACCCCGAATGCCCAGATTTTAAGGTTGAGTACACTGCTCTCCTTAGTAATCCGACCGACACATACTCCGTGTACACTATCCAGGATGGGTACTTGTTCAAAGGCAATCGCCTTTGCAACCCTTGCACTTCATTGCGTGACTTTCTCATTTGGGAGTTACATGCTGAAGGGATGGCAGGACATTTCGGGCGTAATAAAATTGTTGCGCTCGTAGAGGATATGTTCTTTTGGCCTAGCCTAATGAGAGATGTTGCCCCGGTCGTTAAGCATTGTCGTACTTGCCAAGTGTCAAAACAGACCAAACAAAATACCGGCTTGTACACCCCGTTACCCGTGCCACACACACCATGGCAAGACCTCTCTATGGATTTCGTGCTTGGACTTCCTAAGACCCCTAGGAAGCACGACTCCATCTATGTCGTAGTGGACCGATTTTCCAAAATGGACCACTTCATCCCTTGTTCCAAAACCTTCGATGCGTCTCATATTGCTAAACTATTTTGCGCAGAGGTAGTGCATCTTTATGGGTTGCCCAAAACTATTGTGTCTGATAGGGATGTTAGATTTACGAGTTATTTTTGGAGGACCTTTTGGCACATGATGGGCACATTGCTCCAATTCTCTACAGCTTACCACCCTCAAACGGATGGCCAAACCGAAAGCACCAATAGGAGTCTTGGGAATCACCTTCGTAGTCTTGTCGGTGATTATGTTAGGACCTGAGATACCATCTTACCCACAACTGAGTTTGCATATAATAATTATGTCAATAGGTCCATGGGCATGAGTCCTTTTGAGGTCATAGGCCTAGGACCCAGTAGATTTGGTCCCCATGTCTGCATCCCATAGAGTGTCAGAGTCTGCCGATGCATTTGCACAACATATTCATAGCTTGCATACCGAAATTAAACAGAAAATTAATTCAAGCAACAGTCAATATAAATTATCTGCAGATGCTCACAGGCGTTCTTTAGAACACGTGGGTGATTTTGTAATGGTCCAGGTTAGGCCTGAGCGGTTCCAATCGGGATTCGCAAAGAAGCTCCAATCTCGAGGCGCTGGTCCTTTTGAAATTTTGGCCAAGAGTGGTCCTAATGCATACGTGCTCGAGCTTCCTCTGAGTACGGGAGTTAGTTCAACGTTCAACGTGGAGGACTTGGTTCCTTAATTGGGTTTCACCCCACCTCATGAAAATCCACTCCAGCCATCGTCTAGTCCCAGTCCCAGTCCCAACCCAACCTTGCAACCTCTACCACTTCCTTCCCCAAGCAGACAGAAAAAAGATGAAATAGAGGATATAATCAACGATTATGCCGTCTCTACACATGACGGGGGATTTCAGAAGTAGTAGGTTAAATGGGTCGGCAAACCAGAGTCCGACAACACTTGGATCCACGAGAATGAGGTCCGCCGATTGAAACCTGATCTGATC
Source organism: Chloranthus sessilifolius (assembly GCA_021018995.1). Lineage (NCBI taxonomy): Eukaryota > Viridiplantae > Streptophyta > Magnoliopsida > Chloranthales > Chloranthaceae > Chloranthus > Chloranthus sessilifolius. The sequence continues at coordinate 109,015,319 of CM037595.1, forward strand.
GACATCCACCACGAGCGCGTTTCATCGGTGATGAAACCTATTTGGTCCGGGAGAATTGACCGGGATGCCACATACATGGACATCGGATTTGGACCACATCGGTTTTATCGGCATCGGAAGAAGCGTAGAGGAAGTCCGAGTACCGTAGCCTCAGAGGAGAAACATACACAAATCGCTAGGAGGACAACACCGTAGGCCCTCGCGTGAGCGAGCACTTACAGTTGCGCGAGCGATGATAATCCTCGCGTGCATACCACAGACGACGACTTCAGGTGCGCGAGCGATGATGATACTCGCTCGAGCGAGCTATGATACGACTTCAGACGGAAATTTATGCGAAATTTCTTTTTTTTTGTGTTTTATTAGTATTAATACTCTTTTATTTCGAACTTAATTATTGGTGGCCTATATATAGAGGCTTGTAAAGACTTTTAGTTAGTTGATTGATTATTTGAATGCTTTTATGCTTGAATAATCTTTGCCTAAGATGGGTTTGGTGTGAGGCCAAGGGAGTGATTCCCAAAGCCATTGTTATCTTCTCTATTCTATTTGCTATTTCTCGATCTGTGATTGCTTTTTAAAACCTTAGCCTAATTGTTTCCTTGTTTTCCCAAAAAACTAAACCATTTTGAAACCCTAATTCAAACATAGCCAATACCCATTCCAAACCATAAACCGATCCGAAAACCATATGCCTATTGCAAACCACAAATCCCTTTCACAACCCAATTTGGAATCCGTGAATCTACCGCGAACTGAAGACGAGCGCCTAAACCTAGAAAAGCTAGAGTCCTATCTCTAGGCCGATCTCGCCTCGACTCTAAAAGTACTTGCGCATCGGACTGGACCCTACCTGGATCGCGTGTGATCTACCCATCAAAATTTCTGTAAAGCCCTAAAGGTATCCAAGATAATTTTGCCATTAAACTTGATTTAATTTCATTAATTTCGGCAAAATCTGCATAAAAATCATATTCCGCATTTTAGGGTCATTGTCCCGTGTCATGATTGCACTGAATTTAAAGAAAGACTTGGTATTTTAGGGATACGTGATATGTAAAAATGCAATATGGGCCGTCTGATTTGAAATTCATGATCAACAAATTTCTGGTACATAAAATTGGAACAAAACAGGATACTTGCCATATGATCTATTGTAGTCAACTTTTGAATTATATAATAGTCTTTGACTCCATTTAATCAAATGATGAAAATTATATTTTGTTCTAAAATTTTGTAATTGATATCTTTAAATCATGGCCTTCAAATCAAACGGGTTAGATGATGTTTTCACATAGTAGAGGTCACCAAACTTGCAAGTCTTTCTTTTAAATTCAGTGCAATCCAGTGCAATCACTTGAAAAGCGTGTGCAACTAATGGCTCCCATAAAAAAATGGGTTGCCCTTAAGTCACATCATCTTCCACAGTTCAAATGATGGAGATTGTTTATTGTCCCAATCTTTCATGTGATCGACCTTTAAATCATGGGTGTACCATCAGACAGTCGATTTTTTATTTCATGTGGTACAACCCATAAAGTGACCTTAAAATCAATTTTAAGCGTGCATGTGATGTTAAGCTCACTTTTCTGAGATGTGTGCCACGTGAAATAAAACACCGATCATCTGATGGTACACCGACAATCTCAAGATCCATCGTGTGGCATTAGATCTTTAAACAGTTTTTATTGGTAATTCCTGCAACAATACCAAGTCTTTCTTTAACTTCTGTTCAAGGGCCAATTTTTCGGGTGCAAATAATGGCTCCCTTTTAATTTAAAAACCGAGCTTCAAGGTTTTTGAAACCCAACTGTCATCAACTCCCACCTGTCTTCAACTCGTCCCAACTTCCAAGACACAAAAAAAAATAAGACTCGTTCCAACTTCAACTTCCAAGACATAAAAAAAAACAAAATAAAAGATATATAGAGGGAGAGGGACTGAGAGAGAGAGAGAGAGAGAGAGAGAGAGAGAGAGGAAAGAGAGAACACTAATATGGTGGTTCCGGCGAAAAAATGGCGGTTTCGGCGAAAAAATAGTTAATTCCGGAAGAGGGAGAGGAGGAAAAAGAAAAATGGGTTTTTTGCAACATCTGGGTTTTGATTTTAATTTTTTTTTGTTTTTTTGCAAGAACTGTGGTCTCGGTCGATAATTTCAAATTATCGGCCGATAATTTCAAATTTTGGCCGATAATATAGTATTTTCGGAGCGGGGCTGATAATATGGTATTTTCCGTCTCGGTTCAAGCCGAAACCGAGACGTCTCGGCCGAAATTTTGAAATTTCGGCCGAGATTTTGATCCATGGTCTCTAGTTCAAACTTTTTTTCAGATTTTATTATAAAAATACAACTTAAAAAAAAGTGGATTGGGATTATAAATTAAAACCCTAAGTATCATAATTTTAGGATATCTATTCCCATTTCTTTTCCTGAATTTTGCCCATTTTTTCCCAAATTGAGAATTTTTGTCCTCCATAATGACTTCCAAATCCTAATTTTTTTCCTAGAAAATTTTCCCAATTTTTCTGAAATTTGCGGATTTTTTGCTGAAGCATGAATTTTTTCCTCACCGAATAATTTCTCTCAATTCCTGACTTGGGGATTTGCAGAAATTACATGGTTGAGTAATATAGTGAATGCAGTTTGATGTATTCGCAAATTAGCAACATACAGTTACAATTATGATCTACCACTATGGATCAAAGCATAAGATACCATAGCACAAAACTATATATAATTTGCTAATAATTCTCAAGCTAAAATTGTCATTAATTAGAAGCCTAAGCTTAAAAATCATAAGCTCAACATAAATGGGATAAGCAATTTAAGAATATCGGTACGAAAAAAAATACCACTTAAGAAATTTATTAGAGATAAGCTAAATGCTTACCAACTCTGCCTTCACATTTTTTACTTCTTTTCTTGCGAGGTCAATATCCGTTGCTTGACCTTGAAACCTCGCAATTGGCTGCAGATTGGGGGAAAAGAAGATGGTTGTCTTGTTAAAATCTAGCAATCATACAAATATCAGCTAAATTCAATTAAAAAAAATTCAAAGCAATACCGAATGCATGCACAAAAGCTTCAAACACTTCCCAAGTCTAGAAGAAGACCTGCTTTATCATGATTGTTGAAGATGGCAAAGCCGCACGATTTCCTCTTGCACCAGCAGCCAAAAGCAAGGCTGCTTCTCCCCAAGCATTACCAACACAAAGTGTGAAAATTGGTGGTTTAACATACCTGCCAGTAGGAGAAGTCCATTAATTGCCTTTTTTTTTTCTTCGGTTATGGGGGGTACCCGGATCTCAAACCCCCTAGGGCGCACGCTTGACTATTGTAGACCGCAAGAGCCCACTACTCTGGGTCGCACGTGCCCGCTTAGCCTATGTGCTCCCAGGGTGATGGCAGGACCTCTGGGTTCCTGAGCCCAAGGCCTACCATTAGTTGGCTTTCCTGTTTAGAATTGTGCCAAATATTGTATCTAGGTTAGTTGTCATTTCCTAATTAGGTTATTTTCTACCTGTTTATTTCCTTAATGTGTTTCTTTAGATAAATCTGTAATCCTCTACTTAAAAAGGCATTCTCATTGATAATAGATATTATAGATATACAACAGTTAGTAACATAGTCGTTTGGGTCAACCTCTCCTCTTCTCTCCTTTCTCCATCTCTATAGTTAGTAAACCCTCAACAAAGTATGCATATAGTTTAATAAAAATGTAGGGGTTTTTTGTTCTATATAAATTTCTACGGACATACTAATCCACAATTTATAAAAAGGTAGGCGTGGAACTGCAATCTTTCAAACACTTACACCAAGTTAGCTTCGCATTCAAAATTGTAAATATAAATTTCATCAACATTTGCAAAGTTTATAAATAACTATAACTTAGCTGAAAGATACAATATAAATCATCCTAAATTATCAATATATATTATCCTGAACTACACAAATTCTTAGCTCTACAGAACTGAGCCTCGTAATTTGAAATAGAACTATGACCAAGCTTATCTTTGTTCTCAGATAAACTACCAAGTTCAAGAGGAAAGCATAACAATTACATAGTATTAAGTGTAAAGATTATGACCTCATGACATCATAGATTGCAAATGCCTCTGTCTCATAACCCAACTTCTCCCCACCCTGGAAACAAGAAGGATTTAATATTGAAATCAAACATTAAAACTTAAAAATTTGTGTAATTCTATATCCATAATTGAACGTAACTAGCCTTTTAATGTGCAATTCTATCTCCACAACTAATGTAATTAGTTTTTAAATAAATAAAACAAAGAACCATAAAAAAAATGCATATACCAAATGCGCAGTAGATTTCCCAATATTTTAAAAGAAAATTGATGCAACACTCTGCAGGGGTTAGTAAAAGGTAGGACAAGAATATCAATACAAACCATAGTAATAAAATGCGGGTACGAGTTTAATACGGTGAGCGAAAAAGTTGATAAAAAATGGCAAAACACAGAAAAGTTCGAAAGAAAACGGGAAAAATTCGGAAGCTAGAAAGACTATAAAAATGTACAAGACGGAAAAAACAGGTATTATATATATTTTTTAAAAGAAAATTAAAATAGTATTTTTAAAATTCAACAAAATATAGGAATAAAATGTATAATACATGAAAGCAAGCTTAAAACGTGAAATCCGCGTATTATGCTTAAAATATACAGTTTTTGCCAGTAATTTGGGTATTATACGGGTTTAGTACTTTGAAGTAAGAAAGACGTGTATTTAAAAAAAAAAACCTTCTTTTGTCACTACGGTACAAACAATTCTTGTCTACGCCCTTTCTTTGAATCAGGGTGGTAGGATCGATGAATTTGTCACCTGTGAGAGTGATAGATGTACTTGGGACGTGGTCCTCAGGAGACGTCTTAGGGATGGTGAGAGGGCAAGCTATGTGGAGTTGTTGAGGTGGCTTCAAGCGGCCCAGCGGACCCCTCTAAGGGCTGACCAGAGGATTTGGGACTTCAGTCGGGAGGAGAAGTTCAGTGTCAAAGCCTTATACCGTTGGCTATCACGGCGCCCGCTTATCTGCTTCGAGGGCAGATGGTTATGGAAGGAACCTTTTCCTCTCAAGATCAGATTTTTCATTTGGACGGTTTGTAAGGATAAAATTCTTACTAGGGACCAGCTAATTCGGCGGGGGATTGAGGTCCCGTTGGCGTGTGCTATGTGCTCTGACGGGATGGAGTCTACTGCGCATCTCTTCCTTCATTGTCGTGCGGCCTCTGAGGTCTGGGGAGCCATTCTTAGAGCCTTTGGGGTTTCCTGGGTCATGCCTTTGTCCCCGTATGCCTTCGTATTGAACTGGGAGGCGATCTCGCTGAAGGGGGACAGTAGGGGAGCTTGGATGGCTGCCCTTTTCGCCGCTTTCTGGTGTATTTGGTGCGAGAGGAATCGCAGAATCTTTGAGGGTCAAACCAAACCTGTTAGCATGGTTATCAGGGCGACTCTCGAGCTCGCTACTTTTTGGGGAGCCCGGGGCGGTCAGGGGGATCGCACCGTTATTTTCCCTTGGGAGCCGGGTTAAGGGGGGCCTGTTTGGTAGAGTGATGTGAGTGTGGGTTGTGCTTGAGTGTGGGGGTTATTTGTTTTGTCCTTAGTGGGTGTTCTCCTTTTTTGATCTATGTCACTTGATTGTATACGGCTTCAGCGCCTTGCTGGTTTTTCTATATAATCTTCTATTACTGATCAAAAAAAAAAAAAGAATAACGAAAATTTTGTTTATGCTATACCAGTGTTAACTAGAATATAGAAGGTATAACTATGTTTCTTACATAAATTTAAGGTCTATGTTTATGTAAAGATAGGTGTAGATGGATATGTAAGAGTGTAGTTTATAATGAAGCCTCTCCTTTAAGAGTTTTAATCCCAAATAGACCGACTGTGCATGCAAAAGTTCTACCCCTTATTACTTCTAAAAAATTCTTAAGTTGGGTATATATGTACAGCTCTGATGCATTGCCTTGGGAGTTGCACGTTGGGCAAAATGATTAATTTTCCTGACTCGCATGGAGTAAGCATGACACATGGTGTCTACAAGTCTGAAATGTGCACATCTCAACATTTTTTAGGTGTCTCTTCCATGTTTTGAAAACCTGAAAGCTCGACTCTTCTTGAAAAAGTCAGTTTGCTCGAGTTTAACTCGAAGACTCAGATAAACTCGACTTGCTCCTACTCAGTAATTTAGGAAATATTTTAAAATTTTATATTTATAAAAATAAATAAAAAACATTTTATAAGGAAAAATATGGAAAGATATGTCAGTAAAATTGGTAGTTTAATGCTTTTAAAGAAGACAGGGTTTCTAAAATCTTATCCCATGAAAATATTTTATATATAAGGGTAGTTTATGCACCCTAGTTGAATCATCCTAGCGAAGTCTTGTCTCGCCTCGGCTCAACTCGAAATCCCAGTGAGTTGAGTAGCTCGGTTAAGTTACTCGATGACTCACCGAGTTCTCTAGTCTCTTCCTTTTAATTGAAAACTCATAAAAGTTAGCATATCTGAAACCCATATAAACTTGAATGAACTTATAAAGCATGTTAACTAAGATAGAGAAAACAAAGGACCTGATTCTCCTGACCATCATTTAGACATCAAAATGGTGTCTAAAAGATCTTACACCATTGATGATTTAAGATGGTGATTTGTACCGTCAAAGTCATATATCATAGATTGGCGTGCAACATGTGCCCAAAAATGATGTTTTAGGGAGATTTAAATCATCCGATCTGTGGACTAAATTATCAACCGTTGTCTTTAGTTTTAATGGCTGATATTAAAGTTCATCAATCGGATGGTCCAAATCCACTTATAGGCATGTTTATTTGGGATGAGACGTGTTCCAATGATGGATTACCACTTGGACAATTGAGTTTGGTCAGAGATGTGACCCACATGGCATAATGATAAATCACACTTCAGTGGCATGAGATAAGAAGTCTAATTTTAATGGGTAAGATCATTTAAACACCAATTTGGTGTTTAGATGACGGTGAGGAGGGTCGGGTCCTAAAATAAAACATTGCTGACCTTAGTTGTGCCTGTAGAGTTTATGTATAGGTAAATCGGCTTATCTGCATCTTCATATTGAAGGTATAGGAACTCTGCGAGAATAAGCTCTGTGACAGAAGGAACCAATGACATCCCCAAATAAACAATTCGATTCTTGTACAAGTACGATGCCAGATCTGGAGGGGGTTGCTCCCATGCATTTCCTCTCAGAAAAGGAATCACCTGTTAACAACATAAACCACCAAAACATACAAAAGTTGAACTTATTATGTAATGAACCAAACAAATGGCTAATATAAAACCAAAGAACAAGGAAAACTCTGAAGCATATCCCTTTGACAATAGTCAACAACAAAAATAAGAAACCCTTTAAAAAGAATTTAGGGCTCAGAGATCAAATCGAGTGTGAAGATATATCCAATAAGAAAGGTACCAAATAATGTTGTATGCGTGAAGCCAAAAAGGAGTCATTTGAAATTACATGTCACCATAGCTTTGCAACAGGAAATTATGTCTGGAGGTTGAGTATTGATTTAGGCATGACTAACAAATTCCATGGAAAGAGAATTTTTATCCATGAAAGATGATAGGCATGTAATAAAAACATGTTCTAGTGCCTAATGCTGTATCATAAAAACCAAGTGTTTAATGCCCTCTCTCTCAATGACAATGAACAAAACTTCCAAGAATCGATAATATTATCTCATTAGGGTAGGCCTTGTGACAGGGAATGTCAAGATCGAGAGCATTGGAGTTGGACCACATCAGTTCTACCGGCGTCGGAAGAAGCGTAGAGGTAGCCTGGATACCGTAGCCTCAGAGGAGAAAAGAACACAAACCGCCAGGAGAACAGGGCCGCAGTGCGCTGTGACAGCCGTCGCATCGCGCCGCCGCCGCCGACTTCAGACGGGATTTTTTTTTTTTTGTTATGCGAAAACTGCCTTTTAGTGTTTTATTAGTATTAGGATTCTTTTTATTTTTGGATTTAATTATTAGTGGCTTATATATAGAGGCTTGTAAACACTTTTTAATTAGTTAATTGAATATTTGAATGCATTATTGCTCGAGTATTCTTTGCCTAAGATGAGTTTGGTATGAGACCAAGGGGGTGATTCCCATCTATTATCTTCTTTTATTGTCTTTGCTCTATATTTTCTTTGTTTTCTCTTATAATCCATTACCCATATTGAATCCCTAATCCAAACCCAAAACCTATTACCATCAAAAACCCTAGTTTTCATATGAGCCATCAAACCTAACAAATTCTACAACCCTAATTCGAACCGTGAATCTACATCGGATTGAAGACGAGCACCTAAGCCTGGAAAAGCTAGAGTCCTATCTTTAGGCCCGATTCCACCTCAAATCTAACAAGACTTGCGCATCGGATTGGACACCCTATTCGGATCTCGTATGATTTATCAACCAAAATTCTACGAACCTGAAGGTATCGTGATAGTTTTGAGATTAATCTTGAATTAATTTTATTTAATTTCGGCAAATCACATCAAAATCATATTCACGCATTTTAGGGTTCCCGTCCTGCGTCACCTTGAAGAGGTGAAAAAGGAAGAGGAAGGAGAAGAAGAAAGAAGAAAGATCAAAATAGAAGAGGGCATTGAGTTAGATAGCTAAACCCCTTTGTCATTAATCTATGTATTATGTACCAATATATACCATATTGATCACTAATATATTCCTATAAATGATGGACATATTAGACCCACACCAACCAATTACATAATGTACACTGACACCTCCCCTCAAGTTGGAGCATAGATATCAATCATGCCCAACTTGGATACAAGTTCACGAAGTCTAGACTTTCTAAGAGCTTTAACATCTGCAATTTGCTCCTTAGAGTTGACCTAAAACAAAATTCACTGAACTTTTTCTCAAATAGAATGACAATCAACTTCTATATGTTTAGTCCTTTCATGATACACTGAATTCTCGACTATGTGTTTGGCTTGTCTCCAAAAAGTTCATAGAGAGCTTCACATGGATTCCCAAGTCAGCAAAGATAAACCTTATCCACCTTCCTTCACAAGTCCCTTGAGGCATGGCTCTATATTCAGATTCTGCACTTGAATTTGACACTACATGCTGTTTTTATACTTCTTCATGTCGCCAAGTTGCCCCCAACAAAGGCACAATATCCAGTTTTACATCTCCTATCACTAAGGGATCCAACCCAATCTGCATCTCCAACAACGGCACAATATCCAGTAGTACATCTCCTATCACTAACAATCAGATATATGACCTCTCTTCATAAACAGAGTGTGATCATAGTGACTTCTCTTATAACCAAACTTCACAATAGCATCACTATACTTTTTTAAACAGGCTTTCGGTGACTACTTCAACCCATATATAGCCCGTTGAGGCGACAAACTTGTCCCTTCTCCACCTCACACGAGAAGCTAGGGGAAAGGCATATAAACCTCCTCCTTAAGATCTCCAAAAAGAAACGCATTCCTACCATCTAATTGATGAAGAGTTAATTTCTTATGAGAGAGGGAGGGAGGGAGGAGGGGGGGGAGAAGATTTTGGCAACAAGAGCAAAGGTGTCCTTGTAATTAATATCATACGTTTGTGTAAAGCCCTTACCCACTAACCGGGCTTTATACTTTTCAACCTTACCATGTAGTAGATAATTCACAACAATCACCTACCCATCTACAACTAACAACCTTTTTTTTTTTTCCTTTAAGCAGTATAGTCACATCCCATGTATGTTTTTACTCTTCAGTGTTTACATCTCTTGAACCATTACATTCCTTCACTTTGGCCGAGGCATGGAATAAAAAAGACTAAATGAAATTTTAGCATAATCTAGGGAACAAGTAAATGAACAATATGAGCCAGAAAGAGCATGATGAGACACAAATTGACAAATAGGATGAGAGGTACATGATAATAAGTAAATCTAAATCTGACACTAGGGAAGGTTCATCAATCATTATCCTTTTTTTGCTGATAACGTAGTGCCCCAACCCTTTCAAGCAAAGGACTAATGCCTATGGGTACACGCGTTTACCACTTGTACATGATGATATAATTCTCGAGAGGGGGATTCAATAGCATGACCTTGGAGAGCAAACCTAAGTCATCTACCAACGCATCAAACACACGGGTGGTGTGATCCATGGGTTAAAATCACGAAAAAACGATACATATTGTCCAGCCCCAAAACCGATACGTATCGGTTTTGGATTTTGGTATGAGAGGCACTGATACGGTACCTTGAATGTATCGGTGAGGTCCAAAACGACACGTATCGGTATCGGACGATATTTTGACCCATGTTGTGACCTTGGTCGACAGTTTTAGAAGGTGGTGTCACCTTGAGAACTAGTTCTAAAAGGTGGACCTTGGTCCATGGATCAAAATCTCGGTTTCGGTTTCGTTCACAACCCGAACCGTAAATTGGTCAAAATTTCGGTAAATTCCATTTTTTTTTTTTAAATATGCTCCGAACTTTACTGAACTTTGTCGAACTTTATTTTATTGTATTTTTTAAACTCTTTAACATTATAGTCTACAAAATAGATGGCTTAAAACTGCCTACAATGCCTCTTTTGGCCATTTATGATGGCTTAAATCTCCCTACAATCCCTTTTTTATCTTACACCATTGAAGTTTGATTTATCAGCCATCAATCTAAATTGTCCAAATAGCTATCTATCATTGGAATGACAATCTCAGCCCAATGAAATATGTGGATAATTGGATGTCAACAATTCGATTGACAAACTTTAATATCAGCCATTAAAACTAAAAGTATCGGGTGATATTATAGTCAATGGATCATATGATTTAGATCTCCTTAAAATACTATTTTTAGGCATGTTGCACTTCAATATGATCTGTCACTTTGATGGTTTGGATCACCCACATCTTAAACAATTGATGGTGTAAGATCATTTAAACACAAACGACGGTCAGGAGAGTCGGTCCCTTAAAAATTATGAATTTCAATTTTTAAAAGCACAACCCATCTTAAACCAATTTTAAAATACCTTTAGGGCCCATCTTAAATCATTGATTAATGGTCTTTAATATCAGCAATTAAATTGAAAATAACGGTGGATATTAACTCCACAAATCAGATGACTTAAAATTTCCTAAAAAACATTTTTGGACCCATTATCACTGAAATCAGATGGCTTAAATCTCCCTAATTGGAATGACAATCTCAGCCCAATAAAATATGCGGATAAGTGGATGTCAACAATCCGATTGATGAACTTTAATATCAGCTATTAAAATTGAAAGCAACGGGTGGTATTATAGTCAATGGATCGGATGGTTTAGATCTCCTTAAAATACTATTTTTAGGCATGTTGCACTTCAATATATGATATGTCACTTTGATCGATTGGATCACTCACATCTTAAACCATTGATGGTGTAAGATCATTTAAACACCAATGATGGCCAGGACTCAGGAGAGTCGGTCCTTTAAAAATTATGAGGTTCAATTTTTTAAAGCATAGTCCTTAAATCAATTTAAAAATTTGTACCTTTAGGGCCCATCTTAAACCATTGATTAATGGTCTTTAATATCAGTCATTAAATTAAAAATATTGGTTGATATTAACTCTACAAATAAGATGACTTAAATCTCCATAAAAAAATATTTTTGGGCCCTTTATTAATTAATGGTGTCATCGATTTAAAAAAATGCCCTAACTCACATTTGGGATGATTTGTCATATGAATTTAGGGCCACTTTTGGGTATTTGTGCCACGTGGAATAAAAAAATGACCGTTTGATGATACCCTCATGGTCTCAAGATCCATGATGTGGAAGATCGAGTGAAAAACTATCTCTATCATCTTGTTCCTAGCATTCAGTGGGTTTTAGACGTTCGCGGTTTCAGAAAATTAGGTAGTAGCACCACAAAGAGCAGTCATGTGCATTCTCAACACCATATCATAGCTATTTCTACTATTAGTTTAAAACCCCACAAAAATATAAAAAACAGAGCTGAGTTTAAAAACCCCAGAAAAATAAAAAGATGAGGAGGAGGAGGAGAAGAAGAAGAAGAAGAAGAAGAAGAAGAAGAAGAAGAAGAAGAAGAAGAAAGAAAGAAAGGAAGGAGCCAGGTATATCCTCTTCCCTTTTTTTTTTTTTTTTTTTTTCCCCTTCTCCAATTTTCCTCCAATTTTTTTATATTTTTGGAATTAAAGAAGCAAACATGAGAAAAAACATGGGAAAAATATAAAATCCGGTGAGATCCGGCAAGTCTACGGCGAGAAGAAGGGTTGTTTGGGGAAGGAGGAAGAAAATAATTTTAAAAATAGGGTAATTTTTGCAAAAACAGGGGTCAATACCCTTTAAAAAATTTTTAAAGTGCAAACCAGCTCTCGGCCGATAATTTGATATTTTCGTAGGGGGGGCGATAATTTATAGTTTATCGTCTCGGTTTAGGCCAAAACCGAGGTGTCTCGGCCGAAAATTTGAAATTTCGGCCGAGATTTTGATCCATGCCATGGCCTACAGTATGAGAAGGAATGGGCTCATCATTTTTTTCCGAACATAAACATATTTAGGATCAAACTTTCCAAACTTCTTATGAGGACTCCCCTTTATTCTCAACTATGTGATACACAACACCAACTAATGGGCTCAGCATTAGAAGAAGATGGAACTCTCTACTTCTCAAAAGAAAAATGACCAAATGGAGAGGCGATGGCAGAGGAGAGCTAAGGAGATCGACAGGGCATGCGACAAGTGGTGTAAGGAGGTCGCGCGACTGCGGTGGACTTCACAGCCGGGGGATCGGGGGGATTCCAGAATATATCCAGTTGATCGGAAGAATATGAATGCTTCAGGCTATGCTTTTCCGGCTAAAGGCAAGAGCGCCGCTCCGATAGTACTCCAGAAAAGGGAATGGATGTGCAATAGCTGCGGTAACCTTAATTTTAAAAGAAGGATTCGTTGTCATGCTTGGGGGTGTGACGCCCATTGGAGTACTGAAGTTACTATTACTAATTGCGTTAACGTGATCCCTCGTTTCGAAGGAATCCGTATGCTTTAGGCTATTACTATCCGAATGTTTTGAAGGGATCCGGCTAAAGGCAAGAGTGCTGCTCCGATAGTACTCCAGAAAAGGGAATGGATGTGCAATGGCTGCGGTAACCTTAATTTTAAAAGAAGGATTCGTTGTCATGCTTGGGGGGGGGGGGGGTTGACTACTATTGGAGTACCGAAGTTACTATTACTAATTGCGTTAACGTGATCCCTGGTTACAGAGGATGGATGGGTGACGCTAAGCAGATGGTTATTTCGCAGCGGCAACAGAGAGACCTTAGCAACGGATGGAACATTCCGGAGAAATTTTTTAAGAGAGTTAATAGGCTTTTTAAAACCTAGGGTATTGCAACCGGAGTGCAAAGCCAAGAGAAATACGCTGGAGGGCCGAGCAGAGTCCACGACATTCCTAAGGTGGGAAAAGTCCCACGTCTGGGAGAGAGTGGCATGGAAGATCCTACTCAGGTCCACCTGATTGCTAATGGTGGGGTGAGGCCATGTATGGATGCCTTTTGTGTTACGGTATCTGGCGAAATTTATGACGAAAACAAAAAGAAAAATCATCTGCAGTGGGTCCTTCTCACAGCGGATAACTACAATTTTAACTGCTTAGACATTAAAGAGCATTTACTGAGGATGCTCGGTAATATATACAATAAGGGGCTGATCGTATCTAAGCTAACAAAAGGTTGTTTTCTGCTTGCGTTCTTCGAAGAGCTTTCACTGGCGGTTGAGTTCTTGCAAAAGGCAGGCACTGCTCGATCGGGGGGGAGACGGAGGAAACCTTCGTCAGATGGGAGGAGGATATGCACAAAACCTCCATTCAAAAGGAAGAAGACGGCTTTTGGCTACGTATTTACGGATTACCCCCCCATACCTGGACCAACGAGGTCCTTAGTGTTATCGGCCGACGGTGCGAGACTTTCCTCGGGACTGATTACACCACTGCTGCTGGGGAGGACATCTGGTACGCCAGGATTTCGGTACACACCACTGACGACAACCATATACCAAGGCGGGGAGATGTCTTGATCAATGGGTGCCACTATCGGTGCTGGATTGAATTGGATCTGAGTAAACGGATAGAGGCTGCTGATCACTGCGTAAGGACCTGTGATATACAAGATCCAACGGTCTGAGGGAACGAAGTTACTTGTGAGGATGGGGGGGTTGACGGGAAAGGGGAAAGGGGAAAGAAGGAAGACGACGCAACTCCCAATATTTCAACATGAAAGGGTCGGGCTCCATTCCGGTAGGTGTACGGCAGCGGTAACGGATCGCTCCGTCGGGGGGCCCACTGCTCGATCGAATCCTCGTGGCATTATCAAATGGACCGAAAGGCACAGATGGTGATGGACCGATGGAAAAGGCTTTTTCTGACGCCAAACAAATGCCCGAAGAACAAAAGGACAAGGGGAAGATTTATATCCAGTAAAGGGGGGATCGGACGGCTCAGATTCATCCTATCGCTTCGGCTTCCGTGAGACATGAATGGACTGACGAGAGTTGATGTCAGAAGGGACATTTCGAAGTCGAAGGGGGAAATGAGGAGCCTGAATTTATTGCCTCCTCTTCCAAGGGTACACGTGGCGAACAGAAGGGTAGGGAACAAGATGCGGGTACGAAAAGCAGATTTTCTGGTGGAGGGACGACGTTGGTATTAAATAAAGGAAGGCTCTGCATTAATGACGGGGATGGGTTTGGCGAATTTCGTGGGACTTTTGTGGGCCCCATTCCAAATCCAACGCGACAAATTAGTTGTAGGACAGATACACCACAGCTCGATGTGGAGGCGCGGACTTTGGAGCAGATGGTAGAAAGGATGTCCCTGACGGAGGATCTTGACGGTTTAGACGATTGTTGCGATGTCGGCTCCGACAACAGTGAAGGTGTACGGTCCGTTGGAGTCATCAATTTCAGAGATTCTAACATTAACGTGTGGCCCACTAGATCATGGGCCAAAGATGATGTGCCTTTGAGTGGATGCGGGCTGGTTTACGGGCCTGTATCTTTTGGTGAATCTGTTAATCAGTCTGGGTCTTTAGGGCCTGGGCTGAATAAATGTTTTACTATTTTTTTTATGGATATTGAGTGCAGATGTAGCGGGATTGCGTGCAGGTCAGACTGTAACTGATACACCCCATTGCGTCAGGTCCCAAATGAAATGCTAAGGAATGCGGCGTTCAGAAGTGTCTCGAATGAATCCGATACTATTGAACAGTATTCTTCCGAAGGCGAGCCCATTCAGACTATGAAAACTAGGCAGACGTCGCTAGATGGGGAAAGATTGATTAGGTTGGGGGAAACTTTAGGTGTCTCATTTAAGGATAATCGTAAAGGTCTCTTGAAAATTTATACTGATATTCTTGAAAGAGGGAAGCAGATGTCAAAGGTTGAACATGTGAAAGGGAAATGGGTTCGGGTTAGATCCAGATGGGGGCTATTTTATTCACGACACAGAAAGGGACAGAGAAGAGTTAATTCGAAAGGTGGGAGGATCTGCGAGGGGGCTGCCCAGATGGGAGCTCGGCTGGGATGCTAGCGGTTTTGGGCTACTAGATGGTTGTCTTCTATGTCATTGCTTTTGAAAATTTTAAATTGGAATGTCAAAGGTCTGACAGATCAGGATAAAAGGTCGTTGGTCAAATTGTTTATCAGAGGTCAGAAACCTGAGGTTATTGGGCTACATGAGACTAAGTGGGAAGAGGTGAATGAGGCTAAGGTTCGCTCAGTTATTGGTGTTAGTACTTGGGACTGGTTGGCTCTAGAGGCGGACGGAACGAAGGGTGGAATAATGATGGCTTGGGATACCAATAGTTTTAAGTTGATGGACTTAGGGATAGGAAGCTTTTTGGTCGCAGCCCTCATCCAGGATACCAAGAATGAGAAGCAATGGGTGGCCATCACTGTGTATGGTCCTACGGTCAATAGACTCAGAAAGTAGTTCTTTTTTCTCTTAGTGTCATAATCAATAAGTGGGATTTTCCTGTCTGTATTGGGGGGAACGTAAACGCTCTGTGTACTATGGAGGAGAAAAACAGAGGTCCGATAGATCATACGGCCAAAGATTTATTCTTGGAGTGTGTCGCAAGGCGAGTTGTATGATATGGGAATGACAGGGAGACGGTTTACATGGACGAATGGACATGATGATCCCATTATGTGTAGACTGGACAAATTTTTATCCTGGGTTGAATTCTTGGATATCATGAATGATTCGACTGTTTAAGTCTGGGCTACCACGATCTATGATCATAAACCGATTGTGCTAGTGTGCAACGAGAACCATAGAACGGGCTTCGGGGCTGGCCGTTTAGGTTTTACAATGCGTGGTTACAAAATGAGGAGTTCATAGAGAAGCTTCAGGGGTGGTGGAATCACGACAGTATCACTGGTATGACGTCGTATATCTTTACGTCGAAATTGAAGAATCTAAAAGCTAAGATAAAGGGGATAGATTCAGGCAAACGGGTCGGATGAAAGAAACTATTTTAGCCGAAATAGCAGTCCTTGATCGGATGGAAGAAAGCTTACAATTGAATGAGGGAAATAGAGAAATCAGGTTGGCGCTGGAGATGGCTTACAATAGAAAAGAGTTGGAGGAAGAACAATTATGGCGGCAGAAAGCTAAAGTTCACTGGTTGCGTGAAGGTGGGGGGAATACAAAATTCTTCCATTCGGTTGCTAATGGAAGAAGGAAACATAATCGGATCTTGGCTATAGATATTAATGGGATAAGATATGCTGAACCTATAGAGGTGGAGAGGCAGATTGCTGAGTTCTGTAAGCAGTTGTATTCGTCGGAAGAGGTGCGCAGACCACTGCTGGATGGGATTCCCTTTAGTTCTATTGGTCCGGAAAAAGCAAGGGAACTCGAAAGGAGGTTCACGGAGGAGGAAGTGAAGGAAGCCATGGAGAAGTTGGGAAATAACATTTCTACGGATGGATCATGATGGAATTCTTTAAATCGTGCTGGGGTGTTATAAGTGCTGATTTCATGGCTTTTTTGGGCGAGTTCTATGTGTCGGGTAACTTGGCCAAGAGTATCAATTCGGCGTTTATTGCTCTCATTTTGAAATGTGTAGGGGCTACCAACATTGCGGACTTCCACCCGATTAGCCTAGCCAGGTGTGCATACAAGATTGTCGCAAAAGTGTTAGCGAATTGCCTCAAGGGAGTGATCAGTATGCTCATTTCTATTCTGCAAGGGGCTTTCATCCCGGGTAGACAACTATTGGATATAGAGGTTACGGCGATCAAAACTATTGATTCGGTAAAAAGCGGAAGGAGAAGGGATGGATCTTTAAAATTGCTATGGAAAAGGCTTACGATAGGGTCCAGTGGGAATTTCTTGATTATGTGCTCTACATAATGGGATTTGGTGAGGTATGGAGGAAATGGATGAAAGAGTTCTATACGTCAGTCCGATTCTCGGTGCTAATTAATGGGATGCCGTATGGGTACTTTAGGAGTAAGAGAGGGCTCAAACAGGGAGACCCGATGTCGCCTATGTTGTTCAATTGTAATGGGGAGGCGCTGCATAGACTATTTAAGAGGGTGGAGGAGTTAAATCTAATCACAGGATTTAAAGTGGTTGATACTCATTTACAGTATGTCGATGATACGATGGCATTCTGCAACAGAAGGCGGGGGACGGGAAGTTAAAGTCGTTATTGATTTACTGGTGATATTTGAAGGGGTGTCCGGTTAGAGAATTAACTTGCATAAGTCGAGCTTGGTGGGAATCAATATGTCCAATGAGGACACAGATAGGGTGGTGGCGGAAATCAGGTGTAGAAAAGACAACTTCCTTATTGCGTATCTCGAAATCTCGTTGGGAGTCGGGAAGTGCAGAGCGAGAAGTTGGGAGATAGTGGGGCAGAGATTCCAAAAAGTGCTCGATATGTGGAAAAGTAAGTTGCTCAGCAATGGGGGAAAGTTAACCCTCATAAAGTCGACGTCTGCGTCCATTCCCGTGTTTATGATGTCTATTTTCATGACCCCGGTTAGTATTACGAAGAAACTAGAGAAGATTGTCAGAGACTTTCTTTGGGAAGGAAGTTGGGATCGAAAGAGATTGCATCTTGTCAAATGGGCAGAGTGTTGCGAGAACAAGGGAAAGGGGGGGGGGGGTGGAATTAGAAGATTATAGCTTGAGAATAAAGTTCTTTTTACCAAGTGGTTATGGAGGATTGGAGAAGAAAGAGAAAGGGATAAAATGTGGTGGCAGGTGGTTTCGACCAAGTATGGGGTGCCGGATGAGCCTTGGAATTATAATTACACTTCTAGCCACGACTCGGCTTAGTGGAAGGAAGTGAAGGAATGCAGGCAGGAGCTACAAAACGGAATCACTTACAGTCGGGGCGATGGTCGGCGGATCAGATTTTGGAAGGACAGATGAGTTGGAGAGCAACCTCTTCAATATGCGTTTCTTACGATATATATAGGGCTGTCAACGGGCCGGGTTTTTCTATAGGCTCGTTTTTTTTTAAAGATATAATGAGAGCCCGAACCCGGCCCGATAGCTAACCGGGTCGGGCCGGGCTCAGCCCGATTTTTAAATGTTGTAGCCTGAACCCGACCTGGTTAGCTAACCGGGCCGGGTTTCTAATATTTTTTAAGAGTTTTTTTATTTATAAGGGCTTCATTTTACCGGGCCGGGTTCGGGCTTACACTTTGCAGCTCGAACCCGAACCCGTTTCTTATCTGGGCTTAGCCCGGCCCAACCTGTTTATTAAATGACTTAAAATTTGGGCCCGAACCCAGCCCATTCGGGCCGGGCCAGGGCTGAAACCCTGCCCGTTGACAACCCTAGATATATATGAGCTCGGATTCGAAGGAGGCAACTATTAGCAATTTTGTTCAGATGGAAGACAGGAATTAGGTTTGGAAGGTTCTCACTCGGCGAAACCTTAGAGATTGGCAAGTGGACGAGTTTCAGAATCTGATGACGCTTATTAGAAGGATGGCTCCAAATGCGACCAATACGGATCACAGGATATGGAAGCATTCTATTAAAGGGAATATCTCGGTGAAATCATACTATAACCAGCTGTTGAGTCAGGAGAGGAACCTTAGTAATACCAGGTGGTGGTTCAGTTTCCGGAGGACCAAGATCCCTCCCAAGATAAAATTCTTTGCTTGGTCGGTAGTGAGGGGGAGGATTCTTACTCAAGATCAGTTGATTAGGAGAAACATTCATGCTCAAAACAAATGCCTCCTTTGTATGAGGGGGAGGGAATTGGTGGCACATATCCTATTACATTGCTCTTTTACGCGAACGATCTGGTATGAGATTTTTAACATCTTTAATGTTAAATGGGTCCTTCCGTTCTAGCATGATGGAAATGTGGAAGGAAATAGGTGTGGATGACCATAGGAAAGAGCTATGACCCTTTACCGGTTATGCGGTTTTCTGGGCTATTTTGGTGGAGAGAAACAATTGAGTTTTCATACGAAAGGCCGAACCATTTATGATGGTTATCCTTGATATTCAAGACTTGGTGATTAGCTGGAATGCTGTAAAGATGACTGAATTTAACGGCGGGTTTCAGCACTTCATGATGTTGTGGGATTGTTGTGGACTTGCACGGGTCCCTGGGTAAAGGCTTTTTGGGGGGTCTCTTTGTTTGGGTAGTTCCTTACTACCCACCAAGGTATGTATCTCCTTTCTTTTTTGTTTTAATATATTTTAGCTTTGTTATCGTCTAAAAAAAACATTAGGAGGAAATGGCTCACTCAAATTAACATGAGTAATAGTAGGAGGCACAAGATCAACTTTAATAGGTGGAACAACATCCGTAGTGGGATATGTAACACTCAGGTAGGGTTCTCTTCAATTACCAAATTCTTTCATCGAAGAGAGCACTCACGACCAATAGATAAGAAAAAAGGTATAGTCGCAAAAAATATGACATCCAAAAGAGAGCACTCCAATTAAGTTTAATCTGCTTCTATACAATATTCTAAGGATATTAAAATTTTCCCTTGAAACTGGAATATTAGACTATAGTATACAGATTTACATATAACAGAAGATTTTTGCCACTACTAACCTCCTTCATCTTCCAAAAGCATAACAATTTGAGCAAATCTTCCATGGTTGCTTCTTTATATGAGAATGGATTCCCTTTTCCAAGGTATGATAACTAAATGAATGCTTTGAAGAACTTATGTAACGAAAGGTTTTACCAATGGCAACCCATTCTTCGAACACAATAAGCGGCGTGCCTCATGAGCCTTGCCACATGCACATATTACATGGTCTTTAAAGTTTGTGAGCATCTCAAGTTCCACAAGGCACGTGGCTGACCAGTGTGCCACTCATTGGAGACTAATTCATTCAATAACAACTACGGACGGGGCTTGGGCCTGTAGCACAATGGAAGGTTAACAATACTGCAACCTAATAGTCGCAGATTCGAGCCTAGTGTACAAAATAAAAAAAATAAAATAAAATAAAAACCACGGACATGAACTCATTTTCATCATAGTTCTGACTTGCTGGACCTCATAGTTTAAAAGAACAAACAGAAAGAAGACTACCATCAAACCAATAAACCAGATGGCAGTCAGAGAGAAACCATAAAAAGGATAAGCCCTACAACATCTAATCTTCTCTCTTTCTTTTCAATGTGCACATCTACTCCCATTTAAAACTTCATTTCTAACATTTTAGTGTTGCTTTAATGATTGTCCTGTTCTTAACCAGGTTCGGGTACCCAAACCGAAACCAAAATTCGGTTTTCGGTTTGGTTCAGCCGAAACCAATTTTTTTTATTTTTTTTATTTTTTTTTCTTTTTTGAAAACAAAACTGAACCGCAACCCGGAAATTTTGGTTTTTTCGGTTGGTTTCAGGTTCTCTTATTTTCTTTTTATTTTAAGCTATTTTTTATTTTTTTCACGTTTTTCAGAATTTTTTTTGGCTTTCTAATCCTACCTAATCGGTTTTCAGTTTTCGCCACCCAAAACTGACACTGAACCGAACCATAATCGGATCGGTTTGGTCCAAATCGGTTTTCGGGGTTGTTCTGACCGGTTCGGTTCCCTCGGTTCTCGGGTGGGGTTCTGGTTTCTGGGCAAAAAATACACCCCTATCCGTAACCAACCAGGAACTCCAAACTGATTTAGCAAACCCATTAGCTAATTTATGCAATTCGTCTCTTAATTTCAATAATAGTAGTGAATCACAAAACCATGTAGAGCCATAACCGGCCATGAATCTAGCAAATATTGTTTTCGCTATAATACTATGTAGAGCTAAATCCATAAAAAAGACAACATCTTTACAACCAAAGAAGTATTAAAATTCAATCTTAATTCTAAAACATAAAAATAGGATGAAATTTTCGAAAGTAAGAAGCTAATTGAAGGAAAGAGATTGGGGGTTTTAGTAAAGATACCATGGTGACGACGCTTCTTTTGTCTCTAGATTCAGGAACCGTTCGATTGAGCGATAGGGGGCGATTTTTGTGACCGCATAAGTTGCTGGAGACGCTTCCGCCGACGAATGGAGTGATAAAATTGGTGGTTAGGGAAGCGTTTATGGCATTTGGGGTTCTTTTCGAGCTTCTGAGTTTTGGATTAGAAGAATGAAACATGCGCGTCTCTGGCATAAAACAAGAAGAAATGGAGACTTCCATGGCAGATAGATAGAGAGAGAGAGAGAGGAGAGAGAGGAGAGAGAGAAGGTCCTCTGGCTGGTAAGCGTCTCTATGCTAACAGAAGGTCATTGAGAGGTAGGTGTGGAAATGGGCCGGGCTTGGGTAACTCAGCATGGCCCGGCTGATTTGAGGTTGGCCGAAGCAAGGCCCAAGTGTGTGGCTGGAATGTAAACCGAAGCCCGGCCCGTCACAAACTATCAAAGCCTAAGTCCAGCTCGCCCTAACTTGGGCTTTGAAAGTTTATGACGTCGACCACCTACTTGCTAAAAGCGCCCACTTAATGATGTCCACCTGTGATAATGAATTCCATCTATGCCACCTGATTTAAAGATCTTTGAGGCAATAACTGGCATGAAATGTGATCTCTATCATATGATTTGTTAGAGTCAATCATTGAATCAAATGCCAACATTTGACTGTAGTGAATCACGTTATAGATATCGCGTTTTGTGCCAATTTTTAGCCTTAAAGATTTTTATATCATGGTCTTCAAATCAGACAACTTAGATCTATGTGACACATATCTCAAAGAAAAGAAAGCTTTTCTTTTTAATCATGTGCCATGGTACAAATCTCCTGTCCAAGTTTTAGCTCCCGTAATGAGGCGTTCCCAATATGATAAAAGCATGGCCGATGGTCTATGTGCAATTTAGTCCTATATTAGGTAAATTATAGAATTGTCTCTCCCCTAATAAAATCGAGCACCTCCACTCCTAACCAATTGATTTTGAGTTGGATATTCAAATTTATCATAGTATCAAAGCAGACCCTTCTCCACTCTACGTCACCCAATTCAATTGTCCATGAATTTGAGTTGGACGTGAATGAAGTTCAATTTTAAATTAAAATTTGCCTCAAAAAGATAGATAGTCAAACGTTTCTTCTACTGATCACCAATCGTTTCATTGAAGCATCCAAAATGGCCTTCTGTTTCAATATTATGATTGGGTTCTATTTCATCAAACACCATTACATCTTTGGTCTTGGAGGTCAACCAATCAGTAATCCCCTACAATTCACTCCTTTAGTTGAGGACGAGGGCGGTTGTCCTCAGCTCCTAAGCCTATAGGACCCCAAGCGCACATGAGCGCCTCCGGACTTCATCATTTTCATGTTTTCTTCAAAGATTTGGCCTGTTAACTTTGAAGGCCGATTAGTTGTAAGGTAAATATACATTTGAAATAGGACTCTACTCTCATGACAGTCATTTAAACAACAAAATAATGTTTAGATCATCTTACATCATTAATGGCCAAAGACGTGGGTAATCCACACCGTCAAAGTGGTAGATCATAAATTGAAGGGCAGTGGGCCCAAAAATAACATTTATGAGATAATGGCTCTTGATCAATATTTAAACAGCAAATGGTGTTTAAATGACCTTATACCATTAAAAGTAGATTTTTAATCTCACACCGTTGAAGTATGATTTATCATTATGTCATGTGGCACACAACTGTGATCAATCTGAATTGTCCAAGTTCAATTGGAAGATGTCTCAACACAAAGAAACATGTCTATGAGTGCGATGTGAACCATCTGATTGACGAACTTTAATATCAGCCATAAAAATTAAAGAAAGAAATATGCCTATAAGTGGATGTGAACCATCTGATTGGCGAACTTTAATATCAGTCATTAAAATTTTAAAAAATGGTTGATGTAAGAGTCTACGTACTAGATGATTTATAACTCTCTAAAACACCATTTTCAAGCTTGCTGCACTTCAATCTGTCTATCACTTCGATAGTACAGATCACCTACATCTTAAATCATTGATGTGTAAGATCATTTAAATACCATTTTGGTGTTTAAATGATGGTTAGGAGAATCGGGTCCTATGAAAAATAGAGGAAAGATTAATGCAAACTCCAGAACCCCTTGGGATGCTTCAAAGTAGGGGTGTCAACAGGTCTTGTCCACTCGATTCTGACCCTCCTGACCAGGATTTTTTACCGGGTCAGGCAATAAACTATACCCGTCAGGTTGGGTCAGGCATGAGATCCAATCATTGATGTGTAAGAAATCCAACCATTTTTTTTGGTTGGGTTTTCAGGCTGGGTCGGGTCAGGCTTATGCCATTTTCCCACTAGGGAGCCAAAATTTTGACCCAATCTGTTGAAGTTTGAATTTTAAACCTTGGCCTTAAATAACTGTTTACTTTGAAGTAGAGCTGTCCTGCTAACAGCTCACGTATCACCTATTTATCTTAACCACTCAAGAAAATTTTAGCTTTACAAACACCAATTAATGCTTGAAACTTAGAATTTAAAAAAAAAATGCTTGAAACTTGATCTCTAAACAGAACAAAGTGGTGTTAAAAATTGACTGAGCACATCATATATTGTTGAAAAACAATAAATAAGATCACAATTGTTTCTCCATATAAACCTGTTATTGGAAGAACACATTCAGATTAAGTTAGACCTTTTTGTATCTTCAAATTATCCAGTGGCATCCATTTTCACAAGGATTTGTACTGCTCGATCAATCTAGACGCATGAAGACGTGATGTCGGAACAATGGTGCATCCCAGACTCTGAAGATAGGAAATCTGCATGGGTAAACAAATAGAAAACAGAGAGAAGAGAATTTAATCAAACTGTAGAAAGGTAATTGTGCATTAAATATTTTGTCGATATGTATAAAAAGATACAGAGATTAGCAGCTAAGTATTCTACAAAAAAGTATCATGCATATACCATCTCCATTATCTTTAGGATCTTTAAAGTAAGGGTAGCTTCACCCACCGAATCTTGGAGGGCACCTACACCAAAAACCATTGACTGCTTTGAATCAGACGATGGAGAACATTTTTTGCCCCAATCGTCCACACAAGGGATCTTGAGATCAGATGCGTACCATCAGACAATCAGTTTTTTACCCCACGTGGCACGCTTAACAAAAAAGTGATGCGAAATTTAGGTTTGAGTGTGATGTATGTCATGTGTGCCATGTGGAATAAAAAACTGACCGTTGATGGTACACACGTGATCTCAAGATCCCTTGTGTGGAAGATTAGGGGTGAAAAAGCGATTCAACATCTGATTTTAATGGGTTTTTGGCGTAGGTGCCCTCAAATATTCGGTGGGTGTTAATAAAGCTACCCAATAAGCAATTGTCAACATTTTTTGGGTTATGGTTCATGACTGGCTGGTACAGGACAATTTTTCTGCTTAGTTTGTAGAAACTTTTCTATTTTGTATAATATATGAAAAGAAGGTGAATGCAGTGCAGAAATTTCCCATGAGCCTTCTCCAAACAATTTGTTTGCCTATAATAATTTATAACAATTTCAAATGTCCATTGATTAGAAATGTTTAAATCAACATGTCAGGTTTTGGATGGCTTAATGCTCAATAATTGCACTGACTAGTGGATGGCCCTAAATGTACAATCGCGCACTATTGGATGGTCAAAAAGTTAGGCACAACAGTCCACAAAAAAGTTCAAATGTAGATTTAGGATCATTTGGTTGGTACACTATTAAAGGGTTCTGTTCAATCAGAAAGGCGGTTCATTAATGGGTACAGATCAAAACATGAGCTGAGCATAGTAACTGACTGGCAGATTGCTTATACAACCCATGTGATCAGTTTGGATGCAACTTTAAATCCAACTAGCCCCAAAAAGAAATAATGATGACTAGGAAATTAATGGAAGAAGTCAGACCATGCAGCCCTTTAAACTAATACAGATTAAAAATGACAGAGTATAATTATATTTTTTTCGATTGTCAACAAACATGAACTGTAATCATAATCTTCATCACCTTGTTTTGTTTATTTGGTGTTGGCTGATCATGAACTAAACTTACATGATTCCTCGTGCTAAGAGGTACTAAGAAACACAATGTGGCCTTCATAAGTCAATCCAGAAATGCTAACGCGACCATAATAAGGCAGCATTAAAAGCTGGAGACATTCTAAGAACATACAGATATTGTAGTATACAAAACAGGAGAAATTGTAATTGTTTTAGGAATAATGTCAGCTCGCATTCTGGTTGAGACTACAGCCTCACCATCTCATATTTTAGGCCATGAGGCGTAAATTTTTACCCATCCAAGTTGTTTTCAACCATCCAATCATAGCACTTTAATGTGGGATGTTGTTCATATCTATCCCAGTGTATGTATTAAAGGGCTACAATCGAAATAGTATTGTAGACACCCCATTTTCAACCTTTCGAGATCATACGTTACGTCCTAAATTCCATATATAGTGTCCTGAACCCATCAACCAAAAGTCAAAGATCAGGTCAAAATCCCGACAATCATGACCCATTTGCAAGCCAGGATGTGAGTTTTTTACCGCACTTATGTGTTTTAGCAATGTGTTGATGTAATAAATTTATGGGCTGTGAAGTTTCGGAAAAAAAATTGGCATTTGAAACTTAAAATTTTGACTCAATCGCAAAAAATCGAATTTTGTCTCTCAACTAGAAAATTGACTTTTTATTCTTTTGGAATATCAATTCGGAACGCTATTTTTATTTGATCCAAATGGAGGGTATTTCCTTATTTATGTAAATATAGCCTAATTTGACATACCTGGTGCAGTCCGTGGCTTACCTGATGTATGTTAGAGGTTCATACACCGGCGTGGCTGGTGTACAATTAATTGTACACCAATTGGCGAAATGAATAGTCTCTCTGACTTGCCCCTCGAGGGATATAATCAATTATACACTAACCACAACGGCGTATAATCGTTTCGACTTTCCTCGGGGGAATCAATTATATACGCTAACAAACGACAACGGATAATCATGTCGCCTTGCCCTCAGGGGATTATATGCTAGGTAGGCTGATGTATAATTAATTATATGCCAACCATACCGATGTATAATTGTTTGACCGACTCCGAGATCCTATACCATAAAAATGAATACAAATATACTATTCAAGTTAACTACACTCACCTGTTTAGAAGTAGCTACGGATGTACCCATGGAATTCTCAATCCTCTGTTTCTGGAAATGTTCCTACAGGAAAGTGAAGGCATTTTTAGTTCAAATCAAACCATTTTAATAAAATAATTTAAATATGGATAATAAAAGTAAAAAAAAAAATGACACATGAATAACTAATGTTTTAAAAGGTGGAGGCGCAAGGTGAGGCATTGGACCTTCAGGAGACAGGTGTGTGCCTCAAGACACGAGGCATATGCCTTTTGAATTTTCTAAACAAGAAAATTGTTAAAAATAAAATTGCAATAAATAAGAGAAACTGTAGAAAACCTTAATATATAAATGTATAGAACCAAAAATGGACTAAATGTAATTACTCAAGCATGAAGTATGAAGTATGAACTATGAAGCATAAATCGTCAAACATTTAAACAAAAATAGATTGCAAAAATAAATTACAAATATGCAATTGAGATATCCATTTGACTAAGGATTCCATCCTCATGAACATACTTCCGTACCAAATCTTTAATTTCTGAAAGTGATAAGTGAGGAACGTTAAACTTTAAAGTATCTTACTTAAATATACTTTCTATATGTTTTAAACTTCCCTCATTCAGCGTGAGAGGAAGGAGTTGGATGAGAGCTAGAGCAGTCCCTTTCATTTTTAACATATGCTTGCAATCATCTTCTTCAAAGTTCAAGGACCACACACCAAAAAGAAAGTATATAAACAAAGTTATGAAATTATAAACTAGTTCCTTTTGTTCCCAAATCAAACCATAGGTGGTCCATTTTATCATCGCCATTTGTCCCACATAGGAGTCATGTAGCTCCTGACTTTGAGAGGTAAGGTGCATAGTTCCAATATAGTTTAGTATCATACAAAATAAGCTTTAAATATTGACGCGGGACGGGAATCCTAAAATGCGTGATTATGATTTTATGCGATTTTGCCGAAATTAAATAATATTAAATCAAGCTTAATCTCAAAACTATCTTAAATACCTTAGGGTTCAGAGAATTCAGGTTGGTAGATCAAGTGAGATCCAGTTAGGGTCCAGTCCGATGCACAAATACTATTAGATTTGAGGTGAGATCGGCCTAGAGATAGAACTCTAGCTTTTTCCAGGCTTGGGCGTTCGTCTTCGATCCGACGTAGATTCGCAAGCTCTAACTAGGGCTTTGGAAATAGGTGTATGGTTTTGTAATGGGCTTATGGTTTGATTTATGGCTTAGAAAAGGGTTTTGGGCTCTGTTTGATTTGGGATTCGGAAAGGGACTTATGGTTTTAGGGATCAAGAAATCAATAGGTTAAGATGTAGGAGAAACCAGCAGGGATCAATAAGGCAAAAGATTCAAAGAAGATAGTGATAGATAATAGAGAAAATAACAATGGCTTTTGGGAATCACTTCCTTGGCCTCACACTAAACCTATCTCAGGCAAAGAATATTCAAGCATGAAAGCATTCAAAATATTTAATAACTAATTAAAAGTCATTACAAGCCTCAATATATAGGCCACCAATAATTGAAATTCGAAATAAAGAGTTCTAATAGAAATAAAACACAAAAAAGATAAGTTTTCGCAAAAAAACTCAAAATCCGGACAGCCCGTCACGACGTCCATGGACGTCCGTGACCTATGGACAGATAGGAGGCAAAATCACGGATGTTCGTCACTGTTCATCGTGAACAGTAATTTATTTATTTATTTTTCCCTTGACGTTCCTCGTCAAATATCCTCCCACAAGAGGTTCCCTTGTGGCATATGACCACTGACGCAGGACAAAACCCTAGACTACGTGAATGATGATGAAATGATTATTTTGCAGAAATTAAACTAAATTAAGTAAGCAAAACCAATACAAATAAATGCGAATACCTCAAGGTTCGTAGTCTTCCATTCAGATGATCACATTCGATTCGGGTAGGGTTTGATCCGTTGTCCTAGATCTGTTAGCCTTGCGGAAGGAGGATCCTAGAGGTAGAACTCTAGCCGTTTCCAGATTAGGGCGCTCGCTCGTGGTTCAATGGTGGGATCTCAGGTTCTTCAATGGTTTAGGGATTGGGTCGATTCATGGGTTTAAATTGGTTAGGTCGCTGGAATGAGATTTAGGATTATCGAATCGGGTTGATTCAATGGTTTAGATGAAAACTAGGGTTCTAGTTTGAAAAATTTTGATAAAATAACGGCTGGATTTAGGACTTATGGGAATCAAATAAGAGTAGAAAATAGAGAAACAAAGAGATACTAGAATGAATAATAATGGAAAATAATGGGCATCACACCCTTGGCCTCACACCAAACCCATCTCGGGGAAGAAGAACCACTCTCTGGAATTGCTCATCTCAAGCATAAGCAAAGCTTTTCATTAATCAAAATATCAACCCCTTACAATGTTTTTATTATGACCTTATATAGGAGGTCTTAAAATAAAACCCTAAAACAAAAATTAAACAAACGAAAGACAAGTTTGCCCCTTAAAACTCAAATTCAAATTCTGACGGATCCCATTCTCGCGACAGTCGATCGATCGAGCTTCAGGTCTTGATCGATTGACATATATATAATTATATGACCTCTGGTCACAACACAGTCAATCGATCGACACCTAGTACTTGATCGATCGACCGATTCCAGGCGTCGATCAATTGACTATGCATTGCTCCAGCACGCTAATTTTGCTCCTTTAAACCTGGTTCTGATTTCCGTTTCGCTTTTTCGATGCCGGTACACAAGATATGGTTCATAGCCTATGTCCATGATGTTGGCGTCCTCGTCAATTCTCCCGGACCGAAAAGGCTTCATCACTGATGAAACTTAGTCGCGATATCGATCAAGCATGTCAGGGGCGACGGATGTACTATTCATCCGCTGCTTGATCTTGACAAAGACTTTCGTCGTGGCTTTGCCCCTTTTTTCATGCAATCAGTGATTGGGGCCATGATGGTGCTAAAGCTTCTAACGAAGCGACGATAGAAGGTAGCCAAGCCATGGAAGCTGCGGACATTGTGTATGTTCTTAGGTTCTGGCCACTCTACAATGGCTTTAACCTTTTCAAGGTCAGCGAGCATTCCATCGGCCGAGATAATGAATCCCAAGAAGATAACGGAACATTGCATGAAGGTGTACTTCTTAAGGTTCGCAAACAACTTCTCGCCCTTTAGGGTCTCACAAACCAGCCTAAGGTGGTTCAAGTGTTGATCCTTGTCATGACTATAAATCAAGATGTCATCGAAATATACAAGGAATTTGCCTAGAAACAGCCACAACACTTGGGTCATGAGTCTCATGAAAGTACTCGGGGTGTTAGAAATCCCAAAAGGCATGACCATCCACTCATAAAGACCATCCTTAGTCTTAAAGGCGGTTTTACACTCATCACCGGGGTGGATTCGAACTTGATGGTAGCCACTCTTAAGGCCTATCTTTGAAAAGATAATGGCACCAACCATCATATCAAGCATGTCACTGAGCCTTGGTACGAGAAACCGATACTTAATCGTAATCTTATTGATTGCATGACTATCCACACACATGTTGGATATCACGCAGGGGAGGGAGTTCGCTTCGTAAGTCTTCAACGAAGACATCCGTAAGCTCTTTCAAAAGTGGCTCAATCTCCGTGGGGTATTGACCCATAGACTCGAGAGCTTTCTTGACGGTGACGACAACGTAGACCACGTTCTCGTCCATAGAAGCCTTTTTAAATTTAGGACTTACAATATTAATGGATTTAGGAGTCTCGCCCTTCTTCTCGACTTTGTTGGTCGATGGCGTTTTGGGAGGCAAAGGGTGTAAAGTAATCTTCTTGCCCTTATGCATGAACGTGCATATGTTTAATCGACCAAAAAGGGTCTAGTCCATGTCGTAGAGCCACAACCTTCCCAAAATGATATAGCCCACATCCATCGGCACCACATCACACCATAAGGTGTCTGAATAAGAACCTAATTGAATCGATACATGACACCTTTTTGACACAGGAATGGATGAAGAGTCAACCCATGCGACCTTATAAGATCTCGGGTGGGCTTCGGGTGTAAGCCCCAAGCGGCATACGATATGAGTTGACACTACATTGGTGTAACTACCGCTATCCACGATGACCTTACAACTCTTTGCACAAAATCTGGCAAAGGTGTGGAAGATGTTCTCCCTTCGTCAGTCACCCTTCTCATCTCGTTGAGGTTGTGCAAGGGCACACCTCACAACTAAAGCATGGTCAATAGCATCACCCTCCTCATCACTGGGTGTGCAATCCGGCTCAAACACTTCCTCTTCAACCACTATATCACCTTCATCTTCCTCTCCCTCAATGAAGAGATTCCTTTGAGGGTCTTTTGTAGGGAATTTGACGCGGGACAAGGACCCTAAAATGCAGAATCTGATTTAATGAAGATTTTGCCGAAATTAAATAAATTAATTCAAGTTTAATCACAAAATTATCTTTGATACCTTAGGGTTTGCAGAATTCTGATGGGCAGATCACACGAGATCCAGATAGGGTCCAGTCCGATGCGCAAGGACTTTAGAGTCGAGGCGAGATCGGCCTAGAGATAGTACTCTAGCTTTTCTAGGATTAGGCGCTCATCTTCAGTCCAATGTAGATTCACGGATTCCAAATTGGGTTGTGAAAGGGATTTACGGTTTGTAAAGGCCTATGACTTTTAGATCGGTTTATGATTTTGAAAAAGATATTGGCTTTATGTGGTTTAGGGTTTCAAAAGGGTTTAGGGTTTTGGGGATCACAAGGAAGAAATTAGGCTATGGTTTAGAGAAGCACGCAGAGATCAAGATAGCAAATATAAGCAAACCACGCAAATCAACAACAACAATAAGGAAAATATAGGGGAGTCACTCCCTTGGTCTCACACCAAACCCATCTCAGGCGAAGATTACTCAAGCATAAAAGCATTCAATAATCAATCAACTAATTACATTGTTCACTTAAGGACCTTATATAGGAGTCCTTTCAATAAAAGAAAACCCTAAAACGAATATTAAATAAAGATAAATAAACCCTTGAAGAAAAAGTTCGAAACTCAACTCCTAAAACAACTAAAATAACTTGGCATGATTTCGATCGATCGAAATTGAAAATTAATCGATCGAGATTGAAATTCGATCGATTGAAATTGAAAATCGTTCGATCGAAATTTCAGAGTTTTGTGTTTTCCTCTTCGCTGTTGTTCGATCTTGATGTTCCCCGTCAGAATTGGGCGGCAAAGTGACTCATCCCATGACATTTATAGCACTCAACGTGAGAGCTGCCCAAGGATCAAAATGCCGGTTTTAGAGTGCATGTCGACGACGTCTTCGGAACGATATTTATCGGACGATACATTGAATGTATCGTCCGGTATTAGCCATATAAATGGGCGATACGGTACATTTAATGTACCGTATCGTCCACCTCCGATACCGATACGTATCGTCCGATACGTATCGGTATCGGATGATATTTTGATCCATGGAGCTGCCCCTTGAGGATTCTCTGACTACGCCTTTTCCCTTTTCAAACCTCGTATTGGTAGGGACAAGTTGTGTAGCCTTGGGAGGGGGATTAAATTGTCCCTCATCAGAGCGTTGACCACTATATTGTGGCTCGGTTCTCTTCACCATCGATGTTTTCAAACTAGCGTTCAAGATCTTGCACAATGGCATAACATCTTTCAAGAGTTTCCAGGGGGTGAGGAATCAATTCTTTTTGTAAATCAAGTCGCAATCCGGTGCAAAATCTAGAGAGTGATTTCAAGGTCTTCCGATACCTACGGACGTCCGTCGCCTGATGACGTCTTTTGCCTACTTTTTCCCCTTGAAGATGAAGTACTCGGGCTCCCTCTTCGCTAAGCTATGTCCACGTACTCGACATCCTCGTCAGTTATTGCCTACTGCCTACAACAAAGCTGCCTTCCGGGTGCATCACATGGAAATAAGAATCGGACGATGGGAATTTTGGGAGTTACTCACTTTGGGGTCTGAGACGAGACCAACATTCATGGCTTTATCTTAAAAATCTTCTCTTCCATCATTATTTTTACTTTTTCTATACAATGTCTCTTGCAATTTGTTTTTTTTTGTCCCAATATAATAAACAAAAAATAGATAATAAACCCAACGAATAAAAGAAGTAATATTTGTCAATAGCGCGCAGGAGGAAGGAACCATCTTTTTTTGTTTTAGGGACAGGAAGAGCTTATCGGATTATTGACGAAGATGTCGACATCGTGGACATAGGCTTTGGGCCATATCGTGTGTACCGGTGTCAGAAGAAGCGAAATGGCAACCAAAACCAAGCCTAAGAAAACACTTTGCCCAAAATCGCTCGAGCTACCTCACTTTCTGCTTGAGCGAGGAGGCTTCAGAAATAAGGCCAAACTTTTGGTCAAAAGTCGCTCGAGCAAGATATCGAAGAATTTATAGATTTTTCTTTAGAATAGGTCGCTTGAGCGAGCATCGGTTGTCGCTCGAGCGAGTCACGTCGAATTTTAATTTTTTTTTATGTTTTCCTAGGTTTCATTGACTGGTATGTAATCATTTTAGAGTAGTTTCGTAAATTTTATGTTTTAGGGTTTTTATGTTTTAAGGCCTCCTATATAAGGTTTTTATAAACATTGTAAAAAAGATAGCTTTTGATTAATGAAAGGAGCTTATGCTTTCTGCTTGAGATGAGCAACAACGAAGAGTGAATCTTCTTCTTGGTGTGAAGCCAAGGGTGCGAAGCCCACGATCTCTATCATCTTATCTATTCGTTTTGATTTATCTTTTTCTGTTTGCGTATTGATCCCAATCAACCCATTTCAACCGTTACTCTGCGATTTTATCAAAATCCATAAACCATATATTCACCAGAGCCATCAAACCAATCTGAACTGTTGGATCGATTTGATTTAACAAGCCCTAGATCGAGTCATG
This sequence comes from Chloranthus sessilifolius, assembly GCA_021018995.1. Lineage (NCBI taxonomy): Eukaryota > Viridiplantae > Streptophyta > Magnoliopsida > Chloranthales > Chloranthaceae > Chloranthus > Chloranthus sessilifolius. The sequence continues at coordinate 109,048,897 of CM037595.1, forward strand.
ATTCCATTATTGAACGACGAGCGAGCACCCTAATCTGGAAGCGGCTAGAGTTCTACCTCTAGGATCTTCCTTCCGTGAGGCTAACGGATCTAGTGCACGGACTGGACCCTATCCAAACCTACAGGATCTTCCATGCGAAAAACCATGAACGTTAAGATATCGTGATTATGTATTGATTTTTGCTTAATTAATTTAGTTTAATTTCGGCAAATTATTCATCTCATTGTCATTCACGTAGTTTAGGGTCTGTGTCCCGTGTCAATTATTGTACATATCCATTTTATTTAAGGATTTAGCATACAAATACAAGTGATATTCAACTACAAATGCATTTGATCACACATGTATTTCAATAACGAAGGATTTTAATTTGAGATATAAAAACATATCTCTCTATGGCACCTGTGCTAGCTACTCGATGGTTCTGTCTTTAGCAGGTCTACTGATAGAGATCAATCGTTTTTTCCGAGATGCACTGGCATTCCTCTTTTTCTAGATATTGAAAGAAGGAATGAAGAAGATTAGAGATGTAATGAATTTTCCATTAACTCTTTTACCGCCTCTTTTCGATTTTTTACGATAGTAAGGAAATAAAAAGTGGATTGAACCTCAGTGAAACTCGAGTTCAGAATAGAGTTAATAACAAGAGAGCATAAATAGAATGTGGGTTGGGTGTAGGGAAAGTTGTTTAGTTAAATGGAATATGGAGATTTGGAAATGGAATAATTGATAGAAATAATTGTATTATTAATTATTTTATTACTCTATTGATACCAACGAAATCTTTCATGATTGGATTTCAAATTAGTAACATCTATTAATTTTTCGTTCCTTTCTGTTTCTTCATTTTGGATCTGAATAAAGAAGAATTGAGTGAATCCAAAATCTAAAGGAGGTTCATGCAATGGCAAAAGGTGAAGATGCCAAAGCAATAGTTGTTTTGGAATATACCAGTTGTGTAAAGAATGGTGTAAATATGGAATCTTTGGGCATTTTCCAGATATATTACTCAAAGGAATTGGCACAATACACCTAATCAATTGAAATTTGCGAAAATTCTATCCCATTTATTCCAAGCATATGATTCATGGAGAAACAAAGAAATAAATAGAACAGAACATCTGTGGGTGTGCTGGAGAGGCCTTGACTTCAGATGTCCCGACAGAAATCTGCCGAGAGCATTCGGATGGGGTTTCGTGGCCCCTACGAGTTGGTTGGTTCCCCCGCAGTGGAAGCAGTAGTCCTTGTCACCTGTCCAAGGACCAGGAAGATATATATATATTGAGAGGAGGGGGGTTGTCCAGAGGTGTAAGGAGAAGCATGGACCAAGTCACATCGCACAATAAAACATGGGTTTGGGGTGACGCAGGACGATAACCCTAAAATGCGGAATATGATTTTAATGCGATTTGCCGAAATTAATTAGAATTTAATCAAGCGTAATCTCAAAACTATCTTAAATACCTTAGGGTTCAGAGAATTCAGGTTGGTAGATCACACGAGATCCAGTTAGGGTCCAGTCCGATGCGCGAGTACTATTAGATTTGAGGCGAGATCGGCCTAGAGATAGAACTCTAGCTTTTCCAGGCTTAGGCGCTCGTCTTCGATCCGATGTAGATTTACGGTTCGAACCAGGGTGGCGGAATTAGGTTATGGGTTTGTAATAGGTTTTGGTTTTGTAACAGGTTTATGGTTTTCGGATCGGTTTATGGTTTGGAAAAAGGGTGTTGGCTATGTTTGATTTAGGGTTTCAAATAGGCTTAGGGTTTTGGGATAGAAAGGAAACAATTAGGATACGGTGAAGGGGAAGCAAACACAGATCGAGAGATAACCAATATAATAGAGAAGATAACAATGGCTTTTAGGAATCACTCCCTTGGCCTCACACTAAACCCATCTCAGGCAAAGAATATTCAAGCATAAAAGCATTCAAAATATTCAATAACTAACCAAAAAGTCTTTAATAGCCTCTATATATAGGCCACCAATAATTAAAATTCGAAATAAAGAGTTCTAATAGAAATAAAACACAAAAAAGCAAGTTTTCGCTAAAAAAAACTCAAATTTCGGAAGCCCGTCACGACGTCCACGGACGTCCGTAGTGCCCCACGGACGTCCTTGACCTACGGACAGTGAAGGGGCAAAATCACGGACGTCCGTCATTGTTCATCACGGACGTCCGTCACTGTTCACGTGAACAGTAAATTTTTTTTTTTTTTTTTTCGTGACGTTCCCCGTCATTCTCCTCCACTCATCACCGATGAAACACGCATGTGGTACTCGGACTCGGTCTCCCTCTCCTCTTCTTTCGACGCCGGTAGAAACGATGTGGTCCGAATCCAATGTCCATGTATGTGGTGTTCCCATCAATTCCCCTGGACCAAAAAGGTTTCATCACCGATGAAACACGCTCGTGGTAGATATCTAGCAGGTCGGGGTTCAAGCGACGAACTTCATTCTCGTGGACCCAAGTGTTTTCGGACTCCGGTTTGCCGACCCATTTAACCAAGTATTTCTGGAATCCCCCGTCCTGTGTAGAGACGACATGATCGTTAATTATATCTTCTATCTCATCTGATCTCTGTCTGCGTGGGGAAGGAAGAGGTATAGGTTGCAAGGTTGGATTAGAAATTTGGGGGAGGGGTGGTGGGCGGGTTTTCAGGAGGTGGGGTGAAACCCAAGTAAGGAACCAGGTCCTCCACATTGAACGTTGAACTAACCCCCGTACCTGGAGGAAGCTCGAGCACGTATGCATTAGGACCACTCTTAGCCAAAATTCTAAAAGGCCCAGCGCCTCGAGATTGGAGCTTCTTTGCGGATCCCTTGAACGCCAGCCTAACTGGACCATCACATAATCACCCGTTAAATTCTTTAGAACGCCTGTGAGCATCTGCAGATAATTTATATTGATTGTTGCTTGAATTAATTTTCTGTTTAATTTCGGCATGCAAGCTATGAATATGTTGTGCAAATGCATCGGCAGACTCTGACACTCTATGGGATACAGACATGGGGATCAAATCTAATGGGGTCCTAGGCCTATGACCATGCACTACCTCAAAAGGACTCATGCCTATGGACCTATTGACAGAATTATTATATGCAAACTCAGCTGTGGGTAAGATGGTATCCCAGGTTCTAACATGATCACCGACAAGACTACGAAGGAGATTACCAAGGTTCCTATTGGTGCTTTCAGTTTGGCCATCCGTTTGAGGGTGGTAAGCTGTTGAGAATTGGAGCAATGTGCCCATCATGTGCCAAAGGGTCTTCCAAAAATAACTCGTGAATTTAACATCCCTATCAGACACAATAGTTTTGGGCAAGCCATGAAGACGCACTACCTCCGCGAAAAATAGTTTAGCAATATGAGATGCATCAGAGGATTGGGAACAAGGAATAAAGTGGGCCATTTTGGAAAATCGGTCCACTACGACATAGATGGAGTCGTGCTTCCTAGGGGTTTTAGGAAGTCCAAGCACGAAATCCATAGAGAGGTCTTGCCACGGTGTGTGTGGCACGGGTAAAGGAGTGTACAAGCCGGTATTTTGTTTGATGCTGTTTGACACTTGGCAAATCGACAATATTTGACAACTCGGCGACATCTCTCATCGGCTAGGCCAAAGAACCTATCCTCTCTGGCGCATAGCGGTTTATTACGCATGAAATGTCCAAGCCATCCCTCCATGTAACTCTCAAATGAGAAAATCACGCTTGATGAAGTCGAGGGATGCAAAGCGATTGCCTTTAAACAAGTACCCATCATGGATGGTGTACAGAGTGTGTCTTGATCGGGTTACTAAGGAGAGCAGTATACTTTACCACAAAATCTGGGCACTCGGGGTACTCATCCTTTAACTTTTCGAACAAGCGACCTCGGTGCTCATTGTGCAAAGTCACCACTCATGACTAAGTGCATCGGACCTATTTTTTCAGCCTTATGCTTTAACACGAATGTGAACCCTTGAAGGTACTCAGCCCACTTCACGTGCCTTGGGTTCAACTTCTTCTGTAAAGCAAGAAAGCGTAAGACTTTATGGTCAGAGAACAACACAAATTCCTGCGGTCTAAGGTAATGTTTCCAATATCAAAGAGATCGAACGAGCATAGAATTCCTTGTCATAGGTGGAGTATTTTTTGCCTTCGTTAAGTTTTTCGCTAAAATAGGCCCTGGTGACCCTCTTGGCTAAGCACTCCTCCATGCCTACACCGTCGTCACATGCAACTTCAAAGACTTTGGAAAAGTCCAGACAATCGCATGACTGAATGCGCTACTCATTCATTGTTTGATCTCAAAAGGCTTTTGTAGCTTTCCATTTAAAATCCCCTTTTTTCATGCAATCTGTAATTGGGGCCATAATGGTGCTAAAGCTTCTGATGAAGCGACGATAGAAAGTAGCCAAGCCATGGAAGCTGCGGACATCGTGTATGTTCTTTGGTTCGGGCCACTCCACAATGGCTCTCACCTTTTCAGGGACGCGAGGAATTTGCCTAGAAACGGCCTCAACACTTGGGTCATGAGTCGCCTGAAAGTACTCGGGGCATTAGAAAGCCCAAAAGGCATGACCATCCACTCGTGACCAAAACTGACGCGGGACGATAACCCTAAAATGCGGAATATGATTTTAATGCGATTTGCCGAAATTAATTAGAATTTAATCAAGCGTAATCTCAAAACTATCTTAAATACCTTAGGGTTCAGGGAATTGAGTTGGTAGATCACACGAGATCCGATTAGGGTCGATCCGTCTTGAGTACTATTAGATTTGAGGCGGCTGAGATAGAACTCTAGCTTTTCGAGCTTAGCGCGCTCTTGATCGATGTAGATTCACTGCTTCGAACGGTGGTGGTGGAATTAGGTTATGGGTTTGTAATAGGTTTTGGTTTTGTAACAGGTTTATGGTTTTCGGATCGGTTTATGGTTTGGAAAAAGGGTGTTGGCTATGCTTGATTTAGGGTTTCAAATAGGCTTAGGGTTTTGGGATCGAAAGGAAACAATTAGGATACGGTGAAGGGGAAGCAAACACAGATCGAGAGATAACTAATATAATAGAGAAGATAACAATGGCTTTTAGGAATCACTCCCTTGGCCTCACACTAAACCCATCTCAGGCAAAGAATATTCAAGCATAAAAGCATTCAAAATATTCAATAACTAACTAAAAAGTCTTTACAAGCCTCTATATATAGGCCACCAATAATTAAAATTCGAAATAAAGAGTTCTAATAGAAATAAAACACAAAAAGGCAAGTTTTCGCTAAAAAAAACTCAAATTTTGGAAGCCCGTCACGACGTCCACGGACGTCCGTAGTGCCCCACGGACGTCCGTGACCTACGGACAGTGAAGGGGCAAAATCACGGACGCCCGTCAGTGTTTCACGGACGTCCGTCACTGTTCATCACGGACGTTCGTCACTGTTCACGTGAACAGTAAATTTTTTTTTTTTTTTTTTTCGTGACGTTCCCCATCATGGGGCCTCATGAAGCAAGAGCCGTCATAGATCAAGTTCAAAAAAAAAAAAAAAAAAAAAAAAAAGGTATTGTGTCTGTGCGGCTAGTAGTGTCAGAAGATGGATGGCTAAAATAAATTTGGTGTCACAATTAATTTTCTGGCTAGAAGAGTTTTTATTTTCTTCTTGAAGCATGGCCTATTCAATGGCACCTTGGTTTGGTGTCACATGGAGCAAGTGCCAAGTGTTGTCATTTTTTTTCAGGCCTCGTCCATGCTCTTTCCTGCACATCTGGACCAAGAATTTTTTTTCCATATATATATATATATATATATATATATATTCTCTATCTGGCATGCATTTTATTATGTACAAGTGCTTATTAGAGAATTAGGCAAACATGCAGATTTTAGGTATAGTTTTCAAAGATTATATACTATTATATTTGAAATTTTTTAAATACAATTTCTGTTTAAGTGTTGAACAACTGTCACAACTATATGCTGACATATTTAGAGATGCTTTCATACCAGTGACCTAACAATTATCAAAGGGACAAAAAATGATCAGATCCACCTTATGGTACGGATGTAGGATAAATATATTAATATTATAGAGCAATTGAAATTTTCACATCTTATATCCCTACAGGAAAAGGCAACAAAATATCACAATTTTAGCGTCTCAAATTTATAATGCAAGATAGGCAACCTAAAACAGTACATTATGAATGTACCTGTTTTTCTCTCGTTAGATGAGCACGTTGATCAGCAGGAATTTTCTCCCATCTCAAGATCTGTTAAAATAAATTTTTTATCATGTGAACTAAAGATAGAGATATGAGCCACATTTAAAAGAAATATATGGGGAAAAAAATCCAATAAAATATATGTGACCTTTCATAGAAACAGAATACCTGAAAAGTTACATGAAAATGCAAATTAACTTACATATTGTGCATAGTGAAAGGCTTCATCGCACCTCAAGCAGGACTGGAGTGCACGTAGAACGTCCTAAAGAATCAATTATATGAGCCCAATAAGCAAAACAACATGAATTGCAGAGTATCAATATGATATTCACAAAATCATATTCACCAAAAGTGCTTTTTAGCCTAAATGAATGTATAGCGTATTCCATCTTCCTTTTCATTATACTATCCACGCTTTAATGAAATAAAACATAATTTTGCACCCTAACTACATCGTGCATACCAATGTGGGTTAGTGTTGGACCTGTTTTAACAAATGAATTGATTAAGTCCAAATTCTGGAAAGATGAATAAACAGACCCATATAAAAGAGATGCTATGAGTATTCCGAAAACAGGATATAGTAACTGAAAAAATTGCATTTCACAAATTCCTACCAATCAGGGGAATAGCTCAAATTTTGATGCAAAAGGTTTATCAATGGGATTAACCATTTCGATAATATATAAAAATCCATATCCATTACTCCTGAAATTCCGATCGATCCAACAAACAAAGTAAATAGGACCAATACAATAGTGCATCCACCGTAAAAATTTGTCAGAAGCCTTGAGCAAGCAGTTTGGGGAGATTGGATATTACATTTATAATGAAGAGAGTGTGTACAATAAGGAAAGAGTTACCAATTTGGGCGGGTGGTGCATCCCACCGTAAAAGCTTGTTGGAAGAATTGAGTAAGAAGATGAGGAGATTGGATCTTTGAGCCGTAATGAAGCGAATGTGAATTTAGACGGATGGATCCTCGGAATCTACGCTTCCACATGGGACCTTCCAAGAGCAGTCAACACAACAGTTTTTGTAAGGTATCCTTGCTCAAATGTTGGTTCTTCCATGGGGAGGTCATATAATCAAGATTTTTGCTTGGTGAGGTCCCATAAGAACATTTGATCCATGTAGCACCTTTCTTGTCCAAACAAGATTTTTCAAAACCTTGTACTACTTTAAGGTTCCTCCATGAGGGAGACGATATGGTTTGCTTGATAATTGGACGCAAATTATCACTTATATATAACCTGGACGAAAGTTTCCACTGTCCATTACTCAACCTCCAAATTAATCAAACTCAAAGACAAACCATATCCTATATACAAGACTTGATAATGTTCCCCAATAATAAATTTTCGTCAATACATCAATCACACAAACAAAGATACAAATTCAGTGCCTAATGTACTCGTGCAAATGCAACCCATCATGTAGGAGACCACGCCTGATCTCATTGCATCAAAACTACCTAACCTATTTGCACGACTTCATGAACCATGAAAATAGAGGTCCCATGATCCCGTGGCCCCATAATTCACCTAGCAAACCTGATGCAGGATGGTACCCTAAACTACGTGAATGATATGATTGATTTTGCCGGAATTAAATTAGAGTTAAATTAAGCAATAAAATTCACAAAATATAACGAATACCTCAAGTTTTCGTAGTATTCCATGGGGAGGATCACGTATGCTTCAGGTAGGGTTTAGTCCAGGCGCTAGATCCGTTAGGTTACAGCACAGATCGATCCTAGAGACAGAACTCTAGGTTTTTCCAGATTATGGCGCTCATAATTCAATGATGGGATCACTGTTGTCATAAGCGATCGCTTAATCGATTAAGCGATCGCTTATGCCATCTTAAGCCATAAAATCGCATAAGCCATGATGGCTTATGCGATTTTGACATTATGCCATGGCATACAAAAGTATGCGATGGCATAATGTTCCAAGCATAAGCCATGTTTTTTTTTTTTGCTTTTTAAGGTCCCATTGCCTCTATAAAGGGTGGGTTGGGTTCTCTACTCCTCACACAACTATTTTGGCTTCAACTTCCTCTCAAATCTCCATTCTTTACTCCCAATCTCCTCCCATCTATCCTGTCTAGTTTTTATTTTATTTTATGCTTTGTAATCCTTTTTTTTAGTGAATTAAATTGTTGTAAACTTAGTAATATTAATGTTAGTGTGTTATAAAGCCTCAAAGGGTTAGAAATGAATGTGTAATGTGTAACGACGGCAATGCTAGTGATGATGATGATGGAGGAGATGTACCACAATGGGTTAGAAATGAATGTGTAGAGTGCATTGCTGGTACTCAGTATCAAAGTCTAATGTTCTTCTCCTGACACTTAATGTTAGTGTCTATTTTTTCCTTCTAGAGACTTGAATACTTATTGTTTTCTTTTTTTTGGAAAAAAAAAGAAAAAAGTATGTCATGGCTTAAGCGATTAAGTGATTCGCTTAAGCGAAATTGAGCCAAATCGCTTAGCATTGCTTAAGCCATTTGACAACATTGGATGGGATCACTGATTTTCTCTGAATATTTGGTGCGGAAGGGTTTAATAATTCTGCTGGGATCTACGGTTGTTGAATCGGGTCGATTCAATGGCTTAGGATAAAACTAGGGTTTTAGGATTTCAAAAGGGATGGTGATTAATTTAGGATTGCAAGAATTAACACACAAGCAGAGAAGATGAATATAGATAGATAGAATTGCGGGCTTCACACCCTTGGCTTCGCACCAAACCCTTATCGGGAAGAAGAATCACTCTTCGTAGAGGCTCATCTAAAACACACAAGCCAAAACTCTTTTCATTAATCATCAATAACTAATTACATTGTTCAACTTAAGAACCTTATATAGGAGTCCTTTCAATAAAAGAAAACCCTAAAACAATTAATAAATAAAAGACAAATAAACCCTCAAAACAGAAGTTCGAACTTAGACTTCAAAATTAACTAAACATCCCGAGGCGATTTCGATCGATCGAAATTGAAATGCGATTGATCGACAGTGAAAATTGATCGGTCGAAAATTTTACATATAAAATATCGCCGTCGACATTAGATCGATCGAACTGAAGTTTCGATTGATCGAATAGTCCATTCGATTGGTTGAAATTTCACTCCATAACTATATAACTCTGTCGATGTCATTCGATCGATCGAAATGAGACTTCGATCGATCGAAACTTCAATTCGATCGATCGAATTGGCTGATTCCTCCAATTTTCTTCTTTCGCCAATTTTCGCCTCATTCGCCTATTTCTGATTTCCATTCCGCTTCTTCCGACGTCGGTATACACGAAATGGTCCATATCCAATGTCTACGACGTCGGCGTCCCTGTCAAAACCTAGATACCAAAGCATTGGCATCCAATAGTTAGAACAGATAATCGATTTTCAATGAGTGGTGGTTTTTAACTATCATTAAGACAAGTATATGTGCAAATGTATATGGGCATCTGGATATATATGCGCACTCAAGCAGAAGCATGCAAGTATCACAAGCATTCAAACAGGTCATTTATTTCACTCAAATTTGTTAGAAATTTATATTGTGAAGTCAGCACAACAACCAAATCAATAGAATAACAGCCAAAAAACAAAACTTTTCCAAACAAAATAACATCAGCTGCATAACCTTGTTTTTGCTTGTCTTGTTTCTCAGCCGTTCTTCAATTACAAAGCCAACCTGGGAGTAGAACAGAACCAAATTTGGTTCAATTATCAGAAATCATAGAGCAAACAATAAATGCTTTAAAGTGAGATCCAAAGTAAAAGCAAGTATAGCAATACATGAAACATGAGTCAATCAAAACAATAGCTATTTAACTAGATCAAAGCAAACTAGGTAATTAAGAAGTCATGTTCTGATCTTTCGCCAGGCCGACGTTGATATAGAGGTGAAATAGCCAAGGCCGGCCCTGTGCCACAATTTTAAACTCGACAGGGCAAGTTCTGGCATGGCTTCTAGACCAGATAATAATCAGGCCCACACCTGAATATTGGAATATTTCGTATTGAAGCTTGCTGAATAAGGATAAAAAGGGACCAGGCTTGAGCCCGTATCTTAAATCTCAAGCTAGGTTTGGGCCAAGCCAGGCCTGTCCTAAACCTGCCTGTTTGCAACCATACGTATAGTGCCTGTGTTGACATGGCCAAATAAAGATGATCTAGTATCCAAACTTTTAATAGATTTCAATGTTTAAAGATTTGCTGCTCGGGCTCAGAACTCTGTCGGTTTCTCAATTTAGCCAAGGACAAAGCACTGATTTGAAGGCAATTGGTAGAGTCTCGTTTTCTTGTGTGTTTTTACATTTTCTATAGATAAGAGATATTGGCAGGGAAATTCATGAATTGCACAGTACGTGAAGCAAACACAATGCTTGCGGGGAGCACATTGCTCAAATCATGTCAACAACAGAAAACTAAACAGAATTTCATAGGGAGGGCAAGTGCTTTTTTCATAATTCCATGTCATATGCCCAGCTGTTGCTACTCGAAAATGTCAAGTGGTGACTGAGATATTCTCCAACTATTATAGATATCCCTCTAGCCCATTACCAATCAAATATTATAGAATGGATCTACTGAGGATTTGGGGACTTTTTCTAGTATTTTTTCCTTTTTTGGTAAGCTTTAGCTTTCAACTGTATTCTTCCCAACATTAATGTGGGCAGCAATTCAGTCGTATTATCGTGCACATCAAATTTATTACCAAAAAACTAATGTTTATTGAAGAAAGATGAAGAGTTTTGTCACATCATATTAACACAGAAACTAAAGGAGACGAAGGGCCCAATAACAAATACAATTACTTCAATCAAGTTTTGACAGCAAAAACTAATTCCAAGCGGAGCACCATTGATTTTACAATGCAATGACCAAGTCTCAATTCACATTGCATCCAATCATGATAAACCGTAAACGTGATGACTGATAACCACACACATCCAAATTGGCATCCACTATATATTTGATACAAGTAAATGAGGGAATTAGAACACTATTCCATTATACACAAGATATCAGCTAGCTGACCAGTTCAGGGTGGTGATCTGATTAATAGTCCACAGAAGTGACGACCTCGGCAAGCTTTTACAGCACGATCCACCAAGCAATTGCCTTTACTGCTTCTGAGACCGATCCACGGTGCAAATCGCATATTGCACAATAAGCACGTATCGTGCGGTTGATTTCTCGTACACATCGATCAATCATTATTTCAAGAATAATTATTTTGACTCCCAAAAAATAGGGCAAATAATTAAAAAATTTTATTTTTAATTTCGCGATAATTATTAAAAAGAAACATTTCATGGAAACCAAAATAAATCAAAAATCAATTTTGGTAAAAAATTCTGATAACAAGGAGCACTATGTCTTATCAGTACGAATTCCCAAAGTGCTCTACTTGAAGAACTTAATTTCAAAAAAATTCACAAATTTAATTAATTTTTGAAAAAATAAAACTCATAAATCCTGCAAATTATGGATTTAAGCATCAAGGTCCTCGGGCAAGAAAATTAATATGTGCATTCTAAGACCTACAAAAATAATTTTGACAAGTTTAGAACTTAAGGGGTGGGGCAGTAAACTGCTCCAGTCACATTTGGCAAACATCCAAGTGACATCTCCCTATCACAAGAAATTGTCGTGCCTATTTGTAATATCCCCAAATTTCCGAACCAAATATGTCCTGTTAGACGTACGTATCAGTTGTGACACCTGATACTGTTTCGGATTTTCGGACGAATTATTTGGATCTGTTCTAGGTCCATTGAACTTGTTGGACGAAAGCCTAACACTTGACTTAGGTGTGTTAGGTTCACAAATGAACCAAACCAAATGGGCAAACACACATTGGTGTGTGTGTATGCTTCACAAGGGAGAAAACCAAAGGTATATAGAGAGATGGCTTCTCAAGTAAGCCATTTTCTGCCTTGTTTACTCTTGAGTGAGGAATTGAGAAGAGAAAGAGGAAAAGAGGGTTGCTCTTCACGTGATCTCTTGTGCATCAGAATCCCGAGTTCGTGGATGATCAACCGCCAAATTGTTCAGTCACCTTGATCACTAACACAAGGAATTTTGTTTATGCAAGTGAGCTCGATCCGTGAGAGAGACGTGCAAACCCATCCTATGAAAACCTCTTATTAGAAATCATCTCGAGTAAAGAAACCTTGTTTTGTGGCCGCCTTCATGCAAGAGTCATAGGATGAACGTGAATGTGTTCGGAAGGTTAGATTGTGTGGTTCAGATCAGATAAAATCGTGAGGAGATGGTTCTCAAACCCTTTTGAAGTAAGTGGCGAAAACGCCGAGGATTTCGTAAACTCAGATCATTTGGTGCATTGATCTCTTGAGCTTAAAAGGTGAGATCTCGTGTTTAATTGTGGATCATTTGTACTTTAGATCGAGCATTTATTGCTCTAGAAGTTAAACATTTAATGTTTTGAAAGGGGGAAAAAGAGAAAGAAAATCCAATTTCGGGAAGAATTGCAGAAATCCCGAAAGTCGCTAGCGCGACTTTGGATCTCTCGTGCGCGACATGGAGTTGCTCGCGTGAGATCAGCTTCAGAATAGGCATGAAATAAAGTGAGAACAGTCGCTCACACGACTGAGAATATGACTGCAGAAGTCGCTAACTCGACTTTGGATCTCGAGTGTGCGACTATCTCAGGCTGCTTTGACAAGAATTAAGAGAGCACAATCTCCTACGTGACTGGGGTGTGCCACTGGAACTCGCTCGCGCGGACTTGGGACTTGCGCGCGCAACTGAGCCAGTTTTGGCTAATTTGGATATTTTTGGGATTTTTCTCTGGAACTTAGAAGAGTGTTTCTTTAGGCATTAATTCATGCCCTTTTGATACATTGGAATGAAGGTTATGAGTTGGATGTGTGCATGAGGATCTTCACCTCGTTTTGCGCATTTTGAATGAATTGCATGGTTTCGTGAGCTGCGAGGTAGGGGAAATTCAACAACATTATATTTGATTCGATTTGTATAGATAATATGATGTGATAAGGCAATTGTGATAAGTTCAAACTGCATTTAACTCATTGATTTATTGACGCGGGATGAGGCCCTAAACTTCGTGCATGCGATGATTTGATCACTTGCCGAAATTAAACTCAATTAATTTAAGCAATGAATCTGAAAATAATGCGAATACCTTAGGAGTTTGTAGTTTTGCATGTGAGAGATCAAGTTGTGGTTTGAATCGGGTTCAGTCCGGGCGTTAGATCTGTTAGATTTGCAGTGCGGATCGGCCCTAGAGGTAGAACTCTAGGTTTTCCAGATTAAAGCGCTCGTATTTCAATAAGGGATCGCTGGTCCAGGGTATTTTGATGCGGAATGGTTTAATGGCTCTGAAGAGACCTAGGGTTGTTGAATCATATCGATTCAATGGCTTAGGGAAAAGCTAGGGTTTAAGATTTCGGGTATTTGAAAGGGCGATGGCAGATATAAGGTTATAAAATTTAAAGCAGGATAGATAGATCAAAATTAGATAAAATAGTAAAGGATAGATAGTAGGCTTCACACCCTTGGCTTCACACCAAACCCTTCTCGGGAATCGAAGAATCACTCTCCGAAATCGCTCATCTCAAGCAAGGAAGCAAAAGCTCTTTTCATTCATAATCAATAACTAATTACATTGTTTTTCCTAATGACCTTATATAGGAGGTCTTAAAATAAAACCCTAAAACGAAAATAAACATAAAAGAAAGACAAACTTGCCCCTAAAATTTAAGTCAAAACAAGTTCTCGCGCGATTTCGATGGATTGAAAGTGAAACTTGATCGATTGAAATTGATACTCGATCGATCGAAATGGATATTCGATCGATCGAGTAAACAGTTTGATCGATCGAATTATAGATATATGTTCACGCCAGAACAAATGTTTTTCCTCCCCGTCGTTCTATCGATCGAACTAAGGGTCTCGATCGATCGAAATTGCAGTGCTCCTCCAAATCGCAAAATTTTCTTCTTTACGCCTGGTTCTGATTTCCATTCTGCTTCATCCGACGTCTACGATGTCGGCGTCCCTGCCAATCCTCCTGGGCTAAAAAAGCTTCATCACCGATGAAGCGGCATCGTGATAGAGATCGAGCATGTCGAGGTCTAGACATCGCACCTCTTCTTCAGTTAATCATGTGTTCTCGAAATCCGGCATTCCCGACAACTTAACCATGGGTGGATACAGCAAAATCATCTAGTATCCCTTCGATTTCATCTCGCCGTTGCTTGCATGGGGAAGGGAATGGTAGGGGTCGCATGGTGGGGCTGGAATTTGGGCTTAGGGCTGCTTGGAAGGGGTTGGTGGGGGTGGGGTCAAAGAAGGAAGTCCTCTACATTGAACGTAGAGCTGACCCCTATATCCGGTGGAAGCTCGAGAACAAATGCATTAGGCCCGCTCCTTGCCACAACTCTAAAAGGTCCAATGCCACGGGCTTGGAATTTCTTTGCGGCTCCCATTGGGAACCATTTAGGCCTAACCCGAACCATTACATAATCCCCTACCTGGAATTCTTTGAAGCACCTATGCGCATCTGCAGTTATCTTGTATTGTTCATTGCTCGCATTAATTTTTTTTTCTAATTTCGACATGCAATTCATGAATGTGATGTGCGAATGCATCGGCCGACTTGGAAACTCGATGGGATGAAGACATGGGGATTAAATCAATGGGTGTCCTAGGCCTATGACCAAGTAAAAGCTCAAAAGGACTCATGCCTAGGGACCTATTAACTGAATTTTTGTATGCAAACTCGGCTATAGGCAATGTAGAATCCCAAGTCCTAGGGTGATCACCAACAAGACAACAGCGAAGATTACCTAAGGTCCTATTGGTGGATTTCATTTGGCCATCTGTTTGAGGATGATAGGAAGAAGAAAATTGGAGCATGGTACCCATCATGTGCCATAAAGTTTTCCAGAAATAACTGGTAAACTTCACGTCCTGATCCGACACAATCGTCTTGGGTAACCCATGGAGACGCACAACCTCCCCAAAAAATAATTTGGCTATGTGAGCCGCATCGGAGGTTTTAGAGCAGGGTATGAAGTGGGCCATCTTAGAAAAGCGGTCCACTACCACAAAAATGGAATCGTGCTTCCGTTGAGTCTTGGGAAGTCCGAGCATGAAATCCATAGAGATGTCTTGCCACGGGGTGTGCAGCACGGGTAAAGGGGTGTACAAGCCGATATTCTGCTTAATCTGCTTCGCAACTTGGCATGTACGACATTGTTTCACGACCCTAGAGACATCTCTCACAAGGCTAGGCCAATAAAACCTATCCTCAACGAGCGCACTGGTCTTATCGCGCCCAAAATGTCCGGCAATCCCTCTGGCATGTAACTCCCAGATGAGGAAGTCACGCAATGAAGTACAAGGGACACACAAACGATTTCCTTTGAACAAATACCCATTTAGCAGGGTATACTCGCAGTTAATGTTGCTCGGATTTACAAGGATAGCAGTGTATTCTGCCCCGAAATTTGGGCAATAAGGATAATCTTGTTTCAACTGCTTAAATCTGATGACCTCAGTGCTCATAGACTGCAAAGTCACCACTCGACGACTAAGCGCATCAACAACCTTGTTCTCGGCACCGGCCTTATGCTTCAACACAAATGTGAACCCCTGAAGGTACTCGACCCACTACGCATGCCTCGGGTTCAACTTTTTCTAAGAAGCAAGGAAACGTAAGGCTTCATGGTCAGAAATGAACACAAATTTCTGCGATCGCAGGTAATGTTTCCAATACCAAAGAGATCGGACGACCGCATAAAACTCCTTGTCATAGGTGGAGTATTTCTGCCTTGCCTCATTAACCTTCTCACTAAAATAGGCCACAGGGTGGCCCTCTTGGCACAACACTCCGCCTATGCCTACACTCGATGCGTCACATGCTACTTCAAAGACTTTAGAAAAGTCTGGTAGGCGCATGACGGGTGCAATAACCATTTTCTCTTTTATCTCGGCAAAGGCCCTCGTCGTGGCTTTACTCCACAGGAACTCCCCTTTTCTCATGCAATCGGTAATGGGAGTCATGATCAGGCTAAAGTTTCGGATGAAACGACGATAAAATGTGGCCAAGCCATGGAAGCTACGGACTCCACTATATATATATATATATATATATATATATATAAAATTAAAATTTTCCTTTGCTATAAGAGTATATCTGCTTTGAATTTTTTGTGTGGGTGGATGTGCTAAGTGTTCAGTTGGGGATCGTCGTTATCGGCGGTCTGGCAGTCCTGGTTTCGGGGTTAGGAAATCCAGGTTGTCACACTATCACAATCCCAAACTTGTGCACTGAATCAAAGCAATAATTTGACTTCCAAGACAAACTTCCTAAGGTTATAATAACATTTGACATTAGAATTATTTCAACTACTTGAATAAAAGATATGTATAATACGAGAAGTACCTAGTGAAAATTTGTAGTCTCTCATTTCCCATGAAAGAGGCAATCCGCTTGTGTGATACATAACACATGATACATGAAGAAAGAGTACATTGACTTCCTGTAAAGGATTCACCATACCCCTTATCACCTAGGTGCCGGTTTCAAGTCTGAGGTAAACCATGGAAAGTTGACAACCATAACCGCATCAAAGTAGCCCAAAGTAATATACTAGATCCCAATTACGGATCTTGAACAATCCCTCTGCCCCTATAACATGAACCAGAATTTGAAGTAGGACCAGCTATTTACGGTTACGTATCACGAGAAACACCCCTATTGTCCACAAAAGCACATACAACCAATCTGCCCAGTTGAAAAAGAATGCATGTCACGTGAAAAGAAGTCATCCACAAATCCACCGAGTTTAAGTGATGGATTCATTGTGTCCCCCTTATCGCACAAGCAGTGGTTAAACGTATGAGGCAAGTCATGAGAACCTGAACACCATAGCAACCTCAGCAGCCTAAGGCAATGGACTAGTTCTGATTAAGGAACTTGGTCAAATCCTATGCCCTTATAAATGAACTGAATTCAAATCAGCACCAGCTATATACAGATTCAGTCTCACTACTAACACTCCCTGAGCATCTAAAAGCACAAACAGTGCTAGAGGGGTAAAACCACAGGTGTATACTCGACAAAAGATAAGAGGAGAATATGGCTAATATTTCATGAATCAAATAGAGGCCAATTATATAAAACATGGCTTTTGAAGGCCACAAAATCTAACATGCTAAGTACCCCCCCCCCCCCACAATATATATATATATATATATATATATAGAGAGAGAGAGAGAGAGAGAGAGAGAGAAAATAACAAATTTAAATTTAAAAAAAAAAAAAAAAAAAAAACTTACACCTATCTATAGAAGAGAAACTAGAATGCTTAAAATTTGAGAGTGAAACATATACGTAGAAAAGCCAAACGTAATTACTTCAGGATACAGGAAACCAAACATTAACATAAAACAAGAACAAGTTGAAAAGCACAACTAGGACAACAATGTTAGTTCAAACATAAAACAAATTTCAACAATATCACTTTATTAGAAGTATAATTATTTCTAAAAATTTAAAACATAAAAAGAAAAATAAAAATTAGTTGCACCTTATCAAGCAACCGCTTAGGATCTTGAAAAGCTTGCTTTTTTCCCCAGTGATGGAATAAATGAGAAACGGTTGATCTATTTTCAATGTTGAACCTGCAAAAGAATGATGATTGAATCAAGTTAAAGTTAAGTAATGAAGACACCATATATCAAACCTTATACAGATGGCAATATTATGAGCTAGTCAGTGCAGGAACATGGACCCCAAGTTATTTTCAAGAAATACCTTCTCAGAAAACTATTTCCGCTGCTGGCCTCTGCCAGTTCTATTGGGTCATTAGAAACAACTTCATCAATTTGAATATTGAGGCAACTATTATGCGCCAAATGTTCTTTAGGCAATGTTTCATCTCTAGATGCATTGGAAGTAAATTGAATGGATCCCTCTAAATGGACACCGGGCACAGTTGGTACTTCTTTCCCAGTCAATTCAGCCTGTATCACATATTACCTGAAATTAGAATTTATTCAATATAAATGAAAAGTAATCTATCATTCACAACATGAATTTGAAGAAAGGAGTAGAAAAAAATGCCATTTAAACAAGAAATGAGTTGCACCTATGTGCAACATTGGAAATTCAAAACCTACTATGCAAAGACATGGATTTGGTTATAAACTATGTTTGCTGACAACCTCATGGAATATTACTAAAACTAGACTATTTCAGACCAACTACTGCAGCAACTCATTCTTTTGTACTGTTTTGGTAGTGGAGTCATAGTTCATTCACATTCTACTCATAACCTACAGATCAGTGCCAACATGAAAACAAAAGCATAACTTTGTGCATTGTACTAGAGAAATTGAATAGGTATATCTCCAATCAAAGGTGATTCACAGAAATCCTACCAGAGAATAATATAAAGTTTTAGTTCAACTCCATCTTAATATGAAGAGGGGCCATAGTCACCAAATTTTTGGAATTTTTGAAAAATTTGCAATAATTCACGAATTTGAGTTTTGGCGAATTAATCATGAATTATTCGCGAATTTTTAAAAATTCAGAACTTTTTTCAAAAATTTGCGAAGTTCACGAATAATTCATTATTTTTTCATTAAATCATTATTTTTAATACTTTTTAAATATTTTACGATTTTTAATCTTCCCTCCTTTAGATATTTATTTATTTATTTCCTCTGCTTTTTTCCTCTAAGCATTTCCTGAAATTGCCAAATTTTGTCGGATTTTTATGAATTTTAATTTTTAACCTTAACAAATTGTTGCCAAAGCCTGAATTGGTGACTATGGTGGGGACTAGACTCCAAATGGAATTCAAGAATATCTATTACCTCTTGGATTAGTATATCGTTATCACTTCCGCATAATATTAACCAATATTCGCAAAATGGAACTAAAATCGTAAGACAGATTAAACAGGATCATAACTGGCAACATCTTTAAGTTGTCACAAAATATAATAAATATGTGCATATCTTAAAATAATATGAAAAATATGAGAAATATCAGAATCAATAATATCTAATCATTTATTTTGAATAAGTTTTTCCATCAAGTTATACACCTCATAGCATTTCATTGTAGATGAACTACATAGAGCATTCTAAAAACCAATTTTCTAGAATGATTTGTGGTCCTTATGTGAGCGGAATTAATCTACTCTTTATAAAGAGTTTCACAGAAAGGTTATCAAGTGTAAGCTCGTAGAGGCCATTGGCAAAAATATGCAAAGCGAAAACTCCTAATGTGACTACTGTAATAGAAAGATTATTTCAAGTAAGAAAATTAAAGGCACATATTAAGTGATACACTTTCCTATTCGAATTACCTCTATGAAGCAGTCTGCCCTAATTTTTTGTTACATTCATCACAAGATCATCAATAAAGAAAATAGATAACTATGTATCAATATTAACAATAATATTATCCCTGATCAGCACCATCAGCATCACAAAAGTCGTTTGTTTAATATACACACCTTGACTTCCAGTAAGTGACCTGGGAGTTCTTTCAAAAAACGTGAAGGTTGAAGCAACTGGAAAGTTTTCCCTTGTTAGTACGAGTTAAAATGTAAATAAGAAATATGAAATGGAACACCAAAACTGATTAATTACTAACCTGCCAACTAGAATCCATAATAACATACGAAAGGTACAACTTTTTACGAGCACGAGTCATTGCCACATATAGCAATCGGCGTTCCTCCTGAGATTTTTATTCATGAATATATCAAGCGCAGATTAGAGGAAATTTTATTGCAGAGGAACCGAGAAAACTTTTATAAGAAAATTGTGTGCTTACCTCAAGACTGGCCCCACCATCTCTCACAGAACCATTAAACTCATGTAACAAAGGGATTTCAGACTCATTTGCCTACAGAAATGGATGAAGGAATGACAATGCTAAGACAAAAACTAACAACCATATCAAATGATCTAATTGAAAATGCATAAAAAAGCCAATGCTGGGACAAGTTGTAAAGTTTCATGGGCCCATGGTAAAAAGCGCTACTGCGCTAGACTACAAAACGTTGGGTGGTAATTCTAGCAAAAACTGAATGGAAATGATGCAGAACAAAGACCCTAGACTACGTGAATGATGATGAGAAGCAAGATTTGCCAAAATTAAACTAAATGAATCAAGCAAAAATCAATATATAATCGCGATACCTTGAGGTTCATAGTTTTCCGCTTGGATGACCGTGTTGGTTCGAGTAGGGTCCAGTCCGTTGCGCTAGATCCGTTAGCCCCATAAAAGGAGGATCCTAGAGATAGAACTCTAGCTGCTTCCAGATTAAGGCGCTCGCTCGCAGATTCAAGGTAGAATTACTGGTTCGCTCAGGGAGTTTTGGTTCAGAATGGTTTAATGGCTCATGTGAGATCTATGGTTTATTGAATTGGGTCGATCCAACAGTTCAGATGAAAGCTATGGTTTTAGGATTCGAAATGTGTAACTTGAAATAGAATGAAATAGGGTTTATGAGATCGGTGAATAACACAGAAAAAAGATAAAAAGAGATAAAGATAAAAGATTGGAACTTGTGGGCTTTGCACCCTTGGCTTCACACCAAACCCTTCGCGGGAGAGTAGATTCACTCTTCAAATTTCATCTCAAGCTGAAAGCATTTGCTCTTTTCATTCATAATCAATAATAATTACAATGTCTTTTAAATGACCTTATATAGGAGGCCTCAAAACAAAAGAAAACCTTAAAACAAGTACTCTAAAAAGGATAAGTTTGCCTAAAACTACGATTTCCGTATTTTGGCGGAGCACACTTACGAGAAAAATTGATCGATCGATTCTAAACTCAATCGATCGATTTATATATATAGAAATCATATTCAAGTTTCGGGTCACAATCGATCCATCGGAAATTGTACTCGATCGATCAATTTATATATATATATATATATATATATATATATATATATATATATATATCGCATTAAGTTTCTGTTCACATTAGATTAATCGAAAATTACGTTCGATCGATCGATTGAGAACAGAACTTCGCCAAAATTTAAGTTCCCCCTGTCCACAATCAATCGATCGAATGCTTGAGATAGATCCATCGACTGTGTACAGATTTGTGTTCTTCCTTTATGCCTGGTTCTGATTCCCGTTCTGTTTCTTCCGCTGCCAGTATACGCAATATGATTCAAAGCCTATGTCCACGACGTCGGTGTCCCCGTTAGGAAATCATGTAGAAATTTTTACGAGAATGTATCATTTTATAAAACATTCATGAAATGTAGATTAACAATTTCATTCATAGAGAAACGATTTCTTTCTTTATATACTAGGAGAAAATATAAAAAAGAAATAATGTTATTATAAAACAATGGGCCTATACACCAAACCTCATCCATTTGAATTCTACTATTATTTTGGAACAAATTCGGGTTTGAAGACAAGGAGATATGGAGATCAACCTATACTAAAGAGATTTTGTATATTTGGAGTCCCACATACTTAGTTTCAAAAACTCGGCATCAAAGGCCACAATGATCAGCCTCATGCCACAACATAGGGATACAATTTTCCCTTTTCACGACACATATCAATGACACTATGGAGCATCGTTGATGCATGCTGGTTGAAAGTTCTTAATGGGCTCTACCATCAATGATGCTGGTTGAAAGTTCTCAATGGGCTCTACATGGTAGTTATTTCAATAATTAACCATGACCAAGGTTCTAAAGTCAACTAGGGTATCTTGATGTTATCATGTACTAACTATGTTAGCCGAACCTCACACATCATGTTGAGTCCGTTTAGTATGAACTGGTGCACATGACATGAAGATCATATTTTTCTAAGTGTGTTGATAATATATAAACATTTACACAACATAGAGATGGTAATTGGTACATTCTCATCATCATCATGATCATAAATATCATCATCATAGCTTAATCCCATCTATATGGGTTGCGAGTCATATTTCTCACTCATTTATGCTCAATGCTATGTTTTATATAACTTCACAATCCTTCATACCATTTCCCACAGCTTCCCTCCAAGTTCTCACTGGTCTTCCACTTGTTCTTGTACATCTCAATCCTTCATACAGGAACTGTTTCTAACCTTTGATAGATATGTCCAAACCACCTTACTAGTTCCTAATTTTATCCTTTCTTACTATTCCACTCATCCATCTTACCATACGCATCTCAGCCCCATGCCCTCTTCTTCTTGTAATTTTTTTGTAGTCCAACATTCTGCATCATATATAAAATCATAGGTCTTAATCTATCTTATAAAAGCATCCCTTTCAATCAAAGTGGAACTCTTGAATCGCATAATACCCCGCTCACTTGTCTCCATTTCGACTAGCCTGTACTAACCAATTTAAGATCTCCTCAAATCCACAATCTAATTGTAAAATAGAACCTAACTATCAAGACCTATGGCATACGTGGCACTAAATAGTTTTCTAGTTTAACAAAAACCTCCTCCAGGCTGCCAAGTTCACTAAAATTGCACCAATTTTAAAGCCTCCTGACTCTAAGGCCTCTCCCAATATATTCAGTTTATTATCTACTTGCTTCCGTATTTAGGTAATTAGTACCACATCATCTGCAAATAGCATGCACCATAAAATTTCTTCTTACAAGTCTAGTGTAATGTGTTCATGTATAGCACAAACAAATAAGGTCTCAAGGTAGACTATTAATGTAGCTCAACCAATGCTCCTAAAGTCGGCGGGCGGTTGGGTGGATTTTTGGGCAGATCAGACGAGGCTGTGCCTGGGCGGGCGCCTCAAGAATCGAGCGGTCACTATATATAAAGTATGACAGATTGACAGCACTGAAGCTGAGCACACACAGTCACAGCACTATTGAATATAAGAAACTAACAACTACAAAAATTTTAAAATTCAATTTTTTAGCAGTAAAGAATTGCATGACAAAATGATAAAACTAAAGAAAACAGCAGGATGAAAAAGAAAAACTTAGAAAATAGTCATAATAGCATTGTGTCGTAGGAGAAATGCAATTACTTACTGCAATATATATACACACACACACACACACACACACACAGAGGTCACTAGCACACACACATTGTCTCATATATATATATATATATATATATATATATATATTGCAGCCAATCCATGCAGCCTGCAGGACCAAAAGATGAGAAGAAAAAGAAAAAAAAAATGATGCAGAAAAAAAAAATCCAGAAAGAAGAAGAAAAACCAGGTAAAAAAAATATATATAAAAAATACTTGTTGATGTCGGTGCCGGAGGGTGCTGCCTTGCCGGAGCTTCAAAGAAGAAGAAGAAAAGATAACAGCTGCCAAAAAAAATAAAAATTAAAAGGTCAGATGTGCGCAGGCTGGAGAAGAAGAACAAAAAAAAATGATGCAGAAAAAAAAAAAAACCAGAAAAAAGAAGAAAAATCAGGAAAAAAAAAAAACATGTTGCTGTCGGTGCCGCCTTGCCAGAGCTTCGAAGAAGTAGAAAAGATAGCCGATGCCAAAAAAAAGGTCAGATACACGCCGATTGGAGAAGAAGAAGAAAATAATATATATATATATATATATATATATATATATATATACTTGTCGGGGCCGGAGATTTGATGCTTGCCAGTGGGAGGATCACCGGATCCTGTGCTTCGAAAAAATAGAAAATATTTTGCATAATATATATATATAGAAGAATAAGAAGAAGAAGAAGAAGAAGAAGAAGGAAAAAAAGAAATGAAAAAAAAAATAAATAAATAACTCACCGGTGGTTGCTGGTGGTCGTCGGTGTTGTGGAAGAGCCACTGGTGAGAAGAGAGGAGGAGACGTCAGCCTAAAGCCCTAACTCCTAAGCCCTTCGATTGCAATTGAAATGGCAAAAGAAAAAAAAAACAAATATATATATACCCGCCCCGATTGGATTTTGGACTCGCCCGAGCAAGCCCCAGCCCGCCTCAGTAGCCGCCCCAAGCAAAACAAGATCAGCTAGGGACCCGATCCGCCAGGGCTGTCGCCCCAGCCGATTTTTGAAACATTGAGCCCAACTCCGATAGAAACTCATTCATCTCCCCATGAGAAGTTCTACCATTAGTTATTGTCCTTTCATACACATTTTTGAAAATCTAAATATATAACTTCGAGGTGCTTTTCCTCCTTAGCATCGGTTATCTGTTGTACTCTATCATAAGCCTTCTCCAAAACAATAAAAACCATATGTAAGTTTTTCCTTATCTCACTAAACTTTTCCATAAATTGCCCCAATAAGAAAATGACTTCAGTTTTTTAACTTCCCCAGCATATATCCAAATTGGATCCAAGATACATTTGACTCATGTCTTAGTTGTTGTAGTCGAGTTCCACTATGCTGGCAGATATATTTTGACAGTTCAAAATGATATTGTGGCCCAAATTTACAATCAAGATGAAGCAGCCCATGGCCAAATAATAAGGATCCAAAGCCTGAAGTCAAAGAAGCCTGACAAGAGTTCTTAGAAATGAGAAGCATGTGGCCAAACGGTCAAGGCCAAAGTTTTTAGCGAAATGGAAACATGCCCAGCCCCACACGGCCAAATGACCATAGCAAGAAGAAGCTCGCGACCGTGACTCTGTGTCCCAAAAGAAGCGTGTGGCCACTCCGAGCGGCCGACATTCATAGCAAAGGAAAGCCCACAATCCCCTATAGCATGCGACGAGTTACATAACCACCCACGAGGTAAGCAGTCAAGCAACTTCCTCATGAACATGGAAGTATGACCTAAGTATAAAAAATGTACATTGTCGAGAATAACACATATCATCCATATATCAAAGACATCAGAGAAAAAAAAGGCACGTACCACTGGAATACTACCAATAAAGACGCCAGAGAAAACTTCTGAAAAACAATAACAAGAAGGTATTGAAAGGAGAAAAGGAGGAATGCCTCAAAGACACCAATAGAAGGTCACTCTCTCTCCTATATTCCTTGCAAATCTCACCCATCTCCAAAACGAGGTTGAGTTGAGAAATTGTTTAGCCTTCACATATGCTAATCACGCAAGGCAGTATATAAAAATAATAATGTTCTCGTCAGTCCTAAAAAGAACAAATTGAGCCATTATTAAAATTACAACAACAGTGTTCTCAGACATCCTTCAAAGATCGAGTTGAGGCATTAACAGAAGTTTGAATAAAGACTTTGAACCAAATTCAAATCTGATTCTAGTTCGTTCATAAACCCCGAAAATGACAACGATAAGGTGAAACTTTGCTTAAGTGTTGATCTACTTCCGTTTTCTCTACTTAATACACTTAACTAATCCCTCCACATTTTTCTTACAATGGCGCATTCTCTCCAAAATGTGTGAGGGATTATAGTTAAATACATTCTAAGGTTTAATGATGTATGGATGTATCACACATTTTACTTAATGATGTATGGCACTGAATGATCTAGATCGCTCAGTGCCATACATTAATGATGTAAAGTGTTGAATGATCCCGATTAAAAATAATGTGCTTGCAATCTAGATCATTCAATGTAACGACTCGGATTTCCATGCCATTGATACACCTAAATTACTTATATGTGCTTAATAATGTATACGCCGCATGCTTTGACTTTTCAAAACGTTTTAACTAAAAAAATACATGTATTGGTTGTCAAGGCTCTTATATTTATTTCTGCCATTATTTGACACAAGTTATGTGATAGCCTATTGTTTAGAGGCTTGAGTTATAGGCAAGAGGTCAGAGGTTCGAAAACTTGGTATGTAAGTTTTAAACCTTTATTTTGGACCTTGAAGTAAATGCCTATACACCCGTCTTTAGTGTTTCGGCCTAACACAGGATGATTCCCAATAAGTTATAAAAAAGTGTTACGAAGAACCCTAAATCATAATCTCTTTGAAAGTTCTTCTTAAGAATAGAGTTGTAAAAAAACCTAGTCGTCTCTATCCTTTTCTTTTCTCCTTCTTAAGAAACCCTAGCTGTCACCACCTTCTTCCACAATCTTCTTTTTCAACCCTCCCTATAATCTTTTGGGTATTCTTCCACAAGAATCACCTTGATCATTTCCACCATCAAGATCAAGGAGGAAGAAAGAAGAAGAAAGGAATCTTGGACGAACAATAGCGTGGAACATCAATCTCTTAAACCCTGTCACCGTAGATTCAAGACTTACGCTTCAAGAGGTAGAACAATCGTCATTTCTTATTTTCGGATCTTATATTTCTTCATTTTCAAATCTCATTTTCGAACCCTAAAATCATTTATTTTTATCTTTGGATCTTGTTTGCGAACATTAGAAGCATTCAGAATTTTTGAAATCAATCGATCGATTTCGGGTCGAGCAAAATTAGGGTTTGCTTTTTACTCAGTCGATCAATCGATTTTCTATTCCAAAATTAAAGTCTCCATTGTATAAACTTTCGGTTATATAATCGATCGATCGATGTACCATACCGATCGATCGATTGTGTGGAAATTTTGGAAAGTAATCAATTCGGCACCCAGACCAATGTCAGTCATATATAGACTCTTACCTTTTAGTTTCGATCGATCGACAAACAAGGCCGAACGATCGAATTCATACAAAACAGAGAGATGACTTATATATAAATTATATATATATATATATATATATAGTTTCGATCGATCGACAAACAAGGTCGATCGATCGATAGATCACAATATTTCGAATTGACTGAATGACGTCTGACTTATTAAATCCAATCGATCGACTCTTTAGTTCAATCGATCGATTCTGAGTAGAACTGATTAAGCCGGTTACATTCACTTGAAATTCTGATAAATCAACCATTGATATGTCACCTGTGCATTTGATATAGAAAAGGGAATCGAGCAAAATCAATAGGGATCATCCCGCTTCTTCGGTTTGACATTGGGAAACGAGGTAGGGGAATTTCAACGATCAGTTATATATTATAATTATGATTCGTAGGTATTTGGTGGTTTGAATAAACTGAATATCATTTGTTATTTGTTATGATACATGACCACTTGTTTCTAATAAATTGTTGAACACGAAATTTGAAACATCATAATCTCATTTAACCTCTTATGAATCTCATTGAATTTTGGAAACATTAGAATCTCTTACGAATCTCATTAAATTTTGGAAATATTAGAATCTCTTATGAATCTCATTGAATTTTTTTGAAACTGATTATGAACTTTGAACCAATTGAAAGATGATACATGATCTCATCGAACCTCGGAATCTAACTTGAATTTTGAATTAATTAGAAAGTACAATATGATATTATAGTTTAGAACATTGCATGTGATTTGAGGTTAAATATGAACGGATTTTGTGCGACGACACACACTGAACCATGCTTCGGCACATAATGAACCGTGCTTCGGCATACACTGAATCGTGCTATTGCACACATTGAACCGTGATGACGGTTTTTGAACCGCACTAGCTTCCTCACAACGCAGGGGATACGACATTCTGAAAATTTGTTCTTAAACGATGATAGCTAGGATCCCCATCGGCTTTGACATTGGCTCTAGCGCTATATTTGCGATAGAGATTATTTAAGTTATATTTTTAAGTCATACATAAACATAAGAATTAGCATATGAATGAAAAGTAGAAAATACCATGATTGGACACTCATATGAAATCATTTTTTAATCTTCTGAATATGGCATCGAAACCTCTCTGTAGATCATATCACTCAAACTCAATTGCATTTGAAGTTGTTTGTCTTAAACATAAATGTGTTGTGACTCCTTGTATTATGGCATCTTAGCTATTGATATTGATATGATCACTAAAACTATGTATTAGAAGGTTAAGGACAATTGGTATTTGGGATTGTCCTACTGAGCATGTGAATTTTTAGCTCACCTCGACACTATGTGTCACAGATACCGACGCTGATAAGGATCCTGAGTTTGTAGAGGATCCTGATTTTGTATCAGAGGACGAGGAAGATCTTCCACCTGAAGATTTCTATCCTTAGAAAAACTTTTGTACGGTTCAACGAACTCTCTTTGAATATTTAATTATTGTTTTCTAAGTACAATGATGTAAATACCACTATATGTGTGACGTACGGTCATTACCAGTGGTATATTATTTTGGATCCGTAACTTCATTATGGATGTTGGGTATTTATTTCAGTTTTATAGACAATTCTATTATCGTAATGATATCATTGCTTCAAGGAAAATAATAGAAATTCCGTTTATGAGCTTATGAACTAAGTTTAATGACTGGGTATTCCATGTTATCTTTGTGTGGGAATTTCGAGTTGTTACATTCAGTGCCTAAGAGGTCCTCCGCCCACCACATTAAATGATGTATGGCACTGAATGATATAGATCGCAAGCACATTGAGTGCTCAATAAAAAAAAGTAACTACTGAATATACAGTATCCCACTTGCCAAAAAGTCGACATGACTATACAATAGAGAACATATGTACGCCAAAAGAAATTCACAAGAACTTCAAACAAAGGATTCACCATATCCCTTTGTCAGTCAGGCATTGGTTCCTAATCCACGATAAGATAAAAACCCCAACACCTCAGCAGCCCATGAAATATACTAGTTTCAATTATGAATCTCAGTCTATCCCTAACACTCATATAGCATAAATCAGGATTACAATTAGGACCAGACATTCCAGATAAGCATAACCACCACAGTTTTGAGTGCATCAGAAAATTAGAAGTGTGCCAAGAATTTAAAAAAAAAAAAAAAACACATCGACAATAGGAAAAGGAGAAATAAAACATGACATTAAATATTAATAATTTCATCAACAATGAAAACCATTTGAAGATCAAAATGTTATATATTAGTATCACTTGTTCTAGCTAATACTAGCAGGTATCGGCCAATCCCTAAGGAATCCTCGAGACCGACATGCATTGCCAATACTATACAGTACCACTGATACCAACAAGTACCAGCCAATACCTAAGGGATCCTGTTTAGGTATTGATGGTCGAGTTACGAAACCTTGCCAAAGACGAAAAATCAAGCTTTTTCTTTCAAAAACTTGCTAGATCAGAAAGCTGTTATTTACTCAATTGTTTATTCAATACATGGGGTGTTGTTTTGTTGAATTGGTACTTAGAGTAATTCTATTAGTTAAAAAACCTGAAAAAAAGGTGAGGGCACCTATCATCTTGTTTCCAGTCAAACACGATACATTTCTATTTCATTCCTGTCCAACTAAACTAATAGCTTCCATTCGTACTTTGTTGAAAAAACATCCTCAGATGCACAACAAAATCACAATGGAGATATACTCTTTTGTCAGACTCTTATGTTATAGGGAAAGCTAGTTAGCTCCAGTTTAATAATACATTCAATGCGTTTTAATAGGGATTCTATACTGGAATGGTATGTTTCAAAGTAAATCGGATTTAAGGTGAGTCTAAGATTTAATCACTACATATATAGAAGTGAATAATTTACGAATGAATTGAGTTTACAGAAAAATTTACAAGTAGGTTAACATTCATTAAGGCGTGAATGGATGACAGTTCCAATCCCATACCTTGACAATGAAGACGGTGTCCCATTCCAAACCTTTTGACTACAAAAGAGAGAAAATTTGATTTTAAGAGGACTTCCCACATGTTTACAAATTTTTTCATTCATGTAAGAAACCAAGAGTAAAAAATATATGGCTTGTTGTTGAAGAAACACCTGATGAATTGTAGTCAAGGTTACAGAGTTCTCATTCTCCCACCTCCTAGATCGAAAATTTTCAATCTCTCTTGTAGATATATGGTCAATAAAAGCCTTAAGAACATTAGTACACCCTTTCCCTTCTACCATGCCTTCTTTTGCCTCTTCTGCATAACCGAAATGTGTAGATAAGAAATAAGACAGATCATCCAAGAGGTATTCAAGGACCTGCATATTGACATACCAAATATCATTTATATTCAATATCGAAGGAAGATTATAAGATAATAACCTGAATGAAGCCAAGGATATGTATTTTTCATATAAAACTCATAAATTTCTTGAGCATACATTTAGATAAAAATAATTACACTAATTATAGGCAACAAGAAAAATCAATCTCAAAGTTGACATTGCAAATATTAATTGTGTTTGTATATCTTAGGAGCTTGAAGATGTGTTTTCCTAATCCACGAAACCTTACAACCTTTTCAAGACTTAAGACGTGACGCCTGAAACTTTCGACACAAACAGTTTAGTTGGATAGCTTGATAATGAATATTCTCTGTCTATATTGACCCAAGAAGACAGTTGAAGATACATAATAACCAATGTTAGGTGTTAGTTGTTATGCATGTGAGCAATAATGGTGCGTACCATAATAAGCCAAATGCTTAAGGGTGAAAATTCACAATTTTAGAAATTTAATCATTCAAATCCACACCGTCTGATAACTTTGACTTCACTTTTTCCATAAATAGAGTGCCAAAACCAACCACAAGGGTCAAACTAAGAATATCTCGGTCTTCGTAGTGTCAAAATTACTCTTCTTCCTTACTACCAACTACCTCACATGTTTACACTCGAGATTGAGTTAATTGTAACATCTCGATACTCAAAACTGGTACCATTTTGTATACAAAATGAGTTATTTTATAAGGTATTTGTATGAGAAAATTATTGAGCCCAGATAGCAGTGTTACCTTGGCACTTCTACTTTCGGGATTTTTGTCGTGCCGACACTTGCTGGCACTTGGACACTCCTTAAACAGCACATAAGTTCTAGAAATGTATGAAGATACTACATAAGACCATCAAAATGCTCATCGTATACTTTCATTTAGGTTCATGACATATACTATGTTCCTTTTCATTACATATCTCAATTGGCTTTCTAAGATTTCCATTCAATTTTTTTCTATATATGTTCTATTTATTTAATTTAATTTTCTTAAGATTGTGCCGCCATATTGGAATTTTTAGAAATTGACGTGCCAAAATCTATTGACACCCGTGCCACGTGTCTAGGTAACACTGCCAGATACGCTCACTCCAAAATATAGTGTAGTGTCAAGGGCATTATTTGAATATGGTGTGTTGTTAGCACAAATAGTAAAATGTGTGTGCAATTAGCCAAGTGTGTGTGTGTGTGTGCAACCATCAATAAATGCTGTGCACCTAGTAAATGGTGTGCGTGAGAAAAGTTGTGCATATGGTCTGTGAAAAGTAATGTGGTACATGTGCGCCTTATGTAAGTGAAAAAAGAGATGGAAGTGTGCAACATGTGGAGCATGCTTGTGATATATGTGTGCATGTGTAAGTGACAAAGGAGGTGGAAGTGTGTGAATAACATGCATAGCGTAGATAGGATACATGTGTCATGTGCAAGAGAAAAAGGAGGTGCCAGTGTGAGTGACATGTGGAACATGTATGTGTGTAAGTGAAAAAGAGGTTTAAGGAAGTGTGTGAGTAACATGGGTAGCATGCATGTAATGCTTGTGAGGCATGTGTAAGTGAGAGAAGAGGGATACTATCCAAAAAAATTTGTTAGAGTAGAAAGTGCAATGTAGTGGTGAAATTGAATATAATAATAATAGAACCCTAAAGTTGTCTTCTTATATACTTTTTTTTTTGGAGTATAACTTTACCTTTTTGCTTTAAAAGAATTTCTTTCTACCTTTTGCATTAAAAAACTTAAGATAAGAGAGATTGTTAAGAAGCCATTAAAGACTCTAAATTTTCTCGAGGATTGGGGAGTGTAGACGGCTAATTTCAATCAGGGATTTTATTTTCTTCAAAAGGTATGTATTTAATGTTTATTTTAAAAAACAATAATTAAAAGGAGTAGATTTAAATCTCTTTAGGATAAAATAAATTAAAATACAATAATGAAATGAATAAGATGAATACGCATGACTTAAAAGATATGCATGCAAAACGAGTATACAAGAACTCATGCCGTCAATCACTGCACACCGTAACTATCCCGGATCGAGTGAGGGCTAGAGATCTCAGCTCTGAAGGGAAGATCTTATGTACATACATGCAGGTCATAATGTCCATGCTTGACCATGCATTGCATTGAAATTTGAACACCATACATGAGAAGTAATGAATAATAAAGCTATGATTGATGAACCTGAATCAAAACAATGGACATGATTTGTGTTTCATAATTACTATAACAATACAATGTGTAATAACCGAGACTTTTCGCATATTTAGATCCTAATTATTTACTTTAAATTGTGATCATGATTTTGTTTGATTGATTTGATACACTTAATTAGTTATTGCAAATATACATAATGTCTATTTTATTTTATTATGGCCAATGATAATTAATTAATCTAATTAATAGACCTTAAAACTTTTAATTAATATGTTAGTAATTTTAGTGTGCCACTAGTAATAGTTAAAGGATCTTTAAGACCATGGTAATCAAGGTGTCGCCCTGGCGAATGGCGGCGGATTTCACCACATGAACTGATATGACAAAATTTTTGAAATGGCGCCGTCATATTCGCAATATATAAAACTTTAATAAATTATATAATTATAAGTTAAATTACTTATAAGTTATATATATATAACTTAACAGTAATTATAAGCTATACAATTATAAGTTATAATTTAATAACTTATAATCTTATATATAAAAAGGGATTCTAGGGCTCGAACAACACTCATCTCTCGACTCTCTCCCCAACTCCTCTTTTCAGCACGCGATTTCTCCTCAACTCCTCTCCTCAGCAAAAAAATGGTACGCAGTTTTTTTCCTCTCTGTCTCTCGTCTTTCTCTGACGCGGGACAACGACCCTAACATGCGAAATATGATTTTTATGCAGATTATGCTGAAATTAATGAAATTAAATCAAGTTTAATCGCAAAGTTATCTTTGATACCTTTAGGGTTTTGCAGAATTTTTGATAGGTAGATCACACGCGATCCAGGTAGGGTCCAGTTCGATGCGCAAATAATTTTCGAGTCGAGGCAAGATCGGCCAAGAGATAGAACTCTAGCATTTTCCAGGCTTAGGCACTCGTCTTCAGTCCGATGTAGAATCACGGATTCCCAATTAAATTGTGAAAGGGATTTGCGGTTTGCAATAGGCTATTGGCTTTCAGATCGGTTTATGGTTTTAGAAAGGGTGTAGGCTATGTTTGATGTGGGGTTTCAAAAGGGTTTTGGGTTTTGGGATCGCACAGGAGTAATTAGGCTAAGGTTTAGAACAGCACGCAGAGATTTAGATAGCAAATATAATAGAGAAGATAACAATGGCTTTGGGAATCACTCCCTTGGCCTCACACCAAACCCATCTCAGGCAAAGATTACACAAGCATAAAAGCATTCAAATAACCAATCAACTAACTAAAAGGTGTTTACAAGCCTCTATATATAGGCCACCAATAATTAAGTTCAAAATAACAGAGTTTTAATACTAATAAAACACAAAAAATGGAAGTTTCGCATAAAATAACGTCTGAAGTAGTGTCATAGCTCGCTCGAGCAAGGATTATAATCGCTCGCGTGAGGCTCGCTCACGCGGCCTTAAGTGATCGTTTGCGCAACTTTAAAGTCGACCATGTAGCTCGCGTACGAGGATTATCATCGCTCGAGCAACTTTAAGTGCTCGCTCGCGCGCGAGGGCTCTCTGCGGAATTTTTCTCCTGGCTGTTTGTATTCGTTTCTCCTCTGAGGCATTGGTACTTGAACTTCCTCTACGCTTCTTCCGACGCCGATAAAAACGATGTGGTCCAAATCCGATGTCCATGTATGTGGCGTCCCCATCAATTCCCCCGGACCAAATAGGTTTCATCACCGATGAAACGCGCTCGTGGTAGATGTCAATCAGATTGGGGTTCAATCGGCGAACCTCATTCTCGTGGATCCAAGTGTTTTCGGACTCCAATCTGCCGACCCATTTAACCAAGTACTTCTGGAATCCCCCATCATGTGTAGAGACGGCATGATCATTGATTATATCCTTTATTTCATTTGTTCTCTGTCTGCTTGGGGGAGGAGGAAGTGGTAGAGGTTGCAAGGTTGGGTTGGGACTGGGACTAAAAGGTGACTGAAGTGGATTTTCAGGAGGTGGGGTGAAACCCAAATAAGGAACCAAGTCCTCCACGTTGAACATTGAACTAACCCTCGAACCTGAAGGAAGCTCGAGCACATATGCATTAGAACCACTCTTAGCCAAAATTCTAAAAGGCCCAGCGCCTTGGGATTGGAATTTCTTTACGGATCCCGATGGGAACCATTCATGCCTAACCCGGACCATCACATAATCACCCACGTGAAATTCTTTAGAATGCTTGTGAGCATCTGCAGATAATTTATATTGATTGTTACTTGAATTAATTTTCTGTCTAATTTCGGCATGCAAGCTAAGAATATGTTGTGCAACTGCATCGACGGACTCTGACACTCTATGGGATGCAGACATGGGGATCAAATCTAATGGGGTCCTAGGCCTATGACCATATACTACCTCAAAAGGATTCATGCCTATGGACCTATTGACATAATTATTATAGGCAAACTCAACTGCGGGTAAGATGGTATGCCAGATCCTAACATGATCACCGATAAGACTACGAAGGAGATTCCCAAGGCTCCTATTGGTGCTTTCGGTTTGGCCAACCCCAAAATCTGGGCACTCAGGGTACTCATCCTTTAACTTTTCGAACCCGACGACCTCGGTGCCCATTGTACACAAAGTCACCACTTGCCGACTAAGTGCATCAGCGGCCCTATTTTCAGCACCGGCCTTATGCTTTATCACGAATATGAACCCTTGAAGGTACTCATCCCACTTCGCGGGCCTTGGGTTCAACTTCTTCTGTGAAGCAAGAAAGGGTAAGGCTTCATGGTCAGAGAACAAAACAAATTCTTTCGGTCTAAGGTAATGCTTCTAATACCAAAGAGATCGAACGACAGCATAGAACTCCTTGTCATAGGTGGAGTATTTTTTCTTTGCCTTGTTAAGTTTTTCACTAAAATAGGCCACGGGGTGACCCTCTTGGCTAAGCACCCCTCTTATGCCAAGACTTTGGAAAAGTCCAGCAATCGCACGACGGGTGCACTGCTCATTCGTTGTTTGATCTCAGCAAAGGTTTTTGTTGTCGCTTTGCCCCATTTAAAGTCCCCTTTCTTCATGCAATCTATAATTCAGGCCATAATGGTGCTAAAGCTTCTGATGAAGCGACGATAGAAAATAGCCATGCCATGGATGCTGCGGACATCGTGTATGTTTTTAGGTTCGGGCCACTCCACAATGGCTTTAACCTTTTCGAGGTCCGCGACCATTCCATCAGCCCAGATAATAAATCCCCAGAAAACAACAGATCGTTGCATGAAGGTGCAATTCTTGAGATTTGCAAACAACCTCTTGCCCTTGAGGGTTTCGCAAACCAGCCTAAGGTGGGTCAGGTGTTGTTCCTTGTCATGACTGTAGATCAGGATGTCATCGAAATAAACAACAAGGAATTTGCCTAGAAACAGCCTCAACACTTGGGTCATGAGTCGCATGAAAGTACTCGGGGCGTTAGAAAGCCCAAATAGCATGACCATCCACTCATAAAGACCATCCTTCTTCTTAAAGGCGTTTTTTCACTCATCACCGGGGCGGATGCGAACTTGATGGTAGCCACTCTTAAGGTCTATCTTTGAAAAGATAATGGCACCGACCATCATATCGAGCATGTCATCGAGCCTTGGTATGGAAAACTGATACTTAACCGTAATCTTATTGATTGCACAGCTATCCACACACATGCACCACATACCATCTTTCTTAGGACTGAGTAGGGCAGGTACGACACACGGGCTCATGCTCTCTTGGATGAACCCTTTCTGAAGGAGCCCATTGACTTGCCGAGTCAACTCGGCGTGCTCAACTGGATTCAACTTGTAATGGGGCAGGTTCGGTAAGGTAGATCCGGGAATCAAGTCTATTGCGTGTTGGACATCACACAGTGGAGGGAGTTCGTTTGGTAAGTCTTCAGGGAAGACATCCATAAACTCTTTCAGGATTGGCTCAACCTCCTTGGGACACTCGCTCGCTGACTCGGGAGCACTCTCTATGGTGACAACTACGTACACCACACTCTCATCTATCGATGATTTCTCGAACTCATAAGGGCTCACAATATTAATGGATTTAGAAGATTCGCCTTTCCTTTCGATTATGTTGGACGATGGTGTTTTGGGAGGCAAAGGGTGTTAAGTGATCTTTTTGCCCCTATGCATGAACGTGCATATGTTTGATCGACCAAAAAGAGCCACGTCCATGTCATAGAGCCATGGTCTTCCAAAAATGATATGGCTCACATCCATCGACACCACATCGCACCACAAGGTGTCCGAATAACAACCCTATTGAATCGGTACATGACACCTTTTCGACACGGGAATGGATGAAGAATTAACCCATGCGACTTTATAAGGTCTCGGGTGGGCTTCAGGTGTAAGCCATAAGCAGCACACAGCATGAGTTGATATTACGTTAGTACAACTACCGCTATCCACGATAACCCTACAAATCTTTTCACCAAATCTGGCAAAGGTGTGGAAGATGTTCTCCCTTTGCCAGTCATCATTTTCATCCCGTTGAGGCTATGCAAGGGCACACCTCACAACTAAAGCATGACAATAGCATCACCCTCCTCATCACTGGGTGTGCTAACCGGTTCAAATACTTCCTCTTCAACCACTACCTCATCATCATCCTCATCTCCCTCAATGAAGAGAGTCCTTTGGGGTTCTTTCGTAGGGCACTGGGCAGCAAAGTGTCCCATCCCATGACATTTATAGCACTTTACTTGAGAATTAACCCTTGAGGATTCTCCGACTACACCTTTTCCCTTTTCAAACCTAGAATTGGTAGGGGCAGGTTGTGTAGGTTTGGGAGGAGGATTAAATCGTTCCTCACCGGATCGTTGACCGCTATATTGTGACTCGGTCCTCTTCACCACCGAAGTTTTCAAGTACCGTTCAAGATCTTGCACAATGGCATAACATCTTTCAAGAGTTTCCACGGGGTGAGAAATCAACTCTTTTTGCAAATCAAGTCGCAATCCGGTGCGGAATCTTTCAAGAGTGATTTCAGGGTCTTCCGATACTTTTGCCCTCAGCATGAACTCTTTGAACTTGGCAATGTAATCGGTCACTGGCATACCACCTTGGCGTAAATTTTGCCATTGGTCGAGGAGGCGTTGGTGGTATGATAAAGGAACATACTTCTTGGTAAGTCGTTCCTTCATGTCGTCCCAACGGGTAATGGGAGGACAACCTGCATTTACCCATCGAAAGTCGGAATCTCAACCCGGACATTCTTAAGGAGTTGAACTTCGGGGTTATAGTCATCTCTACGATGATCCCTAAGGTTCCGGTTGTCTTAGCGACCATTACGTTCAAAGTGAGGACACTCACGCTCTTGGTGTTGATTTTCCAGCCCACCCATCGCTTCAGGTTGGTTGATTCGATCACGTAATCTATCATTACCAACTCCTAGGAATGTTTGGGCTTGCTCAATGGTATTTAGACGTGCACTAATCGCACCCAATTCTTCTCGCATAGCTCAAAGAGTATTAAGAACCTCATCTGAAGCCATGACAATCACAAAGTCTATAAGGGTTCTAATATGGAATGCAATATGGACTCACAAAAGAAAACAGTGCAATAAAATAAATATGACAAGCAAAGATGTCGTAACCTAGAAAACCTAGGTCTCTGATACCAAAACTGACGTGGGACAACGACCCTAAAATGCGGAATATGATTTTTATGCAAATTTTGCCGAAATTAATGAAATTAAATCAAGTTTAATCGCAAATTATCTTTGATACCTTTAGGGTTTTGCAAAATTTTTTATAGGTAGATCACACGCGATCCAGGTAGGGTCGAGTCCGATGAGCAACTACTTTTCGAGTCGAGGCGAGATCGGCCTAGAGATAGAACTCTAGCTTTTTCCAGGCTTAGGCGCTCGTCTTCAGTCCGATGTAGATTCACGGATTCCAAATTGGGTTGTGAAAGGGATTTGCGGTTTGCAATAGGCTTTTGGCTTTCAGATCGGTTTATGGTTTTAGAAAGGGTGTAGGCTATGTTTGATGTAGGGTTTCAAAAGGGTTTAGGGTTTTGGGATCGCATGAGAGTAATTAGGCTAAGGTTTAGAAAAGCACGCAGAGATTTAGATAGCAAATATAATAGAGAAGATAACAATGGATTTGGGAATCACTCCCTTGGCCTCACACCAAACCCATCTCAGGCAAAGATTACTCAAGCATAAAAGCATTCAAATAATCAATCAACTAACTAAAAGGTGTTTACAAGCCTCTATATATAGGCTACCAATAATTAAGTTCGAAATAAAAGAATTCTAATACTAATAAAACACAAAAAAGGGAAGTTTCACATAAAATTCTGTCTGAAGTCGTGTCGTAGCTCGCTCGCACGTCCTTAAGTGATCGCTCGAGCGACTTTAAAGTCGTCCCCGTAGCTCGCGTACGAGGATTATCATCGGTCGCACGACTTTAAGTGCTCGCTCGCACGAGGGCTCTCTGCGGCGTTGTTCTCCTGACTGTTTGTGCCTATTTCTCCTCTGAGGCTACGGTACTCGGGCTTCCTCTACGCTTCTTCCGACGCCGATAAAATGATGTGGTCCAAATCCGATGTCCATGTATGTGGCGTCCCCGTCATTCTCTCTCTAGCCTCCCTTTCTTCTCTCACAAACTCGCAGTTTTTCTTTTCTCACAATCTCTCATCTTTCTCTCTCTCGCCTCCCTCCCTCTCTCGTCTCTCCCCTTTCTCTCTATCTCTCTCGCTTCTTTCTCTCTCAGCTTCTATTTTGTTCTGTCTATTTTTCTGTTTTTCTGTGCATTTTTCTATTTTTTGTGCTTTTCTATTTTTTTCTGTGTTTTCCTAGTTTTTTTCATAATTTATTCTATAGATATATATATATATATCTGTTTTTATATTTTTTTTCTGTTTATTTGCCTGCTTTTTTAAATCTTTTTTTTTTGTCGAGGCTTGATTCTTGAAACTAAGTACAATTGAACCCGTTGTCTGCTTTGAGGGGACAACAAAGATCATTTTTTGTTCCAATCTTTCCCACAATTGATCTTGAAATGATTACAATATTATCATTCATCAGATGGTCAGTTTTTCATCCCAAAAATTAATTTGTGAGCATGTGTGCCACATGGAGTCAAAACCTAACCACATAGCAGCATTGCGATTTGTGAAGTTAGTGAGGCTTCATATTTCATAATTAATATTTGCCCTCTATTTAATCAAATTTTTCTATGTCTGTTTAATTAGTTGAATTTTTTTCTTCCTCTAGAAAAAATATATGAATTAAAAAATAGTAAATATATATATATTAATGATTAATAAATAAAAATAAAATTATTAATATTTTTTAAATAACTATAAATTGTCTCGCTATAGCCTCGTCATGACATGGCGAGCCTCTTCGCCATGACCTCGCGACAACGCCTTAACTACCTTGTTTAAGACTCGTTAGTAAAGTAATAAAACTCATTAGAATTATTAATGTTAGTAAAGGCATGTCAGTAAGACCCATTTATATGGCCAAGTAGTGATATTAATGATCCACAAATTAATTAGGGCCCATATAGAAAGTTCTAATTTGGATTAGACTTTAAATAGAAAACCTTATGGTATTTTAAAAATAGAGATTAGGTTTAATTTACAGAATTTTTATATAACTTTTATAACCATAAAAACCTTGGAGAAAAAGAGAAATTCTAGAGAAAAATGAGAACTAGAAGAGAAACCCTAGAGTTTCAATTAAAAGGCTTATGACGCGACAGGATTTCGAATTAGAGCTTCAAATTGGATCAAGGAGAGAAGTTACGTCAATTTATCGTGACAAACTAGAGGTAAGGAGATATCATATTAAGATTAATTGGAAACGTAGATAACATAAATAAAATAGTTAGTAGGGATCAATTCATTTAATGAATATTTTTCATCTTAAATTGTTTAGTTTTGATATTTAATCGCGGGTTTTCGATGGTACACAGGGTTACGTGATTGATCACGAAATTCTGTGCATAAACCAGAATTCCATAATCCTGAATCTTTCCAGAATTCCATAATTTGTCCAAAATTTCAGAATCTGTCCAGGATGAAAGTAATGAATTTCAATTCAAATGTTGACTATGTTTAATCATCATGCTTAAATGTTTATTTATGTTCATCCTTTTTTTTATTGCTTAGAATCCATGCAACCTAGAATGTTTGAGTTACACAACATGAAACAAGTAGGAATCGATAGAGATTTCATGTTCATGATATGTTAAGCCTAAGCAAGTGAAAGAATTATTGCATGATTGATTGATTTTCAATTTTTTTATGCATTTACATTCATGGCATCCATAAAAGTGAAAAGGTACATTTATGACATGACACATGAAAATAAAGTATTTCTATAATTATGATAGAATTATAATGGGCTTTTATGCTAAAGGAATTAACATGAATAAGAATGACAATTAAGAAAAGTTATACATCCATGCATTAATGATTAGACTAAAGAGATAGGAAAAGATATTTACTTTTAAGCTTACTGCTTAACTGAAGAAAAGTTATGTGAAGGATAACGTAGATCTTAATCAAAGGATAAGAGAAGATTAGGATAATGATTAAGAAATAGATAACCAAGTCCATTATGCATGCCAATTCATGAGCATTAAATGCACAATTCAAATAACCACACATGAAACTAAGGTAGAGACCCAAGCCACAATTTTTATTTAGATTTAATGTTATATTTCAGTTTCATTTTGTTGCTTTACTCATCATTTATGTCACATGTTATATCACTGATATTTATTGATTTTATGAGTTGGTTTGAGTTATGGACCTTTTCTATTAGCCTCATCATGTCTGGTTCATATCGGTTTACTTGGTAAACTGACCCATTGTTTGTGATTCCAAGGAGTACAGCTATACATGGAGTGGATGGTGTAGATGTGTCATTGATTGATGAAAATCCATATTTGAGTGAAGGACATGAAGCTTAGTTGATTAGGTTTTTCTTTATGCACTAGAAAGGACTTTAAGCCTTTCATTTCAGATTCTCTATTTTATATGTGGACAGATTTATATTAATGGTTGAACTATGGCTTGATATTAATATTAATTCCAATCATTAAGTAGTTAAACTTATGGTAATTCATGATCTATATGTTACCTTCGTATATGGTTAGTTAATTATTTATGTCATTGTGATTAGTCAAATTGTTGGAAGGAAATTTATGTGTGCACTTTCAATAGTTATTTTTCCGTTGCGTTTATAAGCGGATTTATATAGATTAATTGACATAATTATGATCATGGATATGTGATGTCTCCAAGTGAGCGCAATGATCTAATGTGTGAATTTGGGACGTCACACAATGCCTCAGATATATAAACTAGCATAGTTTCTCATTTTATACTTCCGCTCATGTTATATGCACACTTTTTCCATGTTGCACACACATGCAATTTTCCCTACATATTTATTTGCATTGGTGGATGTATGAGCTGCTGAGCGGGATTATTACATGTTTGGGTCATACATGATTATTTCTCACACCCTTCTCTTTAGGTGGCCAGACAAGATAGACAGTAGAGATGGTGGATTTTGGGTACACGGTGACGTCGTTGTTGATGATCAGGCGATGGATGGAGGAGATGATTCTTTAAGCCATAAGCTTGTGGGAATATTATGGATTTATATTTTCGGACATTTAGTTGATTAAATTTATTATTGATAGATTTTCATTAATGTCATTAGCTTTAGCTATTTCTATTTCTTGGACATCAAGAATTGTAGACCGAACTTAATGTAATTAGTGAAAAAATTTTAATTTTTGTTGTATGAATAAATTTTTTAAAGTTATTTAATTGTTCGTGAAATCTCT
Organism: Chloranthus sessilifolius; assembly: GCA_021018995.1. NCBI lineage: Eukaryota > Viridiplantae > Streptophyta > Magnoliopsida > Chloranthales > Chloranthaceae > Chloranthus > Chloranthus sessilifolius. Next base: position 109,091,008 of record CM037595.1, read on the forward strand.
GACACTGATGTGTAACTAGCCAATTAATATGCATTTCTGTGAATGAAACAGTGAAAATCCCTTAACCTATTACAAAAAGTGGAAAGAAGATACCTTGTGAAACCCTAAGGGACTCGATTAGTCCCACATCGACCTTGTTGGGTGGTTTTGGAATAGAACAATTGAATGATAAGAGGTGTGTTTAGGGCTGTGTATTTTTTGGACGGAACCAACCAAACCGGACCAAACCGCCGGGTTTGGTCCGGTTTGGACGGGTACCGGTTTTGTTTGGTTTGGAAAAAAGGAAAACCGAAAAGTTTGGTTTGGTTTTGATTCCAAGCCTCCCCAAGCCGAAACTGACCGAACCGAATGTAGTTTGTAAGCGTATATATATATATATATATATATATATATATAGGCGGAGGTTTTGATTAATTTTAAAGGGCATTTAAGTAAAATGCATATATTTATATAAAACCCTACCCTTTAGCCTATTCCTAAATCCTAAAGCGGTAAAGTAGAACTTAGGAAAACCGGTTGAGAAAATTTTGATGTGCAAGTAGAACTTATAGGAAAACAGAAACCGACCGAACCAAACCTAATTGGGTTGGTTTGGTTTAAGAGTTGGACATTTGGTTAGGTTTGAAAATCTAGAAACCGATTAGGACCGGTTTGGTTTTGGACAAAAACCGACCAAACTGACCCGATTACACCCTTAGGTGTGTTATAAGACCATGGTCCTTGAGATTTTGAGCGGTTAGCGCTCTGTACTCACCTTGCAAATATTGGACAGGGCTAAGATGTAGTAACTTCTCTTCATTTTAAATGTTAGATAGGGGCATTGAAGAGAATCATGCATGATTATAACTGCGGTTGGTGCTCAAGTATGGACACCATTAAATTAAAAGATTTAAAGTTTTACTTTATAATTCACCAAAACTGTTATACCCAAACAATTACTTCTAAGACCTACCACTAACATTGCATTCATGATGTGAGTCACTTGCATTTAGTGGTGGAGCAGCAAATAACAGGGGTGAAGGGTTGGCCCTCCAAAAAAATAAAAATTTAAAGAGGAGGCACTTTGGGTCATGCACCTGGGATCCCCGTATGAGGTGGAACACCCCCCCCCCCTCCCCCGGGGTTTCTTTGTTTAAAAATTTTAAATACCTCTCTCTCTCTCTCTAGACCCTAAACACTAATGAATGAAGCACTTGGGTCATCATCCTCTTCAAAGTGCTAGGGGCATTAGAAAGTTCAAACGACATGATCAAATGAAGTTAAATCATTGTCATGCCAAATGGGCAGCCTATTTACAAGTTAAGCACTCCTATTGAGGGTTAAGCAGTCCCTCCCTCCCTCCAGACCCTAAACACTAATGAATGAAGCACTTGGGTCATCATCCTCATCAAAGTGCTAGGGGCGTTAGAAAGTTCAAACGACATGATCAAATGAAGTTAAATCATTGTCATGCCAAATGGGCAGCCTATTTACAAGTTAAGCACTCCTATTGAGGGTTAAGCAGTCCCTCCCTCCCTCCAGACCCTAAACACTAATGAATGAAGCACTTGGGTCATCATCCTCATCAAAGTGCTAGGGGCGTTAGAAAGTTCAAACGACATGATCAAATGAAGTTAAATCATTGTCATGCCAAATGGGCAGCCTATTTACAAGTTAAGCACTCCTATTGAGAAACAAATCGGGAATTCAAAACGGTGCAGTCGATACACTAAGTAGGATTCGAATGGTTCATAAACCGAGCAGCCTATTCACCAAGTAGACCTTGACGAGGAGATAGACAAAGAACTGACGCCAAAGAATAAAGACCAAATTTGGCACGTGGTTGCTATCAAAGCCATGACGACATGAAAAGGAGAACATCGACAATACTTAATCAAGGGATCGGGAGGCCAGAAATGGAGAATACTTGGATTACAGAATCTGAGTTTAGAAAGTTGAACAAAAACTTGTTTGAGATGTACGTGAAGGCCAACTCGATGGAGCCTCTGACCCGGGAGGATGATGTAGAGCATTAGACAGGATCAACAATTAAAGAGCTATTAAAGAAGATGTTTAAGTTACCGAGTGGACCTATTAGCTACTCGAAACTCTTAGTCTAAGCATTGATGTTGCTCCTTCTCTTAGTGACAGGGACGCCACATACATGGACATCAGATTTTGACCACATCAGTTTTACCGGCGTCGAAGCGCGCTATCACAGCGCCGCAGCGCGCCACCGCTGACGACTTCAAACGGGATTTTTTTATTTTTTTTATTGTTATGCGAAAACTGCCTTTTGGTGTTTTATTAGTTTTAGAATTCTTTTATTTTCGAATTTAATTATTGGTGGCCTATATATAGAGGCTTGTAAACACTTTTTAGTTAGTTGATTGAATATTTGAATGCATTATTGCTTGAGTATTCTTTGCCTGAGATGGGTTTGGTGTGAGACGAAGGGAGTCATTCCCATCTATTATCTTTGATCTTCTATTATCTTTGCAATGTATTTTCTCTGTTTTCTCGTATAATCCATTACCCATATTGAATCCATAATCCAAAACCCAAAACCTATTTCTATCAAAAACCCTAATTTTCATACGAGCCATCAAACCTAACAAATTCTACAACCCTAGTTCGAACTCGTGAATCTACATCGGTTCGAAGACGAGCGCCTAAGCCTGGAAAAGCTAGAGTCCTATCTCTAGGCCCGATCTCTCCTCAAATCTAACGGGACTTGCGTAACGGATTGGACACCCTATTCGAATCTCGCAAAATTTACCTACCAAAATTCTATGAACCCGAAGGTATCGTGATAGTTTTGAGATTAATTTTATTTAATTTCGGTAAATCGCATTAAAAATCATATTCACGCATTTTAGGGTTCCCGTCCCGCGTCAGTTTTGGTATCAGAGCCCTAGGTTTTCTAGGTTAGGGCACCTTTGCTTGTCATATTTATTTTATTGCATTATTTTTCCTTTTGAGTCCATATTACATTCCATATTAGAACCCTCGTAGACCTTTGAGATCACCATGGCTTCGAATGAGGTTCTCGATACTCTTAGAGCTATGAGAGAAGAATTTGGTACAATTAATGTGCGTCTAAATACCATAGAGCAGGCCCAAACATTCCTAGGAATCGGTAATGATAGATTGCGTGATCGAATCAACCAATTAGAAGCGGATGATAAACTCCATTCTCCACGCCAAGAGCGTGAAGGTCCGCACTTTGAACTCAATGGTCGTCAAGGTAGTCGGAATCAAAATCGTACGAATCCTCGTAGAGATGACTACGACCCCGAAGTGCAACTCCTTAAAAATGTCAGACTTGAGATTCCAACTTTCGATGGAAGAATGGGCCCTACCGTCTTCCTCGATTGCCTTTCCGACATGGACCAACACTTTGATTGGTATGCCATGAATGACCACCGTTGCGTCAGGCTTACTAAAATGAAATTAGTTGGTCAAACTCGACTTTTCTGGCTCAATGTCGAACGCATCAGAGTGAATGTGGGTTGTCCTCCCATTACCCGTTGGGAGGACATGAAGGAACGACTTACTGAGAAGTATGTTCCTTTATTATACCACCAATGCCTCCTCGATAGTGCCAAAATTTACACCAACGTGGGATGCCCGTTACCAATTACATTGCCAAATTCGAAGAATTCATGATGAGGGGCAAAGTATCGGAAGACCGTGAAATTACTCTCTAGATTCTGCACCAGATTGCGACTTGATTTGCAAAAAGAATTGATTTCTCACCCTGTGGAAACTCTTGAAAGATGTTATGTCGTTGTGCAAGATCTTGAACGATATTTAAAAACTATGGTGATGAAGAGAACCGAGCTACTATATAGTAGTCAACGATCCGGTGAGGGACGATTTAATCCTCCTCCCAAGCCTACACAACCTGTCCCTACCAATACGAGATTTGAAAAGGAAAAATGTATAGTCGGAAAATTCTTAAGGGGTAGCTCTTCAATAAAGTGCTATAAATGTCATGGGATGGGACACTTTGCCACCCAATGCCCTACAAAAGACCCCCAAAGGACTCTCTTCGTTGAGGGGGAGGAGGATATTGGTGAGTTAGTGGTTGAAGTATGTGAGCCGGATAGCACACCCAGTGAAAAGGAGGGCGACGCTATGGCCATGCTTTAGTTGTGAGGTGTGCCCTTACACAACCTCAACGGGATGAGAAGGATGACTGGCGAAGGAAGAACATCTTCCAAACCTTTGCCATATTTGGTGAAAAGAGTTATAAGGTCATCGTGGATAGCAGTAGTTGCACCAATGTAGTGTCAACTCATGTCGTACGCCGCTTAGGGATTACACCCGAAGCCCACCCGAGACCCCATAAGGTCGCATGGGTCGACTCTTCATCCATTTTCGTGTCGAAAAGGTGTCGTGTACCGATTCAGTTAGGTTATTATTCGGACACCTTATGGTGTGATGTGGTGCCGATGGATGTGGGCCATATAATTTTGGGAATGTCGTGGCTCTACGACATGGACGTGACCCTTTTTGGTCGATCAAACATATGCACGTTCATGCATAAGGGCAAAAATATTACATTACACCCTTTGCCTCCCAAAACACCATCGACCGACAAAGTCGAAAAAAAGGGCGAGTCTTCTAAAGCCATTAATATTGTGAGCCCTATTGAGTTCGAGAAAGCATCGGTAGATGAGAGTGTGGAGTACGTAGTCGTCACCGTTGAGAGTATTCCCGAGTCAGTGAGCGAGTGTCCCAAGGAGGTTGAGCCGATCCTGAAAGAGTTTACAGATGTCTTCCTTGAAGACTTACCAAACAAACTCCCTCCCCTGCGTGATATCCAACGCGCAATAGACTTGGTTCCCGGATCTACCTCACCGAACCTGCCCCACTATAGGTTGAATTCGATTGAGCACACCGAGTTAACTCGGCAAGTCAATGAGCTCCTTCAGAAGGGGTTCATCCAAGAGAGCATGAGCCCATGTGCCGTTCCTACCTTACTTACTCCTAAGAAAGATGGTATGTAGCGCAAGTGTGTAGATAGCTATGCAATCAATAAGATTACGGTTAAGTATCGATTTCCCATACCAAGGCTCGATGACACGCTCAATATGATGGTTGGTGCCACTATCTTTTCAAAGATAGACCTTAAGAGCGGCTACTATTAAGTTCGCATCCGCCCCGTGAAGAGTGGAAAACCGCCTTTAAGACTAAGGATGGTCATTATGAGTGGATGGTCATATGATTTGGGCTTTCTAACACCCCGAGGACTTTCATGCGACTTATGACCCAAGTGTTGAGGCCATTTCAAGGCAAATTCCTTATTGTTTATTTCGATGACATTATGATCTATACTCATGACAAGGATCAACATTTGAACCACCTTAGGTTAGTGTGAAACCCTCAAGGACGAGAAGTTGTTTGCAAATCTCAAGAAGTGCACCTTCATGCAACATTCCGTTGTCTTCTTGGGATTCATTATCTCGGCTGATGGAATAGGCGCGAACCACGAAAAGGTTAAAGCCATTGTGGAGTGGCCCGAACCTAAGAACATACACGATGTTCGCAGCTTCCATGGTTTGGCTACTTTTTATCGTCCCTTCATTAGAAGTTTTAGCACGATCATGGCCCCAATCACAGATTGCATGAAAAAGGGGAACTTTGAATGGAGCAAAGCGGCGACAAAAGCCTTTACTGAGATCAAACAACGGATGAGTAGTGCACCCGTCATGCGATTGCCGGACTTTTCCAAAGTCGTTAAAGTCACATGCAACGCATCGGGTGTAGGCATACGAGGAGTGCTTAGCCAAGAGGGTCACCCAGTGGCCTATTTTAGTGAAAAACTTAACGAGGCAAAGCAAAAATACTCCACCTATGACAAGGAGTTCTATGCGGTCGTTCGATCTCCTTGGTATTGGAAACATTATCTTAGACCGCAGGAATTTGTGTTGTTCTCTGATCATAAAGCCTTACGCTCTCTTGCTTCACAGAAAAAGTTGAACCCAAGGCATGCGAAATGGGTCGAGTACCTTCAAGGGTTCACATTTGTGTTAAAGCATAAGGCTGGTGTCGAAAATAGGGCTGCTGATGCGCTTAGTCGTCGGGTTGTGACGCTGCACTCCATGAGCATCGAGGTCGTCGGGTTCGAACGACTAAAGGATGAGTACCACGATTGCCCAGATTTTGGGGTAGAGTACACTGCTCACCTTAGTGACCCGACCAGCACACGCTCCTCATACACCATCTAGGATGGGTACTTATTTAAAGGCAATCACCTTTGCTTCCCTCGCACTTCATTGCGTGACTTTCCCATTTGGGAGTTACATGCAGGTGGGATGGCCGGGCATTTCGAGGGTAATAAAACTGTTGCGCTCGTAGAGGATAAGTTCTTTTGGCCTAGCCTAATGAGAGATGTCGCCCGAGTTATTTAACATTGTCGTACATGCCAAGTGTCAAAGCAAACTAAACAAAAAATCGGCTTATACACCTCGTTACTCGTGCCACACACACCGTGGCAAGACCTCTCAATGGACTTCGTGCTTGGACTTCCCAAAACTCAAAGGAAGCACGATTCCATTTTTGTCCTAGTGGACCGATTTTCCAAGATGGCCCACTTCATTCCTTGTTCCAAAACCTCTGATGCCTCTCATATTGCTAAATAATTTTTCGCAGAGGCAGTACGTCAACATGGGTTGCCCAAAACCTTTGTGTCTGATAGGGATGTTCACGCGGGACAACGACCCTAAAATGCGGAATATGATTTTTATGCAGATTTTATCGAAATTAATGAAATTAAATCAAGTTTAATCGCAAAGTTATCTTTGATACCTTTAGGGTTTTGCAAAATTTTTTATGGGCAGATCACAGATCGAGAAAGTGGGCTAGGGTTTTTGGGAAAGCAAGGAAACAATTAGGCTAAGGTTTTACAAAGCAATCACAGATCGAGAAATAGCAAATAGAATAGAGAAGATAACAATGGCTTTGGGAATTACTCCCTTGGCCTCACACCAAACCCATCTCAGGCAAAGATTACTCAAGCATAAAAGCATTCAAATAATCAATCAACTAACTAAAAGGTGTTTACAATCCTCTATATATAGGCCACCAATAATTAAGTTCGAAATAAAATAGTTCTAATACTAATAAAACACAAAAAATGGAAGTTTCGAATAAAATCCCATCAGAAATCGTGTTGTAGCTCGCTCGAGCGGGGATTATCATCGCTCGCGCGACTTTAAAGTCGTCTCAGTAGCTCGCGCGCGAGGATTATCATCGCTCGTGGTAGATGTAAATCAGATCAGGGTTCAATCGGCGAACCTCATTCTCGTGAATCCAAGTGTTTTCGGACTCCGGTTTGCCGACCCATTTAACCAAGTACTATTGGAATCCCCCGTCATGTGTAGAGATGACATGATCGTTGATTATAATCTTTATTTCATCTGCTCTCTGTCTGCTTGGAGAAGGAAGTGGTAGAGGTTGCAAGGTTGGGTTGGGGCTGGGACTAGACGATGGCTGGAGTGGATTTTCAGGAGGTGGGGTGAACCCAAATAAGGAACCAAGTCCTCCACGTTGAACGTTGAACTAATCCCCATACCTAGAGGAAGCTCGAGCACGTATGCATTAGGACAGCTCTTAGCCAAAATTATAAAAGGACCAGCGCCTCGAGATTGGAACTACTTTGCAGATCCTGATGGGAACTGCTCAGGCCTAACCCGGACCATCACATAATCACCCACGTGAAATTCTTTAGAACGCTTGTGAGCATCTGCAGATAATTTATATTGACTGTTGCTTGAATTAATTTTCTGTTTAATTTCGGCATGCAAGCAATGAATATGTTGGGCAAATGCATCGACTGACTCTGACACTATGGGATGCAGACATTGGGATCAAATCTAATGGGGTCCTAGGCCTACGACCATATACCACCTCAAAAGGACTAATGCCTATGGACCAATTGACAGAATTATTATAGGCAAACTCAGTTGTAGGTAAGATGGTATCCCAAGTCCTAACATGATCACCGACAAGACTACGAAGGAGATTCCCAAGCCTCCTATTGGTGCTTTCGATTTGGCCATCCGTTTGAGGGTGGTAAGTTGTTGAGAATTGGAGCAATGTGCCCATCATGTGCCAAAGGGTCTTCCAAAAATAACTAGTGAATTTAACATCCCTATCAAACACAATGGTCTTGGGCAACCAATGAAGACGCACTACCTCCGCGAAAAATAATTTAGCAATATGAGATGCGTCGGAGGTTTTGTAATAAGAAATGAAGTGGGCCATTTTGAAAAATCGGTCCACTACGACATAGATGGAGTCGTGCTTTCTAGGGTTCATAGGAAGTCTAAGCACAAAATCCATAGAGAGGTCTTGCCACGGTGTGTGTGGCACGGGTAACAGGGTGTACAAGCCGGTATGTTGTTTGGTTTGTTTTAACACTTGGCAAGTACGACAATGCTTAACGACCCGGGCGACATCTCTCATTAGGCTAGGCAAAAATAGCCTATCCTCTATGAGCGCAACAGTTTTATTACGCTCGAAATGTCCTGTCATCCCTCCAGCATATAACTCCCAAATGAGAAAGTCACGCAATGAAGTGCGAGAGATGCAAAGGCGATTGCCTTTGAACAAGTACCTATCCTGGATGGTGTACACGGAGTGTGTGCCGGTCGGGTTACTAAGGAGAGTAGTGTAATCAACCTTAAAATCTGAGCACCCGGGGTACTCATCCTTTAACTTTTCGAACCAGACCACCTCGGTGCTCATTGTGCGCAAAGTCACCACTCGCCAACTAAGTGCATCAGCGGCCCTATTTTCAGCACCAGCCTTATGCTTTAACACAAATGTGAACCATTGAAGGTGCTCAATCCACTTCGCGTGCCTTGGGTTCAACTTCTTCTGTGAAGCAAGAAAGCGTAAGGTTTCATGGTCGGAGAACAGCACAAATTCATGCGGTCTAAGGTAATGTTTCCAATACCAGAGAGGTCGGACGACCACATAGAACACCTTGTCATAGGTGGAGTATTTTTGCTTCGCCTCGTTAAATTTTTCACTAAAATAGGCCACGGGTGACCCTCATGGCTAAACTCTCCTCCTATGCCTACACCCAATGCGTCGCATGTGACTTCAAAGACTTTGGAAAAGTTTGGTAATCGCATAACGGGTGCACTACTCATTCGTTATTTGATCTCAGCAAAGGCTTTTGTCGCCGCTTTGCCCCATTTAAAGTCCCCTTTTTTTCATGCAATCTGTAATTGGAGCCATAATGATGCTAAAGCTTCTGATGAAGCGACAATAGAAAGTAGCCAAGCCATGGAAGCCGTGGATATTGTGTATGTTCTTAGGTTCGGGCCAGTCCACAATGGCTTTAACCTTTTCGGGGCCCACAACCATTCCATCAGCCGAGATAATAAATCCCAAGAAAACAACATATCGTTGCATGAAGGTGCATTTCTTGAGATTTGCAAACAACCTCTCGCCCTTAAGGGTTCCACAAACCAGCCTTAGGTGGGTCAAGTATTGTTCCTTGTCATGACTGTAGATCAGGATGTCATAAAAATAAACAATAAGGAATTTGCCTAGAAATGACCTCAACACTTTGGTCATGAGTAGCATGAAAGTACTCGGGGGGTTAGAAAGCCCAAATAGCATGACCATCCACTCATAAAGACCATCCTTAGTCTTAAAGGCGGTTTTCCACTCATCACAGAGGCGGATGCGAACTTGATGGTAACCACTCTTAAGGTCTATCTTTGAAAAGATAGTGTCACCAACCATCATATCGAGCATATCATCGAGCCTTAGTATGGGAAACCGATACTTAACCCTAATCTTATTGATCGCACGGCTATCCACACACATGCGCCACGTACCATCTTTCTTAGGAGTGAGTAGGGTAGGTGACGCGGGACAACGGCCCTAAAATGCAGAATATGAATTTTATGCAAAATTTGCCAAAATTAATGAAATTAAATCAAGTTTAATCGCCAAATTAGCTTTAATACCTTAGGGTTTGCAGAATTATGATGGGTACATCACACAAGATCCAGATAGGGTCCAGTTCGATGCGCAAGTACTTTAGAGTCGAGGCAAGATCGGCCTAGAGATTGTACTCTAGCTTTTCAAGGATTAGGCGCTCGTCTTCGGTTCGATGTAGATTCACGGATTCCAAATCGGGTTGTAAAAGGAAATTAGGGTCTATAAAAGGCTTATGACTTTAGATTGGTTTGTGGTTTTGGAAAGGGCATTGGCTTTGTGTGGTTTAGGGTTTCAAATAATCAATCAACTCCCTTAATTACATTGTTTAAAGACCTTATATAGGAGGTCTCACAATAAAATAAAACCCTAAAACGAATATTAAATAAAGACAATTAAACCCATAAAGTTTAAGGATCGAAATTAGAAGTTTAAAACGACTAAAACTACTCGGCGCAATTTTGATCAATCAAAATTGAAAATCGTTCGATCGAAATGTAATTTCATTCGATCAAAATTTTCGATTGCAATTTCAATCGCAATTTCGATAGATCGAAATTGAAAATCTTTCGATCGAAATTTTCGTTCCATCGAAATTGAAAATCGTTCGATCAAAATTCTCAAATACGTAAAATATCGCCGTTGACATTTCGATTGATCGAATTTTAATTTTGATCAATCGAAAATTTTCGATCGATCGAAATTCTATTTCGATCAATATTTTTTCTGTGCTCCTTCAATTTCCAAAATTTCATCTTTTGCCTATTCGCCTAGTTTTGATTTCCATAACGTTGCTTCTTCCAACGCTGAAAATCTATTGTGGCCCCAAATCCAAGGCTCCTGAACATGCGTTCCCCGTCAGTAGGTACGGCACACGAGCTCATGCTCTCTTGGATGAACCCCTTTTGAAGGAGCTCATTGACTTGTCGAGTTAACTCAGTGTGCTCAAACGGATTCAACCTATAATGGGGCAGGTTCGGTAAGGTAGATCCGGGAACCAAGTCTATGGCGTGTTGGATATCACGCAGAGGGAGTTCGTTTGGTAAGCCTTCAGGGAAGACATCCGTAAACTCTGTTTGGTGAGTCTAATTCGGGTGCACTCTCAACAGTGACAACTACGTACACCACACTCTCATCTAACGATGCTTTCTCGAACTCAGAAAGACTCACAATATTAACGGCTTTACAAGATTCACCCTTCGTTTCGACGGTGTTGGTTGATGGTGTTTCAAGAGGCAAAGGGTGTAAAGTAATCTTTTTGCCCTTATGCATGAACGTGCATATGTTTGATCGACCAGAAAGAGTCACGTCCATGTCATAGAGCCACAGCCTTCCCAAAATGATATAGCCCACATCCATCAGCACCACATCACACCAAAAGATGTCCGAATAAGAACCTAACTGAATCGGTACACGACACCTTTTCGACACGAGAATGGATGAAGAATTGACCCATGCGACTATATAAGGTCTCGGGTGGGCTTCAGGTGTAAGCCCTAAGCAGCATACTGCATGAGTTGATATTACGTTAGTACAACTACCGCTATCCACGATGACCCTACAATTCCTTTCACCAAATATGGCAAAGGTGTGGAAGATGTTCTCCCTTCGCCAGTCATCCTCTTCATCCTGTTGAGGCTGTGCAAGGGCACACCTCACAACTAAAGCATGACCAATAGCATCACCCTCCTCATCAATGGGTGTGCCAACCGGTTCAATTACTTCCTCTTCAACCACTACCTCATCATCATCCTCTCCCTCAATGAAAAGAGTCCTTTGAGGTTCTTTCGTAGGGCATTGGGCGGCAAAGTGTCCCATCCCATGACATTTATAGCACTTTACTTAAGAATTAACCCTTGAGGATTCTCCGGCTACACCTTTTTCCCATTCAAACCTCGAATTGGTAGGGGCGGGTTGTATAGGTTTGGGAGGAGGATTAAATCATCCCTCACCGGATCGTTGACCGCTATATTGTGACTCGGTCCTCTTCACCACCGTAGTTTGTCAAGTATCGTCCAAGATCTTTCACAACGGCATAGCAACTTTCAAGAGTTTCCACGGGGTGAGAAATCAACTATTTTTGCAAATCAAGTCGCAATCCAGTGCGGAATCTAGAGAAAGTGATTTCAAGGTCTTCCGATACTTTTGCCCTCATCATGAACTCTTCGAATTTGGCAATGTAATCGGTCACGAGCATACCACCTTGGCGCAAATTTTGCCATTGGTCGAGGAGGCGTTGGTGGTATGATAAAGGAACATACTTCTCAGCAAGTCGTTCCTTCATGTCATCCCAACGGGTAATGGGAGGACAACCCGCATTTACCCTAATGCGCTCGACATTGAGCCAGAAAAGCCGAGCTTGACCAACCAATTTCATCTTAGCGAGTCTAAAGCAACGATCGTCATTCATGTCAGAAAGTCAATCGAGGAAGACGGTAGGGTCCATTCTACCATCAAAAGTCGGAATCTCAACTCGGACGTTCTTAAGGAGTTGAACTTCGAGGTCATAGTCATCTCTACGATGATCCCTACGATTCTGGTTGTCTTGGCGACCATTACATTCAAAGTGAGGAAACTCACGCTCTTGGTGTTGATTTTCCATCCCACCCATCGCTTCCAATTGGTTGATTCGATCACGTAATCTATCATTACCAATTCCTAGGGATGTTTGGGCTTGCTCTATGGTATTCAGACCTGCATTAATAGCACCCAATTCCTCTCGCATAGCTCTAAGAGTATTAAGAACCTCATCCGAAGCCATAGTAATCACAAAGTCTACTAAGGTTCTAATATGGAATGCAATATGGACTCAAAAAGGAAAAACAATGCAATAAAATAAATATGACAAGTAAAAAATGCCCTAACCTAGAAAACCTAGGGCTCTGATACCAAAACTGACGCGGGACAACGACCCTAAAATGCGGAATATGATTTTTATGCAGATTTTGCCGAAATTAATGAAATTAAATCAAATTTACTCGCAAAGTTATCTTTGATACCTTTAGGGTTTTACGAAATTTTTTATGGGTAGATCACACGCGATCCAGGTAGGGTCCAATCCGATGCGCAAGTACTTTTCGAGTCGATGCGAGATCGGCCTAGAGATAGAACTCTAGCTTTTTCCAGGCTTAGGCTCGCCTTCGGTCAGATGTAGATTCACGGATTCCAAGTTGGGTTGTGAAAGGGATTTGCAGTTTGCAATAGGCTTATGGTTTTTGAATCGGTTTATGGTTTGGAACCAGTGTTGGCTATGTTTGAATTAGGGTTTCAAAAGGGTTTAGGGTTTTTGGGAAAGCAAGGAAACAATTAAGCTAAGGTTTTAGAAAGCAATCACAGATCGAGAAATAACAAATAGAATAGAGAAGATAACAATGACTTTGGGAATCACTCCCTTGGCCTCACACCAAACCCATCTCAGGCAAAGATTACTCAAGCATAAAAGCATTCAAATAATCAATCAACTAACTAAAAGGTGTTTACAAGCCTCTATATATAGGCCACCAATAATTAAGTTCGAAATAAAAGAGTTCTAATACTAATAAAACACAAAAAAGGAAAGCTTCCCATAAAATCCTGCCTGAAGTCGTGTCGTAGCCCGCTGGAGTGAGGATTATCATCGCTCGCGCAACCTTAAGTGATCGTTCGCGCGACTTTAAAGTCGTCTCCGTAGCTCGCACGCGAGGATTATCATCACTCGCGCGACATCAAGGGCTCGCTCGCGCGAGGGCTCTCTGCGACATTGTTCTCCTGGCTGTTTGTGTCTGTTTCTCCTATGAGGCTACGGTACTCAGGCTTCCTCTACGCTTCTTCCGACGCCGATAAAAACGATGTGTTTCAAATCCAATGTCCATGTATGTGGCGTCCCCGTCAGATGTTAAATTCACTAGCTATTTTTGGAAGACCCTTTGGCACATGATGGGCACATTGCTCCAATTTTCAACGGCTTATCACCCTCAAATGGATGGCCAAACCGAAAGCACCAATAGGAGCCTTGGGAATCTCCTTCGTAGTCTTGTCGGTGATCATGTTAGGACCTGGGATACTATTTTACCCACAGCTGAGTTTGCCTACAATAATTCTATCAATAAGTCCATAGGCATGAGTCCTTTTGAGGTAGTACATGGTCATAGGCCTAGGATCCCATTAGATTTGATCCCCATGTCCGAATCCCATAGAGTGTCAGAGTCTGCCGATGCATTTGCACAACACATTCATAGCTTGCATGCCGAAATTAAACAAAAGATTAATTCAAGCAATAGTCAATATAAATTATCTGCAAATGCTCACAGGCGTTTTAAAGAATTTAATGTGGGTGATTATGTGATGGTTTAGGTTAGGCCTGAGCGATTCTCATCAGGATTCGCAAAGAAGCTCCAATCCCAAGGCGCTGGACCTTTTAGAATTTTGGCTAAGAGTGATCCTAATGCATACATGCTTGAGCTTCCTCCTAGTATGGGGGTTAGTTCAACGTTCAATGTGGAGGACTTGGTTCCTTACTTGGGTTTCAACCCACCTCCTGAAAACCCACTCCAGCCACCTCATAGCCCCAACCCCAACCCAACCCTGCAGTCCGTACCTCTTCCATCCCTAAGCCGACAGAGAAAAGATGAGATCGAGGATATAATAAATGATCATGTCGTTTCCACACAAGATGGGGGATTTCAGAAGTACTTGGTTAAATGGGTCGGAAAACCGGAGTCCGAAAACACTTGAATCCACGAGAATGAGATTCGCCGATTAAACCCCGATTTGATTGACATCTACCACAAGCGCGTTTCATCGGTGATGAAACTTATTTGGTCCGTGGGAATTGATGGGGACGCCACATATATGGACATCGGATTTGGACCACATCAGTTTTTCTGGCGTGGGAAGAAGCGTAAAAAAAGCCCGAATACTGTAGCCTCAAAGGAGAAAAGGACAAACCGCCAGGAGAACAACGCCCGCTAGGTATGATTGCCACCACAAGACGCTGTACCTGAAAGCGTTGAAACGCCGAGGCACCATCCTGACGCCATCAGATGACCACCGCATGACGCATTGTGATCGTCGCGATGATACCGATATGCCATGACACCGCATGACTTCATACGGGATTTTTTTATTTTTTTATTGTTATGCGAAAACTGTCTTTTAGTGTTTTATTAGTATTAGGATTCTTTTATTTTCGGATTTAATTATTGGTGACCTATATATAGAGGCTTGTAAACACTTTTTAGTTAGTTGATTGAATATTTGAATGCATTATTGCTTGAGTATTCTTTGCCTGAGATTGGTTTGGTGTGAGACCAAGGGAGTGATTCTCATCTATTATCTTTGATCTTCTATTATCTTTGCAATATATTTTCTCTGTTTCCTCTGATAATCCATTACCCATATTGAAACCATAATCCAAAACCTATTTCCATCAAAAACCCTAGTTTTCATATGAGCCATCAAACCTAACAAATTCTACAACCCTAGTTCGAACTCGTGAATCTACATCGGATCGAAGATGAGCGTCTAAGCCTAGAAAAGTTAGAGTCCTATCTCTAGGCCCAATCCTGCCTCAAATCTAACAGGACTTGCGCATCGAAATGGACACCCTATTCGGATCTCGCGTGATTTATCTATCGAAATTCTACGAACCCAAAGGTATCATGATAGTTTTGAGATTACTCTTGAATTAATTTTATTTAATTTCGGCAAATCGCATTAAAAATCATATACACGCATTTTAGGGTTCCCGTCCCGCATCACTTAGTCTATAAATTCATCTGAATTCATTGAAATTTAGATACCACATTCTGAGATTAAACCTACTACTCAAAACTTCCATGACAGGGAGTTGCAATTGATCTGATCCAGAAATTGAAACGTCCGAGATTATTTCTCTGCTATTAAACATAATTAATTTTCTCAGCTGTGACTGCATTCTCTAATCAGTGCTTTGGGCTGGTCAAGACACAATAAACTCGAGGTAATGATAGGTCTTTATTTACGTTAACTCAGCTGCTTGGTCTAATTAATTTCCTGCGCCATATTTTCATCTATCAAGAATTTTGTGGGCTGTAGTCTGTATAACTTCTCTTGTGCATCTAGTATCTGTATATGTTTGGGTATGTGAGTGTACATCAAGCAGGAGCTGACGGTCCGTATTTGTACAAGTTGAACTCTCAACTGTCTGAGGAACAAGGGCAGGCTTTAAAAAATGGGTATCAGAGATGGTATCGGCAAGCCACCACTCTTAGATATTGGATATCCATTCTTATTGACTAATACTAAGGGATAACAAATTCCGTTTACTAATTGATAAGAACCGATACTTGAATGTATTAATCAATACCGATAAGTATCAACCAAAGCTAAGGGTGACACAAGACAAAACCCTAAACAACGTGAATGCGATGAATTAATTACTTGCCGAATTTGATTTAAATTAACTTGAACAGTAAACTTGAAAATAATGTAGTTACCATAGGGCTCCATCGTTTCCCATACGAAAGATCACATCTGGCTTTAGGAAAGGGTCCAGTCTTTGTGCTAGATCCGTTAGAGTTGCGGTGCAGATCGGTCCTAGAGGTACAACTTTAGGTTTTCCATATTAGGGCACTTACTCGTGGTTCAATAGTGGGATCTCAAGTTCTTCTATGGTTTATGGGATCGGGTGTTTGGAGATTTAATGGTTGAAATAGGGATTTGTGAGATGAGTTCGAATCAATGGTTCCAATGGGGTTAGGATTTATGATTTTAGGGATTTGGAAAAGGTGACGGCTGGATTTAAGGTTTATGGGATCACACAAAGTTGATAGAAAATAAAAATAAAGAGGTAGATAAAGGATAGATTTTGGGCCTCACACCCTTGGCTTCACACCAAACCCTTCTCGGGAAACGAAGATTCACTCTCCGAATATGCTCATCTCAAGCAAGGAAGCAAAAGGCTCTTTTCATTCATCAAAAAACTAATTAAAAGTCTTTACAAGCCTCTATATATATAGACCACCAATAATAATTCGAAATAATAAAGTTCTAAAAGAAATAAAAGACTAAAAGGTAACTTTTCGCAACAAAAACAAAAAAAAAATTGAAAATCCTGTCACGACGTCCACGGACGTCCGTAGTGCACCACGGATGTCCGTCTCAAAAAAAACAGTGAAGGCTCAAAATCACGGATGTCCGTCACTTTTCACCGACGTCCATCATTGTTCATCAGATGTCTGTCACTTTTCACCGACGTCCATCACTGTTCATCACAGATGTCCGTGACACTGTTCACATTTTTTTCCCTTAACGCCTGGTTTTGATTACTGCCCGCTTCTTAAATGTCCGTGGTACATTTTCGTCTGGTCGCATCCAAATGTCTACAATGTTTATGTATTGTCGATACATATCAATCGCGTCAACAAGTATCAGTTGATATTTATTGATACCATAAGGCATTCCGAGATCAAAAACCAATGTCAGTATCATGGTTCGAAGTTTCGAACAAAACTGATACTTATCGTCTTACACGTATTGATTTCGGACATCACCTGGTCAACATATTGAACGTATCCGCCCATGTATATTTGTATGTATCGACCAATACATACCAATGTATCGTCCAAAACTGATACAAATCGTCCAATACGTATCGATTTTGGAGCTGGCCGATACGTACCAAAAAACCAAGATTTTGAACCTTGGTTATTGTCAGTCGATACCTTATAGCAGGGTCAAATATCACAATTTGGAGCAGCCATCAACTTACTCCTTGCTATGTTGAAAAGAGGATCACCTCTTATATGAGAAATCCCATTGGATGGGACAGTCAACATGGCTACCTCACACAGTCTTAGCAACCGCAAAGTACTGAAGATTTGGCATCTAACATGGGCAAGTAGGCCATGTAATCGGGATGTGTTCCTGCCAATGTTGAATGTCCCTCCGTAAGAGCTCATCTCTTTTGAACAGTGTTACCTTGGCACTTCGACTTTTGGGATTTTTGTCATGCCAACACTTGGTGGCACTTCGGCACTCCTTAACACAGCACAATACTTCTATACATGAAAATACCACATCATACCATCAAAATATTCATCATTTTCACACGGTAAAAGGAACCTTTGTTATATTATAAAAAATTTGTGTAAAGTTTAGTAAGATCCAAAATGAAAAGCTTCGGTCCTTGAAAATAATTTGCACAATGTAGTATACTTTTAGTAAGGTTCATCACATACATTATGTATCTTTCCATTACATATCTCAATTGGCTCTAAGATTTCCCTTTTTCTCTTTATGTTCTATTTTTTCTTAATTTATTTTTCTAAAGGCCATGCGTAGTAGAATCTTTAGCAATTGGCGTGCCAAACATCTATGACACATTGACACTTGGCACCCATGGCACGTATCTAAGTAACACTACTCTGGAAAACTACTATTATCTTGTACATGTGACACTTTCTGTCCTGCCCTAGCTGTTGTAGTAGTCTACCACAAAGGGAGGCATTAATTATCTTGTCAAAACTTGAGATTTAGTTTATTGTCTGGTACATGTCACATTTCCTTTCACATTCGTACTATAGAGATGATTTACAGAGAAAATAAAGCATTAAAATCATGTCAAATCAAAGGACTCAGATCTATTAGCCTCAGTAACTAATGACACGTGTTTAAGGGATCTTTTTTCCTAATGATGATGGTTTAACTAAGGAAGCCTTGCAGGGAATCCCACATGTCATAGTGGTTTATAGTAATTTATGCCTTTATTAAACATATGTGACCCCCTGACGGGGACGCCACATACATGGACATTGGATTCGGACAGCATCGTTTCTACCGGCGTAGAAAGAAGCAGCGTAATGGAAGTTAGAGCTAGGGAAAGAAGAAAACTTTCGAGAATTGAAGGAGCACACGAAAATTCGACCGATCGACGTCACATTTCAATCGATCGAAATTTTCGATCGATCAAAGTCCTATTTCGATCAATCAAATTTGGTCAATAGAAATAATACGTTCTAGAGTGATATTTTAATCGATCGAATCATATAATCGAGCGACGAAAATTTTCAATCGATCGAAAATTATATTCGATCGATCGAATGTCGACAGCGATATTCATAGATACATGAATTTCGATCGATCGATTTTAAATTTCGATCAATCGAAATCGCGCCGAGTTGTTTAGTCGTTTTAGAAGTCTAAACTCGAACTTTTGTGTTAAGGCTTTAATTGTCTTTTATTTAATATTCGTTTTAGGGTTTTCTTTTATTGTAAGACCTCCTATATAAGGTCATTAAAAAGAACATTACAGTTAGTTGATTGATTATTTGAATGCTTTTATGCTTGACTAATCTTTGCCTGACATAGGTTTGGTGTGAGGCCAAGGGAGTGATTTCCAAAGCCATTGTTATCTTCTCTATTCTATTTGCTATTTCTCGATCTGTGTTTGCTTCCCTAAGGGCTCGTTCGAGAGCTAAGATCTGAGTAGAATCTAAGTTTCAACTCAGAAAGGTTACAAATTCTAAGATTTTCCGAGTGAATTTGTTGTTCGAGAGATGTGGTGGGTCCCACTATTTTCTGCGATTTTCTGAGTGATAGCGACCCCCCTTCGTCCGAGTAAATTGCTCAGACTCTTCTCAGAATCTGAGTTGAGCGTTATAACCTTGCTTGGGGATATACACAATATATATCTCTATATATATCTGAATTGAGCGTTATCTATATATATATATATATATATATATATATATATATATATATATATATAATATAACATATAACTGTTGTACAACAGCTTTTGAAAAGGCAACCGGTCTTACAAAAGCTTTATGCTTTGGGAGCCATTACTTGTACACGGCCAGATATTCTTTGCACCGAATTTTAAAGAAAGACTTCCAAGATTTGTAACCTTTGGTAAGCGTAAATATCATCTCAACCGTCTGATTTGAAGGTCATGATTTAAAGATAATGATTGAACAAGATTAGCATGAAATATAATCTTTATCATGTGATTAAATAGAGTCAAAGGCTATTCCCTGACTCAATAGTTGACTATAATAGATCATATGATAAATATCATTTTTTTTTCTCCAAACTTATACACGGGAGATCTATAGATTATGAACTTCAAATCAAGCAGATCAGATTAAGTTTTAACATATCACATGTCCCTAAAATAGCAAGTCTTTGTTTAAATTTAGTGCAATGGCCAACACCTCCAAGTGCAAGAAATGGCTCCCTTATGTTTATTTATTTATATATATATTAGAGTACCTTTAAATTCACCCACCATATCTTTGAGTTCACCCACGCGAAAACACATCGACTGCATTGAATCAGATGATGGAGATTGCTTATCGTCCCAATATTTCACGTGATCGATCTTTAGATCATGGGTGTACCATCAGACGATCGGGTTTTTATTTCATATAGTACACGCTCATAAAAGTGACCGAAAAAAGACTCCGTCAAATATGTTCCCCCCCATCTCAATTGGTTGCCTGTAAATTTTGAGAGAAATCTGAGTGCAGCAGATAAACCGATGATTAGATCACGTTTTTACGGTCATAGAATAATCTCTGATTGAATCGATTCTGAGAATTTTCTGATAGGAACTTAAAAACAAAGGATTCTGAGTTTTATAAGAATCTGTCAGGAATCTGAGTAACTTAAGAACGCATATGGGAAAAATTAGGAATCTGAGTCTGCTAAGAATCTGTCAGGAATTTGAGTGGGAAGAATCTGAGTTTTTTCTGAGAAAAACCAAGAAACACCTGAACGAGGCCTAAACCTTAGCCTAATTGTTGCCTTTCAATCCCGAAACCTAAACCTTTTGAATCCATAAATCCAACAAAACCATAAGCCATTTCAAAACCATAAACCCATCCGAAAATCATAAGCCTTTTCCAAACCATAAGCCGATCCGAAAACCATAAGCCTATTGCAAACCGCAAATCCCTTTCACAACCCAATTTGGAATTCATGAATCTACATCGGACTGAAGACGAGCGCCTAAGCCTGGAAAAGCTAGAGTCCTATCTCTAGGTCGATCTCGCCACAACTCTAAACGTAATTGCGCATTAGATTGGACCCTATCTGGATCTCGTGTGATCTACCCATCAAAATTCTACAAACCCTAAAGGTATCAGAGATAATTTTGCGATTAAACTTGAATTAATTTAATTAATTTCGGCAAAATCTGCATCAAATCATATTCATGCATTTTAGGGTCATTGTCCCGAGTCAGATTTGGTATCAGAGCCCTAGGTTTTCTAGATTAGGGCATCCTTGCTTGTCATATTTATTTTATTGCATTGTCTTCTTTTGTGAGTCCATATTGCATTCTATATTAGAACCCAAATAGACCTTGTGATCACCATGGCTTCGGATGAGGGTCTTAATACTCTTAGAGCTATGGGAGAAGAATTGGGTGCAATTAATGCACGTTTAAATACCATAGAGCAAGCCCAAACATCTCTAGGAGTTGGTAATGATAGATTACTTGATCGAATCAACCAACTGGAAGCGATGGGTGGGCTGAAAAATCAACACCAAGAGCGTGAGAGGCCTCACTCTGAACGTAATGGTCGCCTAGACGACAACCGGAACCGTAGGGATCATCGTATAGATGACTATGACCCCGAAATTCAACTCCATAAGAATGTCCGAGCTGCGATTCCGACTTTCGATGGAAGAATGGACCCTACCATCTTCCTCAATTGGCTTTCCGACAAGGACCAACACTTTGATTGGTATACCATGAATGACGACCGTTGCGTTAGACTCGCTAAAATGAAGTTGGTTGGTCAAGCTCGGCTTTTCTGGCTCAATGTTGAGCGCATTAGGGTGAACACGGGTTGTCCTCCCATTAACCGTTGGGATGACATGAAGGAACGACTTACTGAGAAGTGTGTTCCTTTATCATACCACCAAAGCCTCCTCGATCAGTGGCAAAATTTACGTCAAGGTGGTATGCCCGTGACCGATTACATTGCCAAATTTGAAGAGTTCATGATGAGGGCAAAAGTATCGGAAAACCCTGAAATCACTCTCTAGATTCCGCACCGGATTGCGACTTGAATTGCAAAAAGAGTTGATTTCTCGCCCAGTAGAAACTCTTGCAAGATGTTATGCCGTTGTGCAAGATCTTGAACGGTACTTGAAAACTACGGTGATGAAGAGGACCGAGCCACAATATAGCTGTCAACAATCCGGTGAGGGACGATTTAATCCTCCTCCCAAACCTACACAATCAGCCCCTACCAATTCGAGGTTTGAAAAGGGAAAAGGTGTAGTTGGAGACTCCTCAAGGGTTAATGCTCAAGTAAAGTGCTATAAATGTCATGGGATGGGATACTTTGCCGCCCAATGCCCTACGAAAGAACCCCAAAGGACTCTCTTCATTGAGGGAGACGAGGATGATGATGAGGTAGTGATTGAAGAAGAAGTAATTGAACCAGTTAGCACACCCAGCGATGAGGAGGGTGATGCTATTGGTCATACTTTAGTTGTCAGGTGTGCCCATTCACAGCCTCAACGGGATGAAAAGGATGACTGGCGAAGGGAGAACATCTTCCACACCTATGCCAAATTTCGTGAAAAGAATTGTAGGGTCATCTTGGATAGCGGTAGTTGTACTAACGTAATATCCATTCATGCAGTACGCCGCTTAGGACTTACACCTGAAGCCCATCGAAACCTTATAAAGTCGCATGGGTCAATTCTTCATCCATTCCCCTGTCGAAAAGGCATCATGTACCAACTCAATTAGGCACTTATTCGGACCCCTTATGGTGCGATGTGCTGCCGATGGATGTGGGCCATATGATTTTGGGAAGGTCGTGGCTCTACGACATGGACGTGACTCCTTCGGGTCGATCAAACATATGCACGTTCATGCATAAGGGAAAAAAGATCACTTTACACCCTTTGCATCCCAAAACACCATCGACCAACACCGTCGAAAATAAGGGCGAGTCTTCTAAATCCATTAATATTGTGAGCCCTTCTGAGTTCGAGAAAGCTTCGATAGAAGAAAGTGTGGTGTACGTAGTTGTCACCGTAAAAAGTGCTCCCGAGTCGGTGAGCGAGTGTCCCAACGAGGTTGAACTGATTTTAAAAGAGTTTACGGATGTCTTCCCTAAAGGCTTACCAAATGATCTCCCTCCCCTGCGTGATATCCAACACACAATAGACTTGGTTCCCGAATCTACCCTACCGAACCTGCCCCACTATAGGTTGAATCCGGTTGAGCACATTGAGTTGACTCGGCAAGTCAATGAGCTCCTTCAGAAGGGGTTCATCCAGGAGAGTCTGAGCCCGTGTGCCGTACCTGCCCTACTCACTCCTAAGCAAGATGGTACGTCGCGCATGTGTGTGGATAGCCGTGCAATTAATAAGATTACGGTTTAAGTATTGGTTTCCCATACCAAGGCTCGATGATATGCATGACATGATGGTTGGTGCCACTATCTTTTCAAAGATAGACCTTAAGAGTGGCTACCATCAAGTCCGCATCCGCCCCGGTGATGAGTGAAAAACCGCCTTTAAGACTAAAGATGGTCTTTATGAGTGGATGGTCATGCCATTCGGGCTTTCTAACGCCCCGAGTACTTTCATGCTACTCATGACCCAAGTGTTGAGGTTGTTTCTAGGTAAATTCCTTATTGTTTATTTCGAAGACATCTTGATCTATAGTCATGACAAGGATCAATACTTGAACCACATTAGGCGGGTTTGTGAAACCCTAAAGGGCAAGAAGTTGTTTGCCAATCCCAAGAAATGTACCTTCATGCAGCGTTCTGTTGTTTTCTTAGGATTTATTATCTCGGCCAATGGAATGGTCGCGGACCCCGAAAAGGTTAGAGACATTGTGGAGTGGCCCGAGCCTAAGAACATACACAATGTCCGCAGCTTCCATGGCTTGGCTACTTTCTATCGTCGCTTCATCAGAAGCTTTAGCACCATTATGGCCCCAATTACTGATTGCATGAAAAAAGGGGACTTTATATGGGGCAAAGCGACGACAAAAACCTTTGCTGAGATCAAACAACGAATGAGTAGTGCACCCGTCATGCGATTGCTGGACTTTTTCAAAGACTTTAAAGTCGCATGCGACGCATTGGGCGTAGGCATAGGAGGAGTGCTTAGCCAAGAGGGTCACCCCGTGGCCCATTTTAGTGAAAAATTTAACGAGGCGAAGCAAAATTACTCAACCTATGACAAAGAGTTCTATGCGGTCGTCCGATCTCTTTGGTATTGGAAACATTACCTTAGACCGCAGGAATTTGTTCTGTTCTCTGACCATGAAGCCTTACGCTTTCTTGCTGCACAGAAGAAGTTGAACCCAAGGCACGCAAAGTGGGTTGAGTACATTCAAGGGTTCACTTTCGTGTTAGAGTATAAGGCCGGTGCTGAAAATAGGGCCCCTGATGCACTTAGTCGGCGAGTAGTGACTTTGCGCACAATGAGCACCGAGGTCGTCAGGTTTGAAAAGCTAAAGGATGAGTACCCCGAGTGGCCAGATTTCCGGATTGAGTACACTACACTCCTTAGTAACCCGAGCAGCACACACTCCGTGTACACCATCTAGGATGGGTACTTGTTTAAAGGCAATCGCCTTTGCATCCCTCGCACTTCGTTGCGTAACTTTCTCATTTGAGAGTTACATGCTGGAGGGATGGCCGGACATTTCGGGCGTAATAAAATTGTTGCACTCGTAAAGGATAGGTTCTTTTGGCCTAGCCTAATGAGAGATGTCGCTCGGGTTATCAAACATTGTCTTACTTGCCAAGTGTCAAAACAGACTAAACAAAATACCAGCTTGTACACTCCTTTATCCGTGCCACACATAACATGGCAAGACCTCTCTATGGATTTCGTGCTTGGACTTCCTAAGACCCCTAGGAAGCACGATTCCATTTTTGTCGTAGTTGACCGCTTTTCCAAGATGGCCCACTTCATTCCTTGTTCCAAGACCTCCGACGCATCTCATATTGCTAAATTATTTGTCGCGGAGGTAGTACGTCTTCATGGGTTCCCCAAAACCATTGTGCCTGATAGGGATGTTAAATTCACTAGTTATTTTTGGAAGACCCTTTGGCACATGATGGGCACATTGCTCCAATTCTCAACAGCTTACCACCCTCAAACGGATGGCCAAACAGAAAGCACCAATACGAGCCTTGGGAATCTCCTTCGTAGTCTTGTCGGTGATCATGTTAGGACCTGGGATACCATCTTACCCACAGCTGAGTTTGCCTATAATAATTCTGTCAATAGGTCCATAGGCATGAGTCCTTTTGAGGTAGTACATGGTCATAGGCCTAGGTCCCCATTAGACTTGATCCCCATGTCAGCATCACATAGAGTGTCAGTGTCTGCCGATGCATTTGCATAATACATTCATAGCTTGCATGCAGAAATTAAACGGAAAATTAATTCAAGCAACAATCAATATAAATTATCTGCAGATGTTCACAGGCGTTCTAAAGAATTTCACGTGGGTGATTATGTGATGGTCCGGGTTAGACCTGAGCAGTTCCCATCGGGATCCGCAAAGAAGCTCCAATCTCGAGGCGCTGGGCCTTTTAGAATTTTGGCTAAGAGTGGTCCTAATGCATACGTGCTTGAGCTTCCTCCGGGCACGAGGGTTAGTTCAACGTTCAATGTGGAGGACTTGGTTCCATATTTGGGTTTCACCCCACCTCCTGAAAACCCACTCCAACCACCTCCTATCTCAGCCCCAATCCAACCTTGCAACTTATACCTCTTCCTTCCCCACACAGACAGAGATTAGATGAGATAAAGGATATAATCAATGATCATGTCGTCTCTACACATGGCAGGGGATTCCATAAGTACTTAGGTTAAATGGGTCGGCAAACAGGAGTCCGAAAACACTTGGATCTATGAAAATGAAGTTCGCCGCTTGAACCTCGACCTGCAAGACATCTACCACGAGCGTGTTTCATCGATGATGAAATATTTTTGGTCCAGGATAATTGACGGGACGCCACATACATGGACACTGGATTCAGACCGCATCGTTTCTACCGCGTAGAAAGAAGCAGCGTAATGGAAGTCAGAGCTAGGGAAAGAAGAAAACTTTGGAGAATTGAAGGAGCACAGGAAAATTCGACCGATCGAAGTCACATTTCGATCAATCGAAATTTTTGATCAATCAAAGTCCTATTTCGATCAATCGAATTTGGTCGATAGAAATACTACGTTCTAGAGTGATATTTCGATCAATCAAATCATATAATCGATCGATCGAAAGTTAAATTCGATCGATTGAATGTCGACGGCGATATTCGTAGATACATGAATTTCGATCGATCGAATTTCAATTTCGATCGATCGAATTTCAATTTCAATCGCACGATGAACACTGACGGACGTCCGTGATTTTGCCCCTTCACTGTCCGTAGGTCACGGACGCCCGTGGACGTCGTGACGAGATTCCGAAATTTGAGTTTTTTTTTTGCGAAAACTTGCCTTTTTGTGTTTTATTTCTATTAGAACTCTTTATTTCGAATTTTAATTATTGGTGGCCTATATATAGAGGCTTGTAAAGACTTTTTAATTAGTTATTGAATATTTTGAATGCTTTTATGCTTGAATATTCTTTGCCTGAGATGGGTTTGGTGTGAGGCCAAGGGAGTGATTCCCAAAAGCCATTGTTATTTTCTCTATTATCTATCACTGTCTTCTTTGGATTTTTGCCTTATTGATCCCTGCTTGTTTCTCCTACATCTTAACCTATTGATTTCTTGATCCCTAAAATCATAAATCCCTTTCAAAATCCCAAATCAAACAGAGCCTAAAACCCTTTTCTAAGTCATAAATCAAACCATAAGCCCATTACAAAATCATACACCTATTTCCAAAGCCCTAGTTAGAGCCTGCGAATCTACATCGGATCGAAGACGAACGCCCATGCCTGAAAAAAGCAAGAGTTCTATCTCTAGGCCGATCTCGCCTCAAATCTAAAAGTACTTGCGCATCAGACTGGACCCTACCTGGATCTCGTGTGATCTACTCATCAAAATTCTCCAACCCTAAGGTATCTTAAGATAGTTTTGTGATTAAACTTGAATTACTTTATTTAATTTCGGCCAAATTGCATAAAAAAATCATATTCCGCATTTTAGGGTTATCGTCCCGCGTCAATTTGCCTTCAAATAAGGAAGTAGGCCCCATGAATAATGCCATGTTCAGGCATGCCTGGAAGTAATAATGACTACATTTAACCGGATGCAATGCCCACATAATGTGGTGAAGTCTCTTCATCAGGTAACACAGTGTGTCAAGGCTATTTAATGGCCCCATTAAACGAAAGCCGCTAAGGGCTATGCACTGAATGCTTAGTCCCTTAAATCGTGGCAGTATCCTATCATGTCAAAAGCTGACCCATACAACCAGACTGTTTATAAGAGATTTCCCCAGCATGAGCCTAGCCAGTTCCCACCCCTACATGAGCTCGAAAATATAAAATTTCTTTTTAAAGTTCTGCGGTTTCATAGGCTTTTCAAGGGAGTCTCTCTTATCCCAAATGGGGTATATGACAATTTAGGGCCAAGTCCCTTAATCCTTTGTGGATAACACTGTGTCAAGGCCATTTAATTGCACAATGCATGTCTTTATTGCATATTAAGCCCTAACATAGAACTGAAACATGGTGATCAACTGAAAAGTCAATTCCTCTCAGCTGCTAAAGCTGATGTCAAAGTTCAGACATCAGCACATGATCATATGTTAGTATTTCACGCAACTGATGGATCAAATCAAGTGGGTAGTTTCCACACTGCTCATGTTAGACTTCCCATAAAACAATCCTTTATTTCTAACAAAACATAAGAAGACAGAATCTAGAAGCAAAAATGCTGCAATGGTACAGGCCTAAAGTACTTCAAGATAGAATAAACTTACAGATCTGAGGTCATTATCTTCATTCAACAACTTTCCGCTATCAACATCCACAACTGCACGTTGTTCAAGAAGATATTTCTACAGGCCAAAAGGTCACATCAGTAACTAAAGAGAGTCCAGAGGTAATCAGACTCTAAGTGTAACATTCTGAACTCAAAAGTATTGTAGTAATTTTGAAACACATGCACACACCACATACACGGATGGGGGGACTACAACCCTGTGAGATTTCCAAAACAGGGAAACCTACAATTACATGCTACATTCAACATCTAAATGTGTAACCCTACGAGGTTCACTGGTTACAACACACACACACACACACACATATATATATATCATTTTGACAAGAGAGGACCACCCATATTGTATTATATAGTTGCATCGGTGCAAGCAGGCATGTGCCACAGCAATGAGGCGCAAAGCATGGCCCAAAACAAAAGAATGTAGAATATAATACTTTGCTCCATCATGTCTATTGAACCACAAGAGGCATAACTCATCTCTTAAAATGACATCATGTCCACCTCAACTTGAAACATCCCAGCATGATTAAGCTGATGATAGAATTGCTTCTGAGAGTCTCTGATCAATTTTGCAGTAGAGAATTGGCTCAGATTGAGCACAATGATTAAATGTGTGTAGCAAGCTTGTCAAAATGCCCAAAGTTGCTTGCAATACTAGGACTTACAGCATAAGCTCGTCAGTACACCTAGGCAATTCTATTTAGTGGTCCCCAATGCACCTAGGGAATCTCCTAATGACTGATTACCTTGGAATTTAGAGCCAGCAATGCAAACAACAGTTTTGAAATAATAGTCCTTATCTGACGCGGGACGGTAACCCTAAAATGCGTGAATATGATTTTGTCGAAATTAAATAAGTTAATTCAAGTTTAATCGCAAAATTATCTTAAATACCTTAGGGTTTGAAGAATTTCGATGGGCAGATCACATGAGATCCAGCTAGGGTCTAGTCCGATGCGCAAGTACTGTTAGATTTGAGGCGGGATCGGGCCTAGAGATAGAACTCTAGCTTTTCCAAGCTTGGGCGTTCGTCTTCGATCCGATGTAGGTTCACGGTTTCGAACTAGGGTTGCGGAATTAGTTTCGTAATAGGCTAATGGTCTGGTTTAGGTTTATGGTTTAGAAAAGGGTTTTGGCTCTGATTAATTTAGCGTTCAAGAGGGGTTTAGGATTTTGGGATTGAAATCAATAGATTGAGATTTAGAAAGCAAGCAGGGATCAATAAGGTAAAAGATTCAAAGAAGACAGTGATAGATAATAAAAAAGATAACAATAGCTTTTGGGAATCACTCCCTTGGCATCACACCAAACTCATCTCAAGCAGAGAATACTCAAGCATAAAAGCATTCAAATATTCAATCATCTAATTAAAAGTCTTTACAAGCCTCTATATATATAGGCCACTAATGTAAAACTCGAAATAACGAATTCTAATACTAATAAAACACTAAAAAGGATAATTTTCGCAAAAATTAGAAGTTCCGACGAGACGCCCACGGACGTCTGTAGTGCCCCATGGACGTCCGTGACCTACGGACAGTGACGGGGCAAAATCACGGGCGTCTGATATTGTTCATCACAGATGTCCATGACACTGTTCACAGGCACTGTTCATCAAAATTTTATTTTTTTTTTATTTTTTTTCTTTGAAGCTGAAATTCTGTTGCGGTTCAACTTTAATGCTCTCGATCTTGACGTTCCCCGTCATTATCACATCAACTTTGTTTTCAGTAAGGGAATTTATTGCGCCTTATTTGTGACCAACCCTCTAGTAACATCAACTCATTTTTGGCAATCTCAAATGGAGCATTCATTCCATCATTTTTGTTGAACCATTATTGCAACTGAATTTGACAATTCTATCTTTTTTTCGAGTGATGAAATTTAATTACCATAAGTGAAAATAAACTGAAAGGATAGAAACTCATGCCCAACTTTCTGGACAAAACAATGAGGTTTTGAACTTTCCATTGAACATGCGAGTAGATGATTTTGTGCCATTATATGATCATTATACCATTTATTGCCTAGCATAGTCACAAAAATCTCCGACTTTTCAAAAATAGCGGAAAAAGTTTGCGACTTGCAATCATCCCAACTTTATCGCCGATTAATCGGCCAAGTCGCAACTCGGCCAAGTTATTGGTGATGTTTGTGATGTGGTCCGATTTTTTTCCTTTTTTTCATTTATACTAAAGGGAAAAATTACCTTTCGGTTTTGTACTATTTGGTTCATAAAAAACTTTAGGTTATTTTGTACTATTCTGTTCATTGAAATAATTACTTTCAACTAGAAATATATCGTGATATACTATTTATATTTTGTTGAATTTTTTATTTTCTCTGATTTTTTTCGACTTTTACTGACTTTTACCGATTTTTCCCAACTTAGACCCTTGCCGATTTATTATCGACTCCCAACTTTGGGACTATGCCGCCTAGCATGGGGAGTTGCGTACTGTCTATGACCCAGAAGTAGTGCTAGCATTCACTCTTGAGGATTATGAACGCCAACGTAACAACAAGTTTCCGTTCTATTTTTTTCAAATTACCATGCTGAAAAGGTTTTAATATCATTTGTATCATTTAAGCAGCACTGTATTATGCCATATGAGAGGTCATTTAGACTTCTCCAACCATGGTTGATATGTAACAGCCGAGATTTTCGCTTATTTAGATCTTAATTAATTACTTTAAATTGTGATTATGATTTTGTTTGATTGATTTGATATACTTAATTAGTTCTTGCATATATACATAATGTCCAATTTATTTAATAATGACTCATGATAATAAATTAATCTAATTAATAGACCTCAAAAGCCTTTAAATATAAGTTAGTAATAATTGAGGTGTGTTTAGTAATGTTTAATGGACCTTTAAAATATGTTAGTAAATTAACTAAAGACCCAATAACTAATTAAAGACCCATTAACTAATTAAAGACACAATAAGTAATTAAAGGCCCATAGAATTACTTAAGACCCATGTAGGAAATTAAAAATAGAGTTAGATCTTAAATAGAAAATCCTAAAGTATTATAAATATAGGTATTAGGTTTAATTTACAGAATTTACAGAATTTACAGAACTTTTGAGAACCCTAGTGTTAGAGAGAGAAGAGAGAAAATTCTAAAGGAGAACTATAAGAGAAACCCTAGAGTTTTTTGTTTGAATGCTTAGAAGAACGCGAGAGGAGCTTACGACACGACCAAATTTGGGATTAGAGTTTCGGATTGGATCAAGGGAGAGGAGTTACGTCAATTTTACGTGAAGACTAGAGGTATGGAAAAATAATGTAGAGATTAATCGAAAATGTAGATAACACAAAAATAAAATAGGAATTAGAGTTTATTTCATTTAATGAATATTCTACATGTTAGATTATTAAAAAATTTATGCTTAATTGTGGGTTTTCAATGGTACACGGAGTTACGTGATTGATCACGAAATTCTGTGCGTAAACCAGAATCCAAAATCTGTCCAGAATTCCATAATCTGTTCAGAATTCCAGAATCTGTCCAGAAATTCTAAAAACTTTCAAGAATCCAGAATCAGCATGTATACATTTTATTAATATAGAAGAATGGGATTTCAAACCTGAGGTAGTAAATTTGCTGCTGAAGTTATGACTACTGAAATTGATTGTTCCTATAAGCACCAAGAGACAACATGAAAAAATTTAGCACTAACAGACAATTCTCCAACTTACAGACAAATGTTGCTAGAGCTTCAAGGAATTCAATACATAGAATAAAAGAGCACCTAAATAATGAATTGTGTAAATTACTTCTATAACTTATAATAGCAAAAGAAATGTTATACATATATAAGAAAACACCATCAATCAAATTACAAAAACTGAATGTCAAGGATTGGCAAGCATAATAGCAATAAGATTTATGTACGTACCAATGTGAATTGCACATAAAGAGACCATCCAGAGATATGGGTAATTTGTCCATTATTTAAAATGTATATCTTTTACTAGAAGGGAAAGATAAAAAATGAAATAAAATTATACAAACTACCTGAGAAATAGCCCAAAATAAGTCAAAAAGTAGAAATAGACAAGCTTATTTTCGTTAAGCATAAACTGTAACCACAACTTGGGGAGTGTGTCAATCGATCGATCGATTGAGGTCAGAGGGTTATGAACTTTTGGCAAATTACTTTTCTCAGTTGATCGATCAATTGTAGAATGAGATTTCGAGCGATTTATAACTTTATAAATCGATCAATCAATTCTAGAATCGATCGATCGATTTGTCGCGTAAGTCAATCCGCCAAAAGATAGAATTTTTTTTTTTTAGCAAACTTGTCTCTTTTAGCGTTTATTTGTTTATGGTTTTCTTCTTTCGTGGCCTACTATATAAGGTCCTTACTTTGTAAAGGATTGATGATTATTAATGAATGAAAATTGAGAGCTTGCCTTTGTGCAAACCGTAAAAGACTTGTGATAAGTTTTCAATCAAAAGAGTGAATCTTTCAAAACCTGATAAGTGAATCTTCATTTCTCGTGCAACTTGGTGCGAAGCTGACGTACAGCCTTGGTGTGAAGCCTCGGAACCCTCTTTGGAGCGAATCTGAAGATCTTCTATCATGTTATTCATTTATTCTTTTATTTTACTTTTCTTTAATTGAAGACTAAGAACCCTAAACCCATATCATACGAGATTTATGCTATTTCTGGGTTAGGGTGCGACCCATCCCTCATCATATTCAAGGGACAGTGCAGCAACATAGAGCAGCCAAAGAAGTAAATGTTTTGACAACAAAAATTGAGGGAAGGATATTCTAGTCAACTAGGAAAAGTTCCAAGGGTATTTGGATCAGCATAAAAAATTGATATTATAGTAATTTAGGTTTTTCATATGGATAGAGGAAAAGGTGATATCATCACAGAAAGAAGCTTGGGTATATATAATCAACAGAGATTTATTTCTTACTCTATGAACGAGTTTTGATATCATATCTAGGGTAAACAACACTTTGCGCCCTTGGGTAAGTTGACTCCTACGATCATAAGCACAAGAGAAAAAATTAGCATAGTGAAGGAGAAAATCACCAAAAGAAAGTAAAGAAAAATCTTCAAATAAGACAACATAAAGCTTCATATGAATCATCATATGTGATAAACCAAAAAATATAATAATATTTCCTGTTTGGGAAAGTAAGACATAAAAACTTTATAGCATCTACTGATGTGGGCAAGAAACCAGAAAATAACATCCTAAATAAATGAAATATATATATATAAATAAATAGCATGAATCTAATCAGAAGATAGTTGCAGCATTAAACAGCAACGTTCTTTAAATGAACAGCTTCCATAATTTGGTTCCAGGCTACACTACTATGCTAAGGCACCATGCAGAATAGGGACATAAGGGCACCATGCAGAGTTGTTTTTGGGACCAAAGCACGGTTATGTGGTACCATTCACGAGCCATCTCCCACAGATAAGAAATATGTTGATTGGAGGTTTGATAACATGACAGTGATGACGTGGTTACTGCATTCAATGAAGCCATCTGTTAGTTGCTCTTTTATATATGCTACCTCGTCTAGAAAACTGTGCCTATGTAACGACCGAGACTTTCATGCATTATTAGACCGAAAAGTTTTGCTTAGATTTGTGATTGTGAGTAGTTAGATTGATTTGATGCACCTCATTAGTTGTTAAACATGAATATAATGTTTAATTTATTTAATAATGACCTATGATAATTAATCTAATTAATAGACCTTAAAAGTCATTTAAATATATGTTTTAGTAATAATTGGGGTGCGTCTAGTAATGTTTAATGAACCTTTAAAATATATTAGTAAATTAATTAAAGACCCATTTAATTAAAGACTCAATAAGTAATTAAAGACCCAAGATAAGGCCATTGGGTCTTCACTTAACACCAAGAGAGACTTAGAGATAGAGAAGGAGTAGGACATGGAGCCCATTATAATAATAACAAAAGGGATGTGGGTTATTCACACGCACCTTAAAAACAAGAAAGAAAGAAAAATGAGAATGAAAAGCAGAAAGAGACAAGGAAAAGAGATTCAAAAGGAAAAGAGATTGAACAGGAAGAGATTGAGGTAAATTTTATATTTGTTAATATCAAAAATCAAGATCATGATTTTAAAAAGAAAAGGCTTTTTCCTTTGTTTCTTAAATTATCCAAAATTTATTAGATTTTTAAGATTATCAATAACTCTTTCAAATCTTTGTTAAAAGTTTTAAAATAACCATTTCAAATCTTTAAGATACCTTTAAGAATACCACTTTTAATAATTTTAAGGTTTGCAACTTTATCTTTTAGGTTTTTTTTTTAAATAAGGCTTTTTCAAGAGACTTTCAAGATTTTGAGAAGACTTTTCAAGATAGGACAGAGAAAAGTGAATGATAGAAACTAGGACAGAGGAGTATTAATAATTCCAATACCCTTGAAGAAGACTTTTTAAAAGGCTTTTTCAAGAATTCCTTTCAAGACAAGAATTTAGGAGTTTTTTTAGAATCTTTATTTTAAGGCTCTTTTAGAATCATTTTTTAAGGCATTTTTTAAAAGAATCTTTTTAAGAACTTTTTTAAGTAATTCTAATTTTTCATTATCAAGTAGGCATCTTCAAAATTTATTAAAGCCCTTCAAGAAGTGGAGAATACAAATCAAGAAAAGGAAGAAAATCAAGAAACCATGAGGTATGGAAAAATCATAGGCTTTTTAATGTTAGGAATAAGTATCATGCTAAGATAAGGTTAATTCCTTTTCAAATGCTGTAAGAGCATGTTTATTTTATTTTATCATCATATGCCGTAATGATTAATTATAGAATCACATGAATTATACTATTGGTCCTTAGCAATTTCACATGTTATTTACTATGCTTATGTCATGTCACTCTCATATGAAAGTTATGTCAACGTTCATATCACTTAGTTGATTCCTACAATGTAAATTTAATAAATTTGACACCATGATGATAGACCATGCCATGGACTAATAAAGTGGAATATTGCATGACGTTTTTACCAAGGTTGTTTTTGCATGATATTTATTGTACATCTCATAGCATATGAAAGTGGTAAGATTCATGATTCTCACAAGACTAAACCATGATACCATGAATAAATTAGGCGCCATGAATGTTATGAGTAGATTTACGTCTACTATTTAAAGTGAATAATATGATACGGTGAAAAAAAATATGAAAAGCATGACTTAATGAAGACATAATGCATACTAGCATTAATGAATATGTTAAGAGATTACCATTGCATGTTGTAACCAGCTCGGATTCAATGGGCAAGTAATCTAAGATATAAGATGAAGACTATGTATGTCTAAGAAGAGAAGACCATGTAGAAGCCCCGTACCCAATTGATGTACGATAAGGGTAAAGATTGGGATGACAAACCAAACATAAAGAATGATCATTATGAATGAGATTCATGTTGCATTGCATTTAACATTAATAACGAAAATTACCACACGGAAAACTAAGAAAAGATATGAACAAGTCACATATTACGTATCAATTCTTATTCTTAGTTATTGTTTTATATTGTTCATATACATACCATGATCTTATTGCTTTTGTTCACATTGTTTATCATTGGACTATTTATCATCTTTTGTTCGTATAAGGCTTGTATGCAGATTTCTTGTATTAGCGATCCTATGGCTGGCCCATACAGAGTTCTTTTAGACTCACATCTTCATTGTTTACAATGGGATGGCCGGGAGATGAGTTGATCACATGATACGAGAATACTGATGTGGAGATCCATGACGCAAACCAGGATTTGAAAGAAGGCGGTTTCAAGCATTTATTTATTTTGAGAGTAAGACTTTCATTTTAGATTTTTAATTAGAGCATTATTTGAGATTGTTGAGACCTTTTAAGTTGAGTTAGTTTGGATTATTGATTACATTATTTATAACTAGTTAATTGAATAATTTTAATTCAATTCAACTAATTTTTAATAACTCATGTTACTTATGAATGAATGTCGATTTATTTTATTGTTTACGTTCCGTTGTGCTATAGCTCGAATCATGATGTTACTATTATATTTTATCTTTTGCTGCTAGTTGTGTATGTTACGTAGTGCGACGTCTCCAGATGAGCACATGGATTAGGTGTGTGACTTTGGGGAACATGTTAGCTGTGAAAGAAGAATATTGTGAAAAGCATATGCTTAAGTGTTTGCATTCATTGATAAGATAAGTAATACGTCGAGGAGATAAATCTTTCGGTGATTGCTAAGCTCAATTGAGAAGTACGTGGGATGAATTAAGCCATTACCAAGCCAAGAGCCTATGTGATACCAGTATGAGCAAACCACGGTGTGTTGAGTGCATAACTGTGCAAAGAAGTGAATTGGAGAAGAAAAATATATTCGACTTGTTGAGGGGGTGACGAGGAACGTCAAGATCGAGAGCATTGAAGTTGAACTGCAACAAATTTTCAACTTCAGCAAAAAAAATTACTGTTCACATGAACAGTGATGGACGTCCGTGAATAGTGATGGACGTCTGTGATGAACAGTGACGGACGTCCGTGATTTTGCTCCCTCACTGTCCGTAGGTCACAGACGTCCGTGGGGCACTACGGACGTCCGTGGGCGTCGTGACGGGACTTCTAATTTTGAGTTTTTTGTTGCGAAAACTTTCCTTTTTAGTGTTTTATTAGTATTAGGGCTCTTTATTTCGAATTTTAATTATTGGTGGCCTATATATTGAGGCTTGTAAATAATTTTTAATTGGTTATTGAATATTTTGAATGCTTTTATGCTTGAATATTCTTTGCCTGAGATGGGTTTGGTGTGAGGCCAAGGGAGTTTTCCCAAACGCCATTGTTATTTTCTCTATTATCTATCACTGTCTTCTTTGAATCTTTTGCCTTATTGATCCCTGCTTGTTTTTTTCTGCATCTTAACCTATTGATTTCTTGATCCCTACAACCATAAATCCCTTTCTGAATCCCAAATCAAACAGAGCCCAAACCCTTTTCTAAGCCATAAATCAAACTATAAGCCCCTTACAAAACCATGCACCTATTTCCAAAGCCCTAGTTAGAGCCTGCGAATCTACATCGGATCGAAGACAAACGCCCAAGCTTGGAAAAAGCAAGAGTTCTATCTCAAGGTCGATCTCGCCTCAAATCTAATAGTACTTGCGCATCGGACTGGACCCTAGCTGGATCTCGCGTGATCTACCAACCTGAATTCTCTGAAACCTAAGGTATTCAAGATAGTTTTGAGATTAAGCTTGATTTAATTTTATTTAATTTCGACAAAATAGCATAAAAATCATATTCACGCATTTTAGGGTTCCCATGCCGCGTCAGTTTTGGTACTAGAGCCCTAGGTTTTCTAGGTTAGGGCATCTTTGCTTGTCATATTTACTTTATTGCATTGCTTTGTGAGTCTATATTGCATTCCATATTTGTGAGGATCTAACCCGCCAGACCGACCCATTCTTGTGGCCCGAACCGGGCCCAGGACCGAACCCAAACTAAAACCCATATAACCTTTCTCTTTTATCCCTGCTTAACACCAAGTCTCTCTCCCACCTACCCCCATCAGTCGAACCCTGACGTTGAAGAGAGAACCTCGCTACGGAGGCATGGGGCTCGACATGGCCCTGTTGTCCGGCGCCGTCCGACGAGAGGCTCCTGTGCACGGCAGCACCGTCTTCACGTCACCACCAACCCCTTTCTGGCTATAAATAGGAGTCGACCCCCCTTCTTCTCCATCAACTATTCAATCTCTGGTAAGGCCTTCTTCTTCTTCTTCTTTTCTCCCTCTGCTCTTCTTCATCTTCTATTTTTCTTTTATTTTGTGGCCGGCTCATCGATACTCGCACAACCGATCGTTACCGGGTGCACTCTCGCGACCGTTGTTCGCCATCGCTGTCGCGATCGGCGTTATTCCCATCGGCGACAATGTCGAACCCGTCAACGGAGCCATTTTCCCTCTCTGTGTCTCTCCCCTCATCTCTACCAGTACCCCCTTTTCCTTCCCCCCGTGCCAAACCCGACCCACAACTATTTTTCCTCTCTGTGCTACCACAACAAGTAGTCTTAAACTGTCCATTTTATTTTATTTCTTATTTCCTATTATACATATATGGTATGAGGTATAAAAATATATTTATATATGTACATAGTATATTTATCATTTTAAAAAACCTAGCCATCTATTCATTTATATTAATTTTGCCATTAAAAATATGATGGTTTATAACCCATAGGCTGTTAGAGATATTTTCAGATTGCTAACCCATTTTATAAAATACTTTTTGAATGTGTTTATTTATCAGGTTTAAAAATCAGCCAAATTATTATATAATATATCCTTCAATATTTACAAAAAATATGCCCTTATCATGGGTCATCAAAAGGATTTTAATGTGGTTGCATTTCGTAATATTCCGGTATTATGACCCTACCCGATCGTCATACCCTATCGGCGTATCATGATCCCATTCAATCTTGAAACTCAACCCATCCCAATCGATACCCTATCGGCTAACCCTTCCTTGAACTGACTCAACTCCTAATTCATATTTCCCCACGTAGTTATTCAACTCTTTGGTCGAGACATCACTTAGCGCTAACACACCATTATTCTCATGCAGGCAACACGTCGAGCGGCCCGAACTTCAAACACCCCCACCACAATCACCAAGGAAGCGCACATCAAGGTAAGTGACCTACCCTTATCACTCGATTTTGTACTAAGTAAATACAATATATATATATATATATATATATATATACATATATATATATATATACATGTATATGCGATTACGCACGACCCTATAATTATGAATTGAAACCCTAGGTAGTGTGACACATCTATGAGACATTGTTGGGTGTTGATATTATAAATATGCTAGAATAATCATATAAGGACTTGCTCTTTTATCTCTACACAATTATGACTGATAATTAAGATTCTGCATGAAGTAATTGTAGTTGATTCCTTGATGGCATGTTATACATTTGAGCATATGAGCAAGCATAGTTATCACATGGTTTATCTTAAACTAGTAGGAAGAGGAAATGTTTAGGAAAATGGATTGACTATAGTAATCACATATTTTCGAAAAGCATCATGAATACCATCTTGATTATGGAAGGCACCAATTGTTGAACAAAGGATTTCTCTACTGCATATGTTGTGCATCGATATCAGTATATGATATTTCTTGTGTGGATCCCCCATCGGCCAGGCATGGGTTGGGACGAATGTCCGTGATTAGTGCTCCCTCATATGAGGTATACGTATTGCCTGCCGACCTGCCATGGTAAGGTGTGAAATTCACATATGTGATGCGATGTGGTAAGGACCACCTGGACGGAGGTGATGTCCAAAAGGGTCACATGTGGCTGTACCATCGATCCGGTACTATAGTAGTAGAACCTACACTTATAAACATGTAGCCGTTGAGATTAAGTTATTTTCTTTTGTTCTCCTTTCAAAGAAAAACCCCATGTTCTTTTACGCATACATCTCATTCTCACTTGATGATAGTTGCACATGCAATGTATTGAGAATAAATAGCGAAATTGCTTATATATATATATATATATAGCCCCGGCTGAAATCAAAGGAATGTTAATAAATGAATTTACCCTCATCTTGTTCACTAAGATTTAGTTACAAGATATTATTAGGGGGCCACTTGTTGAGTTTATCTCACTCCCGTTGTTAACATTTCAGCGGCGGATCGAGTTAACCATCAGACTTCTCAAGAGGAGACGTTAGAAGACCTCCTAAATTAAAGCCAAGGAGTTAGTCAGATCTTGTGTTGGTTGTAAGGGGCTTTTGAAATTTTAATTGTATCCACGATGAGCAATGAATTGTAGCAATGATGTACCCTTATTTTTGTGAACATGAATGAAATATTAGATTATGTGTTTTGTTCAACCATTAGTTCTGTTTTGATTATTGAATTCGCTCACGCGCTGAAGTTCGTGGTGTTTTGGATTTCGGGGCGTGACAATATTAAAACCCTAATAGACCATGCGATCACCATGGCTTCGGATGAGGTTCTTAATACTCTTAGAGCTATGCGAGAAGAATTGGGTGCCATTAGTGCACGTCTAAATACCATTGAGCAAGCCCAAACATCCCTGGGAGTTGGTAATGATAGATTACGTGATCGAATCAACCAACTGGAACCGATGGGTGGATGGGAAAATCAACACCAAGAGCGTGAATGTCCACATTTTGAACGTAATGGTCGCCAAGACAATTGGAACCGTAGGGATCATCGTAGAGATGAATATGACCCCAAAGTTCAACTCCTTAAGAACGTTCGAGTTGAGATTCCGACATTCAATGGAAGAATGGACCCTACCGTCTCCTCGATTGGCTTTCTGACATGGACGAACACTTCGATTGGTATGCCATAAATGACGACCGTTGCTTTACACTTGCGAAAATGAAATTTGTTGGTCAAGCTCGACTTTTCTGGCTCAATGTTGAGCGCATTACGGTGAACGTGGGTTGTCCACCCATTACCCGTTGGGACGACATGAAGGAAGGACTTACTAAGAAGTATGTTCCTTATCATACCACCAATGCCACCTCGACCAGTGGCAAAATTTATGCCAAGGTGGTATGCCCGTGACCGATTACATGGTCAAATTTGAAGAGTTCATGATGAGGGCAAAAGTATCGGAAGACCCTGAAATCACTCTCTCCAGATTCCACATTGGATTGCGACTTGATTTGCAGAAAGAGTTGATTTCTCACCCCGTAGAAACTCTTGAACGATACTTTGCCGTTGTACACGATCTCGAACGGTATTTGAAAACTACGGTGGTGAAAAGAACCGAGCCACAATATAATAATCAACGATCCGATGAGGGACGAATCAATCCTCCTCCCAAACCTACACAACCCGCCCCTACCAATTCTAGGTTTGAAAAGGGAAAAGGTGTAGTTGGAGAATCCTCAAGGGTTAATTCTCAAGTAAAATGCTATAAATGTCATGGGATAGGACACTTTGCCGCCCAATTCCCTAGGAAAGAACCCCAAAGGACTCTCTTCATTGAGGGAGAGGAGGATGATGATGAAGTAGTGGTTAAAGTGGAAGTATTTGAACCGGTTAGCAAACTCAGTGATGAAGAGGGTGATGCTATTGGTCATGCTTTAGTTGTGAGGTGTGCTCTTGCACAGCCTCAACGGGATGAAAAGAATGACTGGCGTAAGGAGAACATCTTCCACACCTATGCCAGATTTGGTGAAAAGAATTGTAGGGTCATCGTGGATAGCGGTAGTTGCACTAATGTTATATCAACTCATGTCGTACGCTGCTTAGGGCTTACACCCAAAGCCCACCCGAGACCTTATAAAGTCGCATAGGTCAATTCTTCATCCATTCCCGTGTTGAAAAGATGATGTGTACTGATTCAGTTAGGTTCTTATTCGGACACCTTATGGTGCGATGTGGTGCCGATGGATGTGGGTCATACCATTTTGGGAAGTCGTGGCACTACGATATGGACGTGACTCTTTCTGGTCGAACCAACATATGCACGTTCATGCATAAGGGCAAAAAGATCACATTACACCCTTTGCCTCCCAAAACACCATCGACCAACACCGTCGAAAAGAAGGGCGAGTCTTCTAAATCCATTAATATTGGGAGCCCTTCTGAGTTCGAGAAAACATCAAAAGATGAGAGTGTGGTGTACGTAGTTGTCACCGTAGAGAGTGCTCCAGAGTCGGTGAGTGAGTGTCCCCAAGAGGTTGAGCCGATTTTAAAAGAGTTTACGGATGTCTTCCCTAAAGACTTACCAAATGAACTCCCACCCCTGCGTGATATCCAACACGCAATAGACTTGGTTCCCGAATCTACCCTACCGAACCTGCCCCACTATAGGTTGAATCCGGTTGAGCACATTGAGTTGACTCGGCAAGTCAATGAGCTCCTTCAGAAGGGGTTCATCCAAGAGAGTCTGAGCCTGTGTGTCGTACCTGCCTTACTCACTCCTAAGAAAGATGGTACGTTGGGCATGTGTGTGGATAACCGTGCAATTAATAAGATTACGGTTAAATATTGGTTTCCCATACCAAGGCTCGATGATATGCTTGACATGATGGTTGGTGTCACTATCTTTTCAAAGATAGACCTTAAGAGTGGCTACCATCAAGTCCGCATTCGCCCCGGTGATGAGTGGAAAACCGCCTTTAAGACTAAAGATGGTCTTTATGAGTGAATGGTCATGCCATTCGAGCTTTCTAACGCCCCGAGTACTTTCATGCGACTCATGACCCAAGTGTTGAGGCCGTTTCTAGGTAAATTCCTTATTGTTTATTTTGATGACATCTTGATCTATAGCCATGACAAGGATCAACACTTTTTTTTTATCGATAAAGAAAGTACATATTGATAAGCAGCAAGGTACTGACAAAACCCAATACAACAGGATACAACCAAAAGAAAAAACAGCTGAAGACAGCAATGACCACACAAACACAGCCGGAGCTTAACCCGGATCCCACAGAGAAGCATCCCCCCCCCAACCCCACAGTCCCCCTAGCAACCAGAGCCACATCAGATCCCTGACCTGCTTCATGATCAGCCCCACGGGATGCCGCTTATCTTCAAAGATCCGACGGTTTCTTTCACCCCATATGGTCCAAAAGACCGCAAAAGGAGCCACCCTCCAGTACCCAGACATCGGTCCATGAACAAGGGCCTTATCCCACATCAAAAAAAGAGAGGGGCGACGCCGGCATCACCCAACACATGTCGAAGGATTTAACAACGATACACCACAACTGATGAGCTACCTTACAGTGAAGCAGACGATGGGCCGCAGTCTCCTCCTCAACATTACACATCACGCAGCAATTGAGAATATCTTTCCCCCGACGGATGAGCTGGTCCAACGTTAAAATCCTCTCTTTGAGCGTGGCCCACATAAAGAACTTAAACTTGGCCAGAACGGCCTCCTTCCACAAACCAGCCGCCACAAACCTGATCAAAGGCCGAGAAGAGAGCACCGCGTAGTAAGACTTAACGGAAAACAGACCCTCCGTACCAGCCCTCCATCTGCGCTGATCCATACCTTCCCGATTAGGCTGGGTACCATAGAGCAGCTCCATGACGTTGACAAACGAGATCACTTCCTCATCTCTCAACAGCCTCCTAGTATTGACAGTCCAAAGTCTCCCTCCATCGGACTCGGAGACGAAATCGTGGATCGTACCATGAGGATTCACAGAGATAGAAAAGATATCCGGGTAGGCAAGTTTAAGGGGCTGACAGTCCAGCCATATATCCTCCCAACGGAGACGTCGTACTTGTCGCTCAGCACCACACGCCATAAACTGTTCAGCTCCTCCTCCCTCCCAGCCCGCCAGAGCCACTTACCGAGCAAGGCAATGTTAGTCGACCTCAAGTTTCGGATAACCAGACCCCCATATCGGAGAGGCAGACCAACGGTATCCCAATTAACCAGGAGAAAACGACGTGCGATCCCTGATCCCTCCCATAAGAAAAGCCTTTGCACTTGTTCAAGGCGCTTGATGATTTTGGCCGGACATTTAAATAGGGACATGTAGAAAATAGGTAGCGAGGATAGCACCGACTTAATCAGCACGAGACGACCGCCACTACTAAGCAGCTTGCCTTTCCAAGATGGCAGTCTTTGCTCAAACCTCTGCACAACCGGGTCCCAATCCCTAGCATTGGGAGTCCTCAACCCCAGGGGCATCCCCAGATATCGGATTGGCAGCTGCCCCACCCCACAATTCACAGCAATAGCTAGGTCAACTAAGAGATCCTCTAGGCCAATGGAATGGTCGCGGACCTCGAAAAGGTTAGAGCCATTATGGAGTGGCCCGAGCCTAAGAACATACACGATGTCCGCAGCTTCCATGGCTTGGCTACTTTCTATCGTCGCTTCATCAGAAGCTTTAGCACCATTATGACCCCAATTACTGATTGCATAAAAAAGGGAACTTTGAATGGGGCAAAGCGGCGACAAAAGTCGTTGCTGAGATCAAACAACAAATGAGTAGTGCACCCGTCATGCGATTGCTAGACTTTTTCAAAGTCTTTGAAATCGCATGCGACGCATCGGGTGTAGGCATAAGAGGAGTGCTTAGCCAAGAGGGTCAACCCGTGGCCCATTTTAGTTAAAAACTAAACGAGGCGAAGCAAAATATTTAACCTATGACAAAGAGTTCTATGCGGTCGTCCGATCTCTTTGGTATTGGAAACAATACCTTAGATCGCAGGAATTTGTTTTGTTCTCTGACCATGAAGCCTTACGCTTTCTTGCTGCACAGAAGAAGTTGAACCCAAGGCACGCAAAGTGGGTTGAGTACCTTCAAGGGTTCACTTTCGTGTTAAAGCATAAGGCCGGTGCTGAAAATAGGGCCCCTGACGCACTTAGTCGGCGAGTGGTGACTTTGCGCACAATGAGCACCGAGGTCGTCGGGTTTGAAAAGTTAAAGGATGAGTACCCCGAGTGACCAGATTTTCGAGTTGAGTACACTGCACTCCTTTGTAACCCGAGCAGCACACACTCCGTGTACACCATCCAAGATCGGTACTTGTTTAAAGGCAATCGCCTTTGCATCCCTCGCACTTCGTTGCGTAACTCTCATTTGGGAGTTACATGCTGGAGGGATGGCCGGACATTTCGGGCATAATAAAACTGTTGCGCTCGTAGAGGATAGGTTCTTTTGGCATAGCCTAATGAGAGATGTCGCTCGGGTTATCAAACATTGCCATACTTGCCAAGTGTCAAAACAGACCAAACAAAATACCAGCTTGTACACTCCTTTACCCGTGCCACACATACCATGGCAAG
This sequence comes from Chloranthus sessilifolius, assembly GCA_021018995.1. Lineage (NCBI taxonomy): Eukaryota > Viridiplantae > Streptophyta > Magnoliopsida > Chloranthales > Chloranthaceae > Chloranthus > Chloranthus sessilifolius. The sequence continues at coordinate 109,135,715 of CM037595.1, forward strand.
ACCTCTCTATGGAATTCGTGCTTGGACTTCCTAAGACCCCTAGGAAGCACGATTCCATTTTTGTCGTAGTTGACCGCTTTTCCAAGATGGCCCACTTCATTCCTTGTTCCAAGACCTCCGACGCATCTCATATTGCTAAATTATTTGTCGCGGAGGTAGTACGTCTTCATGGGTTCCCCAAAACCATTGTGCCTGATAGGGATGTTAAATTCACTAGTTATTTTTGGAAGACCCTTTGGCACATGATGGGCACATTGCTCCAATTCTCAACAGCTTACCACCCTCAAACGGATGGCCAAACAGAAAGCACCAATACGAGCCTTGGGAATCTCCTTCGTAGTCTTGTCGGTGATCATGTTAGGACCTGGGATACCATCTTACCCACAGCTGAGTTTGCCTATAATAATTCTGTCAATAGGTCCATAGGCATGAGTCCTTTTGAGGTAGTACATGGTCATAGGCCTAGGTCCCCATTAGACTTGATCCCCATGTCAGCATCACATAGAGTGTCAGTGTCTGCCGATGCATTTGCATAATACATTCATAGCTTGCATGCAGAAATTAAACGGAAAATTAATTCAAGCAACAATCAATATAAATTATCTGCAGATGTTCACAGGCGTTCTAAAGAATTTCACGTGGGTGATTATGTGATGGTCCGGGTTAGACCTGAGCGGTTCCCATCTGGATCCGCAAAGAAGCTCCAATCTCGAGGTGCTGGGCCTTTTAGAATTTTGGCTAAGAGTGGTCCTAATGCATACGTGCTTGAGCTTCCTCCAGGCACAGGAGTTAGTTCAACGTTCAATGTGGAGGACTTGGTTCCATATTTGGGTTTCACCCCACCTCCTGAAAACCCACTCCAACCACCTCCTATCTCAGCCCCAATCCAACCTTGCAACTTATACCTCTTCCTTCCCCACACAGACAGAGATTAGATGAGATAAAGGATATAATCAATGATCATGTCGTCTCTACACATGACGGGAGATTCCAGAAGTACTTGGTTAAATGGGTCGACAAACCGGAGTCCGAAAACACTTGGATCCACGAAAATGAAGTTTGCCACTTGAACCCCAACCTGATAGACATCTACCACGAGCGTGTTTCATCAGTGATGAAACTTTGTTGGTTCAGGGGAATTGACGGGGACGCCACATACATGGACATTGGATTCGGACCACATCGTTTCTACCGGCGTCGAATGAAGAGGAGAGGAAGCCCGAGCGCGAGTACAACATGCATGTTTCATCGGTGATGAAACATTGTGAGTGGAGGAGAATGACGAGGAACGTCAAGATCGAGAGCATTGAAGTTGTACCGCAACAAATTTTAACTTCAGAAAAAAAAATTACTGTTCACATGAACAGTGATGGACGTCAGTGAATAGTGACGGACGTCCGTGATGAACAGTGACAGACGTCGGTGAAACAATGACGGGCGTCCGTGATTTTGCCCCCTCACTGTCCGTAGGTCACGGATGTTCGTAGGGCACTACGGACGTCTGTGGGCGTCGTGACGGGACTTCTAATTTTGAGTTTTTTGTTGCGAAAACTTTCCTTTTTAGTGTTTTATTAGTATTAGGACTCTTTATTTCGAATTTTAATTATTGGTGGCCTATATATTGAGGCTTGTAAAGACTTTTTAATTAGTTATTGAATATTTTGAATGCTTTTATTTTGAATATTCTTTGCCTGAGATGGGTTTGGTGTGAGGCCAAGGGAGTGATTCCCAAAAGCCATTGTTATTTTCTCTATTATCTATCACTATCTTCGTTGAATCTTTTGCCTTGTTGATCCCTGCTTGTTTTTTTCTACATCTTAACGTATTGATTTCTTGATCCCTACAACCATAAATCCCTTTTCGAATCCCAAATCAAACAGAGCCCAAACCCTTTTCTAAGCCATAAATCAAACTATAAGCCCATTACAAAACCATACACCTATTTCCAAAGCCCTAGTTAGAGCCTGCGAATCTACATCGGATCGAAGACGAACGCCCAAGCCTGGAAAATGCTAGAGTTCTATCTCTAGGCCGATCTCGCCTCAAATCTAATGGTACTTGCGCATCGGACTGAACCCTAGCTGGATCTCGCGTGATCTACCAACCTGAATTCTCTGAACCCTAAGGTATTTAAGATAGTTTTGAGATTAAGCTTGATTTAATTTTATTTAATTTTGGTAAAATAGCATAAAAATCATATTCACGCATTTTAGGGTTCCCGTGCCACATCAGGGGGTGAACCCCAAGTATGAACATGTGGAGGCAAGAATTCCAGGTAGGGAGGAGATACCACCGTTGGGACTATATTTACACTTCTCCACCAAAAATAGAGCAAGATGAAATTGATGGATGTTTCTCTGCAGACTACCTGATTTTTCGAGTTTCGTCGTGGTGGAGGTAGATATGGGGACGCATGCGTGACGGTAGGCATCATCCATGAAGAAAAGAGAAGTTGAAATGCCATTGTGGTAAAAGAGACAATTGAGGACACATTTTTAGATCTTGTTGGACATCATAAGTCTCAGAATAATCATGCCTTCTCTTAAGCTATTGATGACAGCCTTTGCACCGGCTCCATCCTTGTCTCCAATTGTTCTCCCTGTTGCTCGAAAAACTATCACTCTAACATAGGAGTGGTGAGGATCTCCTACAGCGTATCTCAAGCCCTCAGGCCACCTCCTCCGGCTCGAGTGTCACTGACTTAAGTACCAATTGGTTTGTTCATGCTACATCATGTGCTTAGTCACCTTAGATCATTGATTCTTCGGCCATCGCTCACATGTCTAACATGGCCTCTCAGTTTCATTCGATATGAGCCTTATCTAATCCTTGTATTGCTTGTATTTTCGACGGGTCTTTGGTTCCTGTTGTTGGGGAAGGGATCGCTCATGTTGGTCAGGTTGCACTAGAGTCTACTTTACACATTCCTAACATGTCTGTTAACGTTCCTTTCTCCCTTCTTATTGTTTCTTTCAGGCCAGACGACATAGACAATCTTTGGCCATGGTCATGAGGAGAGGGGGTCGTATATTTTGGAGACACTAGGAAGAAAAAGAATATTGGAGTTACTGTTGCTACTTCCACAGTGTCACTAGAGACAATTCATTTATAGCCCTCGTTTTGGCAATTTACCTATTTCTCTTTTACGCATTTTATTTCCCTAACACTTGCATAGTTTAATGTTTTTAAAACATGCCAATTATCTAAACATTGTAGGAACACTTACTCAACTCATGGTAATAGATGTGATACAGAGTTTCATATTGTTCACTTTGATGGTTGGGGTCCATCCCCAGCTGTTTTTTGTATGGCTCTCGCTATTTTGTTACATTAATTGATGATTGCACACTACTTTTCATTTTATATATGTTCAGATCCAAGGATGAATTGGCAACTATTTTTCCTTTGTTCCATAAGGTGGTCCAAACTCAGTATCATGCTCACGGAAGGTTTTGAGGCCTAGTAATGGTGGAGAATATTCCTCTCACCATCTTCAGTCCTATCTTCTATGAGCATGGCATTGAGTGGTAGACCACTTGTCCCTACACCCCACAACAAAATGTGGTAGGAGAGAGAAAAAATCACCATCTTGTGGAAGTCTCCTGTGCTTTGCTTTTTTAGATGAATGTTTTTAAATCTCTATGGAATAAGGTCGATCTGGTTGCTTGTTTTTAATTAATAGTATTCCCACTCTCGTCCTTGAAGGCCAATCTCCTTTCTATGTCACTATTGTTTCTTGTAGCCATTGTTATCATATGCGATCGCATATGCAATTGCATATGCGATCCTGGAGGGCTCTGTCGCATATGCCATGATGGCATATGCGACCGGGACATGTATGCAGTCGCATACACAGTATGCAATCGCATACATCTCCAAGAGTCATATTTATGACCGTTTAAGCTTTTTATTATTTCTTGTTTTTGCTTTTTAAGGTCCCCAAATTCTATAAATGGGGTTCCTCTTCCTAATCCATACCATATCCATCGAAGGTATGATTGTGACTTTTTGGTCTCTTTTTTGAGCTTTAGTGCTCTCGTTCTCTCTCTTTTTCTCTCTCTCAAAGCTTTGTTGCTAATTTATTCTGCTTTGTCGTTAACTAAGTAAAGAGCTTCAATCTTCATTGACATTCCATCATTCTTCAAGAAAGAGGGCAGAAATCACTTCAAAACATATTACTGGTCAATATGGGGAACTTTGGGGATTTTTGGGGATTTTTTTAGATTTTTTTTTTTTTGAAAAAAAAAAAAAAAATTATGCCATGGCATAATCGCATAGGGTCGCATATGCGATTTGACTACACTACGTGTAGCCCCTCGTATCTTTGGTTGTGTATGCTTTGTGCATGTTCCTGATGTTCGACACAATAAGTTAGATCCCAAAGCTATTTATTGCATATATTTCAGGTATATTCCATCACATAACGGATATAATGTATTGATCCCATTACTGGAAAAAAAAATTGTTACCATGGATGTCACATTTTTTTAGTGTACTCCTCATTCAACAACCTCACAATTTTCCCGGAGGAGAGTCACCTCACAATTTTCCCGGAGGAGAGTCGTATGGAAGAGCACATTGTTTTAATGTATGTCCAGCAAGAAGAAAATGAAAATGTCAACCGAAACAAGCTTCGGAAAATGGCACACCAGTGTGTACAGCGAAATATACAAAAGTTCACAAAGTTTGGAGAAGGAATAACATTTACCCGGGAAGCATGGAAGAAGAAACTCACTCCCACTCGGATCATGGAACAAGCTTCATCCCATGAAGCAAGTTTGCCAAGTGTTGATGTTCCTATTACTTCTGATCTGGACCAGCCAATTGCCCTACGTAAGGGATCCCAATCATGAACATTGCATCTCTTTAGTAAGTTTGTGTCCTATCATGCCCTGTCTCCTTCTCATTCAGCTTTTATCACTTCTCTAGACTCTATTTCTATTCCATCAAGTATTTAACTTTTTTTAACAAATTTTTAGATGGAATCATCAAATTTTTATGAAGATTTGAAAATCTTGAATATCCAAATACTTGTAACAAAATGAATCATCAAATTGTTTCCATATCATTAAAATGTTTGATTAAATTACAATTTATGATAATTTTTTTATGGTAATGCAAAATTATATTAAGAAAAAATAAGCACAAGAAGTCAAAAATACAAAAAACCTTAGTGAGAGACTAAGGCAAACGCAAACAAAAAGAAAAGGAGAAAAAAAACAGCACAACATAAAACTCGTCTATCAAGAAAAGGCGGAGCTCGACTAAAACTAGCAAGAACGCCTCAATCAACTAGGGGATTCACTGGGAGCGTCCCCTCCATCCTTTAGCTCCAAGTCCCCACTCACCATCCGCTCAAATCCAAAAGCACCCAATTAAGGACCCCAACATGCGCATTTTCATGATCATAGCTGAAGGTTTTCTAATCTTATGAGAAACCCTATCATTTCTTTCCCGCCCAATGGCCCAAATAATTCCCATCAGGAAGCTCTCCAAAAAACACCTCTCAACGCACAGGTACTTCCCATGTCCCACATAGTTAATAACTCAGCGTAGGTCTGGGGAAAAACCCAACAATCCCAAACTTCTTCAGAACCATAGACCAAATCTCACTAGCCACAAAACAGTGAATAAATAAGTGGTCTGCACTCTCATGCAGACACGTCACGCACAAGTTAGGCAAGATTTTACCTCTTCAATCAATCAGTCAACTGTTTAAAAAATTTCCCCAGGCAAGACTCCCGGCAAACACACGAACTCTAGGAGGAGCACACTATCTCCAAACATTCACCCAGTTGTGGGTGACCGCTGACGAACAGCTGTCTAATCAAGAGTGATAAAAACTTTTCACTGAGAAACACCCATTATCTTTTAGAACCAAGGTAATCATATCATAGCTAGTCATGTTCTGCCTACTATCGCCAATCAAGTTTAACAAACTTCCTAAAGCGTTGATTTCATCGTCCCTCACATTTCTCCAGAATCTGATGTCCCAGACAAAACTGCCGCTAGTGTTGTGAGCCAACTAAGCACTGCAAGCATTTTGGCATGAAAAGATACGATATAAATTCTCATATTTATCTTTCAAACTTCCACTCCAACCCATCTGTGCTCCCAAAACAAAATCTGGGATCCATTTCCCAATCATACTTGATACATTCCGGAAATTTGGCTTTAACCAAACACCCCTCTCCATCAGGCCGAGCCCATGCGACTAAATTCGGTACTCCAACCAATGTTGAGAAAACCGTACTTACAGGCCAACAATGACCACCAACTTTGCCCTTTCAAAGATATTCTCTAGCCACTTTACCAAAAGCACGTGACGCAGGACGATACCCTAAACTACGTGAATGCGATGATTAACTGCTTGCCGAAACTAAATTGAATTAATTAAGCAATAAATCTGAAAATATAACGAATACCTTAGGCGTTCGTAGCATGGTTCAAAATATCGTCCGATACCAATACGTATCGGTATTGGTATCGAACGATACATTGAATGTATCGTTCGATACATTCAACTGTAGGGTTCAGCCTTTGCGCTAGATCCATTAGGTTGCAGCGCAGATCGTTCCTAGAGATAGAACTCTAGGTTTTCCCAGATTAGGGCGTTCACGATTCAAGGATGGAATCTCTGGTCCTTCTATGGTTTACGAGATCGGGTCGAGTCAACGGAGTAGGAGAAAGCTAGGGTTCTGGGAGTCGGGTATTGGGATGGGAGATGGCCAATTTTGGTTGTTTGAATTAAAGAAAGGACGAGAGATTAAAAGGATAAACAGTAAGGATAGATTGTGGGCTTCACACCCTTGGCTTCACACTAAACCCTTCTCGAGAAGAAGAATCACTCTTCGAAGAAACTCATCTCAAGTTTCGAAAGCAAACGCTCATTCATTCAATAATCAAAAATATTATTGCATTGTTTATCTTAAGGACTTTATATAGGAGTCCTTTCAAACGAAAATAAAACCCTAAAACAAATACCAAAAGGACAAGTATGCCCCTCAAAATTAAGTTCGAAATTCAAAATACCAAAATAAATAAATAAATAAATAACTGCGCGATTTTGATCGATCGAAAGGTGAACGATCGAAAAAACATCTATCAAAATTCGCCGCAGAAATTCTATCAATCGAAATTGAAACTTGATCGATCGAATGGAAATCCGATCGATCGAGTATATAATTCGATCGATCGAATTATATACTCCAGAACATGTGTCTTTCCTCTCGTTACTGTTCAATCAATCGAAATTGTAATTTGATCGATCGAATTTGCCGTGTTCCTCCAATTTCTCTAGAATTTCGTATTTCGCCTAGTTCTGATTCTCATTCTGCTTCTTCCGACGTCGGTATACACGAAACGGTCCATATCCAATGTCTACAATGTTGGCGTCCCCGTCAGCGCGACATTCATCTCCCTCAACCTACGAATCCACAAACCACCATCACATTTGGAGAAATGACACCTCCTAATTAACTAAATTGTTCCTCCTTCCATGATAAATTTATTGTGTCATGCAACTTTTATCAACATTCAATATACATTATTCCATGCATAATATATAATTCTTTTCTATGATCCATGCACATGCCATATGTGGGTTGATACACTTTAAGAATATTTCGTATGTTGTATGGAATAAATGCATGATAATATTACAAATAACGGAACTTAGATTGATCAAATCAATATATATATATATATAAAGGAACTTAGATTGATCCATAAAGATCTTAGAAAGTAGGTCTCTAGGGTAAACCCAACTCGAAAACTAGAGTTGTGGGGGTTTGATCCTCGAAATTTAAATTTTTTTTTTAATTTACACTAGTTTGAATCCACTTTGATTTTTTTATATTTTGCGTTTTCTTTATCTTCTATCTTGATTTCTTGACACACGAAAAATTCTTTTTATTTGTTCATGTTAAATCTGATTTTTAAACGTTGAGATTGTTCCATCCACATCCATCATTAGAAGGTCTTAGAGTATGGCTTTAATAGCTATGTTAACATTTTAAAGTAGGCTCTCGTAGGTTAGGGACTTAAAACCTTACAAATTATAGACGGTCTTAAATGTTTCATCTACATCTGTCTTTAGATGGTCTTAAATTATGGCATTCATAACTATGTGGCTCTAATAGTTTAGAGTCTTAAAACCTTACAAATTACAGACGATCTTAAATGTTAATATTTTTAAAACCTAATAGTTTTGGTATCTGTCTTGAGATGGTTGGCTGTAATAGTAACAACATTAAAGTTCGCCCTAATCTTTTAGGGATCTTAAAACCTTACAAATTACAAATGCTTTTACACGGCAGATTGATGGGGTCGCCGACGTCGTAGACATTGGATATGGACCGTTTCGTGTATATCGACATCGGAAGAAGCGGAATGGAAATCAGAAATAGGCGAATGAGGTGAAAATTGGCGAAAGAAGAAAATTGGAGGAATCGGCCAATTCGATCGATCGAATTGAAGTTTCGATTGATCGAAGTCCCATTTCGATCGATCAAATGGCATCGACAGAGTTATATAGTTCTGGAGTGAAATTTCGACCGATCGAATGGACTATTCGATCAATTGAAAATTTCGATCGATCGATCGAATGTCGACGGCGATATTTTATATGTAAAATTTTCGATCGATCGATTTTCACTTTCAAATTTCAATTTCGATCGATCGAAATCGCGTCGGGATGTTTAGTTAATTTTGAAGTCTAAGTTCGAACTTCTGTTTTGAGGGTTTATTTGTCTTTTATTTATTAATTGTTTTAGGGTTTTCTTTTATTGAAAGGACTCCTATATAAGGTCCTTAAGTTGAACAATGTAATTAGTTATTGATGATTAATGAAAAGAGCATTTGCTTGTGTGCTTGAGATGAGCCTCTACGAAGAGTGATTCTTCTTCCCAAGAAGGGTTTGGTGCGAAGCTAAGGGTGTGAAGTCCCGCAATTCTATCTATATATCTTCATCTTCTCTGCTTGTGTGTTGATTCTTACAATCCTAAATCAATCATCATCCCTTTTGAAATCCTAAAACCCTAGATTTATCCTAAGCTATTGAATCGACCCGATTCAACAACCGTAGAACCCAGCAGAGCTATTAAACCTTCCGCACCTAATATTCAGAGAAAATCAGTGATCCCATCATTGAATCATGAGCGCCCTAATCTGGAAAAGCCTAGAGTTCTATCTCTAGGATCAATCTGTGCCGTAACATAACGGATCTAGCGCCTAGACTGAACCCTACCAAAAGCATACGTGATCCTCCCCATGGAATACTACGAAAACTTGAGGAATTCATTATATTTTATGAATTTTATTGCTTAATTTAATTCTAATTTAATTCCGGCAAAATCAACCATATCATTCACGTAGTTTAGGGTGTCGTCCTGCGTCACAGATCGATTTAAATTATAGTCATCTTTACATGACAGATCTGACTATCGTGATTCTCTTGTATTAGAGGCTGCGGTGGCTAGCCTCGTTGCTGCCTTTACTGTATAATTATTATTTTCCTTTTTCGGTCTCTCTTTCTTTTTTCTCAGGGCTTAACTTCACGTTGCGCTTTGATCTGTTGTATCTTTGTTTTAATTAATGAAAACATAGCTATAAGTTGATCCAAAAAAAGTCTATCTTTATTTTGTTGTATTCAAGGTATCAAACTCAGTATCGGTCCATCTGGACAGACGGTATCGCTGACACTGTATCGGCCAATTTGACTTTTCTTAAAAAAGAAATAACAAATAGAAAAAAGTACTTATATTGAACAATATCGGCTGATACTGAGGCAGTATCGGCCAATCTGACCTGCATTGGTCCGATATCGATACTTGTATCGGGGTGGTATCGGTATCGGCCGAGTTTTGATACCATGGTTGTATTCTTGGTGTGTAAATATTAGCATTATATATATAGAGGGAGAGAGAGAGAGAGAGAGAGAGAGAGAAGCACACACATGTGATAGGCATGTTGGTATACATTAATAATTAGTGGATCATTATCATGGAATTAATGCATGATAGTATTGCAAAAAATGGAACTCACATTAATCCTAGTTCACTTTAGAAAGTTGGTTATAGGTTCTTTATTGAAATCCCTACCAAGAATCAAAATTTCGGTCGAAATGACCGAAATTTCGGTCCAAAATTTCAGTTTCGATCCTCACCGAAACTGAAACGAAATCCCAAATTTTTGGATATTTTGTATGGGTTTGGAAATTTTGGCCGAATTTTCGGTCCAAAATTTCGGTTTCGGTCCCCACCGAAACGAAATCCAGAATTTTGATCCTTGATCCCTACCCCATAAGATGTATCTGAAAAGTTTCAAAAGAGAGTTTTATTTAAGATTTGCGACTGCCCAATCAGAAAAACCCTTATGTCATGTTTACATGGATTTGTATGGGGCAAAAAATGTAGTGCAATCTTCCTTGTTGTGGGGAATTTGGAAGGAATGTTAGAAAGAACAATCATAGTAGACGGTAGCAAAGATTGTAAGAAAACAACAGAATAGTAGTTTTTCTTTTATCATATTCAATTTCCTTTTTCAACCACTGATTTTCCCTCTTTTGTAATCTCCTGCTCCTGACTTTCCCTACTTACAGTTTTAGTTTGACTAGGTAGATTTTATGTAACTTGTTGACATCACCAATCAATTCAACAGTCCAAAAATTTAATCAGCCTACCAAAGTTCAAATAGTGATAAAGTTATCGAGAGTGGAATTTAATAAATCAACAAATTCCACCCAACTCAAATAATAGCAATGAGTTAAATAGTGGTGATGATAGTAATATTTACCACAATTTAGTATCACGGACCTGTTGCCAACAAGAGTGCAATTAAACTAAGTATATTGCTTAAATCATTAAAACTTTAAAAGCATGATATGATGAGCATAAACTTCATATACTCAGCTAGAAAATTCAGCAAAAAGGGTTTAAACAAAGACCTCTTGAAGGTACCCGAGATCTTGGCACCAAAGATGTCGCATGCTGCTGAGAGAAAGCTGCATTTCCTGATTGAGGATATTTTATCGATATAATCGATAACCTGCAGAAAGCAACCCAATGCAATAAACGAAGAAACAAAGAGCATTATGACATGTGAGAATAAGTTCAGCTCATTGGAAGGGTAATGAGAGCAATGTGACATCAAGCAGGAACACACTGAAAAAAAGATTCAAGATTTACCCTTCTCTTTTCGTCCTTCTCACCAAGTAACAGTGCTTTAAATGCCTGACGAAAAGGGCCACAATCACAACCAGGAAAGGTTGTTTTAAGTATAGCCATAATGGCCTTGATCACCTATGATAAGACAAGCACTTTGTCACCATGACAATCGAGAACCATAGAGACTTATTCTTATTTGAACAATCACACATTCTAGTCTCAAAACGTTTGCTGCACTACCGACCTATTCTTATTTGAACAATCACACATGACAATCGAGAACCATAGAGACTAGAACAAAGGATGGAACAAAAATTTTCTCAAGAAAGAGAACACGATTCAAATTTTAAAAAAAAAAAGAACAAAACAAAATTTGAATTAAAAATATCTGGACTAGTTCAAGAGCCATTCAAATTCATTGTTTTTTTATTTGTAATGAAATATGATGCAGGACAAACGATATTTAATAACTTTATTACTGCAATTTAATTGATCTGATTTAGCGTCTGTTACCATATGATTTTCTCGATCTACAAAATAAGGTCCTATTAATAGAACTTAGATTTCCATCTAGTCTAGGGGCACCAAGCGACTACCAAGATGATGTCTCTTGATTCCTTGCTAGGGTTTGAATAATTTAAGGCCCAAAGGGTTTAAATCGCTCAAAGGAAAACAACATATTAGGGTATGAAATTGGAGATCAAAACCCCAGCAACAATAAGGTAAACGATATTTTGGTTGGGTTTTTAGTAAAAGAAACAACTAAATAAATTTGTAACAACCAAGATTTTTTGCTTATTTATATCTTAATTATATACTGTAATTGTGATTATGATTTTGTTTGATTGATTTGATACACTTAGCTAGTCATTGCACATATACTATTTTATTTTATTATGGCCTATGCGATAGGGACATCAAGATCGAGAGCATTGGATTTGGACTGCAACAGATTTTCCAGCGCAAGAAGAAACGACGCAAGAAGTGACGGAAAAGTAGCCTTAAAGAGTCTTGAGGTGTGCTTTAGTAGATCGATCGATCACAGATATTCGATCAATCGATTGAGGACAGGAAATTTTGGCTTTTGGCGAACTTATTCTTCTCAGTCGATCAATCGATTCCAAACTTTTGATCGATTGATTGTAGACAGACTTCGAGCGATTTTATTATTTATAAATCGATCGATCGATTGACCACATAAATAAAGTCCGGCAAAACACAGAAAAAAAAAAATTTGGCAAAACGTGTCATTTTAGTGTTTTATTGTTTTAAGATTTTTTCTTCTTTTGAGGCTTGCTACATAAGGTCCTTATAAGCATTGTAACAGGCAGTTGATGAAATTAATGAAAAGAATTTTTTGCTTTAGAGATTGAGATAAGCTTTGTCGAAGAGTGATTCTTCTTCCCCGTGATGGCTTTGGTGTGAGGCCAAGGGTGTGATGCCCACAAGTTATTTTGATCTTCTCTTTTAACTTTTGTTATTTATTTAATAGTTATTCATCTATCCCCTTTGTAACGACCAAGATTTTTCGTTATTAAGTCCTTAATTATTTGCTAGATTTGTAATTATGAGTAGTTTGATTAATTAATTGTTACGCATAAATGTAATGCATACTTTATTTTATAATGACTCATGATAATTAATTAATCTAATTAATATACCCTAAAAGTCCTTAAATATGTGTTAGTAATAATTGGGGTGCGTTTAGTAATGTTTAATGGACTTTTAAAATATGTTAGTAAATTAACTAAAGACCCATTAAGTAATAAAAGACCCAATAACTAATTAAAGGCCCACTAAGTAATTAAAAACCCATTAAGTAATTAAAGGCCCAAAGAATCACTTAAGACCCATGTAGGAAATTCTAAATAGAATTCGATCTTAAATAGGAAACTTTAAAGTATTCTAAATAGAGTTAGATATTAAATAGGAAACCTTAAAGCATTCTAAATAGAATTAAAAATAAAATAGGAAATCATAAAGTATTATAAATATAGAGATTAAATTACAGAATTTTATATAACTCTTATTACCTAATAACCTTAGAGAGAGAAAGAGAAAATTCTAGAGAATGAGGAGAATTAGAGGAAGAACCCTAGAGTTTTTGGTTTGAAGGCTTAGAACACAAGAGGAGCCTACGACGCGACCGGTTTTCGGATTAGTGCTTCGGATTGGATCAAGGGAGAGAAGTTACATAAGTATTTTACGCGAAGACTAGAGCTATGGAAAAATCATGTTGAGATTAATCGGAAACGTAGATAACACAAAATAAAATAGAAATTAGAGTTTATTTCATTTAATGAATACCCTTCATATTAGATTGATAAATTTGTATGCTTAATCGCGGGTTTTCGATGGTACATAGAGTTTTGTGATTGATCACGAAAATCTATGCAGAATTCAGAATCCGTGTAGAATCCAAAAGCTGTTTGGAATCCAGAATCTGTCCAGAATCCAGAATCTGTTTGGAATCCAGAATCCAGAATCCAGAATCTGTTTGAAATCCAAAATCTAAAATCTGTCCAGAATCCAGAATCTGCTTATAATCCAGAATCTGTCCAGAATCCAGATTCTGTTCAGAATCCAGAATCCAGAATCTGTCCAGAATCCAGAATTTGTCTAGGATGCAAGCAATGAATTTTTATTCAAATATTGTCTACATTTAATCATCATGCTTAAACATTTATTTATGTTCATCATTGTTTTATTGCTTAGAATCCATGCAAGCTAGGATGTTTGATTTACACAACATGAAACAAGTAGGAATCGATAGAGATTACATATTTATGATGTGTTAAGCCTAAACAAGTGAAAGAGCTATTACTTGATCAATTGATTTCAAGTTTTTCTATGCATGTACATTCATGGCATTCATAAAAGTGAAAAGATACGTTTACGACATGACACATGAAAATAAAATATTTCTATGATTATGATAGAATTCCTTTGGACTTATGCTAGAGGAATTAACGTGAATAAGAATGACAAGTAATAAAAGTTATGCATCCATGCATTAATGATAAGACTGAAAGGATGGAGAAGGTCTTTAATTTTAAGCTTACTACTTAACTAAAGAGAAGTTATGTGAAGGTTAATGTAGATACTAATCGAAGGATCAGAGAAGATTAGGATAATGATTAAGAAAGAGATAATCATGTCCATTATGTATGCCAATTCATGAGCATTAAATGCACAATTAAAAATAACCACACATGAAATTAGGGTAGAGACCCAAGCCATAATGTTTATTTAGATTTAATGCTATATTTCAGTTTCATTCTATTGCTTTACTTGTTCTTTATGTCACATGCTATATCTCTGTTATTGTTTGATTTTTATGAGATGATTTGAGTTATGGACCTTTTCTATTAGCCTCATCATGTCTGGTCCATACCGGTTTACTTGGTAAACTGACCCATTATCTGGGATTCCAGGGAGTACAGCTATACATGGAGTGGATGAAGTAGACGCTTCAATGATCGACGGAAATCCAGATCTTAGCGCAGAAGGACTTGAAGTTTAGTTTATAGGATTTTCTTTATGCAGTAGAAAGGATTTTAAGATATTTAATTCAGATTGTTTTTATGAACAAGTTCAGGCTAATGATGGATTATGTTTGATTTCAGTTTTATTTAATTTAAGGAGTATGCATACAATTTGGTATAATAGGTTGTTATCTCATAATTTAGTATTGTTCTCATGATGGTGTAAAAAGAAAATTTATGCGTACTCTTTTAATTATTTTTTTTCGTTGCATTTATATGCAGATCTTTATGGAATAATCGATTTATTTAAAATCATGGATATGTGACGTAGTGTGATGTCTCCAAGTGAGCGCACTGATCCGGTGTGCGAAATTGGGGACGTAGCAGTCATCCTTTATTTGTTTGCATTCCTAAAACCCTAGATTTAGAATAACCATGATATCCATCCTTACTCTATTTCTCTGTTTTCATTTCGATCTCATAAACCTATTTCAGCCCATTTCTATTTGATCATTTTAAAACCCAAACTCTAAATTTCATCTGAACCATTAAACCAATTTGATTCAACAAACCCTAGTGAGATTTAGTGACTCCACATTGGATTTACGAACAAGCACCCTAATCAAGAAAAGCTAGAGTTCTATCTATAGGATGGCATCTTTCGCAGATCCAAACGGATCTCGCGCATCAGATTGGACCCTAGCCGAAACAAGCATGATCACTAAAGAGAAAATCCATGAAACCCTAAGGTGTCGCATTAATTTGGATTTTTGTAACGACCGAGATTTCTCGTTATTTAGTCCTTAATTATTTGCTAGATCTATAATTATGATTAGTTTGATTGATTTGATTAGTTGTTGTACATGAATGTAATGCGTATTTTATTCTATAATGACTCATGATAATTAATTAATCTAATTAATATACCCTAAAAGCCTTTAAATATGTGTTAGTAATAATTAGGGTGCATTTAGTAATGCTTAATGAACTTTTAAAATATGTTAGTAAATTAACTAAAGACCCATTAACTAATTAAATACCCAATAACTAATTAAAGACCCATTAAGTAATTAAAGGCCCATTAAATAATTAAAGGCCCATAAAATCACTTAAGACCCATGTAAAAAATTCTAAATAGAGTTAGACCTTAAATAGGAAACCTTAAAGTATTCTAAATAGAGTTAAATATTAAATAGGAAACCTTAAAGCATTCTAAATAGAATTACATCTTAAATAGGGAACTTTAAAGTATTCTAAACAGTTAGATATTAAATAAGAAACCTTAAAGCATTCTAAATAGAATTAGATCTTAAATAGGAAACCATAAAGTATTATAAATATAGAGATTTATTTACTGAATTTTTATATAACTCTTATAACCTAATAACCTTAGAGAGAGAGTGAGAGAAAAAAAATTCTAGAGAATAAGGAGAACTAGAAGAGGAACCCTAGAGTTTTCGGTTTGAAGGCTCAGAAGAACGTGAGAGGAGCTGACAGCGTGACCGGATTTCGGATTAGAGCTTCGGATTGAACCAAGGGAGAGGAATCAATTTTACGCGAATCCTAGAGTTACGGAGAAATCATGTTGAGATTAATCGAAAACGTAGATAACACAAAAATAAAATAAGAATTATAATTTATTTCAATTAATGAACATTCGTCATATTAGACTGTTAAATTTTATGTTTAATCACGGGCTTTCGATGGTACACGGGGTTTCATGATTGATCACGAAATTCTGTGCAGAATCCAAAATCTGTTTAGAATTCAAAACCCAGAATCTGTCTAGAATTTGTTCAGAATCAGTCCAAAATCTGGTTAGAATTCAAAATCCAGAATCTGTCTAAAATCCAGAATCTATTTAGAATCCAGAATCTGTTTGGAATCCATAATCTAGAATTTGTTAGGAATTTCATAATTGTCTAGGATGCAAGAAATGAATTTCTATTCAAATATTGTCTATGTTTAATGATCATGCTTAAATGTTTATTTATTTCCATCATTGTTTTATTGCTTAGAATCCATACAACCTAGGATGTTTGATTTACACAACATGAAACAAGTAAGAATCGATAGAGATTACAGAATTATGATGTGTTAAGCCTAAAGAAGTGAAAGAGCTATTGCATGATCGATTGATTTCCAGTTATCTTAGGCATGTGCATTCATGGCATTCATAAAAGTGAAAAGATACATTTACGACATGACACATGAAAACAAAATATTTCTATGATTATGATAGAATTCCTATGGGCTTATGTTAGAGGAATTAACATGAATAAGAATGACAAGTAATAAAAGTTATGCATCCATACATTAATGATAAGACTGAAGAGATGGAGAGGGTCTTTAATTTTATGCTTACTACTTAACTGAAGAGAAGTTATGTGAAGGTTAACGTAGATACTAATCGAAGGATCAGACAAGATTAGGATAATGATTAAGAGAGAGATAACCATGTCCATTATGTATGCCTATTCATGGGCATTAAATACACAATTAAAAATGACCACACATAAAATTAGGGTAGAGACCCAAACCATAATATTTATTTAAATTTAATGCTATGTTTAGTTTCATTCTATTACTTATTATTTATGTCACATGTTGTATCTCTGTTATTGTTTGATTTTATAAGATGATTTTAGTTATGGACCTTTTCTATTAGCCTCATCATGTCTGGTCCATACCAGTTTACTTGGTAAACTGACCCATTGTTTGGGATTCCAGGGAGAACATCTACACATGGAGAAGATAAAGTAGATGCGTCAATGATTAATGGAAACCTACATTTGAGCGAAGAAGGATTTGAAGTTTAGTTTATAGGTTTTTCCTTATGCATTAGGAAAGATCTTAAGATGCTTATTTCAGATTTATTTTTATAAACAAGTTCATGTTAACGATGGATTATGTTTGATTCAGTTTTATTTAATTTAAGGAATAAGCATACAATATGGTATAATAGGTTGTTATCTCATAATTTAGTATTGTTCTCATGATGATGATATAAAAAGAAAATTTATGCGTTCACTTCTAATAGTTATTTTTCCGTTGCGTTTATATGCGGATCTTCATTGATTAATTTATTTATTTAAGATCATGGATATGTGATGTGGTGTGATGTCACCAAGTGAGCACATTGATCCGGTGTGTGAAATTGGGGACGTCACAGTTCGTATCAGAGCAAAGTTTTGCGATCTGAATTTGTAGAGATTGAAACGAATGTAGGAATGGTATTGATTTCAGATGACCAATTTTCAGAGATAGGGTGACGCGGGACAAAACGCTAAAACCTAATATGCGAATTTGGGATCAACTTTTAGAAAGAATTGAATAGCGGAAATATTCAAAATCATGCAACACATTAAAACTAATTCAATGAAATTAATGAAACAAGTTAGATTAATCCGTTTCGCGTCTACATGCGTGAAAATTTTCCTGATCTAGAAAAACGGCTCCGATGAAGGAACTCGGAATTCATTCTAGTTTAGGGCATCAATCGACAATCGCAATATCGTCTCTTGACTCCTCGGAGATTTTAATCGAAATAAAGCTTAGAATAATTTAGCAAAGGAAAACAATTTTGGGAATTTTGACTTTATCAACGGAATTAAAGAAGGATAATACCTGACAATAACTAAAGAAAAGATAAAATAAAAGAATAGATTCCAAGGCTTCACACCAAGAGTTTTCCGTAGCTTCACACCACGGCTGTACGTTGGCTTCGCACCAAGTCGCACGAGAAATGATTGCTCACTCCTCAAGGCTTTGAAGGGTTCACTCCCTCGGTTGAAAACTCTTCACAAGCTCTCTAGGATTTGCACAAAAGCAACTCTCTTTCATTCAATAATCAAAAACTCTTAACTAAAAGTCTTTACAAGTCTCTATATATAGGCCACCAAAAATAAAATCCGCAATAAAAGAGTTCTAATACTAATAAAAAAATAAAATAAAAAGTTTCCATAAAATCCGGTCGCAATAGCTCGCTCAAGCGAGGATTATAACCGCTCGAGCGAGGGATCGCTCGAGCGAGTTTAAGTGATCGCTCGAGCGAGGGCTCGCTGCGACACTGTTCTCCTCGCGGTTTGTATCCGCTTCTCCTCTGAGGCTACGATGCTCGAGCTTCTTCTACGCTTCTTCTGACGTCGAAAATCTGTTGTTTCCCCAAATCCAAGGCTTCTAAACTTGGCGTTCCCCGTCATAGGGTGATAGGTTAGCGAATGCTGTTACGAGGGCGATCAATGCAGCGAGAGCGCCCGTGCCTAGATCGAATGTGGATGAGTTTAGAAAGAATCATCCTAGGACTTTCAATGGATCTGGCGATGTTATGGAGACACAAAGGTGGATTAAACACTTAGAAAAAATATTAGAGATAACGCAGTGCCTCGATGCTAGTAAGCTACCGCAGACCACTAGTGGAGCCAAGTCAACGACACTACAATTGCAGCAAACCCAGAACATGTTTGGACTTGGGCAGAATTTGTGAGAATCTTTAATAATAAATATTATCCTCAGAGTGTTCGTGAGGGTAAGATTACTGAATTTCTAAAGTTAGAACAAGGGAACATGACAATCGATGCCTACGATAGGGCATTTACTGAACTTGGAAGATTTGTGCCGAATATGATAGCTGATTCGCATTAAGAAGTTTGAGCAGAGACTTAGGCCACAGATCAAGTCTCTTGTAGTAGGGCATAGGAGTACTACCTTCATAGACTTATTGGATAGATGCTATGTTGTAGAGAGAGACATTAGCCAGACAAATCAAGGGAAGAATTTTGGTCAACTGACTCAGAGTAGCAATCAATTTAATGGACGAGCTCGAGTCATGGCCAGGTAGAACAATCAACAAGGGAGAAAGTTTACCCCCATATGGTAAACCCCAACAAATTCAGCAGAAGGGACAGCTAATAGCTATGACAACTCATACGACGACGAAGTCGAAATCAGCATGCAACACATGCGGGAAACAACACTATGGTAAATGTTTACGAGGAACAACCGCATGCTACAACTGCGGGAAAGAAGGGCATAGAGCCGTGGATTGCAAGGAGCCAAGGAAGAATCAGAAAGCACCAATGACGATAACGGCTCACGGACGAGTTTATACCTTATTTGAGATGGATGCTAGAGCCCCCGATGATGTGATTCACAGTACGTTTAGATAGTTTTTCCTCCCTCTATTCTATATAGGAACTATTTGAATTGTTATATTTAATGTGCATATTTATCTACCTTAGCTTTATAAATCACACAAATATGGGACGTTAATTAAGACACTTAAGAATTCAAGAGAAATTTAAAGTTAAAACTTTTTAATTAAGATCGCTTAGCAATGATGAATGTGTCTGTATGTTTTAGGCTCTTTGTTGATTGACGAATGTTTCGCTCACGTACTTATGGATTCGGGAGCTTCACATTCATTTGTTTCTTTGGGTTTCGCTCCACGATTGGAGAGGGAACTTAGCATAATAAGCTTTACCTTGGTTGTCACAACACCTTTGGGAAAAACCGTCATTGTTGATCGGTACTACCCAGATTGCGTTGTTCGAATTGGAGAGAACGACCTAAAGGCCGATTTGATTGTTTTGGACTTTGAAGATTTTGACGTTATTCTTGGGATGGATTGGTTAGCAGAGTCACGAGCTGTTTTGGACTGTTACGAGAAGAAAGCGATCTTTGCAAAAAGTGACAAATCGATTTTTAAATTCAAGGGCTTGAGAAAAGGAATCGTACCAACATTATGTGCAATGACGATTTTAGAAGAGAAGCGTGTCGATGTTTCGATGATACCTATAGTCAGGGAGTTTGCTGAAGTATTTCCCGAGGAACTTCCTAGTCTACCGCCTGTTAGAGAACTGGAGTTTCGAATCGACTTATTACCGAGTACGGCATCGATTTCGAAGACACCCTACAAGATGGCACCACTTGAGATGTCTGAATTGAAGAAGCAACTGGAAGAGTTACAAGGGAATGGTTTCATACGCTTGAGTCACTCACCATGTGGAGCCCTGGTTTTGTTTGTGAAGGACGGCTCAATGAGACAGTGCATCGATTAAAGACAGTTAAATCAAGTGACAGTGAAGAATAAATACCCGTTACCGACGATTAATGATTTGTTTAACAAGTTGGGAGGACCTCGATACTTTTCGAAGATTGATTTAAGGTCTGGTTAAAATTAGGTGCGAGTATGAGAAGAAGACATACAAAAGACGGATTTTAATACAAGGTATGGACAGTTCGAGTTTTTAGTGATGCTTTTTGGTTTGACGAACGCACCTGCAGTGTTTCTGAACTTGATGAATAGGGTGTTGACGGGGACGCCGACATCATAGACATCGAATATGGACCTTTTCGCGTGTACCGACGTCGAAAGAAGCGGAATGGAAATCAAAACTAGGCGAAAGAGGAAATTCTGGAAATATAGAGGAGGCTCGAGTATCGTAGCCTCAGAGGAGAAACGGACACAAACCGCGAGAACTGTGTCAAGCGAGCCCTCGCTCGAGCGAGCTACAGTGACGGAAAATTTTTATTTTTTCGTTTTTTTTTACCATTTTAGTCTTTTATTATTTTAGGACTCTTTTCATTGCGAGTTTTATATCGTTTAGGGTTTTCTTAGCCTATATAAAGGCATTGTAAACACTCTATTAAGGATTGATTATTGAATGAAAAGAGCTTTTGCTTGTGTGTGCTTGAGATGGGCCTCTACGAAGAGTGATTCTTCTTCCCGAGAAGGGTTTGGTGCGAAGCCAAGGGTGTGAAGCCTGCCAATCAATCTATCTATCTATCTATTTCATCTTCTCTGCTTGTGTGTTGATCCTTACAATCCTAAATCAGCCATCATCCCTTTTAACATCTGAAATCCTAATTTTTCCTCCACCGTGAATCGATCCGATTCAACAACCGTAGAACCTAGCAGAGTCATTAAACCTTCTGCACCAAATAATCAAAGAAAACCAGTGATCCCATCTTGAATTGTGAGCGCCCTAATCTGGGAAAACCTAGAGTTCTATCTCTAGGATCGATCTGCTCAGCAACCTAACGGATCTAGCTCCCAGACTGAACCATGCCTGAATTATGCGTGATTCTCCCATGGAATACTACGAAAACCTGAGGTATTCGTTATATTTTGCAAGTTTTATTGTTTAATTTAATTCTAATTTAATTTCGGCAAAATTAATCATTGCATTCACGTAGTTTAGGGTACCGTCCTGCGTCAGGTGTTCAGACCTTTTTTCGACCAATTTGTAGTAGTCTTTGTGGACAACATTTTAGTCTACACGAAATCAAAGGAGGAGCATGCTACTTACCTACGGATAGTGCTTCGAACACTTTTGGAGCACCAACTTTTTGCTAAGTTGAGCAAGTGTGAGTTTTGAATGACGGAGGTGGCTTTTCTAGGCCATCGGGTTTCTGAGAAAGGAATTATTGTTGATCCTGCGAAGATCGAGGCGATTGTTCAGTGGGTACAACCGAAGAGCGTGACCAAGATTAGAAGTTTTCTTGGTTTAGCAGGGTATTATAAAAGATTTGTAGAAGGTTTTTCAAAGATTTATGGACCGCTTACAAATTTGACAAGGAAGAAAACGAAATTTGTTTGGTCCGATGAATGCGAGCAGAGTATTCAAGAGCTAAAAAGAAGATTGACGGCCACACTAATTTTGACGACACCATCAGGTAGTGGAGGTTTTCTTATTTATACAGATGCGTCAAATAAGGGTTTGGGTTGTGTATTGATGCAGAATGAGAAAGTTATCGCCTACGCTTCGAGACAATTGAAAGATCATGAGAAGAACTACCCGACACATGACTTAGAGCTCGCAGCAATCATTTTCGCATTGAAGTTATGGAAACATTACTTTTACGGGGAGAAGTTCATCGTATCAACGGACCATCAGAATTTAAAGTATTTGTTTACACAGAAGAATATGAACCTGAGGCAGAGGAGGTGGATGGAGACCCTGATAGACTTTAACCCTGAGATTAGGTACAACCCAGGGAAGGTTAACATAGTAGCTGATGCGTTGAGTCAGAATGTTCCAGAGAAGATATTTAGACCAAGGGCTTTGTTATCCAACATCGATATTAAGCCAGTACTATTGGATCAAATTAGAGGGAAGCAGTTAGAAGATCCAATTCGTTTGAAGGAGAATAAGAATGCAGAAGTAACATGTAGAAATGACGGAATAATATTATTCAAGGGAAGATATTGCGTACCAGATGAGGCGGAAATGAAGCAGCAGCTTCTCTATGATGCCCACAGATCAAAATTCGCGATACACCCTGGAAGTACAAAGATGTATCAAGATATAAAGAGGAATTATTGGTGGCAAGATATGAAGAGGGAGATTGCAAATTATGTGTCAAGATGCCTTACTTGTCAGCAAGTGAAGGCTGAGCACAAGAAACCACCAAGATTATTGCAGCCATTACCTGTACTAGGATGGAAATGGGAGAGCATTGGTATGGATTTTATCACGGGATTACCGAGGACGAAGAGAAGGAACGATTCGGTTTGGGTGGTAGCAGACCGACTGACAAAATCAGCACACTTTATTCCAGTCAGGACTACTTTTTCATCTACGCAACTGGCAGATATCTACATAAGGAAAATTGTACGTATACATAGAGTGTCAGCGAGTATTATTTTCGATAGAGATTTCAGGTTTACCTCACGTATGTGACAGAGTTTTCAGGACGGTATGGGATCAAGATTAGAGTATAGTTCAGCTTTTCACCCTCAGACAAATGGTCAGACTGAGAGGTTGAATCAAATTTTAGAGGACATGTTAAGAGCATGCGCGCTAGAATTTAAGGCAAGTTGGGATGATCACTTAGCATTAGCAGAGTTTTCGCACAAGAATAGTTATCAAGCAACGATTCAAATGTCACCATATGAAGCACTTTACGGAAGGAGTTGCAGAACACCGTTATGCTGGGATGAGGATGGAGTAAGAAACCTACTTGGACCACAGATTGTTGAAGACACGGCGACACAAGTGCAGCTAATCAGAGAACGTATGAAGACGGCTCAAAGCAGGTAGAAAAATTACGTGGATAAAGAAAAGAGAGACGCAGAATTTGCTAAGGGAGATTTAGTTTTTGTCAAAATCTCACCTATCAAGGGCGTGATGAGATTTGAAAAGAGAGAAAAACTAAGTCCGAAGTATGTTGGACCTTTTGAAATATTGAAGAGGATTGGAGAGACGGTTTATAGGATTCAGTTGCCACCAAAGTTAGCTGGGATGCACAATGTTTTTCACATATCAATGTTGAAGAAGCATATCAAGGACCCTTCACATATGATCGATTTGTAGCCATTAGAAATTGAGAAGGACGTGACTATCATTGAGGAACCAATTTCAATTCTAGAAAGAAAGGAAAGGACACTACGTAATAAGAAGATTCCATTGGTTTTGGTTACTTGGAAGCAAAACTCATAAGAAGAAGCTACTTGGGAGCGCAAGGATGATATGAGGAAGGAATATCCACACCTTTTTACTTCAGGTACGATCTAATTTCGATGACGAAATTTTCAATAAGGAGGGAAGAATGTAACGACCGAGATTTCTCGTTATTTAGTCCTTAATTATTTCCTAGATTTGTAATTATGATTAGTTTGATTGATTTGATTAGTTGTTGCATATGAATGTAATGCGTACTTTATTTTATAATGACTTATGATAATTAATTAATCTAATTAATATACCCTAAAAGCCTTTAAATATATGTTAGTAATAATTAGGGCGCGTCAGTAATGCTTAATGGACTTTTAAAATATGTTAGTAAATTAACTAAAGACCCAATAAGTAATTAAAGACTCATTAAGTAATTAAAGGCCCATAGAATCACTTAAGACCCATGTAGAAAATTCTAAATAGAGTTAGACCATAAATAGGAAACCTTAAAGTATTCTAAAAAGAGTTAGATATTAAATAGGAAACCTTAAAGCATTCTAAATAGAATTAGATCTTAAATAGGGAACTTTAAAGTATTCTAAATAGTTAGATATTAAATAAGAAACCTTAAAGCATTCTAAATAAAATTAGATCTTAAATAAGAAACCATAAAGTATAATAAATATAGAGATTTATTTACAGAATTTTTATATAACTCTTATAACCTAATAACCTTAGAGAGAGAGAGAAAGAGAGAGAGAAAATTCTAGAGAATGAGAATTAGAAGAGGAACCCTAGAGCTTTCGGTTTGAAGGCTTAGAAGAACATGAGAGGAGCTTAGGATGTGACCAGATTTCGGATTAGAGCTTCGGATTGAATCACGGAAGAGGAATTACGTCAATTTTACGCGAATACTAGAGGTATGGAGAAATCATGTTGAGATTAATCGAAAACGTAGATAACACAAAAATAAAATAGGAATTAGGATTTATTTCATTTAATGAATATTTTTTATAATAGATTGCTAAATTTTATGCTTAATCACGGGTTTTCGATGGTACACGGGGTTTCGTGATTGATCACGAAATTCTGTGCAAAATCTAGAATTTGTTTAGAATTCAGAATCTATTTAGAATCCAGAATCTGTTTAGAATCCAGAATATGTTAAGAATCAGTCCAGAATTTGTTTAGAATTCAAAATCCAGAATC
The DNA here is from genome assembly GCA_021018995.1 of Chloranthus sessilifolius. Taxonomy (NCBI): domain Eukaryota; kingdom Viridiplantae; phylum Streptophyta; class Magnoliopsida; order Chloranthales; family Chloranthaceae; genus Chloranthus; species Chloranthus sessilifolius. The sequence continues at coordinate 109,160,972 of CM037595.1, forward strand.
TGTTTAGAATCCAGAATCCGTTTGGAATCCAGAATCTGTCCAGAATCCAGAATTTGTTAGGAATTTCATAATTGTCTAGGACGTAAGTAATGAATTTCTATTCAAATATTGTCTATGTTTAATCATCATACTTAAATGTTTATTTATGTTCATCATTGTTTTATTGCTAAGAATCCATACAACCTAGGATGTTTGATTTACACAACATGAAACAAGTAGAAATCGATAGAGATTACATAATTATGATGTGTTAAGCCTAAACAAATGAAAGAACTATTGCATGATCGATTGATTTCCAGTTTTTTTATGCATGTACATTCATGGCATTCATAAAAGTGAAAAGATACGTTTACGACATGACACATGAAAACAAAATATTTATATCATTATGATAGAATTCATATGGGCTTATGCTAGAAGAATTAACATGAATAAGAATGACAAGTAATAAAAGTTATGCATCCATGCATTAATGATAATACTGAAGAGATGGAGAGGGTCTTTAAGTTTAAGTTTAAGCTTACTATTTAACTAAAGAGAAGTTATGTGAAGGTTAACGTAGACACTAATCGAAGGATCAGAGAAGATTAGGATAATGATTAAGAAAGAGATAACCATGTCCATTATATATGTCAATTCATAAGCATTAAATACACAATTAAAAATGACCACACATGAAATTAGGGTAAAGACCCAAACCATAATATTTATTTAAATTTAATGTTATGTTCAGTTTCATTCTATTGCTTTACTTATTATTTCTGCAACATGTATCTCTGTTATTGTTTGATTTTATGAGATGATTTGAGTTATGGACCTTTTCTATTAGCCTCATCATGTCTGGTCCATACCAGTTTACTTGGTAAACTGACCCATTTTTTGGGATTCCAGAGAGTACAGCTATACACGGAGAGGATAAAGTAGATGCATCAATGACGGGGACACCGACAACGTAGACATCGGATATGGACCTTTTCGCGTGTACCGACGTCGGAAGAAGCGGAATGGAAGTCAGAACTAAGCGAAAGATAAAATTTTAGAGAATTGGAGGAACATGACTATTTCGATCGATCGAATTGCAATTTTGATCGATCGAAATCCTCGATCGATCGAAATCCTATTTTGATCGATCAAACTATGTCGACAGAAAACACTATTTCTGGAGTGACAAATATATATATATATATATATATATAATTCGATCGATCGAATTTTATATTCGATCGATCAAATGTCCATTTCGATCGATCAACCACAGTTCGATCGATCAAATTCCAGCGACGAATTTTTTATCTATGGTTTTTTCGATCGATCGAGATCGCGCAGAGTTATTTTAAAATTCTAATTTCGAACTTAAGCTTTAGGGGCTTATTTGTCTTTTATTTAGTACTTGTTTTAGGGTTTTATTTTATTGTAAGTCCTCCTATATAAGGTCCTTAAGAAAAACTTTGTAATTAGTTATTGATTATGAATGAAAAGAGTTTTTGCTTGTGTGCTTAAGATAAGCCTCTACGAAGAGTGAATCTTCTTCCAGAGAAGGGTTTGGTGTGAAGCCAAGGGTGCGAAGCCCGCAAAATCTATCTTCTATCTATCTATTTCTTATTTTCTCTGCTTGTGTTGATCCCACAACCCTAACTCAGCCATCATCCTTTTGAAAATCCCAAAACCATCCATTCAAGCCTTTACCTAAAATTGATTGATCAACTACACTGTTATCCTTGCCTTAGCCATTAAGCCAACTCGCATCAAAATTCTCAGAAAATTCGTGATTCTATCCTCGAATCGTGAGCTCCCTAATCTGGAAACCTAGAGTTCTATCCCTAGGATCGATCTGCGCTGCAACCTAACGGATCTAACGCCCGGACTGGACCCTACTCGAATCATATGCGATCCTCCCATGGAATACTACGAAAGCCTAAGGTATTCACTATATTTTAGGGCTTATTGTTTAATTTAATTCAATTCAATTTCGGCAATCAATTAATCATCGCATTCACGTAGTTTAGGGTTTTGTCCTACGTCGGTTTTGGTATCAGAGCCTAGGTTCTAGGTTAGGGCATACTATGTGACATTGAATACATTGCACTTTAATTTTATTCGCATATTATTTCTGTTTTGGCCAAAGTGTACACATCACGTGTTTGTCAAAAGCCCCCCTTCATTGTCAGTTCATTTTTCATTTCATTCTAGAACCCGTCATTAGTGAACCGTATCACTATGGATATGAGTGGGTTTGCCAAGGCTCTTAACGGCATGAGGGCTGATCTAAAATCGATCAATGATCGAATGGCTGCCGTGGAGATAGCCCAAAGGACCCTTGAAACGTCCAATGAGAGGTTGTTAGACCGAGTCAATCGGTTAGATGAGGGTGATGAGTACCTCAAACCACCCCGTGACCGTAATGGTCCACGTTTCGAACAAAATGGCTACCAACATAATCGGAATCGGAACCACAGGTTAGATCATCATGGAAATGACTATGACCCGGAAGGGAAACTCCTCAAAAATGTTTGAGTTGAGTTCCCAACTTTCGATGGAAGATTAGACCCTCAAGTCTTCCTCAATTGGTTATTCGATATGTACCAGCACTTTGAGTGGTTAGGCATGAGCGATGAAAGATGTGTTAGACTTGTTAAAATGAAGCTCATAGGCCAAGCCCGACTCTTTTGGGTCAACATTGAACGCATCAGAACGAATGCGGGTTGTACTCCCATTACCAGTTGGGAGGACATGAAGGAACGACTTATAGAGAAGTGCGTTCCTTCTTCATACACCGGTCAACTTCGTACCGGTGAAGTGAGATCTGTGCTGGAAACCCGCCTACCAAACCCTCACAACTCACATCTACCCATGTGAGGTTTGACAAAGGTAAGGGTGTAGCCGGAGAATCCTCGAAGAGTGGGTCTCATGTTAAGTGTTATAAATATCAAGAATTGTGACACTTTGCCGCCCAATACCCCACGAGAGACCCACAAAGGAATTTCTTCATCGACGGAGAAGGAGACGAAAGTGAAGGAGTTTACGAAGAAGAGGTCTTTGAGTCGAATGCCACACCTAGTGACGAGGAAGGTGATGACATGGGTCGTGCTCTAGTTGTGAGGTGTGCCTTTGCACAACTCCAACGGGATGAAAAGGAGGATTGGCTCCAAACCATCGCCACATGTGGGAAAAAGAGTTGTAGGGTTATTGTGGATAGCAGAAGCTGCACCAATGTCGTGTCAGAACATACCGTCACCCGCTTAGGGCTTACACCTGAAGCCCACTCGAGACCTTACAAAGTCGCATGGGCTGACTCCTCAGTCATTCCCATATCCCAGAGGTGTCGTGTACCCATACAATTGGGTTCATACTCAAACACCTTATGGTGTGATGTAGTGCCAATGGATGTGGGCCACATTATCTTAGGGACGCCATGGCTCTATGATTTGAACGCGACCATTTTTGTTCAATCTAACATTTGCACGTTCAATTACAAGGGCAAGAAAATCACTCTTAACCCTTTGGCTCCCAAAGCACCATCGGTCAATAGAGTTGAGAAGAAGGGAGGCCAATCCCAAGCCATCAACATTGTGAGCCCTTCAGAGTTCGAGAGGGCATCGTTAGATGAGAGCGTCGTGTATGTCGTCGTCACTGTTGAAAGTACTTCTGAGTCAGTCTGTGAGTACCCCAAGGAGGTAGAGCCCATTCTGAATGAATTTGCGGATGTCTTCCCCGAAGACTTACCTAATGAGCTCCCTCCCATGCGTGACATTCAACACGCAATCGACTTGGTTCCCGGATCTACATTACCGAACCTGCCCCACTACAGGTTGAATCCGGTTGAGCACACCGAGTTGACTCGGCAAGTAAGTGAGCTCCTTCAAAAGAGGTTCATACAAGAGAATCTGAACCCATGTGATGTACCTGCTTTGCTCACGCCTAAGAAAGATAATGCATTGCGCATGTGTGTGGATAGTCGTGCAATTAATAAGATCACTGTTAAATATCGGTTTCCCACACCGCGGCTTGATGGCATGCTTGACATGATGGTTGGAGCCACTATCTTTTCCAAGATAGACATTAAAAGTAACTACCATCAGGTGCGTATTTGATGGGGACACCACATACATGGACATCGGATTTGGACCACATCATTTCTATCGGCGTCGAAAGAAGCGTAGAGGAGGCCCAAGTATCGTAGCCTCAGAGGAGGAACGGACACAAACTGCGATGAGAACAACATTGTAGAGAACCCTCGCGCGAACGAGCACTTAAAGTCGCTTGAGCGATGAAAATCCTCGAGCGCGCGAGCTACGGTGACGACTTCAAACGCGTGAGTGAGAACTTAAACTCGCTCGAGCGATGATAATACTCGCGCGAGCGAGCACTTCAAATGGGATTTTATGCGAACCTTCCCTTTTTGTGTTTAATTAGTATTAGAACTCTTTTATTTCGAACTTAATTATTGGTGGCCTATATATAGAGGCTTGTAAACACCTTTTAGTTAGTTGATTGATTATTTGAATGCTTTTATGCTTGAGTAATCTTTCCTGAGATGGGTTTGGTGTGAGGCCAAGGGAGTAATTCCCAAAAGTCATTGTTATCTTCTCTATTCTATTTGCTACTTTCGATATGTGTTTGCTTTCTAAACCATAGCCTAATTTCTGCCTTGTGATCCCCAAAACCCTAAACCCTTTTGAAGGCTTAAATGACACAAAGCCAACACCCTTTCCAAACCATAAACCGATCTAAAAGTCATAAGCCTCTTACAAACCCTAAACTCCCTTTTACAATCCAATTGGGAATCCGTGAATCTACATCGGACCGAAGACGAACGCCTAAGGGTGGAAAAAGCTAGAGTTCTATCTCTTGGCCGATCTCGCCACGACTCGAAAAGTACTTGCTCATCGAACTGGACCCTACTTGGATCTTGTGTGATCTACCCATCAAAAATTCTGCAAAACCCTAAAGGTATCAAAGATAACTTTGCGATTAAATTTGATTTAATTTCATTAATTTCGGCAAAATCTGCATAAAAATCATATTTCACATTTTAGGGTCGTTGTCCCGCGTCAGTATTCGCCCTGTCGATGAATGGAAAACCGCCTTCAAGATTAAAGACGGTCTTTATGAGTTGATGGTCATGCCTTTTGGGCTTTCCAATGCCCCGAGTACATTTATGAGGCTTATGACCCAAGTGTTGAGGCCATTCGTTGGCAAATTCCTTGTCGTGTACTTTGATGACATCTTAATTTACAGTCCGAACAAAGACCTGAGGTTGCTTTGCGAAACTTTGAGGGGAGAGGTTATATGCGAATCTCAAGAAGTGCACCTTCATGCAGCACTCAGTTGTATTCTTGGGATTCATTGTCTCGATAGACGAGATGGTTGCAGACCCTGCGAAGGTTAAGGCCATTGTCGAGTGGCCCGAACCTCGAAATATTCATGAAGTTCGTAGCTTCCACGGCTTGGCCACGTTTTATCGTCGTTTCATCCGAAATTTTAGCACTATCATAACCCCCATTACCGATTGCATGAGAAAAGGGGAGTTCCTGTGGAGCAAAGCCGCAACGAGGGCCTTTGCCGAGATAAAAGATAAGATGGTTACCGCACCCGTCATGCGCCTACCGGACTTTTCTAAAGTCTTTGAAGTAGCATGTGACGCATCGGGTGTAGGCATAGGCGGGGTGCTGAGCCAAGAGGGCCACCCTGTGGCTTATTTTAGTGAGAAGCTCAATGAGGTAAAGCATAAATACTCCACCTATGACAGGGAGTTTTATGCGGTCGTCCGATCTCTGTGGTATTAGAAACATAACCTGAGACCGCAAGAATTTGTGTTATTTTCTGACCACGAAGCCTTACGTTTCTTTGCTTCCTAGAAAAAGTTGAACCTGAGGCACGCGAAATGGGCCGAGTACCTTCAAGGGTTCACATTTGTATTGAAGCATAAGGCTGGTGCCGAGAACAAAGCGGCTGATGCGCTTAGTCGTCGAGTGGCGACTTTGCAGTCTATGAGCACCGAGGTCATCGGATTTGAGCAGTTGAAACAAGATTATCCTGACTGCCCAGATTTCAAGGCAGAATACACTGCTTTCCTTGAAATTTTGAACAACATTAACTCCGAATATACCCTGTTGGATGGGTATCTATTCAAAGGAAATCGTTTGTGTATCCCTTGTACTTCATTGCGTGACTTCCTCATCTGGCAGTTACATGCCGGAGGGATTGCCGGACATTTTGGGCGCGATAAAACCAGTGTGCTCGTTGAGGATAGGTTTTATTGGCCTAGCCTTGTGAGAGATGTCTCTAGGGTCATAAAACAATGTCATACATGCCAAGTTGCGAAGCATATTAAGCAGAATACCGGCTTGTACACCCCTTTACCCGTGTCGCACACCCCGTGACAAGACATCTCCATGGATTTCGTGCTCGAACTTCCAAAGACTCAACGGAAGCACGATTCCATTTTTGTGGTAGTGGACCGTTTTTCAAATATGGCCCACTTCCTACCTTGCTCTAAAACCTCCGATGCTGCTCACATAGCCAAATTATTTTTCGGGGAGGTTGTGCGTCTACATGGGTTACCCCAGACGATTGTGTCGGATCGGGATGTAAAATTTACCAGTTATTTCTGGAAAACTTGATGCCACATGATGGGTACCATGCTCCAATTTTCTTCGGCCCATCATCCTCAAACAAATGGCCAAACAGAATCCACCAATAGGAGCTTAGGTAATCTTCTCTGTTGTCTTCTTGGTAATCACCCTAGGACTTGGGATCCTACTTTGCCTTTAGCCGAGTTTGCATACAACAATTCAGTCAATAGGTCCCTAGGTATGAGTTCTTTTGAGGTCATCCTTGGTCATAGGCCTAGAACACCCATCGACCTAATCCCCATGTCTGCATCCCACCGAGTTTTCGAATCAACCGATTCATTTGCACAGCATATACATGAATTGCACGCCGAAATTAGAAAAAGAATTAATGTCAGCAATGAACAATATAAAATATCTGCGGATGCGCATAGGCGCTTCAAGGAATTCCAGGTTGGAGATTACGTAATGGTTCAGGTTAGGCCTGAGCGGTTCCCATTAAGAGCATGAAGAAACTTCAAAGCATGACCTTTGGACCTTTAGAATTGTGGCAAGGAGCGGGCCTAATGCATATGTTCTCGAGCTTCCACCGGATATAGGGGTCAACTCTGCATTCAATGTGGAGGACCTAGTTCCTTCTTTGGCCCCAGCCCTACCCCCTCACAACCCCTTCCAAGCAGCCCCGAGCCCAAATGCCAGCCCCACCCTGCTACCCCTACCCTTCCCTTCCCCACGCAAGCAGCGCAGAGATGAGATCGAAGGGATATTAGATGATTCGGCGATATCCACCCATGGGGGCGGATTTCAAAAGTACTTGGTCAAGTGGTTGGGACAGCCAGATTCCGAGAACTCATGGTTAGCTGAAGGCGAGGTGCGACGCCTGAACCCCGACATGCTCGATCGCTATCACGACGCCACTTCATCGGTGATGAAGCCTTTTCTGCCCGGGAGAATTGACGGGGACGCCGACATCGTAGACATCGGATATGGACCTTTTCGTGTGTACCGACGTCGGAAAAAGCGAAATGAAAGTCAGAATTAGGCGAAAGATAAAATTTTGGAGAATTGAATGAACATGACTATTTCGATCGATCGAAATCCTATTTTGATTGATCGAACTATGTCAACAGAAAACACTATTTCTAGAGTGACAAATATATATATATATATATATATATATAATTCGATCGATCGAATGTCCATTTCGATCGATTGACCACAGTTCGATCGATCGAATTCCAGCGGCGAATTTTTTATATATGTTTTCTTCGATCGATCGAGTTTCACTTTTGATCGATCGAAATCGCGCAAAGTTATTTTAAAATTCTAATTTCGAACTTAAGCTTTAGGGGCTTATTTAGTACTTGTTTTAGGGTTTTCTTTTATTGTAAGACCTCCTATATAAGGTCCTTAAGAAAAACTTTTGTAATTAGTTATTGAATATGAATGAAAAGAGTTTTTGCTTGTGTGCTTAAGATGAGCCTCTACGAAGAGTGAATCTTCTTCCAGAGAAGGGTTTGGTGTGAAGCTAAGGGTGCGAAGCCCGCAAAATCTATCTTCTATCTATCTATTTCTTATTTTCTCTGCTTGTGTTGATCCCATAACCCTAACTCAGCCATCATCCTTTTGAAAATCCCAAAACCATCCATTCCAGCCTTTACCTAAAATTGATTGATCAACTACACCGTTATCCTCGCCTTAGCTATTAAGCCAACTCGGATCAAAATTCTCAGAAAACCCGTGATTCCATCCTTGAATCGTGAGCGCCCTCATCTGGAAACCTAGAGTTCTATCTCTAGGATCGATCCGCGCTGCAACCTAACGGATGACGCCTGGACTGGACCCTACTCGAATCATACGCGATCCTCCCATGGAATACTATGAAAGCCTAAGGTATTCGCTATATTTTAGGGCTTATTGTTTAATTCAATTCAATTTCGGCAATCAATTAATCATCGCATTCACGTAGTTTAGGGTTTTGTCCTGCATCAGTCAATGATTGATGGAAATCCATATTTGAGCGAAGAAGGATTTGAAGTTTAGTTTATAGGTTTTTCTTTATGCATTAGGAAAGATATTAAGATGTTTCTTTCAGATTTATTTTTAAGAACAAGTTCAGGTTAATGATGGATTATGCTTGATTTCAATTTTATTTCATTTAAAGGGTAAGCATACAATATGGTATAATAGGTTGTTATCTCATAATTTAGTATTGTTCTCATGATGATGATATAAAAAGAAAATTTATTTCAGATTTATTTTTATAAACAAGTTCATGTTAATGATGGATTATGCTTGATTTCAGTTTTATTTAATTTAAGGAGTAAGCATATAATATGGTATAATAGGTTGTTATCTCATAATTTAGTATTGTTCTCATGATGATAATATAAAAAGAAAATTTATGCGTGCACTTCTAATAGTTATTTTTCCGTTGCGTTTATATGCGGATCCTTATTGATTAATTGATTTATTTAATATCATGGATATGTGATGTAGTGTGGTGTCTCCAAGTGAGCGCATTGATCCGGTGTGTGAAATTGGGAACATCACAATTTTATTGCTTAATTAATTAGTTTAATTTCGACACATCTTCATTTCATTATTATTCACGCGTTTTAGGGACGATGTCTCGCGTCAGTTTTGGTATCAGAAACAGAGGTTCTAGGTTAGGACATATTTGTATGTCATTTCAATCTTATTGCATTTTATTTCGTTTGTGTCTTCATTTGTGTGCACATCTTGTGCTTGTTAAAATTACTCACTAGTTATGTGGGTTAAAATCATTCGTTTGATTTTATTTTCATTAGCCTGTTTATTTGCATGCTCATCATGTGTTTGTTAAAATTACTCAATTGTTGTGTGGTCTATAGTGTGTGTCTATTATAGTTTTGTATCAGAGTTGTGTTTACTATAGTATTGCGTCTAAGTTGTGTTTATGGCAATCATCTTGTATGAATCACTTACACATCACTGTGAATTCCATACCCGTCATGAAAGGGTACTAACACAACAAGGAAACAGTTACACTCCAAATCTTAGGCAAAGTCCCGAAAGTCGCGATGAGATTAGAGTTAGGGGATATTCTGATCATTATGAACACGAATATAATCTTGATAGAAAATCTCTAAAGACTATTCAAGTCGAAGTCCCAGATTTTGAGGGTATGACGAACCCTAAAACCCTCGTGGGATGGTTGTCTAGCATAAGGAGTAGTTTGACTCGTATGGCGTGTCAGAAGAGTGTAACGTGAGGCTTGCCGAAAGAGGTTGGGGCGTCCATGGGTCAAAATATCGGATGATACTGATACGTATCGTTTTTGGCACCCGACGATATGGTAAATTGGCTTTTTATCGGGTACCCACCAAAACCATCTAATTATCGGACGATATGAGGAAATTATCATTTGTATGGTCCGATAATGTGGTTGGTTAAACATGTACTTTAAAAGGATCAAATTATCGTACGAAAATTTCAACTTATCGCACGATAATCTGATATTATTGTCCGATAAATTGAAGTTTTCGCAGGTGGGCCCCCCAGTCACATGTGATGCACAAAAGAGGGTTTTAAAACCCCTCTTTCGACTCCTTTCCACAGCAACCATTTTTCCCTTCTTTAAGCATGGTGTTCTTCCGAAAATCACATTTAACGCCCGTATCGACGCCGAATCAACAACCGAATCGACGAAAATCGTAGAGAAGGTACGTGTTCTGCCAATTTCCCCCATTTTCTTACACTTTAGGGTTTTATTATTTCAAGATCTACCCTTAAATAAGTAGATCTTGAAATTTGAAGCCCAAATTTGGGGGTTTTGTATTAAAGCCGCCTAATTTGAGCCTATATTATCATATTTGAGGGTTTATTTTTTGTGGTTATCATATTTGGGGGTTTAATTTGTTTTTAAAACTTAATTTCTTTTTTGTGTTAGTAAATTAAGTTTTAAAATTTAATTTTTAATAAATTGTGTTAGTAAAAATAAATTGTGTTAGAGTTAGTAAATTAAGTTTTTAAAAAAAAATAAGTTTTTTATATAATACTTAAAAATAAATTACGCTATTAATTAAAGTTTAAAAAATTAATTTTTAATAAATTGTGTTAGTAAATTGTATTATAATTAGTAAATTACGTTTTTTTAAAAGAATAAGTTTTTATATAATACTTAAAAATAAATTATGTTATAAATTTAAGTTTTAAAAATTAATTTTTAACAAATTGTGTTAGTAAAAATAAATTGTGTTAGTAAATTGTGTTAGACTTAGTAATTAAGTTTTTTATTTAAAGTTTTTATATAATACTTAAAAATAAATTAAGTATTTTTGTATTATATAAAAACTTAACTACCCTTAAAAATTAATTTGAAAACGTAATTTATTTCTTATATAAAAACTTAATTTATTTATTAAAAATTTATTGAAAATGTCATTAAAAATTAGAATAATATTTGAAAATGTTATCTCATGCCATTAAAAATTAGAATAATATTTTAAATGTCATTAAAAATTAGAATAATATTTTAAAATGGCATCTCATGTCATTAAAAATTAGAATAATATTTTAAATGTCATTAAAAATTAGAATAATATTTAATAATGTTATCTCATGTCATTAAAAATTAGAATAATATTTAAAAATGTTATTTCATGTCATTAAAAATTAGAATAATATTTTTAAATGTTATCTCGTGTCATTAAAAATTAGAATAATCCAATCGTTTGCTCATTCATACAAGTGAAATATATAAATATGATACGTGAACAAGATCGAACCTGGCAATACGGCACAACAATAGATGGTGATAGACTCCGAATAGAATGCAAGCTTTGTGGGAAAAAATTGCTAAGAGGAAGTATCAAACGGTTGAAGGAGCATTTGGGTCACATTAAGGGAGAGATAAAAGGATATCCCAATGTACCCAAAGAGGTGAGAGAAGCTGTCAGAGCCAGCTGCAAGCGGCTAAGGGAAAGAAAAAAGCAGTAAGTCGATGGAGATAGAGAAATGTATGAGAGAATATGGAGGGGAGATCCAGAGTTTCCTGCACCTGGACTTGGGGATGATGACGATGAAGTGACAACAAGAGTCATGAGGGACACTGCTAGAGAAGCACGACAGCGACGAGATCAAGAAGAAGTTGAGTATCGATTTCGGTCCAAGTTGAGGGGCCCATCCATGCCTACTGTTGGAGGGGGATCTAGCCATAGGCCACATATTGTTGATGATGATGAGAACATTCAAGAGACTGCCGGTTGCGTAGGTCAGCATCTGTGAGGGAGATCAGGCTATTTACTGCAGGTCGTACTATAGGTCCTATAGATCCGTTCATGTATCGGACAGAAAGCTCTAAACAAACTAAATTGAGTGCAATCTCACTAAAAAAAATGGGAAAGAAGCTTGGAAAATCTATTGCAAAGTTTTTATATACAACCACATTCCAAGTCAGGTTGTGGAGTCGTCGTACTACAAAAGTATGATTGATACAAGTGCAGAAGCTGGTCCAGGAGTTAAAAAGTCTTCTGCATATCAGGTATCTAGGCCCTTACTAAATGATGAGTACGAGGAGATAGGAGCTTATGTGGACGGGTTCCACGAAGTATGGGATGAGAAAGGTTGCACAATTATGTGCGATGGATGAGTGGGTCCCACAAGGAAGACTTTGATCAACTTTTTAGTCTACAACGATGTCGACACAACATTTCTAAGATCAGTTGATGCTTCTAAACAAGCGAAGACGGTTGATTACCTCTTCCAACTAATGGATAAGGTAGTTGAAGAGGTTGGAGAGAAGCAGGTTATGCAGGTGGTAACAGAAAATGCCGCCAATTACAAAGCCGCGGGAAGACAGTTAATGTTGAAAAGACCTCACTTGTACTGGACTCCGTGTGTTGCTCATTGCATGGACCTCATTCTTGAGGATTTGGAAAGAGAAGCAAGGCACAGGCAACTATTCAAAAGGGAAGAACGATTACTTCTTACCTATACAACAGTGACAAGTTGGTGAATCTAATGAGAGACTTCACTAAGAATGAGTTGTTCCGGCCTGTGATTACACGATTTGCGACACAATTTCTAGCCCTACAGAACTTGGCTAGATATAGGCGTGAGCTGAAAAGTATGGTCAACTCCAAAGAATGGAGAAAATACGAGTTAGATCTCCCACGATCAAAAGGACATGCATCTGATAGAGTTCTTGACACGATCTGACTCAAATTTTGAAGGCGGATATTGACCACACGATCGTGACTATTGGTGCAAATGTTGAGGTTGGTAGATGGTGATGAGAAACCAACGATGAGGTATTTTACGAGTCAATGGACAAGGCAAAATTGGCTATTAAAACCAAATGCCTTATAAAATATAAACGATATTGGGCGATTATCGACAAGAGGTGGGATACACAATTCCACCAGTACTTGCATGCCACAGGTATAACATGTTAAATTGCTTATGTAGTGATTTTTATTTATTTATTATTTTTCATATTATTCACTGTTTCCATATACTGGTGAGATTGCTCATATTTGATGTATAGCACACTACTTGAATCAGGCCTTCCAGTATACGCAACGCTTCGAGTTGAGTGAGGCAGATGAAGTGTACAGCGGTTTGCTCAATGTGATCCAACGAATGCTCCCTGAGTTGGCGGACCAAGGTCAAGCCATAAGAGATGTGAGTAATCATACCTTATAACTAATAAGTCAAATGTCATATGATATGTTTATTGATATGTGGGTTATTGTATTCCGTCTTTATAGATTGACATGTTCCGCAAGAGAAATGGGTCATTTGGGACCCTGTTGGCGCAATCCCAAATCAAGCACAATAAACCCGTTGATTGGTGGATGCACTATGGAGGTGATAGTCTGATACTGAGGCGGGTTGCAATGCGGGTTTTATCGCAAACATGTTCCTCGTCCAACTGTGAGTGGAATTGGAGTACATTCTCTCATTCACACGAAGACAAGGAATAGGCTAACTATGGAAAGATTGGAAAAGTTAGTCTACTACCACTACAACATGTAAGGGTCGGGAATATGCAGAGGACCAACCGCAGTAAGCAATTATATGAAGTCTTAATTCATACAACTTTTATTTGATGTAATTGACAAGGCATATACTAATTTATCTATCATATTTTACCTTACAGATAATTAATATTTTGATTCCTTCGAGTTTGATTATATATTCACGGAGGATGACCCTTTGAATCAATGGATCGAAGAGAGAGAAGAGCCAGTGTTGGATACTGAGAGCACTGCATGGCTGGACAATGATGAAAGAGTAGCGGAGGAGCAGACTTCCCAACCACTGAGGCAGAAAAGAAGATTGAATCGCCATTCAATGGTTGGATCTGATGACGAAACGCAGTCCGATAGTGATATGACAATGATGGGGGTGATGGTGGAGGCGATGAAACCGACATTGGCACTAGTGGTGGAGGGGATGATGTTGATCCCTCTTATTCTTATGGAGGTATTACCGCATGGGATGATGAGCCGGTAACAATATATGACACTCCTACATTTAGAGGTAGAGGGGTTGAAGGAAGAGGAGCGTCAGAATCTTACCAAACCCCACCACCACCACAAGGTCCACAAGATGATGTTGGTTATATAACTTCTAGCTTCGGGGGATTTAGCTTGGAAAACACCGAAGATTCAGCAACCGGTAACACATACTATCAACCTCAACCAACCTACCCCGGGCCATATGACTTCGTTGGTCAAATATTTCGAGGACCAACCTTTACCTATTACACTGAGTCATATTCGTCGCTAATGCCTCAATTTCAAGGGGACACATATGATCATGGGTATCAATATGGCCAACATTATAGGGAAAGCTCGCACACCGATGATGATGATCACGATGGCCAAGAACCACCACGAAATTCAATGTGGCTTTAAAGTAAGTTTTTCATGTACAATATACCTTTTAATTTTGATCATGAGTCATATACAATGTAATTTAGGTTCTACGTTGATAAAATCATGAAATATGCATCAAATAAGCCTAAAATAAATTTTTAAAAAAAGTTAACATAAATAGAAAATCATTCATTTTAATTTTTCTGATTTTTTGAGTATTTTTTGAGATTTTTTTGAAAAAAAAATTGTATGTATCAAAACCGATACATTCAATGTATCGCCAATACATTGAATGTATCGGACGATACCCGATACATATCGTCCTGAAGGTTTGGACGATACGTATCGGTTTTCCGGTATTTGATCCATGGGTGTGTCGCACTAAAACCTATTGGGATGGTGTGGAGCTTCGACATGAGGTAGTTCGAAATAAGCCTCCAATCACACAATGGGAGGTCATGAAGGAACGACTCATCGACCAATATGTTCCTTTCACGCACCACTACCTTATACATGCTTGGAAGCTAAGGTGGGTAAGTGTCGTAAGCACGCCCAAATTGAGTTTAGGAGCACCTCCATTAAGGAAGGCTATAATTCCGGGGTTCAACCATTGAAACCGGCGAATACTCCTACGAGTCCCCATATTGATCACGGTAAAGGAATTGTCGACGAGAAATATGATTTCGAGGTTCAACCATCGAAACATGTGATTACTCCTCCGAATCCCCAAATTGATCACGGGAAACAATTGTCCATGAGAAATATAATTTCGAAATTCAACCATCGAAATCTGTGATTACTCCTTCGAATCCCCAAATCGATAATGGGAAAGGAGCGATTAGGGACAGCCCCGAAACCAGTGATCACATCAAATGCTATAAGTGCGAAAGAATATACTCAGTTCAACCAACTCCAAAGACTCAAGTGCACTCGACACTACCAACAACAAGAACTCGTGCACAACTAACTCTACGGACACTGACAAATCATGCATAAACGACTTAGTCGAATCACACGTGGGTGACATTGGCCAAGCTCGACTCTTTTGGGTCAAGGTCGAGCCCATGAGAGCGAATGTGGGTCGTACCCCCATTACCCATTGGGTGAACATAGAAAGAATGACTTACAGATAAGTACGTTCCTTTATCATACTACCATCACTTACTTGATCAATGGCAAAATCTACGCCAAGGTAGTGCCCGTGACCGAATACATTGGCAAGTTTGAAGAATTCAGGATGAGAGCCAAAGTATCAGAAGATCGTCAAGTCACTCTATAGATTTCGCACCAAGTTGCGATTGGAATTGCACAAGGAGTTGATCTCCCACCCTATTGACACTCTTGCCGAGTGTTACACCGTTGTACAAGACCTTGAGCGATACTTGAAAACGACGGTGGTGAGGCGATTTGAATCATAAACCAGTGGTCATTGTACCAGTGAGGGAAGGCCTAGTGTCAGAAACCCACCTCCCAGACGTACACAACCCACTCCTACCAATGGAAGGTTTGAAAAAAGAAAAGGTGTTGGTTGGAGAATCCTCGAAGGGTGGTTTTCAAACTAAGTGCTATAAGTGTCATGGGGTGGGACACTTTGCCGCTCAATGTCCTACAAGAGACCCCCAAAGGAATCTCTTGATTAAGGGAGAGGAAGACATGGATTATGGAGGAGTTGAAGAAGTATACGAGCCAGAAGTCACACCTAGTGATGAGGAAGGTGATGATAGTGGTCATGCCTTAGTTGTGAGCTGTGCCTTTGCACAACCTCAACGGGATGAAAAAGAAGATTGGCGTAGGGAAAACATCTTCCACACATTCGCCAAATGTGGAGAGAAAAATTGTCGTGGATAGCGGGAGTTGCACCAATGTGGTGTTGACTCATACCATCACCCGCTTACGGCTTACACTCGAAGCTCACCCGAGACCATACAAAGTCGGATGGGTCGACTCATCATCTATTCCCGTGTCCCAAAGGTGTCG
Organism: Chloranthus sessilifolius; assembly: GCA_021018995.1. Taxonomy (NCBI): domain Eukaryota; kingdom Viridiplantae; phylum Streptophyta; class Magnoliopsida; order Chloranthales; family Chloranthaceae; genus Chloranthus; species Chloranthus sessilifolius. The sequence continues at coordinate 109,177,386 of CM037595.1, forward strand.
TGTGTCAATTGGCTTCGTATTCAAACACCTTGTGGTGCGAAGTGGTGCAAATGGATGTGGGCCACATTATTTTGGGAAGGTCGTGGCTCTATGACATAGACGTGACCCTTCTTGATCGATATAGCGTATGCATGTTCATGTATAAGGCAAGAAACTCACTTTAAACTCCTTGCCTCCCAAAGCACCATCGACCAACAAAGTTGAAAACAAGGGCAATCAATCTGAGGCCATCAACATTGTGAGCACTTTGGAGTTTGAAAGAGCATCTTTGGATGAGAACGTGGTGTACGTTGTCATCACCGTCGAGCGTGCTCTCGAGTTTATGGGTGAACACCCTAAGGAGGTTTAGCCAATTTTGAAAGAATTTGCAGATGTCTTCCCGGAATACTTGCCCAATGAACTTCCTCCAATGCGTGACATTCAACACGCCATAAACTTAGTTCTCGAATCTACTCTACCGAACCTGCCCCATTATAGGTTGAATCCGGTTGAACATGCCAAGTTAACGCGGCAAGTCGATGAGCTCCTTCAGAAGGGGTTCATCTATGAATGTTGGATTGAGAATTGAGAATAAAGGTGATGTGGGACGATGATCCAAGACTATGTGAATGAAGATGAAGTGCAATTTTGTCGAAATTAAACTAAATTAATTAAGCAACAATTCTTTAAAATAATTGGGATACCTTAGGGTTCCATGGTTTTTCGCTCAGATGAACGTGTTTGGCTCGGAAAGAGTTTGGTCCGTTGCGCTAGATCCGTTAGCCTCGCAGAAGGGGAATCCTAGAGATAGAACTCTAGCTACTTCCAGATTAGGGTGTCGCTCTTCGATCAAAGTGGGATCGCTAATTTTCACAGGATGTTTTGATTCGGGATGGTTTAATGGTTCAGGTGAGCTCTAGGGTTTATTGAATTAGGTCGATTCAACAGTTCAGGTGATGGCTAGGATTTTGGAATTCAATAGGTTTAATTTGAGATGGAATGAAATGGGGTTTATGGGATCAGAAAATAAAACAGAGAAAAGATAAATTGAAATAGAGATAAAAGATAGAAGATTGTGGGCTTCGCACCCTTTGCTTCACACCAAACCCTTCACGAGAGAGAAGATTCACTCTTCAAGATAGCACATCTCAAGCATAAGCAAAAATGGTTTTTCATTCATAATCAATAATTACAATGTTTATAAAGAACTTATATAGGAGGCCTCAAAGCAAAAACCCTAAAACATAATAATTACGAAACTATCCTAAAGTGCTTACATATGAAATAAAAAATAACCTAAGAAAAAGGATTGAAAATGACAATGTTAGACGGGACTCGTTCAAGCGACAACCGACGCTCGCTCGAGCGACTTATTCCAGAGAAATTACTTCAGTGCTCTTTGACGTCTCGCTCAAGTGGCAACCATACTCGCTTGAGCGACTTTTGGCCGAAAATTTGGCCTTATTTCTGAAGCCTCCTCGCTCGAGCGGAAAGTGAAGTTGCTAGAGCGACTTGGGGCAGAGTGTCCCTTAGGCTTGATTCTCCCGTTGTGTTTCCTCCTACGTCGGTACACGCGATATCGTCCATAACCGATGTCCACAGTGTCGGCGTCCCCATCAATTCTCCCAAACCGAAAAGGCTTCATCACCGATGAAGCGGAGTCGTGATATTGATCAAGCATGTCGGGGTTTAGGCGACGAACCTTGTCTTCATTTATCCATGCATTTTCGAAGTCTGAGATACCCATGGGTGGACACCACAATCATCCAATATCTCTTAGATTACATCTTTCATCTACCTGCTTGGGGAAGGAGGTGGAAGGGGCTGCAAGGGTGGGGTGGGTGTGTGTATAAGGGGTGATTGGAAAGGGTTGCAAGAGGGTGGGGTTGAGCCCAGAGAAGGGACTAGGTCCTCCACATTGAACGTTGAACTAATCCTTATATCCAAAGAAAGCTTAAAAACAGAAGCATTGGGACAACTCATTACCACAATTCTAAAAGGCCCAGCTCCGCGGGCTTGGAGCTTTTTAACGATCCTCGATGGGAATCCTTCAGGCGTAATCTGAACCATGACATGATCACTGATTTAGAATTCCGTGAAACGCTTATGCGCACCCTCCGATATTTTTTATTGTTCATTGCTTGAATTAATTTTTTGTCTAATTTCGGCATGCAAACTATGAATATGTTGTGTGAATGCATCTGCGGACTCGAACACTCAATGTGATGCAGACATGGGGATTAAATCGAGGGGTGTTCTAGGCTATGACTATGTACGACCTCAAATGGACTCATGCCTATGGACATATTGACAGAATTGTTATATGCAAACTCAGCCATTGGCAATGTAAAATCCCAAGTCCTAATGTGATCACCAACAAGACAACGAAGGAGGTTACCTAAGCTTTTATTGGTGACTTCGATTTGACCATAGGTTTAAGGGTGGTAGGCCGAAGAAAACTGTAGCATGGTACCCATCATGTGCCACAAGGTTTTCCAAAAATAACTAGTGAACTTTACGTCTCTATTTGACACAATGGTTTTGGGTACCCCATGGAGACGCACAACCTTCCCGAAAATAACTTTGCGATATGAGCCGCATCGGAGGTTTTAGAGCAAGGTATGAAGTGTGTCATCTTAGAAAAGCGGTCCACTACCACAAAAATAGAATCGTGCTTTTGCGGAGTCATGGGGAGTCCGAGCACGAAATCCATAGAGATGTCTTGCCACGGGGTGTGTGGCACGGGTAACGGGGTGTACAGGTCAGTACTTTATTTACTCTGTTTGGTTACTTGGCATGTACGGCATTGTTTCACAACCCGCGAAACGTCTCTCACAAGGCTAGGCCAGTAAAACATATCCTCAACGAGCGCAATGGTCTTGTTGCGCTCGAAATGTCTGACAATCCCTCCGACATGTAACTTCCAAATGAGGAAGTTATGCAAAGAAGTGCGAGAGATGCATAGGCTATTAGCCTTTGAACAAATACCCGTCTTGCAAGGTACACTTGGAGTTTGTGTTGGTCAGATTATCAAGGAGAGTAGTGTATTCCACCCCGAAATCTGGGCACTCAAGATACTCTTATTTTAATTGCTCAAACCCGACGACCTCGGTGCTCATAGTGTGCAAAGTCGCCACCCAACGACTAAGCGCATCAGCCGCTTTGTTTTCAACACCACCCTTGTGTTTCAACACAAAAATGAACCCTTGGAGGTATTCAACCCATGTCATATGCCTCGTGTTCAACTTCTTTTGGGAAGCAAGGAAGCGTAAGGCTTCATAGTCAGAAAATAGCACAAATACTTGTGGTCTAAGGTAATGCTTCCAATACTAAAGAGATATGACAACCATATAAAACTCCTTATAGTAAGTGGAGTATTTTTGCTTCACCTCGTTAAGCTTTTCACTAAAATAGGCCACAAGTGGCCTTCTTGGCTAAGCATTCTGCCTATACTTACACCCGACGCGTCACATGCTACTTTGAAGACTTTAGAAAAGTCAGGTAAGCCCATGACGGGTGCGCTAGTCATTCACTCCTTAATCTCGGCAAAGGCTTCGTCACGGCTTTGCACCATTGAAACTCCCCTTTTTTCATGCAATCAGTGATGGGAGCCACAATGGTGTTGAAACTTCGAATGACGCGACGATAAAATGTAACCAAGCCATGGAAGCTATGGACTTCATGAATATTTCTTGGTTTTGGCCACTCCACAATAACCTTAACTTTTTCGAGGTCTGCAACCATCCCGTCGGCCGAGACAATGAATCCCAAGAAGACAACAAATTGTTGCACATTCATGGCGTCAAAATGCACAAGGAATTTGCCTAAGAACGGCCTCAACACTTGGATCATGAGCCTCATAATGGTGCTCGGGGCATTAGATAGCACAAAAGGCATGACCATCCACTCATAAAGACCATCTTTGGTCTTGAAGGTGGTTTTCCACTCATCGCCTGGGCGGATTCGAACTTGATGGTAGCAACTTTTAAGATCAATCTTGGAGAAGATAGTGGCACCAACCATCATATCCAACATGTCATCGAGCCTCGGTATGGAAAACCGATACTTGACTGTAATCTAATTGATGGCCCGACTATCAACACGCATGCGCCAAGTACCATCTTTCTTTGGTGTGAGTAGTGTGGGTACGGAACAAGGGCTCAGACACTCTTGGATGAACCCCTTCCGAAGGAGCTCATCGACTTGTCGAGTTAACTCGGCGTGCCCAACCGGATTCAACCTATAATAGGGCAGGTTCGGTAGGGTAGAACCGGGAGCCAAGTCTATGGCGTGTTGAATGTCACGCATGGGAGGGAGCTCATTGGGTAAGTCTTCTAAGAAGACATCCGTAAATTCTTTTAAAATCGGCTCAACCTCCCTAGGGTACTCGCCCACAGACTCGAGAGTACGCGCGACGGTGACGACAACGTACACCACGTTCTCATCTAACGACGCTCGCTCAAACTTCGAAGGGGTCACAATATTGATGGCCTTAGATTAACCGCTCTTCATCTCTGTTTTGTTGGTCGATGATGCTTTGGGAGGTAAGGGGTTTAAAGTGATCTTCTTGCCCTTATACGTGAACGTGCAGACGTTAGATCGACCCCGAATGGTCATGTCCAAGTCATAGAGCCACGGCCTCCCCAAGATGATGTGACCCACTTCATCGGCACCACATCACGCCACAAGGCATCGAAATACAAGCCCAATTGAATTGGCATGCGACACGAGAATGGATGAAGAGTCAACCCATGCAACTTTGTATGGTCTCGGGTGAGCTTCGGGTGTAAGCCCTAACTGGGTGATGGTGTGTGTCGACACCACATTTCCCACTATCCACGATAACCCTACAACTTTTCGTTCCACATGTAGCGAAGGTATGGAAGATGTTCTCCCTACGCCAATCCTTTTTTTCATCCCGATGAGGTTGTGCAAGGGCACACCTCACAACTTGAGCACGACCACTGTCATCACCTTCTTTATCACTAGATGTGACATCTGGCTCAAAGACTTCTACCTCAAAAAGTCCATCATCCTCATCTCCCTCCCCCTCAATGAAGAGATTCCTTTGGGGTCTCTCATAGGGCATTGGGAGGCAAAGTACCCCAACCCTTGACATTTATAACACTTGACTTGAGAATCGCCCCTCGAGGAGTCTCCACCCACAACCTTTCCCTTGTCAAACCACACATTGGTAGAAGTGGTTTATGTAGGTTTGGGAGGTGGCTTTCCAGCACTAAGCCTCACCTCTCCAGTACAATGTTGACCAATTTGGGATTCCAATCGCCTCACCACCGTCATTTTTAAATATCATTCAAGGTCTTGAACGACAGCGTAACACAATTCAAGAGTTTGAACAGGGTGAGATATTAATTCTTTTTGTAAGTCAAATCACAATCTGGTGCGAAATCTGGAGAGAGTCACTTGAGGATCTTCCGATACTTTGGCCCTCATCATGTATTCTTCAAATCTGCCAATGTATTCGGTCACGGGCATACTATCTTGGCATAAATTCTGTCATTAATCAAGTAGGCAATGGTAGGATGATAAAAAAACATACTTCTCTATAAGTCGTACCTTCATGTCCCCCCAACTGGGAGTGAGAGCACAACCCATAGTTGTTCTTACACACTCGACATTGGTCCAAAAAAGTCAGGCTTGGCCGATGAGCTTCATCTTAGCGAGCTTGACACATCGCTCATGCCATACCACTGAAATTGTTGATCCATATCGGATAACCAATAGAGGAAGACTTTAGGGTTCATTCTTCCATCAAAGGTTGGAAACTCGACTCGAACATTTTTTAGGAGTTTCCCATCCGAGTCGGAGTCATCTCCACAATGATCTACCCTATGGTTATAATTCTGATCATTCTGATGACCACCGCACTCGAAGCGTAAGCCATCACGCTCACGATGTTGCTCAAGGTGTTCATCAGCCCCTTCTAACCGATTGACTCGGTTTAGCAACCTACCATTGGAAGTTTCAAGGTTTATTTAGGCTTGCTCCATAGCAGTTGGATTATTATTGATCGCACTCAATTCAACCTTGATATCCCTAAGGGCATTGACAATCTCTCTCATATCCATGGTGATCAGGGCTACTAGTATCGGTTCTAAAATGGCATGCAAATATGAACCAAAATGAAAGAGGAATTTTAACAAACACTAGACGTGCACACTTTAGATGACAATTGAAATAAAATGCAATATAAAAAAAATTGAATGTCACACAAATATGCCCTAACCTAGAACCTAAGCTTTGATACCAAAACTAACGCGTGACGACGACCCTAGACTACGTGAATGAAGATGAAGTGCAATTTTGTCGAAATTAAACTAAACTAATTAAGCAACAATTCTTTAAAATAATTGGGATACCTTAGGGCTTCATGGTTTTCCGCTCAAATGAACGCGTTTGGCTCGGAAAGGGTCCAGTCCGTTGCGCTACACCTGTTAACCTCGCAGAAGGGGAATCCTAGAGATAGAACTCTAGCTACTTCCAGATTAGAGTGTCGCTCTTCGATCAAAGTGGGATCGTTAGTTTTCTCAGAGTGTGTTGATTCGGGATGGTTCGATGGTACAGGTGAGCTCTAGGGTTATTGAATCAGGTTGATTCAACAGTTCAGATGCTGACTACTAGGGTTGGTTTAATTTGAGATGGAATGAAATGGGGTTTATGGGATCAGAAAACAAAACAGAGAAAAGATAAATCGAAATAGGGATAAAAGATAGAAAATTGTGGGCTTCGCACCCTTGGCTTCACACCAAACCCTTCATGGGAGAGAAGATTGACTCTTCAAGATAGCTCATCTCAAGAAAAAGCAAAATAGCTTTTCATTCATAATCAATAATCAATAATAACAATATTTATAAAGACCTTATATAGGAGGCCTCAAAGCAAAAACCTTAAAACATAATAATTACGAAACTATCCTAACGTGCTTACATATGAATCAAAAAAAAAAACCTAGGAAAAGGGACTGAAAGTGACAATGTTCGATGTGACTCTCTCAAGCGACAACCGATGCTCACTCGAGTGACTTATTCCAGAGAAATTACTTCAGTGCTCTTCAACGTCTCGCTCGAGCGGCAACCAAACTCGCTCGAACGACTCTTGGCCGAAAGTTTGGCTTTATTTCTGAAGCCTCCTCGCTCAAGCGAAAAGTGAAGTCGCTCGAGCAACTTTGGGGAGAGTGTCTCCCTTAAGCTTGATTTTGGTTCCTGTTGTGTTTCCTCCTACGCCGGTACACGCGATATGGTCCATAATCTATGTCCACAATGTTGGCACCCCCGTCAAAAGGAACCCTTTCTCAAAATGACTGCGCCGAACACTTCTCCCACGATCTCTCACAATGACTACTCTCTCTCTTCAAACCAATAGAACCTCCCAAAATAACTTTTCTCTCTCAAAATGTGACGTAAATTCACACATCAGATCAATGCGCTCACTTGGAGACATCACACTACGTCATATATCCATGATTTTAAATAAATCAATTATTCCATAAAGATCCGCATATAAACGCAACGGAAAAAAAACAACTATTAAAAGTGCACGCAAAATTTTTTTTTTTTCTTCATCATGAGAACAATACTAAATTATATGATAACAACCTATTATACCAAATTGTATGGTTACTCCTTAAATTAAATAAAACTGAAATCAAACATAATCCATCATTAGCCTGAACTTGTTCATAAAACAATCTGAATTAAACATCTAAAAATCCTTTCTAATGCATAAAGAAAATCCTATAAACTAAACTTCAAATCCATCTTCGCTCAGATCTGGATTTCCGTCAATCATTGAAGCGTCTACTTCATCCACTCCATGTATAGTTGTACTCCCTAGAATCCCAAACAATGGGTCAGTTTACCAAGTAAACTGGTATGGACCAGACATGATGAGGCTAATAGAAAAGGTTCATAACTCAAATCATCTCATAAACATCAAACAATAACAGAGATATAGCATGTGACATAAATAATAAGTAAAGCATTAAATGCAACTGAAACATAGCATTAAATCTAAATAAACATGATGACTTGGGTCTCTACCCTAATTTCATATGTGGTTATTTTTAATTGTGCATTTAATGCTCATGAATCGGCATACATAATGGACATGGTTATCTCTTTCTTAATCATTATCCTAATCTTCTCTGATCCTTCAATTAGTATCTACGTTAACCTTCACATAACTTCTCTTCAGTTAAATAGTAAGCTTAAACTTAAAGACCTCCATCCCTTCAGTCTTATCATTAATGCATGGATGCATAATTTTTATTACTTGTCATTCTTATTCATGTTAATTCCTCTAGCATAAGCCCATAGGAATTCTATCATAATCATAGAAATATTTTATTTTCATGTGTCATATCGTAAACGTATCTTTTCACTTTCATAAATGTCATGAATGTACATGCATAGAAAAACTTGAAATCAACCGATCATGCAATAGCTCTTTCACTTGTTTAGGCTGAACACATCATAAATATGTAATCTCTATCGATTCCTACTTGTTTCAGGTTGTGTAAATCAAACATCCTAGCTTGCATGGATTCTAAGCAATAAAACAATGATGAACATAAATAAACATTTAAGCATGATGATTAAATATAGACAATATTTGAATAAAAATTCATTGCTTGCATCCTAGACAAATTATGAAATTCCTAACAAATTCTGGATTACCGGATTACATTCTAGATTCCAAGCAGTTACGGATTTTGAATAGATTACGATTTCCAAACAGATTACGGATTACGAACAAATTACGGATTACGGATGATTCTGGTTCCAAGCAGATTACGATTACGGATTACGGATTCAACAGATGCAGATTACAAGCGATTACGGATTTTGAATGATTACGGTTTCCAATGATTACTGGATTCTACGGATTACGGATTTCAAGCGATTTACGGATTACGAGCAGATTACGGTTTCCAAACAGATTCTGGTTTCCAAACAGATTCTGAATTCTTGACAGATTCTCGATTCTGGACAGATTTTGGATTCTGCACGGATTCTGGATTTTGTACCGAATTTCGTGATCAATCACAAAACCCTGTGTACCATCGAAAACCCGTGATTATGCATAAAAATTTATCAATCTAATATGAAGGATATTCATTAAATGAAATAAACTTTAATTTCTATTTTATTGTGTTATCTACATTTCCGATTAATCACAACATGATTTTTCCATACCTCTAGTCTTCGCGTAAAATATTTATGTAACTTCTCTCCTTTGATCCAATCCGAAGCACTAATCCGAAAACCGGTCGCGTCGTAAGCTCCTCTTGCGTTCTTCTAAGCCTTCAAACCAAAAACTCTAGGGTTCTTCTTCTAATTTTCCTCCTCTAGAATTTTCTCTCTTTCTCTATGAGGTTATTAAGTTATAAGAGTTATGTAAAAATTCTGTAAATTAATCTCTATATTTATAATACTTTATGGTTTCCTATTTAAGATCTAATTCTATTTAGAATGCTTTAAGGTTTCCTGTTTAAGATCTAACTCTATTTAGAATACTTAAGGTTTCCTATTTAAGATCTAACTCTATTTCGAATTTCCTACATGGGTCTTAAGTGATTCTATGGGCCTTTAATTACTTAATGGGTCTTTAATTAGTTATTGGGTCTTTAATTACTTAATGGGTCTTTAATTACTTAATGGGTCTTTAATTAATTATTGGGTCTTTAATTACTTAATGGGTCTTTAGCTAATTTACTAACATATTTTAAAAGTCCATTAAACATTGCTAAACGCACCCCAATTATTACTAACACATATTTAAGGGCTTTTAGGGTATATTAATTAGATTAATTAATTATCATGAGTCATTATAAAATAAAGTACGCATTACATTCATGCGTAAAATTAATCACATCCATCAAATCAATTAAACTAATCATAATTATAAATCTAGCAAATAATTAAGGACTAAATAACGAAAAATCTCGGTCGTTACACAAAACCAATACATACCTTCCAAAATTAAAATCGATGGCTTACTGCTTGAAAAAGACATCAAAAGGTATGTTTATATGATTTTTTTTTTATCATTTACTGATTAATTTGTCATTTACTGATTAAATTACATGTTTTCTATTTTTACTTATTTTTATGTAATTTTTCATTGTTCTTTTTTTTTTTAATTTTGTATGATTTAGGTTTGCAAAGGCACGAATCACCCCACTGTATATCACATTGCTATTTAAATCGATTTCTCAGAGAAACCATGTAAATGTGATTTGTAAAAATAGAATAAACCCTTCATGCAATGGTGTTTTATAATTTTTTTTGGTTATTTAGTAATTGAATAATCCTTTTTCTTTGTGATACATAGTTTTATTTTTATTTCTGTAAGGGTTTGCAGTTTTTTCCCCCATTTCGTTTTTTCATTTACTGGATTAAATGACACATTTTTAAGTTACATTACTTTTTCATTTCGAAACACGTCACAGTATTTCAAAGGTGCTACTTAAATTGATTATTCAAAGAAACCATGTAGGTGTGGTACATCAAAAATGAAGAAACCCTACACGTTCAACGAGTCAACGAATTCTACAAACCTTTTTTTTGTCATTTAGTCACTAAATGACCCATTTTCTTTGATTATGATTTTTATTTCTATTTATTTTAGTTATATAGTTGTTTATCTTTTTTAATTTTTTTTAAATTATATATGATTTATTATTTTTTAAATAATAAATCATTGTGCAAAAGATTGGGGCAAAAGATGGTCTCCATCGTTTGATTTGAAGCAATCAACAAATTAGGCACGTAAAACCCAGGCTGAGAAGAAAGAATCTTCGATTAAAAAATAAAGTACACATTTCAAAACAATCTCACTTAACAGCAAAAAAACAAATACTATCCCAAAGCTTTTCGCTCACGTGCATTCTGCTAGTATATATATATATATATATATATATGTAGAGAGAGAGAGAGTGAGTGAGAGAGAGAGAGAGAGCAATTGCCAAAGAAATGCTTTAACACGAGAATCATCCCAAAGTAAGAGCAGGCCTACACACTACCTTCTTGCCAGTAATCTGGAACCCCAACGTAAGTCGGAAAATTGAAATAGTAGGATCAACCTTTTTCCTTTCATATTTTTTCATTTTATTCCCACTCTCCACTTGCGTGCAATCTGAAATGTTTACTCACCAAAGTCAAATAAATAATATCGCTGTCACCCTTCGCTAATAGTTTCGAAATTCCCCCCAATTTGTTTCTGGAAATGTGGCTGCTCCTTTACTTCAATATGCACAATCTGATGGCCAAAGAGCCCATGTTTCATAAGACACAATGCAACAAAATCTGGGAAGGAGCACAAAACTGACGCTATTCCAAAGAAAGCAATCACTTTAAACAAAATATTGTCGACCTCTTTGCAAGTTTGAGAAAATGATCAATGGTCTGTGATACAGATCAACTCATAATGCAATTTTTCCCCTCTTGAAGCCATCTAACACTAGGTTTCAGCCTGGAACAAATCAAGTATTCAGAACTTTCATTTTCAAGTCCTAAAAATGTGAAGTCGCCTCTACAAATTAGAAAACATAGAACATTTTCTCATTAACATCCAACTCTTTCGTCTAATCCAAAATGGTCATCTCGATTTTTATTTATGCTCCCTAAACATTTTATTTCTTTACATAATTTTGGGTCAATATTTGGAGTTGAAGGAAAAACTGATTTCATGACACCCCCCCCCCCCCCAAAAAACACACACACACACCAGGCGGACAACAAAAAGAAAGCATTCACTGATTTCATACCATCCCTCTTGCTTTTAATCTTCAAACTGCATGTACTCCTCTACTTCAAAGTCTCCATTAGAGTCTTCCATTGTATTTCCTCTGTCTATCTCTCATACCCATGCAGGATCTAGTTCTGTGCGTGGACGATTTCCTCTTCGGCTAGCTTACCAGCATTGGAGCCAGTCTATGCCGCCTCTTGAAGCTCTATGTCGGCAACCCACTCGGAGTTTGGGCCTCCAGGTAAGCATGTACCTTCTATTTCTTTGGATTCTTCTGTCATTATTCCACCCTCCATGACTGATGATCTCTCCCTTCCTATTGCTCTTCTCAAGGGGAGATGTGCCACCATCATTTCACAGTTTGTTTCGTATCAGGGTATCTCACACTCTTATAGGGATTCCCTTGGGAGAGCTTTCACTGTCTCCATCCCTTGCTCTGTTGGTGAAGCTTTGAAACACCCTTCTTGGTCTACAACTATGACTGAAGAAATGGTTGCTCTTGAGAAGAATAATACTTGGGAACTTGTCGACCTTCCTTCGGATAAGCATGATGTGGACTGTCAATGAATGTTTGCTCTTAAATACTAGGAAGATGGCACAGTTGAAAGATATAAAGTCCGTCTTGTTGCCAAGGGCTTTACACAACTATCGGCATTTCACTGCCACATTTGCTCTTGAGGCAAAGCGCACTTCTGTTGGAGACCGTATTTCTTTACTTGCTCATCATCATTGGCCCTATACCAGTCGGATATTAAGAATGCTTTTCTTCATGGCATGTTAGATGAGGAAGTTCACATCGAGCCTCCACCAGGTTATCATCTTCAAGGGATTATTTTGGGGAAGTTTGTCGGCTCCTCAAGTCTATTTATGTTTCAAAGCAATCTCTCAGAGTATGGTTCCACATATTCAATGGAAGTACGCTTCCTATGGGTATCATGAGATGCCAATCGGATCATATGTGCTTCATACATAATGGAGAGAAGGGTATGCGTACCATATTTTTTGTGTATGTGGATGACATCATCATTATTGGAGACGATGTTGACTTTATAGCTCATGTCAACTCGGAGCTACGTCGAGCTTTTGATGTTAAGGATTGGGACATCTCTAGTTCTTTCTTGGAACTGAGATTGCTCGCTCACATCGTGGTATATCTTTATCCCAGAGAAGATATGCCCTTGATTATACGGGACTGACGCGGGACGGTAACCCTATAATGCGTGAATATGATTTTTATGGTATTTTGCTGAAATTAAATAAAATCAAATCGAGCTTAATCTCAAAATTATCTTAAATAACTTAGGGTTTGAAGAATTTTGATGGGTAGATCACGCGAGATCCAGCTAGGGTCCAATCCGATGCGCAAGTCCCGTTAGATTTGAGGCAGGATCGGGCTTAGAGATAGAACTCTAGCTTTTCCAGGCTTGGGCGTTCGTTGTAGATTCTCGGATTCTCACTAGGGTTGAGGAATTGATTTAGGGCTCGTAATCGGTTTATGGCTTTGTAATAGGCTTATGGATTGGAATAGGTTTATGGTTTGATGGATTTAGGGATCGATTGAATTAGGGCTTTTGGCATATGGGATCAATTTAGGTAAAAGATTAAGAGAAAACAGAGATAGATAATAGAAAAGATAAAAAATAGCTTTGGGAATCACTCCCTTGACCTCACACCAAACCCACCTCAGGAAGAAGAATATTCAAGCAATAATTCATTCAAAATATTCAATAAACTAATTAAAAGTTTTTACAAGCCTCCTTATATAGGCCATCAAAGTCAAATTCGAAATAAAGAGTCATAATAATAAAAGACTGAAAAAGGCAATTCCGCAAAAATAAAAATTTCCCGTCGTTGGCGGCACGACATCCACGAACGTCCGTCCTGGTGACCACGAACGCCTGTCGCATGTGGTCACGGACGTCCGTGCTCACTAAACAGTGAGCACTCCAAATTCTGGACGTCCATCCTGGGCCTACGAACGTTTATCGCCTGATGACATCTTTTGCCTCCTTTTTCCCCCTGAAGTTGAAGTACTCGGGCTCCCTCTTCGCTTCTTTCGACGCCGGTAGAAGCGATGTGGTCCAAAACCGATGTCCACGTACTCAACGTCCCCGTAAAGGACACTGGCATGCTAGGGTGCAAGCTAGCTAAGTCCCCATGGACCCCAAACATCAATTGCAAGTTGACATTGGAGAGGCTATTTCTAATCCTTCTAAGTACCAGAGACTTGTTGGTCGTCATATTTATCTTACAAATACCTGTCCATATATGACATTATCATCTTTGTTGCCCTTTTATGCATGCTCTGTGAGTCTACGTGCTCCTCACCTTGTTATTGTTCATCGCATACTGCAATACATCAGGGCATCTCATGGACGGGGTTTGTCCTACACAGATGCGGGGCATTATTCTCTTAGTTGCTACAGTGATGTTGACTACGCTGGGGCACCTACAGATCGCCGCTCCAATTCTTGTTATTGTGCATTCCTTGGAGGGAACCATGTAGCCTAGAAGAGTAAAAAGGCAGGAGGTGGTTTCCCAAATCAAGTGTTCAATCTGGATACAGGGCATTGGCACATGGAACTTGTGGATACGTTCTCTTCTTACTGAGCAATCCATCCCATGCCATTGCATGGTGATAATCAAACACTATCAACATTGCCACTGACTCAATCCCTCATGAAAGGACTAAACGCATTGAGGTAGGTATCCATTTCCTCCGTGAAAAGATTTGAGTTGGGTTGATAGATACTCCCAAAGTTACATGTTTAGATCAATTGGCAGATACACCTTCACTAAAGCTCTTGAACCAACACATCTTCAAGATGTCATTGTCAAGTTGGGCATGATGGATAGCTATGCACCAGCTTGGGGGAATGTACTGGGACAAATGTTACGTAGTACGAATATGATGTAATTAGTGTTACAAGTGTTTATGTGAATATTGTTGGTGTATATACAATAACTATATTAAAGTCTTTCAGTTTAATATAAAGGCTAGTAGGATTACACTAACCCTAACTAAGCCATTCCTCTTCTTCTTCCTTCCACCTAACCCTAACTTCATCATCTAGCCCTAATATTATCATCACTAAAGTAAAGTATTCTCATCCCAATTATTTTTTACTATAACATTATTTAAAGCAATATAGCAATCTTCAAGCACATTAAGGTAATTTTACATGCAAACATAGGGGCCCTTAAATCAAACCACAAATTATTTTAGGCTATATTTGGCAACATGGATTTGTATTTTTATTTTTTCCAATGAATTTTAGATTTAAATTTGAGTCCCTCAAATCTAAATCCACTGTTTGCGTTGTGTTTTAGAATTGGGAGAAACAGTTGTTGATTTTGCAATCCTCCCTCTAGTGTTACAATGTGGATTTACGGATAATGAGGGGGAGGCATAATTTGGGAAATTTTGTTAATTTTGATTTGCGGGGCAACATGGGTATATAAATACATGACTTATGAGTGGCATAGAAGCGTAAATATTTGTTCCGTTAGAATAAGGATAACAATGGTAGCTTGAAGGAAAACATTGTTATATTGTAGCTGCCACTTTAGCATCAGGCGGGTGCCCCAAACGCGACTTGCCATCTCCGGGTGGTGTGAATCATTGAGTGTGGTGGATCAGATGGCTCCTTTCCTTTTATATAATTGTGAACATCACTTGAAGAGTTAGATGGTTCAAAGATCATATTTGATATAGCCTTTATGCATTTATGATCGGCATGTCTCACTTCATAGCAGGGATTGTAGACAGCCTTCATACTCTATCACGGCCAGCCGCAATAGTGAAGCTTAATGAAGCTTGAACTTTGAGTAGGTAAACATAACTACATAAAAAAGGGGAAATGGTGCGAAAATATCTGTTGGAGAGGATCAAATGGCATTTCCTTGCCCCCTTGGAGGATCAAATGATATTTCCCTTCCCCCTTGGAGTCCTTTTGGCGAAAACAGGTTCAAGGCTAAGTTTTAGAAAACTGTGCCTAATTTTGGAATTTAAAAAACCTAATTATGCAGGAATTTAAATTCTTAGTTTAAAATTTTTGAAGGAATACAATCTATCGATTCTATCCTAAGCTTCCAGACTGCAGCAACTTCACTTTACATGGCTAGCCTCCCCAGCCAGACTACACCAATCACAAAGACAGCTCCAAAAGAAGGGCTCGAGGCTTCTCAGGGTGATTCCGAGGCTTCAAGGGAGCTCCAACAGCTCCAAATTTCAAAACTCCAGCAGAGGATTCCAAGTGAAGGGGTGGCATCTCCAGTCAGTGACAGGTATTGGAATGGGAGTAAGAATGGGTATTTATAGCTGAAAATAAGGTAGTGAGGTGTCCACCTACTTTCAGGGTTGTGAGCTGCATATGGGACAATTGTCCAGTCAGTTATAATAAGGGTACCAACATATTACCAATGATCCCTTCTAGAAGTTGTTTTGATAGATTTTTTAGCTTAGCATCATGGCTTGTGGATCTCAACTAGGGGTTGGGAGTTCAGTTAACCGAACCGGAACTGAAACCAAAATTTTGGTTTCGGTTTCGGTGCCGTTTCACATAAAACCGAACCCGAATCGAAATGTTTAGGTTTCGGTTAACCGAACTCCCCTTTCCCTAACCAAAACCGAACCGATCCAGTTTCTATTTTGGTCGGTTCGGTTTTTGGTTTTGCAAACAAATACGAGCATTTTTCGGTTTTTTGGTTTTTTCAGTTTTAGGGGCAGTTCTCTCCCTACCCAACCAGTTTCGGTGTCCAGCACCCAAAATCGAAACCGAACAGATCCAAAACTGGTTTCAGTGTTCTGTTTTGGACCAGTTTTCGGTTTTTCGGTAATATTGTGTCCACCCCTACTCTCAACCAATTAGAAAATAGTTCAAAGGTGCCTTATCTGACGGGAAGCAGCTAACCAACCTCTGACTTCGCCAAATTGCCTATTTGAGAGCCCAGATGCATGGCCTAACCCAATTTCTAAGCATATTTTGGCCTTTTAGTTTATTCTAAAACTTTTTGCAGTCTTCTATTACTTTTATAAATGACTGTCCTCCATATTTGAGGTCATAAATATTAAATGGTCCTTCATCCAAAATTTGGAATGCAGACATGCTTTGATACCACTTCCTTAGGATCAGACAAGTTTACAGCAGAAAGACATCGAGGCTGGGTGTCCACAATTGGTGTCATGGAATTATTTGGGAAATCCTAGTTTGAAATCCAGTCATCTTATAATGCATTCAAACAACAGATTTCTTAGATCCACAGATTTCAAATTTGCTGCCCAATCCAAATCCACATGGCCAAATGGCCTATTGATATCATTTGTAAATGGTAAAACGTACTCTTTGGATTAAAAATATGTTAATCAATGTTTATTGTGTCAAAAAGTAATGTTTACTGACAAGGAATATTTTATAGGTTGTATTTTGTGAATTTGGAACGAAACAATTCTAGGTGACCCTGACAAAGGTTCAAAAAAATAAAAAAATTCATGTATGCATCTAAACGACAATTGTAATTCCACAGCTAATGAAATTCTTTTTTTTTTAATTGAAAGCATTGTTTAAAGTGATAAAACAAACAAAAAATAAATAATAATAATAATAACATAAATAAATAAATAAAATCCAAAGTTAATGAAGTCAATGTGAATAAAAAGAATAGAATGTCACAGACCCAAGCCTGAACCATTTAGAGAGATATAACAAGATGTCAGCTCTACAATACAGTTAATCAAAACAAAATCCCTGGAAGAGACACATACTTCATCTACCTCATCAACTCTTGAGAAGTGAAGGAGAATGCCAAGTTATGACAGTAATTCAAGAACTCAAAGAATAAAATAAAGCACGGCACGCACAACTAATCAAGCAAGTATATCAAAATTTAAAAAAAAAAAAAACTTCGTCAGCTGGAAAAGGAGAAAGACAGCAACCTTTTTCCTGTAGAAGGCTACACCATGAATGTTAAATGGTATTTTTCTATTCCGGAAGGATGTCTGGAATGCTTTACCTGAGACCTGTAGAGTATAATAAGATAGAGGCATCAATTTTCAAAAAACAATATCTTCCAACCAATTCAAGTACATTGAAATATAGGAAAATGAAGTGAACTACACCTGTCTCCGGTAAAGAATTGCAATATTGCCAAAGGAACACTTTGCAGCGGAACTAGGAGATGCGATTTCTAAGATTTTATCAACAACAAATGCACACTGTGAATCCTCATTGTGGCATTCCTTGATAGTAATCTAAAAATATGTGAAGGATTAACTCATTCGAACAAATATCAAAATGAAGATGGTGAAAGTTTGAACTTGCAGACACAACTTGGATAAGGATACTTTACAGCCAGAAGAATTATCAGTAACAACTTGCTTTAGTTGGATTCGATTTACATTATTGCGGATAAGAGCTGTTGCAGCCTCAACAATACAACGTGTGGAGCGATAGTTTTTGTTTAACCTAATCTGAAACCATTAGCATAATAAAATTTACGATCAATGCCCCAACCATGACTGAGTAAAAAGTTAAATAGAAGCCTCCTGGTTTCTAACATTTCAATGTCGAATGGATAATATGAATAAAGTATTCACTGAACTAAAGGGTATTGGAAAAACCTCTTTGTGTGTTGGAAAGTCTTTACGAAATGAATCAAAACCACAAATGTCAGCCCCATTGAAACTGAAAATGGACTGCAGTTAGCATTTAACACGTTCAGATTCTGCTGCTTTTGTTGTACAAATGATAATAATCATAATAATAATAATATCAGAAAAACAAATAACAATCCACCAGTTTGATTCCCTATATCAAGCTTATTAGATTTTAAAGAAAAGTGCACCTGATCTTCATCACCAACAACAGTCAACTGATTATGGGAAGCAAGAATCCGTAAAAGACTGTATTGCATGGCACTTGTATCCTGAAACTCATCTACTACTATTGCTTTCCATAAATCCTGAGACTCCTTATGCACTGAAAGTTGGAAAGAGAGAGAGAGAGAGAGAGAGAGAGAGAGAGAGAGAATCTTTATTAAAAATAAATTAATTCTGAAATTGGCATAGAGCATAGTGACAAAGACGGAATGCGGGAATAAAACGGCAAGGGAAAATTTCGGAAAAAACAGGAAATATGGGGAAATTTGGGGGGAAAGACAGGGTACCGGAATAATGTCAAGGGAAAAATTCGGAAAAAAGGTCAAAAATGGAAAATCGAATAAAAATATAAAAAATATATTAAAAAATTTTAAAAGTATGTTTAATTAAACCTTTTTTCCAAATAAAATGCATTTTATATGGAAAAATGTATAAAATGGGTTTTTAAAGGAAAAAAAAAAAACGTGTTTTATACATATTACCGAATAAAACTGGTCTTTTTATACATTTCTTGAAAAAAAACCACGTTTTATACACGTTTTTTGTGACTATGGCATGGAGTAATAAAACATACATAATAGACTGCACCTTCAGGAAAGTCAGTGAGTATCTTCACTGAGGAGCTGATGAAGTCATGGTAGTCCAGAGCATTACAGGATCTTAAGATGTGAATGTAGTTCCCAAGAATTGCAGCCTAATTCAGATCATGAAACTAATAAAGATAAAAGATGTGAATGCAAAAATTAGCATACAAGATCACTACCATAACATGATAGCAGCTTACTCCGGTCTCATCACCCATTCGCCGGCAATCAGCTGGGGTCTTTCCGGATGCTTTAGCCTAAAACATATCACATGTACTGGTATTAATGATACAATTAATTACATGTGAGGGAGTACAAAAGAATGTGTGGCATATGCAATACTTTCGACTATGAGAAAATTTATGGATAAACATACGAAGGTTTGCACATGAATAAATTCCTTTTATCTGTTGTTCACTTAATGTGCAAGTTATATGTGTACTTTTATCCAACTTATTTAACATATATGAATATACCTAGTTGTGGGTAGACACCTGAGGGGATTCTCGCATCTATTGTAATCTGAAATTTGAAAAATCGCAAAAAGAAAATAAGTATTGTAATATGCAACCAGTCTTGCAACTCCAGTGTTCTACTCTTGCATTAATAAGTCTTCACATTAAGGTCTATCATTTATTCTTCCTTGATCTTCCTTCACTTTTAAATTTCATTATAGATCTCATTGAAACTTTAATCCTTTTTTATATCTCATATTTACCTTTTCCCTTCTTATCTCTCACCTTTATTCATTCCTTTTTTTTTTGTCTTTTATCAATCTCATTAAAGCCATAATCCTCTGCTTCCTTGCTAATTTTCGTAGTCCAAAATGTGCAGTATGAAAAAATGCAAATAACATAATTGCAAGTGAGGGTCCTCATTCATGAAAGTTAAAATCCTAATCCTTAGTGCCTCTTGGAGTCAGGTGAATCAGAATTACACAGAAATAAGTAATCAGGGATGCCTGAATCCAAGTTATTTGAATGATCATTGGTTGTGAAGTCGGGTGAATCAGAATTACAGAGAAATTAATTTTTCTCTGTCCCACAAAGGACAGGAATTTGTTTTCTGTCTGCCTGTTCCTGTCCTTCATGCTAAAGAAATATCACTCTCCACCCAACTAACTATTTCCCCTTAAAGAGAATGTGGAATGGTAAATAAGAGTATTTCTAGCATCAGTGAAACATGCAACATCTTCAAAACTATCACATCCATGAACACAATTTTATCCTTCACCCTTATAGCCTTTCTAAGAACTCAAATAACCGACAAAAGTACCCAACACCGTTATCATCAAGTTTGTGCAAATCAAGGCTGAAGGACCCAGGAAGGAATGCAGTTACTTAGGTAGCAGGCAGTCAACACAAACCTCAGACCAGTAACATTTTGGAACTTTGAAATAGGGAAACTCTAGCGATTTGTAATATATGTTGGTTTTTTCTCTCAGCTGCCTCATTTTTTTATGAGAATAGGGGGATTTCATGATTGTGGTATGAGCTTAAATCTTATTTTCCTTCAATTATTGTTTAAGATCAGGAGAAACATACTCACTTCATTATAAAAAATTTCCTATTGGTGATAGAAATTTTAACCTCCATTATTAAAGGGGGCCATAAATTGCATACAAAAAACAAGCCCTTACACACAAAACTTAAAAATTTACATGACATATTTTGAGTGCACACAAAACTTAGAAACTTCCTACTTGATGGCCATGCACCATCATCAACAGAGCAACATCATCCAAAAGCTTCGTGTGCTCACTCTGACCTTTTATCAAACAGTTGTTGTGCACCATCTTTAACAAGGCACAATCCAACAGTTGTGCACCATCCCAATAAGAGATTACTACTTGGATCACTTGGATTGGTCAAAACTTGTGTCACATGGCCTTCCGATGGGATGATCACAACCCAATTTGTAAATTGGGGAGTAATAACTATTAATACAAGTTGAATTGGGAAGTCATAATGTATAAATTCGATGGGGTAAGTGATGGGGACATCCGATTCAAGGAACCACCTGTGATTTATCAAAGGCGAAAGAGGCGTCACGAGGACTCCTAATCAAAGAATCAAATAATGAGGACGTTCTAAAGTAGTGAAGCACGGATGCTCGTGATTTCAGGACGGACGGACGTGAATCAGAAGGCTTATTGTTTTAGTGCATGGCAGACATCCGTGACTTTTAGTTAATCAGTTTTAGTTAATTTCATTTCAAGTTTTTGAAACTGTTTCGAACTTGACAAACGTCCGTGAAAACATGACGGGCATCCGTGAGGTTAGGATGGACGTCTGTGCGCCAATTATTTTCTATTTCGAGTGTTCGATTAGATTGCCTATAAAAGGCCTTGTGAAGATTATTTTAGATAATAGATTATGAATTATTGCTATGCAAATTAAGAACTTTTGAGGTTTTCTTCGAGAGTGTGATTCTCTCAAAATTAGAAGAGCGAGTCTTCTACTTGTGTGTGATTGGTGTGAAGCCAATTGTTTCATCCATCATATTCACTATTATCTCAATTGGATGTGAAAGTATTTGGTTATGTTGTTATCTTATTCTACTATCAACCATTTTTTTTTTACCTACCTAGAATCCCTTTTCTTATTGTTAATTCCGCTCGTTTTCGAAAGAACCCATTTGTGAGTTTGCTTGAGACCCTAAACTGTTGAAGATCTAGTTGTTCGCTAAGAACCCTATTTCGAAAGTACATTGAAAGTAACACTATTTTGGGCTAAATCAAATCATTTAATTGGAACTCCCTTAACTTTCTATGGGAGTGGGTGACTTTAATGCTATTCGGTGGGAGTGGGAGAAGCAGGGGGGCCGCCGGATGTGGGAGTGATGCGGGATTTCAACTCCTCTTTTCGTGATTGGGGGTTGATGGATGTGCCGCTGACTGGTTCGCAGTTCACTTGGTCGAATCTTCAGCAATCCCCATCCCTGAGTAGGCTGGATAGATTTGTCTGCACTGTCGAATGGATGGATTTGTATCAGGGTGCGAGGTTAGAGTGTATGCCTCGTGCTGTTTCTGATCATCGGCCACTGGTGCTTACGTGTGACTCTCGTAGTTGGGGGCCAGGCCCGTTTCGTTTCAAGAATATGTGGTTGTTGGATGAGAGTTTCCGGACTAAGGTGGGGGAGTGGTGGAGTGGAGTGTCGGTTTCCGGGACGGCAGCCTTTAGGTTCATCTCCAAATTACAGCGAGTCAAGGACAAGATCAGAATCTAGAACAAGGAAGAATACGGTATGGTACATGTGAAAAAGGATAACCTACTGACCACTCATAAGGAATTAGATGATCTGGAGGATTTGCGAAGTCTTACGGATGAAGAGAGACAAGTGCGGTATCTTAGGAAATTGGAGTTCGACGATGTTTGCCTGGCGAAAGAGGTGTGCTGGAAGCAAAAATCCAAGGTGAATTGGCTGCGGGTGGGGAACGCTAACACGAAGTTTTTCCATGCGATTGCCAATGCGCGGAATAAGGTCAATTTTTTGGGCAGAATTATGTTTGATGGGGTGGCTTTTACGAAGGTGGAAGAGGTGAGAGAGAACATTGTCAGATACTATAGAGAGCTGTACTCGGACGAGGGGTTTCGCCGGCCTGACTTAGATGGTCTTCCTTTTCCGACCATTGATGTCGAGGAACAACTGTCGTTAGAGCTGCCTTTTAGGGAAGAGGAGATCTGGCGGGTTATTAAATATGGGGCTAAAAATAAAACCCCTGGGCCTGATGGTTATACTATGGAATTTTTCAGGTGCTTTTGGCTGATTCTTAAGGAGGAGCTGTTGGAGGTGCTGATGGAGTTCCACTCCTCTAGTTTTATCGGGCGTAGCCTCAATTCGACGTTTATCACTCTCATTCCCAAGAGAGAGGGGGCTGAGGACATCGCCGACTTCCGACCTATAAGCCTCACTAATTGTCTCTACAAAATTATCGCGAAGGTCCTGGCTAACCGTCTTAAACCGGTTATGGGTGCCATTATTTCGGTTAATCAAGGAGCCTTTGTGGCTGGTCGGCACATTCTGGATCAAGTGGTGGTGGCGCAGGAAACCATCCATTCGGCTCAGCTCCAACGAAGACCAGCTGCCATCTGGAAGGTGGACATGGAGAAGGCTTACGATCGCGTGAGCTGGGATTGCCTTGAGTATATGTTGCGTAGGCTGGGGTTTGGGGAGCTTTGGAGGAAATGGATGAGGGGTTGTTATTCCTCGCCATGGTTCTCCATCCTTATCAATGGTACTCCTGTTGGTTATTTCAAGAGCTCTCGTGGTCTTCGTCAGGGGGATCCTCTATCTCCTTTTCTCTTTAACCTTGTGGGGGAAGCTTTATCGGGGCTACTCACTCGGGCCAAGGTATCTGATCTCATAACTGGAATCAAGGTCGGATCTCATGGTAGGTATTTGTCGCATCTTTAGTTTGCGGATGATACTCTAATCTTTGGTATGGCCAATGTTCAGGAATTTAAGTCTTTGGCTGATGTTCTCTCCATTTATGAAGCGGTCTCGGGTCAAAGGATCAATTTCGCTAAATCGGAAATAACGGGTATTGGAACTAATGATGCACTGTTAGATGAGTTGGTTGCTTCCGTGAATTGTAAGGGGGGGGGAAGCTGCCAATTGGTGCAGGGCTGCCTTGGCTTCTGCGCTCTCCCAGACTAGAGTGGGATCCAATGGTGCAGCGTTTCGAGCAAAGAATGTCTACCTGAAAAGGAAGAATGCTTAGTAGTGGGGGGCGTCTGGTGCTGATCAAGGCGGTCTTGTCGTCGCTGTCTATTTTCTACTTCTCCTTATTTAAATGCCCGGTGAAAGTCATCAGGCGCCTTGAGCAAATCCAAAGAAATTTCCTATGGGAGGGCTCGGGGACTCTGGGCGGTACACAGTTAGCTGGGATCCGGCTGCCTTTCAATTGTGGGGGGCTGGGTATCCGAAGCCTACAGAAGACGAATATTGCCTTGCTTGGTAAGTGGCTTTGGCGGGCGGGGAGGGAGGGAGGACGAGGTGAACAGTTTGTGGCGGGTGGTGCTTAGCGAGAAGTATGGCAACTTGGTTGGAAATTGGGGCATCTCGATGGTCAGCCACAGACGTTTTTCAGCTTGGTGGAAGGTTATTTGTAGTATGAGTGAGCAGTTCTCTAGAGGCCTGCGCTTTAGCTAGGGGTGTGGTACTCGCATCCGCTTTTGGGAAGATATCTGGGCGGGCAGCGAGTCCCTAAAGTCCTCCTTCCCGGATATCTTCTGAATCTCGGTGATCCCCCTTGGAATGATTGATGACTTTGTCTCCGAGACTGTGGGGAGGAGACTTTGGACCGTTACTACCAGAAGGTTGCTGAGGGATGAGGAGGTCACTTCGTTTCATAACCTGATGCTGCTGTTGTATAACATGCAGCGCAATCGGGTGGGGAGGAATCAGCGCAGGTGGAGGACAAGTACTGAGGGTCTGTTTTCGGTTAGATCTTACTATTCGTTGCTCTCATCGCGGCCCCTGACCAGATTTAGTACTGCTGGGCTGTGGAAGGTGACTATTCCAGCCAAAATCAAATTCTTTGTGGCTCACGCTCAAAGAAAGGATTTTAACGTTGGATCAGCTTATTCGTCGGAGGAAATCCATCCTCAACTGTTGTGTTATGTGTAATCTGGAAGAGGAGACCGCTGATCATCTTCTGCTTCATTGTAAGGTGGCCCATGCGGTGTGGTCTATCGTACTTAAATCCTTTGGCATCTGTTGGGTGATGCCGGCGTTGCCCCTCTCTCTTTTTTTGATGTGGAATTCTATGCGTGCTGATGATCCGAAGGCTGAGTATTGGAAGGTGGCCACGTTCACAGTTTTCTGGACTCTATGGGGTGAAAGAAATCGTAGGGTCTTTGATGCTAAGAGTCGCTCGGTGGGGCTGATTATGAAGCACATTCGCGACCTGATGTGGTTCTGGGTTACTAAGGGGAATGTGGGGTCGGGGGGGGATGTGTTTGCGTAGGATCCAGGTTAAGTACCCGGAGCTGTGGGTGCTGTTTGCATCTGTGTTTTCTGTTCTTTTCTTTCCCTTTCTTTTTCCGCCTTTGGTCGTGTCTTGTTGTATTGGGTTTCTGTAGCGCCTTGCTGCTTTTCAATATATACTCTTTATTATCGATCAAAAAAAAAAAATTCTATGTTAATTTGTTAGATAATTTATATTTCAATTAATCTCAGCCCAATATATTTGCATTGTGTTAGTTTCTGCGTCAGATTTGGTATCAAAGCTTTGTTAGTTTAGGAGTTGTCAATGTTCATATAAATTCTAGGTTTCATTTTCGAGTGTCTTACATCATTATGGATTCCACTAGGATCGAAACCCTTACAAAGGAGCTTACAACCAAATTGCCTACGAATCACTGATGCCCACTTTCGAGTCCACATCAATGATCGTAGAAGAGACGGTCCTATTCGTCGCAATCTTCCACCCAATCAAGATGAAAAAAAAAAAATCATGAAGTCCGTCAAGATGGATGCTCCCATTTTCGATGGAAAGAGACAACCTAAAGTCTATCTAGAATGGGTGATTGACATGGAAGCCTATTTTGATTGGTATGCCATGTCCAAAGAACGCAAGGTCCGGTTTGCCAAAGTTAAGCTTATGGGTCAAGCTAGGCTTTATTGAATGGGTATCGAGCGTCGTAGACAATCCCAGGGTCTCCTTCCCATCTCCACATGGGCTAACATGAGATCCAACTAAGTGAGAAGTATGTTCCTCTATCGTATGATGAACGTCTTCTTGATCAGTGGCAATCACTTTGCCAAGGAAATATGTCAGTCACCGAGTACATCGATATGTTTGAAAAGTTGATGTTCCAAGCTAATGTAGAAGAACAGGACAAAGTTACCCTATCTCAATTTCGAATGGGCCTCCGCCCATAATTACAGCGCGAACTTATTCCATATCCCGTTACCGATCTAGAAGAATGTTTGAAGCGAGACGGCGACCCTAGACTACGCGAATGATGATGAGATGCAAGATTTGCCGAAATTAAACTAATTAATTAAACAAAAATCTCAAAATAATTGCGATACCTTAGGGCTTCGCAGATTTCCGTTTGATGATCACGTTTGGTCCGGGTAGGGTACAGTCTGATGCGCTAGATCTGTTAGCTTCGCGGAAGAGAGATCCTAGAGATAGAACTCTAGCTGCTTCCAGATTTGGGCGTCGTTCTTCGATCAAAAGTGGAATCGCTAGTTCGCTCGGGGTTGTTGAATCTGATCAATCCAACGGTTCAGATAAAAGGTATGGTTTTGGAATTCGGGAGGTTTAACTTGAAATGGAATTACATAGGGTTTATGGGATGGGGAAGAAAGCAGAAAAATTATAAACAGAGATAAAGATAAAAATAAAAATTGTGGGCTTCACACCCTTGGCTCCACACCAAACCCTTCGCAGGAAAGAAGATTCACTCTTCAAAGTAGCTCATTTCAAGCTTGAAGCAAATTGCTCTTTCATTCATAATTAATAATCAATAATCAATTACAATATTTTTTTAATGACCTTATATAGGAAATGATGCGAGACACCAAGATCAAGAGTCGTAGATTCAGGCCGCAACAGATTTTCCAGCCAAGCGGAATGGAAATCAGAACCAGGAGAAGAAAGGAGAAGAATTTTCGCACTGCACAGTCGATTGATCGATTCAATGATTGGATCGATCGACTCCCTTCTTCGATCGATCAAAGCCATATTTCGATCGATCGACGACGACTAGAGAGAAATTTAATTCTTGTGTGTATATATATAATTCGATCGATCGAGTACACATTTCAATCGATCGATTCAATGCTTCAATCGGTCGAGTATCACTGTCGATATATATATAATTCGATGGATCGAGTACCCCTCTCGATTGATCCATTGAATTTTGATTGATCTAGTGTCACTTTCGATTGATCGATTTCGCGCGAGAATGAGTTTTCTCAGAATCCAAATTTAAGTTTCAGGGGCAAACTTGTCTTTCTTTTATGTTTATTTTTGTTTTTAAGGTTTTATTTTAAGACCTCCTATATAAGGTCTCTCCATCAACAATGTAATCAATTATTGATTATTGAATGAATGAGCTTTTGCTTTTGGAACTTGAGATGAGTTTCTTCGAAGAGTGATTCTTCTTCTCGAGAAGGGTTTGGTGTGAAGCCAAGGGTGCGAAGCCCAAAATCTATCTTCTATCTATCTCTTTTATCTTATTTTCTTTTCTACCTCGTGTGATCTCACAAACTCTAATTCCAGCCTTCAACCTATAATACCCTGAAGTTTGAACCCTAAATCCCATCCCACCAATAAGCCCACACGAATCAAAATCTTGAGAATACTCGCAACTCCGTCATTGAATCACTAGCGGCGCCCTAATCTGGAAAACCTAGAGTTCTACCTCTAGGACCGATCTGCACTGCAAGGCTAACGGATCTAGCGCCCGGACTGAACCCGATTCGAACCCCAATGCGATTTTTCACATAGAAAACTACGAAATTCTAAGGTATTCACGTTACTTTTAGGTTCATTGTTTAAAATTAAGTTAGTTTAATTTCGGCAAGTAATTAAATCATCGCATTCACGTAGTTTAGGGTTTTGCCCTGCATCAGGAGGCCTCAAAAGAAGAAAACCCTAAACAAATAAAACACTAAAAAAGACAAGTTTGCCCATAAAACTCAAATTTCGACTCTTGGCAGATCTGACTTCGCGACAAATCGATTTATATATATATAAATCGCTCGAAGTCTCGGGTCATATTTGATCTATCGACTGAGCACAGAAATTCTCCAAAAGTAAGACCCCCTTGTCCACAATCGATCGATCGATTAACATATGCATCAGTTCTTTATTCTTGGCTCTGGTGCCCCTTTTTGTTTCTTCTTGCGCTGGAAAATTTGTTGCGGCCTAAATCCAAGGCTCTCGGTCTTGGCGTCTCCCGTCATTCTCCCAGACCCAAAATGTTTCATCAATGATGAAACACGCATGTAAGTACTGATCAAGTGTATTGGGACCCGAACGGTGGAACTCCTCATAACTAACCCAAACAATCTCGACATCTAACAACGTATGAGTATCGTCCCGGTTGATTGTATCGGAGAGCACACTGTAAACCTCTCCTCGACGAACCAAATAACCCTGCTCGCCAACCCACTCTACCAAATATTTTTGAAGCTTCTCATCACTCTCCCGAACCTGAAGGAATTCATCCCTGATGAAGTGTCATCGCGATATCAGTCGGGAATACAGGAACTCAAGCGGTGAACTCTCTCATGATTGGCCCATGCACTCTCAGTAGTCGACTCACCAACCCTCTTCATCTCATAAACGGAAAACTATCTATTGCAGGTGAATGCCACAAGTCTGAATGACTTCGCTACTCATTTTGTTTGGAGGAGGAAAAGATAGGGGTTGTGGGATCGGGATTAGTGCACAAAGAAAGGACGTTTGAAAAGGAGTTCTAGGAAGTGGGGTTGAGCCTAGATGAGGAACTAGGTCTTCCACATTGAGTGTCAAACTAACCCCCATATCTTGAGGTGGCTCTAGCACATATACTTAAGGTCCACCTCTTTCCGCAATCCTAAAAGATTCCGCATGACAGGATTGGAGCAAGGATCAAAATTTCAGGTTTCATTTCGGTTTCGGAGGGGACCGAAACCGAAATTTCGGCCGAAAATATGATCCCCATACAAAATAGATCGAAATTTTGATCATTTCGGCCAAAATTTTGATCATTGGTTTGGAGTGTCCTCGTGATTCTCAATGGAAATCGTTCAGATCCAATCTGAGCCATCACATGATTACTTAATTAGAATTCCATAAAAGCCTTAAGTAAATGCATCGATACTTTGAGAGTTTCATTGCACAAATAATCTTATGAGTAATTTCAGCATGCAATGCAGAATGAGACTCAAAAACTTGACTCACAATAAGACTTGGAATGTGAAGCGGTATGCAACTCGAGACTATGATGTGGATGTGTATCTATGGACTCGATACTCTCATGTGCATGCAACGCTAACAACTCACATGTAGTGAACTCTATCAACACTAGTGACTCATGTGTGATCGAATCAAGTGACATTAATGGCTCATGCGGACTCAACTCAACGGATTCCAATGACCCATGGGTAAGTGACTTGACTAGCTCGTGTGTACTCGGTTCGACCAACTTTAAAGACTCAAGTGCCCTCGACTCTACCAACAACAAAGACTCGTGCACAACTGACCCTACGGACACTAACAAATCGTGCGCACATGACTCGGTCGAATCGCGCGTGGGTGACTCGGTTGACTCACGTGTGGGCGACTCAACATCACTACTAACAAGGGAAATAGAAGTTTCTTTAACACAAACTAAACTTTCTTCAACTTCCTCTATCCCCTCTTCACTCATCACAGTTCTTGGGTCATACACAATTTCTTCCACTTATGTATTTTTCGGCTCCTTAGAACTCTCTTTTAGTCAAAAAAATTAGTAGTGGAAAATTTTGTGGGGCATTGGTAAGCAAAGTGTTCAAATCTGTGACACTAGGAACATTTGTTGCGACCACTAGTTTTAGGGCTCTCAATAATCATTCATTTCCCATTATCGATTTGAGAATTCAGAGGAGGAATCACAGGTTTCGATGGTTGAACCCCGAAATCATATCTCCCATGGACAATTCCTTTCACACGATCAATTTGGAGCCTCTTAGGAATATTTGTGGGTTTCGATGGTGGAACCCCGAAATTAGAGCTCTCCTTAGTGTAGGTGCTGACTCAAGTTGGGTATGTTTATGACACGTATCCACCTTAGTTTTCAAACACCGTAAAAGGTAGTGGTGCGTGAAAGGAACATATTGGTCGATGAGTTGTTCCTTCATGTCCTCCCATCGTGTGATGGCCTTACATCCAACTAACTCACGTTGAAACTCTGCACCATTCCAATAGGTTTTAGCACGGTGCACCAACCTCGTCTTGGCTAACTCAACTTTACACTCGTCCAACACATCATATGAGTCAAAATACTCTTCTATGCTAGACTTTGACTTGAATAGACCTTAGAGACTTTCTATCAAGATCATATTCGAGTTCATAATGATGGGAGTATCCCCTAATTCTAATTTCATCACGACTTTTGGGACTTTGCCAAGAATTTGGAATATAGCGGTTTCCTTGTTCAGCTATTACCCTTTCGTGACGGGTAAGGAATTCACGATGACGTGTACGTAACTCATACATGATGCTTGACACAAACACAACTCAGCACAATACTATAATAGTCACACACTAAGGACCACACAACAATTGAGGAATTTTAACAAACACGAGATGAGTATGCAAATGAAGACACAAATGACAAAAATTAAACAACATCGAAATGACATACACATGTGAACCAAAATGAATAAAGACTTTTAACAAACACTAAACGTGCACACTAATGAACGCAAATGAAATAAAATGCACTAAAATTAAAATGTCAGCAAAAGATGCTAACCTAGAACCTAAGCTTTGGTACCAAAACTGATGCGAGATAGCGACCCTAGACTACGTGAATGTTGATGAGATGGAAGATTTGCTGAAATTAAACTAATTAATTAAGCAACAATCTCAAAATAATCGCGATACCTTAGGGCTTCGCAAATTTCCATTTGATGATCACATTTGGTCCGGGTAGGGTCCAGCTTGATGCGCTAAATCTGTTAGCTTCGCGAAAGGGAGATCCTAGAGATAGAAATATAGTTGTTTCCAGATTAGGGCGTCGTTCTTCGATCAAAAGTGGAATCACTAGTTTGCTCGGGGTTGTTGAATCGGATCTATCCAACGATTCGGATAAAAGATAGGGTTTTGGAATTCAGGAGGTTTAACTTGAAATGGAATGAAATAGGGCTTATGGGATCGAGAAGAAAGCAGAAAAATGATAAACAGAGATAAAGATAAAAGATAGAAAATTGTGGGCTTCACACCAAACCCTTCGCGAGAAAGAAGATTCACTCTTCGAAGTAGCTCCTCTCAAGCTTGAAGCAAACGGCTCTTTCATTCATAATCAATAATCAATAATCAATTACAATATTTTTTTAATGCCCTTATATAGGAGGCCTCAAAAGAAGAAAACTCTAAACAAATAAAACACTAAAAAAAAGACAAGTTTGCCCATAAAACTCAAATTCCAACTCTTAGCGGATCTGACTTCGCGATAAATCGATCGATCGATTGATCGATTTAGATATATATATATATATATATATATATATATAAATCGCTCGAAGTATCGGGTCACATTTGATTGATCGAAATTTGTATTCAATCGATCTACTAAGCACAAAAATTCGCTAAAAGTAAGACTCCCTATCCACAATCGATCGTTTAATGTATGCATCAGTTCTACTTTATTCCTAGTTCTAGTTCATCTTTTTGTTTCTTCTTGCACTGGAAAATCTGTTGCGGCCCAAATCCAAGGCTCTCGGTGTTGGCGTCCCTCGTCAATGTTTCTTTAGAGTCGAAGAGTTGGAGTGATACCTTAAGACCCCTCAAACCAAACGTTTTGATGCTAGTGGACCCGGTTATAAGCCCAACCATCCTGAATTTAAATCTTTTGTCAACGCCCAATCGGCTAGATCCTATTCACTTACCAATGAATAAGGCTGATAAGGGCAAGAGTCCAATGATAGAGGGCTCCGAGAATGGTGGTCAAAGCAAGTGCTACAGGTGTCATGGCATTGGACATTTTGCAGCACAATGTCCTTCTCGAAATTTGTTCATAACAGAAGAAATTGAAGATGAACAGGAAGATGGGGAAGTATAAGTTTATGAACCCGATTCATTCCCTAGATCATGCAGGGGAACGAACTATAGCTTGTCTTAGGGAAATCTCCTACCCTATTAAGGAGAATAATATCTCGCATGCTCTTATGGTTAGATGTGCTCTAGCCCAATCGAGGGAGAGTGATGACTAGCGAAAGGATAACATCTTTTATACCATAGCCAAGTGTGGTGAGAAAGTTTATAACGTCATAGTCGATAGTGGAAGGCGTACCAATGTTGTTTCCAAGAGCACAGTTTCTCGTTTGGGACTTACACCCGTTAATCACCCGCTACCATATAAGGTAGCTTGGGCCGATTCATCATCCATCCCAGTTTCTCACAGGTGTAAAGTTCCTATGCAGTTTAGATCGTATAAGGACACCTTATGGTGCGATGTTGTGCCTATGGATGTTGAGCATGTCATCCTTGGGAGACCTTGGTTGTTTGATAAAGATGTTACATTGTTCGGCAGATTGAACGTGTGTTATTTCATGCAAAAAGGTAATAAGATTAGACTAAATCCTCTACCTCCTAAAGCACCTACAGTGAAAACAAACAAATCAAAGGAAAAAGGCTTAAGTGAGAGAGAAACTAACTAAATCCATCAATATTGTTAGCCCTATAGAGTTTGCACAAGGTGCTTTGGAAGAGAACATTGTTTATGTTCTCGTTACTTTGGAATCAACCAATGAGTTGAGTGTTAAATTTCCCCAAGAGGTTGAACCCATGATGAGGGAATTTCAAGATGTCTTTCCCATAGACCTCCCGAATGAATTACCACCTTGAAGGGGCATTCAGCATGCTATTGATATGGTTCTCGGTTCTACTTTACCCAATTTGCCCCATTATCGCATGAATCCCTCCGAACACTCGGAGTTGAAAAGGCAAATTGATGAATTCCTCCAGAAGGGGTTCATCAGGGAAGGTATGAGTCTATGTGTCGTGCCCGCGCTGCTGACACCCAAGAAAGATTGATCTTGGAGGATGTGTCTTGATAGCCACGCTATTAATAAAATCACGGTCAAGTATCGATTTCCTATACCGAAGTTGGACGACATGTTAAATATGATGGTTGGTGCCACCATATTCTCAAAGATTGACTTGAAAAGTGAATACCATCAAGTTCGAGTTCGTCCCGAAGACGAATGGAAAACTGCTTTTAAATCAAAAATGGTTTATATGAAAGGTTTGTCATGCCTTTCAGGCTTTCGAATGTCCCAAGCACATTTATGAGTATCATGACGCAAGGGTCGAGGCCTTTCATGGGCAAGCTCCTTGTGGTTTACTTATATGATATCCTTACCTATAGCCGCAACAAGGAACAACACTTAAACCATTTGAGACGGGTTTGTATAACTCTCAAAGGAGAAAAGTTATAGCATTATACGTAAATCTAAAGAAGTGAACTTTCATGACGACTAGCGTTATCTTCTTAGTGTTTGTTGTAACTTCTAAAGGTATGACTGCGAACCCGGAAAAGGTCAAGGCTATTGTGGAGTGGCCTGAACCTAAGAACATACACGAAGTACATAGTTTCCATGCGTTAGCCACGTTTTATAGGCGATTCATACGCAATTTTAGTACGATTACGGCCCCTATCACCGATTGCATTAAAAAGGGGGAGTTTAGTTGGACACCTACTGCAGCAAGATCATTTAGGAAAATTAAGTCTCATATGACTGAAGCTCTCATTATGCGCCTTCCCGACTTTTCTAAAGTCTTTGAAGTGGCATGTGATGTGTCTGGAGCAGGTATTGGTGGAGTATTGAGCCAAGAGGGTCACCCTATAGCTTATTTTAGTGAAAAGCTAAATGAGACCAGGCAAAAATATCCTACGTACGATAAGGAATTTTATACGATGGTTCAATCTCTCAAGTATTGGAAACACTACTTATTACCGCAAGAATTTGTTTTGTTCTCAAATCATGAAGCAATAAAATTTTTGAACTCTAAAAAGAAACTAAACCCGCGACATGTAACAACTCCAAGGGCACCTTCGTGCTGAAACATAGGGCTGGAGTAGAGAATAGGGTTGCAGATGCACTTAGTCGTAGAGTGGCAATGTTGCACTCTATGAATGTTGAGGTGACTGAATTTGATCGTTTATTGGATGGTTATCTTACGTGTCCAGATTTTGGAGAAGAATGCACTTCACTTGTAAGTGACCAATCCGAAAGAGCATGTAAGTATACCCTAAAAGATGGGTATTTATTTAAAACACCGCTTGAGTATTCCCCGCACTTCTCTACGAGATTTCCTTGTTTGGGAATTACACGCTGGAAGTGTTGCTGAACATTGGTTGAAGATAGATTTTATTGGCCCAATCTCACACGAGATATTGTCAAAATCATCCATCAATGTCGTGTTTGTCAATCGGCAAAATAAAGGAAGCAAAACACGGGGTTGTATACTCCTTTACCGGTGCCACATACTCTGTGGCAAGACCTTTCTATGGACTTTGTGCTAGGGCTTCCTAAGACCCTGCGCAAACATGACTCGGTATTTATTATTGTGGATTGTTTCTCAAAAATGGCCCATTTCATAGTTTGTTCTAAAACCTCATGCAAGTAAAATTGATACACTTTTTTTTAGTGAGGTTATTCGTTTACACGGTTTTCCCAAGACCATTGTAATAGAGAGAGAGATGTTAAATTTGTCAATTATTTCTGGAAAACATTATAGCATAAAATGGGTACGAGACTTCAATTCTTATCAGCATATCATCCCCAAACCAATGGACAAACCAAGTCGTTAATCGGAGTCTAGGAAATCTCTTGAGGTGTCTTGTAGGTGAACATGTTAGAAGTTGGGATTCCATCTTACCTATCGCAAAGTTTGCCTATAACAATTCGGTTAATAGAACTATTGGAATGAGTTCATTTCAAGTTGTGCATGGTTACAAACCTAAGACACCCATAGATCTTATTCCAATGTCGTCAGAGTCTGCATCTACATTTGCAATTTCGCACATCGCATTCATGAACTTCATGCTAAAATTAAAAGAAGAATTAATGTGAGTAATGAGAAATATAAATTTTCTGCAGATTCTCATCGAAGGTTTAAAGAATTTCAAGACGGTGATTTTGTAATGGTTGGAACTAGATTTGAGCATTTCCCTCAAGGAATTGCTAAAAAGTTACAGGCTCATAGTGATGGACCCTATAAGATCTTGAAGAGTACCAATCATAATGTTCACGTACTAGACTTACCACCAGAATTGGGTATTAGTACAACTTTCAATGGGGAGGATCTCGTACCATCCTATAGCCCTGCAATTATACAGCCTAACCCTTTTAAACCTTCCACATCTGATCATATCTCTGTTTCCCTCCCTATTCCATTACATCCACCCACACATCCATCTCGTGAGATAATTGAGAATGTTATGGAATATCAGATTGTGTCTACAAACCAAGGAGGATTTCAAAAGTACCTTATCAAGTGGCAGAATATACCAAATTCGGAAAATACATGGATCACAAAAGAAGAATTCCAACTGATTAATCCGGACCTTTTCGAACACTATCACAATCAGCATTCATCGCATGGATCAAAAACTTGGTTTCATTCACCACCCAAACCATAAATTGGTCAAATTTCAGTAATTTTTGAAAATTTGCTCCGAACTTTGCCAAACTTTATTTTTTTTAACTCTTTCACATTATTAGAAGACGTATTTGAACTATTGAGACTAAATCCAGCAAGATATCGACAATATTTGACGAAATCCGACAAAATTCGACAAGATCCGACTAAATCTAGGAAGATTCAGCGAGATATGACTAGATACAAAGAACTTCGAGGATATTCGGTAAGTTACGATAACTTTAGGAGAGAATCCATCAATGTCCGACGAGAATCCGTCAAAATCCGGCAATTTTTGGTGAAATCCGATGCGATTCGATAATTAACGGTACGATACGACTAGATTTCGTCAAGATTCGACAATATTCGGCGAAATTTGGTCAAGCTATGAAAGGAGAGAGGAAAGGAGAAAAATAAAAAATAGACTAAGTGTAAAGGAATGAAACTCGGGTAAATGTATGGGAACCAAAAAAAATTCAAAGTAAAAGACCTTTAAAAAAGCAAAAACAAAAAAAAAATCCAAAATCTCGGTTGATAATTTGAAATTATCGGCCGAGAAATTGAAAAAATCAAATAAAGTGGTATGCATTAGGAAGAGACCCATAACATACCCTTGAGAGTTGTGGTATGCATTAGGAAGAGAAACCCCCTATTAATAGGGCTTGAGGAAGCCTAAAAACCTAAAAATAAAAAAGAAAAAGAAAAATAAATGTTGGAGAAGTATGTCATGGCATACTATCGCATATGTGATGGTATGCCATGGCATACAATTGTATGTGATGGCATACTTTTTGGATCGCATATGCCATGATGGCATATGCGATCCATCCATTCCTAATGTCATATGCGATCGCATATGACAACACTGAGAATCACCTAAAATTACATATGTAATTCTCTAATAATTTCTAATGTGAAAACTTCATAAAATTGGATGAATTAATAAAATTTCAAAACATTATTTAACAATTTGTGCATGATCTCTATCAATAATTTAAATGGTAGAACAATAACATCATTCCATTCACCTACATGAGCTCTTCTATATTTAGGGTTTGATCATACAACACATGCATAGAATAATTAAATCATATAAACAAATATGGTTTGAGTGTCTAAATCATGGTTGTCAATGCGAGGCTATGGTGCCGTCATGGCGAATGGCGAGGCAAATTGACATATGAACTTATATAGCAAGAATGAATATATGGCAACGCCATGATGGCGTCATGGGAGAATGGCGCAATGACACCGCCATGACCGCTATTTTGAATTTTCTTTTGTAACTTATAACCTATAAGTTATAACTTACAACCTTATAAATTATAAAATTTACAAGTTATAAGTTACATTTGTATTATAACTTATGTTTGATAAGTTATATCCATGATATTTAGAGGTTTAAATGAGTCTCTAATCTTTATCACAATCACTTTCTCTCGCTCTCTCGTCTCTCTTTTTCTCTCTCGAAGCAAGTTTGTATATTTTGGGGGGGCTGCTACTAACCCCCCACCATATGTTGAATATTCTCCATAAAATACAATTGACCATTGACGCTTTGAATCGGACTGACAATGATCGGTTTTCGTTCCAATCTTCCCCACAACTGATCTTGAAAACATGAAAATATCATCGGACGGTCATTCCAATCTTTCCCTACAGCTGATCTACCAAATTAATTGGTTAAATTTTTTTCTCCCTCTATAAAAAATATAAAAATTAAAATATATATTAATGATTAATAAATAATAATAAAATATTAAAATAAATTAATATATGGCCTCGCCATGGCATGGCGAGCCTCTTCGCCATGACCTCGTCACACCGCCTTAACTACCTTGGTCTAATCCCATAAAACAAAATAATTAAAATAAAATCTATCTTTCATCAACATAATAAATATCCCTATTTCCTTCTAATCATAATAATATAGAACTTTAGAAGGGATATTTGCAAAAGACCCTAAATCCTTAATTTTTCTATAATTATAACAATACAAAACGTTAGGAAAGATTCTTGCAACACCCTAAATCATTTTATTTTCATAATCATAATAATATGAAAGATCGTCGTAATACCATGGATCAAAATATCGTCTGATACCGGTACGTATCGGACGATAAGTATCGGTTTTGGACTTGAACGATACGGTACATTGGGTTTTTATCGCCCCCCTTAAAAAACAGTCAAATTATCGTTCAATGTATCATTCATATCGTTTGTATCGTTCAATGTATTGTTCATATCATACGATAATTTGAAATTATCATTCGATAATTTCAAATTATCGGTTTTGATGTTTTTTTTTGTTTTTTTTTTTTGGAAAAAAAATCGGAAAGTATATCGTCCGGAACCGATACGTATCAGTTTTGGGGCTGGACGATACGTATCGAAAAACCGAGATTTTAATCCATGCGTAATACCCTATAATCATCTTCAAATCAACATAATATCTCTAATTTCTCATGACAATAATAATATACAACTTTAAAAAGGATTAAAGCAAAATTCACAAATCTCTTTTGGTCTCATAATTCTCTTTTAAATAATATAAATCATAATATCCCTAATTTCTCATGATCATAATAAAGTAAAAATTTAACGTATTTAGGCACATGATAAAGAAACTATTCCATAAATTTATTAGCCCAATGGGCTTTCTTGGCCCGCCATTAATTGGCCTTAAAGGCCCAACTTAAATTTTAAGCAATATGTTTTCATCAATAATATCTAAAATCTGGAAATTAAACAATTATTAATCTAACAAGATTCTAGGTCCTCGAAATATGTGAAAAATCCCTAGAAATTCAGAAAAACAATATTTAAATTAACTATA
Source organism: Chloranthus sessilifolius (assembly GCA_021018995.1). Taxonomy (NCBI): domain Eukaryota; kingdom Viridiplantae; phylum Streptophyta; class Magnoliopsida; order Chloranthales; family Chloranthaceae; genus Chloranthus; species Chloranthus sessilifolius. The sequence goes on from CM037595.1 coordinate 109,215,785, forward strand.
ACTGCTATTTGCACCCCATAAATCTACAAAACTGTCCTACGAGAGTTACGGGCATATAATTCATCAAAACTGATGTCTCCCATCTAACCCATGACCCTAATTAATTAGTTTAAGCAATCATAAATAATTTTACACATACAAAAATAATCTTTTTAATCATTAATAGATATAAAATCACTTTAAAATATTATTAAAAAGATGACAATCACATATCAAATTAGCACACCAATCCGAACATGTATAGGCTATGAAAAAGCAGATTGTTACATAGCTCCCATTAAATTATGATGGTCATTTTTTTTAAAGATTTTTTTTAGATTTTGCGCAAGGGCTTGTTTTTCTTGTGCAAGGAATAGATCCCATTATTATATCTTAGAAATATAAGATTCACACCCAACTTAGGATGGATCATGTTATGGCCTAAAGATGTCGAGGATTTAATCATTAGGCATCAAAAGATTCTTGGATAGTAGTCATCAATGAAAGGAAAGAAATAACTAACCCGAACAGAGAGTTAACTACCGATGCCCCCACACAACAGAAAGAACCATATTGAATGGAAAATTAAAACGCACTCTTATTATTAGCATTAAATTGGATGATGTTTCAATGTGAGTTTAGACAATTCTCATGCCTTCTAAACTCATTATGTCAACTTGCCTAATTAAACTAGGAAATAGTTGGCACATACAAAAGGGACACATGAACAAGGTGAGGTTATCAGTTGCAAACACTCTCTTGGCTTGAATTAATTGGGAGATAAAGCAGTAAGGAAATGTCGAGTCTTGAATACAATCCACTCACCTCACCACAGTGGTATTTTCATTTCTTGTTAAATTCTTGCAGAAAATTTTTTTAAAAAAATGAAAGCCCTTTCCATGGAGAGAGACAGATAGAGAAAGTATTGTAAGCAGTAAAAAGGTTTCTATTTTTTAGAAGTAAAACATATTTATATTGTAAATTATAATATTATACAACACAAAGGTTATATGCATTATAAAACATATATAAAGTTTAAATTCTATTTTAAAATGTTTCAACCAGTTGGACCAGCAGTCAAACTGTTTACAACCAGACTGGCCCTACCACAAAAACAAACATTAAGGATGGCTGCACTTCAATTCAACCCCTCACCTCTCTTGGAATATCTATAGAGATTGGAAGGTTGGAAATTACGACATAGTATATGAACCCAAATGTCTTTGTTTTGCATGTTTGGTACAGAGAATACCTCACACATGTCAGTCTTCATGTTGTTTCATATGGTCCTCTGATTCCTGACATCAATGAGAGGGACAGGTTGATGATGACTTAATTCCACCAACTTATCTTTGCTTGTTTGCAGTAGCAAACCAGATGTCATCATCATAGACCGTGACAAATTTGTCAGCCTCATAAAAAGGGATGCCCAGTTCACGTTGACATATGAGCAATGAGTTGATTCTAAACCACTGCTTCGAGCAATAAATGGGGATCAAGAAAATATTAGGAAAGTACTAGCAACACTGTTACTTACCATAGGACTTCCATATCCAACCAGAAGGAATAATGTTTCCTAAGGGACTTCTTCCCGTACAACAAGAGAAATTTTTTGCTATAGTTGATAACATAGGAACTATATTATTCTCTTGGAAATCCCTGACAAAAAAGTTTAATGACGACATAAATTTACATGAGGTTAAAACCGCCTCAAAATATCCAACCTTCATCCGTTATAACTTTCAACAACACAAATCATAGCACAGATGATTACATCTACTTGTACACTTGTCACGGGATGAGGGTTGTTGGTACATTCGCAGCTCACACAAGCGTGGTTGTGAGAAAGCCTGTGATGCAGGTAATTTGTTGGGTCTGAAACTCCAGGGAGGGACTTACATGTCCTGTTCTAGGAAGAGTTCCAAGTGAGCTCATATTTTTTGTTTGTAAAAGAACCAGATCAACAATCAAACACGCTCAAAAAAAAGGTCATCAGATTTAAATCATGACTTGAATGATCAGCTAGGCCATTAAATCAGACCCTCTTCTCCCTTCTTCTATGAGCCCTCCTTTATATCCTCGTATCTTAGGAAACAGGGTGATCTAGTCTCCTTTACAAACTTTATATCTGGTCTCTAGTATGGACTCAAGAATTTTCCGCAAATCATATCCAAACAAAAAAAAAAACTTTTCCCAGAGGTTCTAATTTGAAATTCTTGAGCAAAGATTGATGCACACCTATCTTCTAAATTCTCTCATGCCCAATTGAACCTATATATGTGTGTGTGCGCACGTGTGTGAAAAAAAGAAAAGAATCTAATATAACCTCACGAGAAAGAGAGGGAAAGAGAGAACTCTCCAATGCACATGAGGAGATTTCCTCCCATCAGATGATCGCGTGAGAGAATCTTTCATAAAAGGACGAGAAATCTCTCTTGCAAAGCAATCTGAGTCCCAATGATTGGAAAAAACATGCTCACTTTAAGTGTCAGACACATGAAGTCAGGTTCAAATATATAATCTACGCGTATACATATATACATCAATACTTTACTACATCATCATACATCAATATTTTACATGGTTTCTGAAAATGTTTGAACAGAATATCAAGCATTGAAAGTAGTGACAGTGGAGACATAAAGGAGAACATTGTATAGATGTTGCGACACTCACTTGGGTCACAAACTTCTGCCACTTCTTTGACCTGTCTTTGAAAGATTTTGCACTGCCAATAATGCTACTAGATTCTTGATCAAGTTTGCAAGCACTGCCATTTTTTTCGTTCTCCATCAAGCGCACAGACTCAATGATTGCTCGTCTCTGTTGCCCGTGCCCATAAATTAGGAACTCAGATGTGCGTTCCAACCTGCAATACATTTGAAATCACATAGAGAAAAGTCAAGCTGTATTACTTCAGCTAACATCGAATAGGTAATTAAATATTACTATTATTATTATTTCATGCAGTGCATAAAAAGGTGCATAAAAAGGCAGGATTGGAGTTGTTTCCAAAGCCAAAGCTGAGATTAAAAAGGGATGAAATCCCATGGTCCAATGGGAGTTTTTGGACTATGTTTTACAGAGAATGGGTTTTGGGAACAGGTGGCGAAAATGGATGAGAGGATGTTATGCCTCAGTTCGGTTCTCGGAGCTCATAAACGGGATTCCTCAAGGATATTTTAGGAGTAAAAGAGGGCTGCGGCAAGGAGATCCCTTATCACCTCTTCTGCTTAACTGCATCGGGCAGGGTCTTCACAACCTCTTCAAGAGGGCTGAAGAGATAAACCTATTAAAAGGAGTATTGACGGTGGAAAATGGACCACGAATTACGCACCTTCAATATGCGGACACAATGGTCTTCTATAGCAAAGATGGAGACCGGGAGTTAAAGGCGGTTACAGACCTATTAACAATTTTTGAGGGAGTATCCAGGCAGAGAATTAACCTCCATAAATCTACCCTGGTTGGAATTAATCTATCAATCCAAGAGACCGAAAGGGCGGTGGCGGGGACGCCACATACATGGACATTGGATTCGGACCGCATCGTTTCTACCGGCGTAGGAAAAAGCAGCGTAATTGAAGTCAGAGCTAGGGAAGATGAAACTTTGGAGAATTCAAGGAGCACAGGAAAACTCGACCAATTGAATTCACATTTCGATCGATCAAAATTTTCGATCGATCGAAGTTTTATTTCGATCGATCGAATTTGGTCGATAGAAATACTACGTTCTAGAGTGATGTTTCGATCGATCGAACCATATAATTGATCGATCAAAAATTTTGATCAATCGACAGTTAAATTCGATCGATCGAATGTCGACGGCGATATTCATAGATACATGAATTTCGATCGATCGAAATCGCGCCGAGTTGTCTAGTCGTTTTAGAATTCTAAATTCGAACTTTTGTGTTAAGGGTTTAATTGTCTTTTATTTAATATTTGTTTTAGGGTTTTCTTTTATTGTAAGACCTCCTATATAAAGTCATTAAGCTAAACAATGTAATTAGTTGATTGATTATTTGAATGCTTTTATGGTTGAGTAATCTTTGCCTGAGATGGGTTTGGTGTGAGGCCAAGAGAGTGATTCCCAAAGCCATTGTTATCTTCTCTATTCTATTTGCTATTTCTCAATCTGTGTTTGCTTCCCTAAACCTTAGCCTAATTGCTGCCTTTCAATCCCGAAACCTAAACCTTTTGAATCCATAAATCCAACAAAGCAAATACCCTTTTCCAAAACCATAAACTGATCCGAAAACCATAAGCCTTTTCCAAACCATAAACCGATCCGAAAACCATAAGCCTATTGCAAACCGCAAATCCCTTTCACAACCCAATTTGGAATCCGTGAATCTACATCGGACTGAAAACGAGCGCCTAAGCCTGGAAAAGTTAGAGTACCATCTCTAGGCCGATCTCGCCTCAACTCTAAACGTACTTCCGCATCAGACTGATCCCTATCTGGATCTCGTGTGATCTACCCATCAAAATTCTGCAAACCCTAAAGGTATCAAACGTAATTTTGCGATTAAACTTGAATTAATTTCATTAATTTCGGCAAAATCTGCATTAAAATCGTATTCCTCATTTTAGAGTCGTTGTCCCGCGTCAATTTTGGTATCAGAGACCTAGGTTTTCTAGGTTAGGGCATCCTTGCTTGTCATATTTATTTTATTGCATTGTCTTCTTTTATGAGTTCATATTGCATTCCATATTAGAACCCTAATAGACCTTGTGATCACCATGGCTTCGGATGAGGTTCTTAATACTCTTAGAGCTATGCGAGAAGAATTGGGTGCGATTAATGCACGTTTGAATACCATAAAGCAAGCCCAAGCATCCCTAAGAGTTGGTAATGATAGATTACGTGATCGAATCAACCAACTGAAAGCGATGGGTGGGCTGGAAAATCAACACCAAGAGCGTAAGTGTCCTCTCTTTGAATGTAATCGTCGCCAAGACAACCGGAACCGTAGGAATCATCGTAGAGATGACTATGACCCCGAAGTTCAACTCCTTAAGAATGTCCGAGTTGAGATTCCGACTTTCGATGGAAGAATGGACCCTACTGTCTTCCTCGATTGGCTTTCCGACATTGACCAACACTTTGATTGGTATGCCATGAATGACGACCGTTGCGTTAGACTTGCAAAAATGAAGTTGGTTGGTCAAGCTCAACTTTTCTGGCTCAATGTTGAGCGCATTAGGGTGAACGCGGGTTGTCCTCCCATTACTCGTTGAGATGACATGAAGGAACGACTTACTGAGAAGTATGTTCCTTTATCATACCACCAACGCCTCCTCGATCAGTGGCAAATTTTACGTCAAGGTGGTATGCCCATGACCGATTACATTGCCAAATTTGAAGGGTTCATGATGAGGGCAAAAGTATCGGAAGACCCTTAAATCACTCTCTAGATTCCGCACCGGATTGTGACTTGAATTACAAAAAGAGTTGATTTCTCACCCCGTGGAAACTCTTGAAAGATGCTATGCCGTTGTGCATGATCTTGAACGGTACTTGAAAACTACGGTGGTGAAGAGGACCGAGCCACAATATAGCGGTCAACAATCAGGTGAGGGACGATTTAATCCTCCTCCCAAACCTACACAACCTGCCCCTACCAATTCGAGATTTGAAAAAGGAAAAGGTGTAGTTGGAGACTCCTCAAGGGTTAATGCTCAAGTAAATTGCTATAAATGTCATGGGATGGGACACTTTGCCGCCCAATGCCCTACGAAAGAACCTCAAATGACTCTTTTCATTGAGGGAGAGGAGGATGATGAAGAGGTAGTGGTTGAAGAAGTATTTGAACCGGTTAGCACACCCAGCAATGAGGAGGGTGATGTTATTGGTCATGCTTTAGTTGTGAGGTGTGCCCTTGCACAGCCTCAACGGGATGAAAAGGATGACTGGCGAAGGGAGAACATCTTCCACACCTATGCCAGATTTGGTGAAAAGAATTGTAGGGTCATCATGGATAGCGGTAATTGTACTAACGTAATATCAACTCATGCAGTAAGCCGCTTAGGGCTTACACCTGAAGCCCACCCGAGACCTTATAAGGTCGCATGGGTCAATTCTTCATCCATTCCTATGTCGAAAAGTTGTCGTGTACCGATTCAGTTAGGTTCTTATTCGGACACCTAATGGTGCGATGTGGTGTCGATGGATGTGGGTCATATCATTTCTAGTCGATCAAACATATGCATGTTCATGCATAAGGGCAAAAAGATTACTTTACACCCTTTGCCTCCCAAAACACCATCGACCAACACCGTCGAAAAGAAGGGCGAGTCTTCTAAATCCATTAATATTGTGAGCCCTTCTGATTTCAAGAAAGCATCGATAGAAGAGTGTGGTGTACGTAGTTGTCACCATAGAGAGTGGTCCCGAGTCAGTGAGCGAGTGTCCCAAGGAGGTTGAGCCGATTTTAAAAGAGTTTACGGATGTCTTCCGGAAAGACTTACCAAATGAACTCCCTCCCCTGCGTGATATCCAACACGCAATAGACTTGGTTCCCTGATCTACCCTACCGAACCTACCCCACTATAGGTTGAATCCGGTTGAGCACACCGAGTTGACTCGGCAAGTCAATGAGCTCCTTCAGAAGGGGTTCATTCAGGAGAGTCTGAGCCCGTGTGTCGTACCTGCCCTACTCACTCCTAAGAAAAATGGTACGTGGCGCATGTGTGAGGATAGTTGTGCAATTAATAAGATTACGGTTAAGTATCGATTTCCCATGCCAAGGCTCGATGATATGCTTGACATGATGGTTGGTGCCACTATCTTTTCAAAGATAGACCTTAAGAGTGGCTACCATCAAATCTGCATCCGCCCTGGTGATGAGTGGAAAACCGCCTTTAAGACTAAAGATGGTCTTTATGAGTGGATGGTCATGCCATTCGGGCTTTCTAACGCCCCGAGTACTTTCATGCGACTCATGACCCCAAGTGTTGAGGTCGTTTCTAGGCAAATTCCTTGTTTATTTCGATAACATCTTGATCTATAGTCATGACAAGGATCAACACTTGAACCACCTTAGGCTGGTTTGTGAAACCCTCAAGGGCGAGAAGTTGTTTGCCAATCTCAAGATATGTACCTTCTTGGGATTTATTATCTCGGTCAATGGAACGGTCGCGGACCCCGAAAAGGTTAGAGCCATTGTGGAGTGGCCCAAGCTTAAGAACATACACGATTTCCGCAGCTTTCATGGCTTGGCTACTTTCTATTGTCGCTTCATCAGAAGCTTTAGCACCATTATGGCCCCAATTACTGATTACATGAAAAAATGGGACTTTAAATGGGGCAAAGCGGCGATAAAAGCCTTTGCTGAGATCAAACAACGAATGAGTAGTGCACCCGTCATGCGATTGTCGGACTTTTCCAAAGTCTTTGAAGTCGCATGCGACGCATCGAGTGTAGGCATAGGAGGAGTGCTTAGCCAAGAGGATCACCCCGTGGCCTATTTTAGTAAAAAACTTAATGAGGCGAAGCAAAAATACTCCACCTATGACAAAGAGTTCTATGCAGTCGTCCGATCTCTTTGGTATTGGAAACATTACCTTAGACCGCAAGAATTTGCGTTGTTCTCTGACCATGAAGCCTTACGCTTTCTTGCTTCACAGAAGAAGTTGAACCCAAGGCACGCGAAGTGGGTTGAGTACCTTCAAGGGTTCACATTCGTGTTAAAGCATAAGGTCGATGCTGAAAATAGGGTCACTAATGCACTTAGTCGGCTAGCGGTGACTTTGCGCACAATGAGCACCGAGGTCGTCGAGTTCAAAAAGTTAAAGGATGAGTATCCCGAGTGCCCAGATTTTGGGGTTGAGTACACTACTCTCCTTAGTGACCCGACCAGCACACACTCCACGTACACCATCCAGGATGGGTACTTGTTTAAAAGCAATCGCCTTTGCATCCCTCGCACTTCATTGAGTGACTTTCTCATTTGGGAGTTACATGCTGGAGGGATGGCCGGACATTTCGGGCATAATAAAACTGTTGCGCTCGTAGAGGATAGGTTCTTTTGGCCTAGCCTAATGAGAGATGTCGCTCGGGTTATCAAACATTGTCGTACTTGCCAAGTGTCAAAACAGACCAAACAAAATACCGGCTTGTACACTCCTTTACCCATGCCACACACACCGTGGCAAGACCTCTCTATAGATTTCATGCTTGGACTTCCTAAGACCCCTAGGGAGCACGATTTCATTTTTGTCATAGTGGACCACTTTTCCAAGATGGCCCACTTCATTCCTTGTTCCAAACCTCCGACGCATCCCATATTGCTAAATTATTTTTCACGAAGGTAGTGCGTCTTCATGGGTTGCCCAAAACCATTGTGTCTGATAGAGATGTTAAATTCACTAGCTATTTTTGGAAGACCCTTTGGCACGTGATGGACACATTGCTCCAATTCTCAATAGCTTACCACCCTCAAACGGATGGCTAAACCGAAAGCACCAATAGGAGCCTTGGGAATCTCCTTCGTAGTCTTGTCGGTGATCATGCTAGGACCTGGGATACCATCTTACCCACAGTTGAGTTTGCCTATAATAATTCTGTCAATAGATCCATAGGCATGAGTCCTTTTGAGGTAGTGCATGGTCATAGGCCTAGGACCCCATTAGACTTAATCTCCATGTCTGCATCACATAGAGTGTCAGAGTCTGTCGATGCATTTGCACAACACATTCATAGCTTGCATGCCAAAATTAAACAGAAAATTAATTCAAGCAACAATTAATATAAATTATCTGCAGATGCTCACAGGCGTTCTAAAGAATTTCACGTGGGTAATTATGTGATGGTCCGGGTTAGACCTGAGCTATTCCCATCGGGATCCGCAAAGAAACTCCAATCTCGAGGCACTGGGCCTTTTAGAATTTTGGCTAAGAGTGGTCCTAATGCATACGTGCTTGAGCTTCCTCCGGGCACGAGGGTTAGTTCAACGTTCAATGTGGAGGACTTGGCTCCATACTTAGGTTTCACCCCACCTCCTGAAAACCCACTCCAACCACCTCCTAGTCCCAGCCTCAATCCAACCTTGCAACCTATACCTCTTCCTTCCCCGCGCAAACAGAGATCAAATGAGATAGAGGATATAATCAATGATCATGTCGCCTCTACACATGACGGGGGATTCCAGAATTACTTGGTTAAATGGGTCGGTAAACCGGAGTCCGAAAACACTTGGATCCACGAAAATGAAGTTTGCCACTTGAACCCCAACCTGCTAGACATCTACCACGAGCGTGTTTCATCAGTGATGAAACCTTTTTAGTCCAGGGGAATTGACGGAGACGCCACATACATGGACATTGGATTCGGACCGCATCATTTCTACCGGCGTAGAAAGAAGCAGCTAATAGAAGTCAGAGCTAGGGAAGATGAAACTTTGGAGAATTGAAGGAGCACAGGAAAATTCGACTAATCGAATTCACATTTCGATCGATCGAAGTCCTATTTCGATCGATCGAATTTGGTCGATAGAAATACTACGTTCTTGAGTGATATTTTAATCGATCGAATCATATAATCTATCAATCAAAAATTTCGATTGATCGACAGTTAAATTCAATCGATCGAATGTCGACGCGATATTCATAGATACATGAATTTCGATCAATCGATTTAAATTTTGATCGATCGAAATCGCGCCGAATTGTTTAGTCGTTTTAGGAGTCTAAATTCGAACTTTTGTGTTAAGGGTTTAATTATCTTTTATTTAATATTTGTTTTAGGGTTTTCTTTTATTATAAGACCTCCTATATAAGGTCATTAAACTAAACAATGTAATTAGTTGATTGATTATTTGAATGCTTTTATGCTTGAGTAATCTTTGCCTGAGATGGGTTTGGTGTGAAGCCAAGGGAGTGATTCCCAAAGCCATTGTTATCTTCTCTATTCTATTTGCTATTTCTCGATCTGTGTTTGCTTCCCTAAACCTTAGCCTAATTGTTGCCTTTCAATCCCGAAACCTAAACCTTTTGAATCCATAAATCCAACAAAGCAAATACCCTTTTCCAAAACCATAAACCGATCCGAAAACCATAAGCCTTTTCCAAACCATAAACCGATCCGAAAACCATAAGCCTATTGCAAACCGCAAATCCCTTTCACAACCGAATTTGGAATCCATGAATCTACATCGGGCTGAAGACGAGCGCCTAAGCCTGGAAAAGCTAGAGTACTATCTCTAGGCCGATCTCGCCTCAACTCTAAACGTACTTGCGCATTGGACTGGACCCTATTTGGATCTCGTGTGATCTACCCATCAAAATTCTGCAAACCCTAAAGGTATCAAATAATTTTGGGATCAAACTTGAATTAATTTCATTAATTTCGGCAAAATCTGCATTAAAATCATATTCTGCATTTTAGGGTCGTTGTCCCGCGTCAGGCGGCCAGAGAAGTTCGGTGCAAATGTGAATCTTTTCCTTTCAATTATCTCGGCATTCCTCTTGGGGCCGGAAGGAGTAGAGTGCGACTGTGGAACACAGTAGTGCAGAGGTTCCAACAGAGACTTGCGACTTGGAAGGGCAAACTGCTTAGCAATGGGGGAAGGCTTACCCTCATCAGATCCACCCTGTCATCTATTCCAGTTTTTATGATATCTCTCATCAAAGCACCTACTAGTGTCATGAAAAAGCTTGAGAAAATTGTGAGGGATTTCCTGTGGGAAGGAGCCGGGGAACGAAAGAAATTTCATCTTGCCAAATGGGAGGAATGTTGTGAGAAGAGAGATTACGGAGGATTAGGAATTAGAAACCTAAACTTGGTGAATAAGGCCCTTTTAGCCAAATGGTTGTGGAGGTCCGGTGATGAGGGGGAAAGAACACTCTGGTGGCAAATTGTCGCATCTAAATACGGAACAGCCGACGGGGATTTGAATGGTAATGTCAACAATAGTCGTACATCAGCATGGTGGAAGGTAGTCAAAGAAACAACTGATGAAGTCAATCGGGGTACAACTTTCAGCTGGGGAGATGGTCGGAAAATAAGGTTCTGGAAAGATGTATGGGTCGGGGAGCAACCCCTACAAACGGCATTCCCATCGATCTTCCTTCTCTCTGATTCGAAAGACGATGTGATTAGTAACTTTGGCCACTATATTGAGGGAAACTAGGTGTGGAATGTTACACTAAGAAAGCAGTTATGGGACTGGGAGATGGGAACTTATCAGGTCCGGCTAAGAGCTATTGGGGAGGTTTCGCCTAACTCTGAAAATAGATACCAAAGATTATGGAGATACACTCCTAAAGGAATCTTCACAGTTAAGTCCATGTACAATCAGTTGTTGATGCAGGAGAGAAGGCTCTCGCAATCTAGAAGATGGTCTGGTTTCTGAAAGGTCAAGATGCCGCCCAAAATAAAAAAATTCGCCTGGTTGGTTAACCATGGAAGAATACTCACCCGAGATCAGTTGAGTCGAAGAAACATACCTATTAATAACCGGTGCCTTCTATGTATGAGGGGAAGGGAATCAGCTGCTCACATTCTTTTACATTGCTCTTTCGCACAGAGCATTTGGCATAAGATATTCCGGATTTTTAACGTCCAATGGATGACTCCTTTTTTGCCAACAACCATGATGGAAATGTGGAAAGATATGGAATTGACGGATCACAGGAAGGATTTATGGCCGCTTACGATCTATGCGGTGTTTTGGGCTATCTGGAAGGAAAGAAACAACAGAGTTTTCACTCGTAAGGCAAAACCGTTTTTGTTGGTTATACGGGACATTAGAGATATGGTCGTATCGTGGAGTGCTAGCAAGATGGAGGACTTCAAGAATGGGTTCGTGCAATTCATGCTGATTTGGGAGGACTACTGCTCCTAACTGTTTCCTGTGGTCTTCTGGTTGTGATGGGGGGTTTTCTCATGTGCTGGTTGCTGTTGCAGGCTGCATCCAGTCTCAGGGGTTAGTTTTTTGGGGGGGTTGTTTCCTTTTTTCGGGTAGTTCCTTACTACCAGCCAAGGTATGTAACCCTTTCGTTTTTTCTTTTGGCAATATAATCTTTTGTTACTGTTTCAAAAAAAAAAAAAAAATCACAGGATTCATAGGCCAAAAACTACAGTTAAAAAAGAGATTAGGCTTAAAGACCCAACAGTGTGAAGAAGAGGGGGAAATGGGCCTTAAAATGGCTTATAGAAAAAGCCATGTGACCGCTTTAAGTGGCCACGAGTCCGGGCAGAACGAGAGTCTTAATCTCGTTAAGTGTGAGGTCGCATGATCACACTTAAGTGAGTATGCGACTTGGGATTCCTGAGATCCATTCTCGAGTCCCAAAGTCAAAAAAAATTCTCTTTTTCGTATTTTCAGGGACCCTAAAGGCCTGCTTGGGAAAAAGTAATGCTCTTCAACGTTTAGTGCGTCTTACGTGTAATAGGTTGCATTGGTATGACATATACTAAAGAGTATTACATGGACCAACAGTTTGTTTGGGAGAACTTTATTTAAACACATAATGTGTTCAATATGTGTAATTTGGGTATTTGCCAACACATCTATGTATTCTAGCCACTTAAGTAATATTGACCAATCCATGTGAACCATTTAGTACAAATTTTGGTAAGAAGTATTAGGGTTTAGATTAGTGGCAGTAGGATTTGGTAGATGGTTTAGAGTTAGAGGAAAATAGAGAAGAAGAGAGAGAGAGAGAGGAAGGAGAATAATTGATGAACGCTTAGTGAGTTAGTAATCTTTCACTAGCATTTATAGTAAGGGAGAGAAATAATGCAGAGTCAGAGAGAAATAATGCCTCTGTTTTTCCTGTCTATCGCAAGTTCGTCCAAACTAATTCCATGGTACTGTGAAGATTTTAAGATCCGATAATAGTGGAGAGTACTCCTCTCACCATTTTCAGTCTTTTCATCGCATTCATGGAATTGAGTGGCAAATCATTTGTCCCTACATTTCCGCAACAAAATGGAGTGGCTGAGAGAGAAAAACCCATCACATACTTGATGTAGCTCGTGCTCTTTTAATTGGGATATATGTTCCTAAACATCTATAGGGATGTTTTTTAATCCATTTTTCTCATTAACCGAATACCTACTTCTACCATGGAAGATGAGTCTTCCTACAAATTATTGTGTCCACAAATTCGTTTGTTTTCAATTCCTCCTCATGCATTTGGTTTTTGCTCATATTCTTTAATCCTGTAGTCATAAACTCTTTCTGAAGGTTACAAAGTGTAATGTCATTTGTCATGTGTTATGATCCTATCTCTAGGAGAGTTTGGATTACAATAGATGTCACCTTTATTGAGTGTACCCTGTATTATTCACCTCCACAGTGTCCTATTCAGGGAGAGAGATTTATGGAAGAGAGCATCATAGTTGTATCGCTGAATCTCCTGAATGATGTAGGTGATGAAGTTGGCGTAGAAGGTCAAGAGACCCAAGTGAATCAAGTGGGCAGCAAAGAGGTAAAGTTGAGAGCCCAATTGGGCAGCAAAGAGGTGTGTAGAAGGTCAACAGACCTCACGTCATCCAAGTGAGCAGCAAAGAGGTGAAGTTGATCAATGTGCACCAAGTGGGCAGCAAAGAGAGGTTGTTACTACAAAAGAAGGAACCGTTTTTGACAAGTTTCGCAAGCATATTAGTTAGGGGAAAAAAGACATCTTCTCAAACCACAGACCAAGTTCCTCCTCCTGAAGCAAGTTCACCGAGTTGTAATCCTCCTCTACAAAGTGATTTGACCTTCCCATCGCTATTTGTAGAGCTCCTTATCCTCCACTCGCCATCGTCTTGGTAAATTTGTCTCATTTGTTTTTCTATATCTTCATTAGACTCTCTTTCCATTCTACTAGTGTATCTGATGGTCTGTCTCACTCACAGTGGAAGGATGTCATGGTGGAGGAAGTGAGAGCCCTGGAACATAACAATATGTAGGATGTTGTAGAAGTCCCCTCAAAAAGGTTGTCAGATGCAAGTGGATCTGCACTGTCAAATATAGATCAGATGGTACAGTAGAGGGACACAAGGCCAGGTTGGTTGAAAAAGGGTTCACAAAGACACAGGGCACTGACTATCAAGATATATTTGCTCCAGTTGCCAAATCTGAGTACTCATGTCTCCTGTAGCTTACAGAAATTAGTCATTATACCAGTTAGATGTGAAGAATGCCTTCCTTCATGGTGATTTGAAGGAAGAGGAATCCATGGCATTCCCACCATGATCTCCCATCAGGGAAGAAAGGGAAAGTTTACATGTTAAAGAAGTCCATATATGGGCTAAAACAATTTCCTAGAGCATGATTACAAAAATTCAATGAAGTCCTTATAAAATTTGAATACAAAAGGAGCGACTACAATCATACATTGTTTATGAAGAGAGGTACTCACCTCAAAGTACTTGTTGTATATGATGATATCATCATCACCATGGATGACAGTGACGAGATATTGAGGTGAAATGCTATTAAAGTTAAATCTTTAAAATAAAAGACTTGGGCCCACTAAAATATTTTTTGGGAATTGAAATGGCTAGATCTAAGAAGATAGCCCTATCAGAAAATATTCTCTCGATTTATTGAAGCAAACGGGTATGTTGGGTGTGAACCTACCATTACCATATTGAGTAAAATCACCGGCTTAGTAGAGGAAATGGTGAACTTCTCAAGGATGTGAGTATGTATCAGCGATTGTAAGGAAGCTCATCTACTTGACTATGACTCGTCCGGACATTGCATATGTTGCGAGTATGGTGAGCTAGCACATGCATTCACCAAGGAGACGCGCTATATAGGATTATGCAGTACTTGAAGGGTAGCCCTGGAAGGGGCCTTCTCTATAGTAATCATGGCGACCTGGACATTGAGGCCTTCATTGATCCTGATTGGACCAGTTCTTTGAGTGACAGGAGGTCTACTATAGGTTACTACATATATTCCTAGGTGGGAACCATGTCACGTGGAAGAGTAAGAAGCAGCATACAGTTTCCAACTCAAGTGCAGAAGCAAAATACAGAGCCATATCCCAAGGGGCTCGTGAAAGAATGTGGCTTAGGTTCATTTTGGCTGATCTTGGGGTAGATGCCAAACTACCCATGACACTTTATCAAGACAACGAAGCCGCACTTCATATCGCTAAATATCCCATAAACCATGAAAGAGACACACATATTGAGGTCAACTGCCTATTCGCAAGAAGAATGAGTCAACTGAGTTTTGTATTCTTCAAGTGAGATCTGAAGATCGATTGACTAATATACTAATAAAATTTGTTGGGAAAATCCAATTGTATGACATCATCTCCAAGTTGGGTTGGGCATGACATATATCTATGTTCCAACTTGAGGAAAAGTGTTGGTGTGTCCATAAAATTTATATTAAGTTTGTGTGTGAGCGTTAGTTGGTGTGCCTTTAACACTTTGTAAGGGAAATGAATGAAAATGATAATGGGTGAGCAAGAAATAAATCTTACACCCCTAATTCTCCTCCAACTCTCTTCTCTTCTTCTTCCTTCTACAACCAAATCCTAACCATCATTTTATCTCTATGGATAGCATGAGACTTTTTTTATTAAGATTTCTTTTGAGAAAAATTTGAACGAGAGTTTTTATTCCTTTGGCCATGACTTTTGAGTCACACGTTGTTGCTGAACTCAAGGGTTTTGATCCTCTGGCACAGCTGTGAATATCAATTTTTTTAGATTGATTAAAGGCGTTCATCCGACGGTCTTTAGAATCTATGGCTGAGAATTTGCTGCTGCTATCTGCGATTGAAACTTATTAGGGCCTGTGCTTCCACTGAATATCACAAGTTTTGGTACCTTTTATTAGTACAGATGGCTGCTAAGCTGCTTGAAATCTAATTTGTTTCGACATGATAGGATTGTCATTGGCACCAATATCTCTTGTGCGAGATTTTCAGATTTATTACAATTTTCCATAAGTAGATATCAGTTTAATTACTGCTGTCCGGTTCAGTGTTTTACACGGAGATTATATATTTATATTGCTGTTAATGTCAGTATTGAACAGTCGTCTTTAGCCCTGCCAAGATTAATTAAAAACTGGAAATCGGTTTGACCTTGTTTTTGACACCGTGAGACAGAATTCTAAGTAGGTTTCATCTACTAAATCTAATTTATAGTATTGGTGGCTGTGTCCTGCACTCTTATTATTATTATTATTATTATTATTATTATTATTATTGTTATTATTATTATTATTATTATTATTATTATTATTGTTATTATTATTATTGTTGTTGTTGTTGTTGTTGTTGTTGTTATTGTTAATTATCATCATCATCATTTAAAAGAATAAAATAATAATAATAAACTTTCAAAGTTAACTGTCTAAGAAGTTTGTGCACCTGAATGATCTCAAGTACAAGCACTGAAAATTTGCAGTGGTAATTATTTTTGTTACCTGGGAGGTGGGGGTCATGAGCACATACTCTTGAAGCTTTAGAGTAATATCAATAACAATTGAAATAAGTGGTTCTGTCTATAATGGAAAATTTTCACAGGAAAATTTAAGGAACAACATGCATGGAAGTTAGATATATTGTACCTATTGCACCTGTGCATGTGATCGTTTAAATAAACAAATGGTCTCTATTTCATTAATAAATGAAATGGGCAGTTTTCACCCATTTAAATGTTCTATTTAAAAGAGCGGGAACTGGGCAGGGGTGTATCCATGTATTACGCTATGGGGGCCCGGGCCCCCATAAGCAAATGCAAAATCTTTTAAAGGCTTACTAGTAATTTTGTAAAAGCCACCACAAAATGCTTCAATGGGCATAAAAAAGTTTTTATAAGTTATACTTAGTAATCTTAGGTTGCAAATAACTAAATCCTATTCTCTAAAGCAAATACCTTTTATATATAATACAGACTCTCCTGATCTCCTCCCATTTCTTCTCTCTTCTTTTATTTCTTCTTTCCCTCTCATAAACCCTTAGGGCGCTCCATTGCCATCCTCTCTCTCTCTCTCTCTCTCTCTCTCTCTCTCTCTCTCTCTCTCTCTCTCTCTCTCTCTCTCTCTCTCTCTCTCTCTCTCTCTCTCTCTCTCTCTACAGCGTCTAGGGACTAGGATCACCTCCACAGGCCACGGTGTCATCGCCTCATCGGTACGTTGCTCAACGCCTCAACCCACTTCACATCGCTGCCTCGCCGGCATCAGGCCATCTGCAAATTCGAGTATTCGAGCCACCATCCTATAGGTATTATCTATTTATCTCTCCCTCTCTCCCCCCCTAAGTCTGTAAATTTCTAAACCCTCTCTGACTCTCTCTTGGTTTACAAATTACAATAGAGCTTTCTCTTTGTGCTTACATGATACATCATACATGGCTTATCTCTCTTTGTTATTCATCTTGTTCCACTAGATTTGGAGAATTATTTACGTTTTTAGCCTCCTTTTTAGGTTAGATAGTCTTAAAGTGAAAGTGAAAAGGCAATCTTTAAGTTTTTGAATCATCTCTAAGCGATTGGATTAATCCATTTTGCCTGTTAAAATGTAGTAGTGGACCAATGGTCATAGTTGTTGTTGTTCCTTTGGGCGGAACCGCGGAAGGCAATTCCTTAATTGTGGACCAGTGGACCCTAAATCATTTTCCTAAACCCCCAATTCCCAAAATTGTTAAACTCTAAATCCTTTTTCTCAACCCTTAAATTCCTAAATTTCAAAACCCTAAATCATTTACATAAACCTTAAAATTCCTAAATTTTTAAACCTTAATCATTTTCCTAAACCTAAATTATTTTACTAAACCCCTAAATCCCTAAATTCTAAATCCTTTTTTTCCTAAATAAATTAACCTCTAAAATGGGGATATATAATGGTTTCAAACCTATATTTAAGCACCAAAATGATGTTTAAAAGATCTTACACCCTTAAAATTAGACTAAATTATCTCGCACATTTTAAAATGAGTTGTTTCATCATGTCATGTGGTGGCACACATTTGTGATCAATCTGAATTGTCCAAGAGGCACACTTTTTTCTTAATTTCAGGCGGCACACATTTCTTTGCGCATGATAATATTTATAACTACAATAGTTTCTAATACGCGCATGATATTATTTTTGCTAGGTTCTATCTCCTTTCCTGATTGTTAAAGTTGTCATCATGCATAAGTACTATAGAAGAAAGTCTAACCTCCCGCTTGTCTTAGAAAATGATTTACATCCTCCTCCCATATTAGCAAATGATAAGGTGGTTCATCCCTTAGAAAATGATCAACCTAATCAAGTCCAACCTAGCTCAAAGGGTGTTCACGGAGATATTGATTTGGAAAATCTTCCAGCAGATCCTGGATTACGTCCTCCAATTTCAGAATATCATCCTAATGTCCAAGAACTGGTCCGAAGAGCGTATTTACAAAAGGGTCCTTGTCAGCCTCGTTATCACGTGTTTCCAAAGAAGAAAATCGGAGAAAAAAACAAGACGGTTCCAACCCAAGTGGTTTAAACAGTATGAAAGTTGGTTAGAATATAGTATATCAAAGGAAAAGGCATTTTGCCTATGTTGTTATCTTTTTAAATTACCTGGAGTCACAGGAGTGCGAGGTACTGACTCTTTTACGGTAGAAGGATTTGATATTTGGAAGAAGCCTGATAAATTTGACATTCATGTTGGAAGGCCTAATAGTGCTCATAATCTAGCTCAGAAGAAGTGTCAGAATTTGATGAATCAAAATCAACACATCGAGGCTCTTTTTTCTAAGAAAGATGATAAAGACAACAAAGAATACAGAATTTGTTTGACGGCATCAGTTGATTGTATTCGATTTCTTCTTCGACAGGGATTAGCTTTTCGTGGGCATGATGAATCAGATGATTCACCAAATCGAGGAAATTTTAAAGAACTTTTGCTTTTTCTGGCTGATCATAATGAAGAAATTAAATTTGTCACATTAAAGAATGCTCCTAAAAATCTCCAACTGATCGCACCTCATATTCAAAAAGAGATTGTAAATGCATTTGCAAGTAAAATCACACAAGCTATTATTCAAGATCTTGGAGAAAACTTATTTGCTATTTTGATTGATGAATTTCATGATATATCTATCAAAGAGCAAATGACTGTGGCTTTAAGCTACGTGGATAAAAGGGAGTGTGTAATTGAATGTTTTTTTGGAATTGTGCATGTTAGTGACACTACCACTATTTCACTTGAGGGAGAGATTGAAGCACTATTTGTTAAGCATAATTTGAGTATAAGCAGATTGCGTGGGTAAAGTTATGATGGTGCTAGTAACATGAAAGGTGAATATAATGGCCTAAAGACGCTCATAATGAAGGGGAACAAATACGCATATTATATTCATTATTTTGCACATCAACTCCAATTAGCACTTGTTGGAGGTGCAAAACGTAATATTGAGGTCGGAACGCTCTTCACGATAGTTTCTAATGTGGTTAATATTGCTGGAGCATCTAGCAAGCGGCAAGACGTTCTTCGAGATAATAAAACTGCTGCAGTTCTTAATGCAATTGAGAGTGGAGAACTTTCAACTGGGCAAGGTCTGAATCAAGAAACTACACTTAAACGGACTGGTGATACGCGTTGGGGCACACACTATAATTCATTGGTAAGTTTCATTGACCTGTTCTCTTCTGTGATTGACGTATTGGGAATTGTACGTGAAGAAAATTCAAATTATGATCAAAGAGCTATGGCAAAGGGCTTAATAATCACGATAGAATCTTTTGTGTTTGCATTTACGTTACATTTAATGTTCACTATATTGGGGATCACTAATACACTATCATAGGCATTACAACGACAAGACCAAGATATTGTAAATGCTATGAAATTGGTTAAAATAGCGAAGAAAAGATTGCAAGATATGAGGGATAGTGAGTGGGATTCCATCATTAACAAAGTATCCTTATTTTGCAACGTACATAAAATCAGTGTTCCTAACATGAATGATAAATTTGTTAAGCCAGAGTGACCACGACGGAGAGTAGAAGAAATTACATATCTGCAACATTATCGTGTTGAATTGTTCTATGTTGTCATTGATCAACAACTTCAAGAGCTTAATAATCGTTTCAATGAAGTGAATACCGAGTTGCTTCTTTGTATGGCATGCCTAAATCCAAGTAATTCATTCTCATCTTTTGACAAGAACAAGATAGTTCGACTTGCTGAATTTTATCCAGTTGAATTTTCTAGGAGGCCTCTCGCAGTTTTGAAACATCAACTTGAAACTTATATTCTTGATGTACGCTCCAATGACATGTTTTCAAAGGTGAAAGGGATCAGTGAGCTTGCTCAGAAGATGGTTGAAACAAAAAAATATATATTTTGTATCCGTATGTTTACTCTCTCATAACACTGGCACTAATCCTACCAGTTGCCACAGCCACTGTTGAGAGGGCATTTTCTGCTATACACATTATAAAGAATATGCTGAGAAATTGAATGGGAGGTGAGTGGTTGAATGATTGTTTGATCACATATATTGAAAAAGACTTGTTTGATAGCATTGATACAGAGAAAATTCTCGTACGCTTCAGGGTATGAAACCTCGTCGAGGAAAATTGTAAACAAATTTCTTGATAGTAATAGAAAGACGTTTTGGAGAGAGACGTTTGTCATCTTTATCATATATTAGAATTGTTTGATTTTTTTAAGTATTTTGTGATTCTTAATTTATTTTTTTTCTATTCTAAGGGCATAAGAAATTTTTTTTAGCATATATCGACTATAGATTACACGGTGCCCCCGCCACATGAAAATCCTATGTTCGCCACTAGAACTAGGGACCCACTCATGTCCAGAAAACAGTGACCTGCCTATGAACAATGTTGGATCATGTTAAAAACATTAAGTGAAGGAAACAGAATGCATTATCATCAAAACCATTTTCCTTTTCATTTGGGAAACAGAGAGCGTATGTGAAACTCAATAATCAAAAGGCAAGGGACATGAATAGGGTAAAGAACTTTGAGGGTATAGAGAGGTTGCACCTTAATCCAAGAATATTTTTTTGGCAACTATTCACAAGTGAAGAGAGAATAGGTCTTCAATGCAAATAGATAAATTTTGCAAGCAGCAAATCATTTCACGTTGTAGAAAACTAAAACTATTTCATTAAAATTAAAAATTAAAAAGAGAAAGGAATACCCTAATTACCCTAAAAAAGCACATATAAAAACCCCAAGAGATCTCAGTATCTCACAACTTAAGTTCATATGTTACAGTACTAGGCTTCCAGTTTTCAAAATCCTAACATTAAGCTAGAATATTCACTCCAAAATATTAGTATTGGCTCTAACCAGTCCAACCAAAGTTTCATTGAGTTCTTCATATGTCAACGATGACTGAAAAAATAAGTGCTCTCATGATTTTCTCCATATAACAAATCTTAGGATACCTATTTGCAGCTCTTTTGTTCTTCTTGAATCATGCAGGGATGAAATCTTTAATTCTAGTTTCATTCATCCTTGACCTCAATTTTTGTATATCTGCCTCCCAGATGGACCAGATTTTTTCTTCATTCACTTTCCTTTATTTTCATAAAGAGGACATTATTAGAATATACCTTAAAAGTCATCCATTTCCTCCTTGTTGTCCACAAAACATATTCAAGTTAGGGCTAATTGTTTCAATAAAAGTATTAGGAAGTTGGGAAAATAATTGAATATAAATATAACCTCAACCCTGTGAAACCATCCTTTCTAGATCTTTTGAACTATTATATGAGAATGTTAACAAATAAAAATATTTGGATAGTAAAATTATAACCTAGTGCTTCCAAGCTCTAGCAACTGCCAACCTGCCAGCATGACTAAACTAGTTTAGAAAACGAGTGACATCCCCAAGCCCAAATTAACGTCTAAAAAAAAAGAGAGTGTACAATGGCAAAAATTAAATAAATAAATTTATACAAATGCCCATCAACAAAAAGTGTAGTTGGTTCTAAATGATTGATCCAAATAAAGAGCATTATGAGTATTATATTTCACAATCAAACATTTTGGAACATTTCACTAACGTTTGTACTACTCTACCTGTCCATGAAATGAAAGAGGTATAAAGGGGCCATGGATCTGTTTGTCTTTTCAAGTTTTTTCATGAAACCCTCTTTCTAGAGTAGTTTACCAAATGACTACATATAAGGGTGACTCCACGGGAGAGCAAGAGAAGTACCCAAATACCAGACAATATATGTATATATATGGACAACGGTTAGGTGCCCCAACAGGTCACAGTGAGCATGCCCCAACTGTCCACATGGAGGTCCACGTGGCACCCATAACACTGTTTTGGTGCCAAGTTCCTTACCTTAGTTGGATCTCACTGGTGGACCTGGATGCATTGTTTAGATCAATTCTATAAAATAAATTTTTTTTTGTAAATTGTTTGAAGGCAAAAGTCAAACATTGACTGATTTCAATGGTCTAGATTTCAAAGCTAAAAAAAAACATGGTGGAGATGAATTTTTTATATAAAAAAGATGATCAAAACAAAACAACCTTGCTCCACAAGGCACCAAAACAGTGTTTTGGGTGCCACATGGAGCTCCACAAGGACCAATGGGGCACACTCACCATGCCCCATTGGGACGCGCGCGCACACACACACACACACACATGACTTCAAAGTAAAACTATAACTAGGGCTTGGGCCTGTAGCACAATGGAAGGTGGACAATATTGCAATGTTAAGGTCACAGACTCACAGTTGGAGCCCAGTTAAATATCAATAAAAAAAAGTAAAATTATAGCTAAAAATTTCAAGCACACGATTAGCATACTTTTCAGCATGTGAGCGACAGAGTTGCAAACAAAATGAGTGAAACGTGCTGATTGTAAGTTCCTTGGCAATTGCTTTCCCTGCTACTGTGCCAATTCTGTCCCTCATCTCAGATGCGGCAGCCGTTGTGAAAGTCATGGCCAAAATGTTGGTTGGAGAAATCCCCTGAAGAATGTTTATAATTAGAAATGTAAAACAAGGCAACAAAATACAATACTATTAAAGCAGTGTGTGCCCAACAGCGTTAGATTAATACCTCTTTAAGCAAAGTCAATACACGCCCAACCATTGTCGAGGTCTAAAATGTCCAAACAACAACAACAGAAAAGATATTCAACATTACTGTCAATACATTTCGCGTGTGCAATGGTAAAAGTAATTAGGTTTAGTGAGAGCACATCATGCTAGTGCGGAGAGCATCTGCATTGTGCCATGTTTTTAGACCATGACAAACTTTTTTGACCAATCCAAGCCATCCAAGTTACAAGACATCACATGAGTACTGCTCAACCTAAAAAATATGACCAACCATTCAATTTGGGAAATTTAATATAGACTGTTGATCTGTTCGCAGATTGAATGGTATATATCTTCTCAGGGACATGTTTTTTAAGTTGAGTTCAGTTCAAATAACAACCAACCAATTGGATGAGTTGCATTGGTCATAAATGTGTAACACATGGCACAATGTGGCTTCGAGTGGGATGGTTGAAGTGTTATCTTAACAAGACATTGCGGAAAGTCAATTTCTAATAATAAAAATTTAAAAGAAGAAGAAAAATCAAGAAAATAAAACTGTATGGCCTCACGCAAACAATAGCAGACCTTTCCACTTCCCGGACCTGCAATAATCATTAAGGGGATCGAAATATCACTACAAGCTGCCTCCTTTTGAGTGTCATTTAATGACTGCAAATAATCCGAATATGCTTGGGGCATGCAAGGAATATGAGTGGCTTGTGGAGAATTTGATCCTTCCACTTTCATTTGCATCGTAAAGTCTCTCCCACTTTCATCTGCTGTAAATTTCTCGGCGGAACCATTCCCATCGCCCTCCCTAATTGGGCTTTCCATAGAAAGGTCACTTTGTGGACATTGCATGTCCTTCTTTGCCACCGATTTCTGTTCACATAGATCATCGATTTCTTTCAAAACTGTCTCATCAAAATCTTCATCTAGAACACTGGGAGAAGAAACAGAATCACTAAAACTAGTGTATTCCAATTTCTTTGTTGGAGTGGCAACAAATGGCAATGCAAGTTCATTTCCTGGGGTAATCTCTTTCGGCAAGTTGGCTCCGGATTGTACAGAAGTAGCAGTGCCATCAATAGACCTCCTTTTGGAGCAAGATCGGATACAGCAGGAATCTGATAAATTGCCTCCGCTGAAAGAATTCGAGAAAGGGGAATTTGTTTGTATCTCCATGAGAGGAAGTCTACGGACTGTAGATGCCGGAGCAAGTGGGGTGGTCACATCATTGATGTATCTGAAAGTGGGAATTTTCTAACTGATCATATACCCGAATACTTTTCTACTCATAGCTAGCAATCAAATCAGCTTACAAAAAGGTAGAAACAAACAAGGATTTAATAACCAAGTCATATCGGCTGGGCATTTTTTTTGTTTTAATATATATATATATATATATATATATATATATATATATATATATATATAAAATATGAAAAAATTGCCCAAAGAGCATTTTTCATATTATATCCGGATCATATCGGATACATCATACATATCAGCCAATATGACCCGATATTGACTGATATTTGACCACTTTAATCCTATATTTGACCCTATATAATTTCAGGGGTGCATATCGTATCGGAGGGGCCCTAACCCGATACATATCAGCCATATAACCAATACTCGGAAATAAATATAGAACTACGTCAGCATTAAAATAACTTTTAAAAAATATATATTTGCAACCTTAGCTACATGAATTGAATTACATATATAAATATCAAGTTTTTTAAATCATTCGACGACCTAAAAGTCATCAGATGATTCTACTAATAAACTACGCATAAAATTGGGATCATTTGAAGAAGAATAACTAACGTTCCAGGCAGCAGCTGATCATGATAGTGGATAGGCGAGATTTCATGAGGCCTTTTGCAATTAAGAAGTGCCTTTGAAGCTCTAAAATTCTGAGAGATTCGGCGCCTTTGTTCCTCCATAATTCGTTCCCCAAGAGCGTGGGGAGCTTCCCAAACATTTTCCTTGTTCATTGTATTTCCTTTTCAAATTAATATCAAATCACCTTTTTCACCTGTTGCATCAAAAAATATAGCATCAGAAATCCCACTACCAAAATGTGAAATGCTTAAGGCGATCGACAGATCATGTCCAAGTGATTGAAACCTCTTGATTATTTAAATCAAATTCAATCAATCACAACAAAAAAAATACCAAGCAAAGAGATGATCTCCAAACAATCAAAAACGATTGAGATATAGAGATGGCGTAGGTTTAGATTGAACAATTCTCGTTGCAGAAGAAAAACCCTAGAGGATAAACGAAGCTTCACTGCAGATAAGAAACCCTAGACACCGAGCAGAAGAAAATGAAAAACCCTAGATGAATGAGATGTCATTTCTTGCTGCCGCATATATGAGGAAGACGTGTTTTGGTTTTGTGCATTTTGATTTGCCTTCCCGCGCTCCGCAGTTCATTTGAAGCGTTGGCAGCACGACGCCTAATTGGTGGCAAAACCGTAATAATGGTAAACCGTAATAATGGTAATAGCTTAGCTGTTAAAATCGTAGTAACAAAGTTCGGATTCGGTAAAATAGGCTATCAATGGGCCGGGTTAAGGTTAAATTCGGCCGGCCCAGCCCGAGCCGGATTAATATTCTTTTCAGCCCAAGCCCGACCTTAAAATGACTGGCCTGGCCTGGTTGTGGGCTGGTTTTAGCCTTTTGAAAAAATTAAACTAAATCTTGGATAAACATTTATTATCCTAAGTTTAGGAAAAACATGGGGCGAAACTATGTTTTCATATTTACCTAATAATAAAATTTTGAAATTTTGACATGTGTTTAAATCCATATTAAGTGAAAAATGAGTTAGACAAAAATGCCCTATATGATAGTTTCCATATCAGATCGATTGATCCATCTTATTTTAGATCGGCTAGATCGGCTACCCTATTCCACTTGTTAAACCTTAAATTCTCAATACCTAATCAGAATTTAAAAAATCCAAAAGCATAGGAGGAGAGGGAATCCGGTTCATTCGGGTTGGATCAAATGGGATTAATTTTGGGTCAAGAAACTCAACATGAACCTGACTTATTTAATAAATGTGCCAGAATTTTGAATCTGACTTGAGTTGATGGGTCAAGAATATGAACCCAAATCTCGCCCGTGTGGATCGGCTCACTTGACCAGTCGGGTTCACGTGACCCTCTCTGCACCCTCTACTCCAGCCATTCTACCACCTATCGGATGAATCACAAGGTGCTCAATCTGTGCACAAAGGGTGGTGTATTGTTCAATCTCTGTAACGCCTCAATTTCATATGTCAAGATATTGTCTTCTTTGGACAACTCCATTTGGTCTCACTAGCAATTATTTCCTCTCAAAGTTTCATTTTTTGTATGGGCCGTTGTTCCTATCCAAAACAAAGTGAGGCCGACTCCACTTATTAAAATATTATCCTCTTTGGGTGGCTCCACTTGATTCCACCAATAGTCATTTCCCTTCAATGTTTTGTATTTGGTATGATTCAGCCCTCAGTGGCGGACCCAAGATTTTTTTTTATGGTGGGCATAACATTAATTAATATTTAAATTTTAAAATATAAATATATAACATATATTTCGATTTCACTTACAAAAAGATGTACCTCATTAAATCATTAATGGCGGAGCCGATATTTTTTAAACTAAATCATACTTTAAAAAAAAATTTGGCGGTATCAACTCTTTAAATAGGCGATATTTTTATTTTTATTTTATTCTATATATATATATATATATATAAAGGGACAATATCAATGGAAGATAACGTAAAAATATTCAAACTTACAACAAATTTGGTAACTTGAAGATTGAACAATAGAACGTCACCCCCTGCGAAACGTCGCCGTTTTTCAAACGGAATGTAAAAAGTAAAAAAGTAGAAAGTAAAGTAGTAATGATGTATCGACTGAATTTTTCTATTTAGTCCTTAATAATTGCTAGATTTGTAATTATAATTAGTTTGATTGATTTGATTAATTGTTACGCATGAATGTAATGCGTATTTTATTTTATGATGACTCATGATAATTAATTAATTTAATTAATATACCCTAAAAGCTCTTAAATATGTGTTAGTAATAATTTGGGTGTGTTTATTAATGTTTCAATGAACTTTTAAAATATGTTAATAAATTAAGCAATTAAATACTCAATAGCTAATTAAAGACTCATTAAGTAATTAAAAATTCATTAAGTAATTCAAGGCTCATAAAATCACTTAAGACCCATGTAGAAATTTCTAAATAGAATTAGATCTTAAATGAGAAACTTTAAAGTATTCTAAATAGAATTAGATATTAAATATAAAGCCTTAAAGCATTTTAAATAGAATTAAATCTTAAATAGGAAACTTTAACGTATTCTAAATAGAGTTAGATATTAAATATGAAACTTTAAAAAATTCTAAATAGAATTAAATCTTAAATAGGAAATCATAAAGTATTATAAATGTAGAAATTTATTTACATAATTTTTGTACAACTCTTATAACCTAATAACTTTATAGAGAAAAAGCGAAAATTTTATAAAAGAAAGAGAATTAGAAGAGGAACCCTAGAGTTTCCGATTTGAAGGCTTAGAAGAACGTGGGGGAGAGCTTACACCACGATCGGATTTGAGATTAGAACTTCGAATTGAATCAAGGGAGAGGAACTACTTCAATTTTATGTGAATACCAGAGGTATGGAGAAATCATGTTGAGATTAATCGGAAACGTAGATAACACAAAATAAAATAGAAATTAAAATTTATTTCATTTAATGAATATTCTTTATATTAGATTGATAAATTTTTATGCTTAATCATGAATTTTTTATGGTACACGGGGTTTCGTGATTAATCATGAAGTTCTGTGCAGCATCCAGAATTAGCTTGGAATCTAGAATTTGTTCAGAATCTAGGATCTGTTTAAAATCCAGAATCTATTTAAAATCCAAAATCAATCTAGAATCTGTTTAGAATCCAAAATCCAGAATTTATTCAAAATTCATAATCTGTTCATAATCCATAATTTATTAGGAATTTCAAAATTTGTCTAGGATGCAAGCAATAAATTTCTATTCAATATTGTCTATATTTAATCATCATGCTTAAATGTTTATTTATGTTAATTATTATTTTATTGCTTAGAATCCATACAACCTAGGATGTTTGATTTACACAACACGAAATAAGTAGGAATCGATAGAGATTACATATTTATAATGTGTTAAGCCTAAACAAGTGAAAGAGTTATTGCATGATCGATTGATTTTCAATTTTTCTATGCATGTACATTCGTGGCATTCATAAAAATGAAAAGATACGTTTACGATATGACACATAAAAATAAAATATTTCAATGATTATGATAGAATTTTTATGGGCCTATACTAGAGAAGTTAACATGAATAAAAATGGCAAGTAATAAAAGTTATGCATTTATGTATTAATGATAAGACTGATGAGATGAAAAAAGTCTTTAAATTTAAGCTTACTACTTAACTGAAGAAAAGTTATGTGAAGGTCAACGTAGATACTAATCGAAGGATCAGAGAAGATTAGGATAATGATTAAAAAAGATATAATCATGTCAATTATGTATGTCGATTCATGAGCATTACATGAAATTAGGGTAGAGACATAAACCATAATAGTTATTTAAATTTAATGCTATGTTTCAGTTTCATTCTATTGTTTTACTTATTATTTTTATGTCGCATGTTATATCTCTATTATTGTTTGATTTTATGAGATGATTTGAGTTATGTACATTTTTCTATTCGTCTCATCATGTCTGATTCATATCGGTTTACTTGGTAAACTAATCAATTGTTTGATATTTCAGGGAGTACAACTATATATACATGGAGTTGATGAAATAGATGCTTCAATGATTGATGAAAATCTAGATTTGAGCAAAGAAGGATTTGAAGTTGAATTGATTATATTTTTTTCTTTATGCATTAGGAGGATTTTATGACATTTATTTCAGATTTAATTTTATAAACAAGTTTATATTAATAACGGATTATACTTAATTTTAGTTTTATCTATTAATTTAAAGAGTAGGCATGAAATTTGGTATAATTGATTGTTATCTCATATTTTAACATTGTTCTCATAATGATGTAAAAAGAAAATTTATGCATGCACTTTTAATAGATATTTTCTCTTTATGAATTAATTGATTTATTTAAGATCATGGATATGTGATGTAGTGCGATATTTTCAAGTGAGCGCATTGATCCGGTATATGAATTTGGGGACGCCACAAATGATTTGCGATTTTTTACGGCTATTTCTTACCCTAGGGGCAATTTTGGCAATTCATAAAGGAGGGCGTCGGGTCGGCTAGGAGCCGATCGATTTGATGATAGGTGAAACTATAAGGAATTTGACGGAAAAATGTGAGTTTGTTAGGGTCGATTATGAAAAATTTTCTTTTAAAAACTTATGTCTCAATCATGGGGTTTTTAAAAAACTTATATCAGACAATAATGAAAACATAAAGTTAGTGCATCTAAACCGTCCAAAACCAACATAAAGGGTGATAGATTCTCAAACACCCTTCAACAATATCCTTCATTCCACCACATCTTTGGTCTAAAAACTATTCTAACCAACGATAGTGATCCACCCAAGTACCACGCCTCAATGGTCGACTTAAACACTCAATATAAATTAGGCATAGTGAACCGAGGAGACGGCAAATGGGTGGGTCACACACTACATGCGGTATTCTGTCAAACACCTCATAGAGGCAAATCCGTAATTAATACAAAATTTTAAAATTGTTTTCATAAAACGTCCGAACCTCACTTTGCACGTCCATATGCCCATGGTGGGCATTAAGTGGGTTTACTCCTGCCAGCCTCTAGTATGGGCCGATACTCTCACCCAAAACGCATCTTGCATGTGACGGAAGAGGCCTTACTTATGTCCTAAGGTTATAACAACTTCCTATACGATGTGGGACTTTACAATCTCCCTCTGTAAATCATGTTAAAAATATCATTGCTTGTCTCCTAAAATTGACTAAGGGATATTGACCCATGCACCACTCTTGCTGCACGAGTTGGACACCTGATGTCAACTCAGTCCATAAATCAGAGGCCAACTCTATCTTAGAAATGGGAGGTAGTATCATATTGCTGGAGTTGGTATATGGTGACCAAGCTGCGCTCTCTCAAGGGTGAATGGGTCAAAAGTTAGATCAACTGTGCTTGAAGATTTCATCAAGTATGCATCTCTACTATGTGTTTAACAGTGGTCAAATGGTAAAAAATGCACGGCTAATACATTTTGTGCAATAACCGTCCATTATTATGGCGTCCAACGACTCTCAACCACACAATAGAGACGCATTTTTCAAAGGGACCGACTCTCCTTACCATCATTTAAGCATCAAATGCATTTAAACGATCATACACCATTTATAAGCTTATGATCTTAGAAATTCATTCAGTCAAAGTGATATATCATCACTTGGAGGATTGCGAGTAAAAAAATACACTTTCGAAGATTCGAACCATCTGATCTATGCACTCTAATGCCAACGGTTATTCTTAATTTTAATGGCTGATATTAAAATTCACCATTTATAATCATGATCAGGAGCTGGTGTTGAAATGTCCATCGGCAGGCAGGTTTCACGTCATGTCACTTTTCCTGCACAAAATCTGCCTCTCATATATAACACTCTCCAAAACAATTGCTGCCCAAGCAATGTAGGCCGCGACAGCCATTAACAACCCGGCACATCAGCCAGTTGAGTCACTCTGCTCTAATATTATGATAAATTTGGTATTCATCTCTCAATGTGGGATTAAACTTCAACACAAAGTAGAGCAATCGTCCCATGGTGATGAGCATCAACCACAGTTACACCGTGTCATGTCAATGGTAAGCTCCTCTGTGGGAAGAGATAGTAGCTAGTGGTTAACTAGATATCATTTTCAAGCAGCTTAAGTCAAAAGTAAGCATTAATTGTCTAGCTTCTACCACCAACTGATCATCTTCATCTGATGTTAATAAGGGCATGGGATTGGTTGGTGGTATCTGTTTATTGATAGATCCCTGAATTAAGTACTCTAGACAAATGCAAGTTGCTCCCAACTACCAATTGTGAAATCTTTTAATTGAGTTGGTCGTTTGGTACTCAGTATACGGGCCATTATGAGTCTCTAGTTGAGTTTGGTATCGAGTGTAAACACCACAATCTTCATTATTTTCCTATGTTTACCAACCAGTAGGCTCTTTTTATTTTGGGAACTGTATTTGCAGCAAAATTTCCGGTATCCATAACCATAGTGACTAAGTCTAGGTATGAGAATAAATCGGCTCCAAAAATATATGAAAAAAGGGATAAATTTTGTGAGAAAAAATGGAATTTTTTTTAAGATTTTAAAATATTTAAATATTAATAATTATAATATATATTGTGACCAAATACGGGTTTTGAACTAGAAGAAATGGAGTTTAAAATGTATTTTTTTGGACAAATGAGTTATTTTGTTGCAAAAGAAGTTCTTTTTCTTACAAAAAAAAAAAACATTTTAAACATGAATTTTTTTTGAAAGAAGTCATTTTTGGTCACTATTTTTGCAGCCAGGGTTTTAGCAAGTGAGAACCGTTGATTAGACGATGGAAATTGCTTATCGTGCCAATCTTCCATACAGTTTATCTTGAGATCATGGCCCACTTATGAAATACTCATTTATTGATTCCACATGGTAAACATCCCCAAGAATGATCATGATCATGAGCATAACATAAGCATAATGGGTTCTTGGGTCACTTTTGGGTATGTGTGCCATATGGAATCAACATCTGATTGATTGATAAGTGTGCTATGATCTTAAAATGAATTGTATGAAACATTGAGATGAAAAATGATCTGTAGTCAACGGCTCTTGCATTTGTAGGTAAAGAATCTTTGCTTATAAATACCAGAACGCCGAATAGTTTATGATTGAGTTTGTAGTGATTGGATAGGTCACCACAGCTAAAGACATCTTCATCAATTTCAGATGGCGATGGAGTTCGTATCATCACTATGATCTTAAGTGCCAATGTCCATTTCAAAAGTATTCATCTACCTGCATAGATGCATGATGTAATGAGCATAGCGCAAATTTTGTTTTCAACAACATTTCCGTAGGGGTAGGGGTCATTTAGGATAAATTTCAAGAATAATTTGAAAATTTTGGGAAATTTTGTTGGGAGTATATATATATATATATATATATATATATATATATATATAGAGAAAACATTTATTTAAAAAATTATTTATTAATTAAAAACAAATTTGAAATATATATATATATTAATTTTGGCGAAATTTCATTAATTTTGTTGAAATTAAAAAAAATTGTCATTTCAGAGAAATCACATAAATTTCGTCGAAAGTTTCGTCTGACCGCTGGTTTGGTGAATTTCGGAGATATTTGTCACTATGCTAATAAGTCCATTTGTGATGATCAAAATGTCGTCTCTATTCATTGGGCTGCAACAGAGCAGAGCTAACTCAACAGCTTGGCTCGACCT
Source organism: Chloranthus sessilifolius (assembly GCA_021018995.1). Taxonomy (NCBI): domain Eukaryota; kingdom Viridiplantae; phylum Streptophyta; class Magnoliopsida; order Chloranthales; family Chloranthaceae; genus Chloranthus; species Chloranthus sessilifolius. The sequence goes on from CM037595.1 coordinate 109,248,290, forward strand.
AAAAATGAGAGCTTATGCTCTCTTAAGCTCAGCTCGAGAACTAGAGCCGAGTTTTTTATTTAAAGCTCATTTGAAGTAGAGCGGAGTTTTTTTATTTAAAGCTCGTTTGAAGTAGAGCCAAGCTTGTGAAGCTCGGCTCGGCCCGACTCGGTTTGATTAATAGTATATAATACTTTATATATAATAAAATTTATTATATATAATTTTTTTAATTTTTTTAAAAACTTTTTTTCCTTATACCTTATAATGGATAAATATGTAGTAGATAAATAATCCTTATGATCTTCTCTTTCTCTCTTTCTCTCCAAAACCACTAAATCTCTTTCTCACTGTCTCAATGAATAATCACTAGTATGACAATTGACCAATCAATCAACACCTACGACTAAAACCTATGCTCTTAATCAATATTTAGCACATTATATTTAAACACTATTTTCTCCAATCAATCCGTTAAATCTAAAAGGACTAAAGGATGAAAAGATATTAGAGCTCTTTCATTTATTAAATTATATTAAATAAACATTAGAAAAAAAAATTATAATAAAACTTATTTAGCTGGAAGCTCGACTTTGTCCAACTCGAGCACGACAGAGTCGAGCTAGAGTTTAGACTTTTCAAACTCGAAAGGGCAGAGCCAAGTTACAGCTCGACTTGTATAAGGTAGAGCCGACATAAGCTCCGATTTGGCTTGGCTCGATTGCAGCACTATCTATTCATATGTCCCAATTTAAAAAGTGATTTTAATAAGTTCTAAAAGATTAATAGATTTATTGTGAATTCCTCCATGGTATATTTATGGAAATTTTGACCCAAATAAAGATCAAATGGTATTGTTCATATGTTACAGCTTTCTTATTGATTCTTACTTCCTCAAGTTCACTTACCGTTGTACCTGTAGTATTTGTTTCTCTCGAGGGTCGGTGAAATAATTAAAAAAAGTCTTTTTTAATATGTTTGTTAATAAAAAGTAATATTAAAAATAATTCTAAGGCACGTAGCTCACTACACTATTTTATAGGCCCCTTATTTTATTGGATAAGTAGGGATTTAAACGATTCCTAGTGAACATGTCTTCAAAGAACAATGAAGCCGCTCTTTGATGTAGATTACATTTTCTAGAAAGAGAATTTGTCCCAACGATTTTCTGGTATACTAAAACCTAAAAATAGAAAAATCCCTTTAGTGCTTTGACTAAGAATATCTTTAATTGCACCCATCGGATCTTGAAAAACACCAATGCCAAAACCTATTAACCACTTTAAATAAGATTGAAAATTTTATTTATCTCAATCTTATACACAATAGATCTTCAAATCATAAGTATATCACCTTACTCTTAATTTTTTATTTCACATGACACGTGCTTTTCCAACTATTTCTTGTGGGGTGTAGGTTACATGAAAAAAAAAAAAAAAATGACTACCCAAACATACAACCATGATCTCAGATCCTTTATCCGGAAGATTGGTAAAAAATTTGATACTCCAATTTGATAGGTGCAAAATAAAGATATCCATTTACTAATTCATGTGATTATGTTTTCATGGGTTTTCTTGGGTGAAGATAAATACTCCCATAAATGATAACTCTTTAGAAAAAGGGTTAACTTAAAACAATTTTAGGTTATTATCCTACTTCAAAAAAAATTTAGAAATTTCTTTTTTTACAATTTTCAAACGCATAATTCAACCCAAAACAACACTAGTTTTGATTGATTAGTCACATGACACATGACTTTAAAAAAAAGTTTAAAATTTTTTTGCCCTTCAAAAGATAGAGTAGCACTCACTTAGTCTAGTATATTAATTTTAAACATCTTTTACTATATTTCCGATAATCAATATGCACCAATGGTGCCTAAATTTTTGGGGTGATATCTGATCGTCTTTAGACAAATTACCGTGGTATTTAACCCTTAGATCAGTGCCTCGTGGAGCCACAAATAGATAAACATATTTTTCTAAAATTGCAAAATGTCCCTTTTTCTTCTAAGTTCGATAATAACCCGTTATGTTGGCCCATTTTTATAATTTCCCCTAAAAAATTAATAGAATCGCCCACAAATACCCAATCCCCATCTGCACTCGGCCATCTCCCATCCTATTTTGGCCTCACTCACTCGTGCTTTCATTTATGTGAGGTGGAGGTTGAGTTACAGTCAACTCTTTTCTAACAAAACCAAAGCCTGAGCAGAGAGAGAGAGAGGGAGAGAGAGAGGGGCATGTGATTTCCTTTTGTTTCTTCTTCTTCTGATACCTATCTCTTCATCATGGCCTTACTTCTCTCCTCTCCTAATCCAACCCTCTCCACCATCTTTGCAAAAAACCATAGTTCATCCCTAAAACCTCATCTCTCTCTTCTTATCTCCAAGAAATCTTTCGTTCTCGTTTCACAAAGAGCTTCAGCGGATAATAGAGAAGGAGCTGCGGGTACTGTTGTTTTAGAGGAAAAAACTGAAGCTTCTCTGCTGAATCTGAAAGAGGGCTTGGGGTCTAATGGAGTTGCAGCAGTTGCAGCGCCGCCTCTGCTTCCGTCTAAATTTGGAGATCTGAGATGGGTTGCAGGGACTTGGGATCTGAAGCAGTTTGAGAAAGATGGGAAAACGAATTGGGATGCTGTTATTGATGCAGGTGATTTTTAATTTTGTCCTTTTTTTTATTTTTTATTTTTTTAAACCGATAAAAAAAAAAAAAAAAAAATTGTCCTTTTTTTGGTTTTTATTTGAAGAAACTGTTTTTAAGTTAATAGATTCTTTGTGCTGTATGTAATAGGTGAAATTGTAGCTTGCAGGCATAGAGAGAAATTTCGTTTTAGGTAATTTTTCGGTGGGGGTCCTTTCGTTTCATTTCGGATTAATTTCTATATATTTTGAAAAATTTCGGGAAAATTTTGGGGATTAAAAATATATAAAATATATATTTAATATTTTTTTAAAAAATTAGCAATTGGTTCAAGCACTGATGCCGAGCTGAAGCATAGAAGTATAGAAGAAAAAAATTGACAAAGGGTTCCATTATACTCACCCCACTAGGATGCTTTCTCACCCCACCTTCTTCAGTCGGGATGCATTGACGGCCTATGAATCAGATGGTGGAAGTCGTTTTTTATCCTCATCTTCTGCATAATGGATCTATAGATCTTGGGTCTACCATCAAACGATTGATTTTTTATTATACATGGCACACACCTTAAAAAGTGAACCTTAAATCATAGGACCTCCATTACTCTCAAGCATATTTTAACATCACCTTTTGAGATGTGTGTATGGCAGTTTTGGGGTGTGTACGTCAATGCATACCAGGTGGAGGTGGTAGGGTAAAAAGCAGCAGTTTTGGGGTGAGTAATGTAACCACAGGCAAACTGCAATTGATTTTTAGTCCCACATCGGTGAATAAAAAAACTCCACCCTCTATTCCACCGATAATAGGTACTTTTCGCTTCAGCTATTCAATGAGTGTGGTGAGTCTGGTGACAGCATACGTGGCGACGTGGGGTTACTTTTCAGTTGCCTTTAATTGCCATATTGAATAAATATTAAACATTAAAATTTTAAAAGAAAAATACAGAAATTTTGCTGAAAATTTCAAAAAGTAACGAAATTTGGTTGAATTTTTAGGTCCCCATTTCGGCAAATTTTACACTATGCTTGCAGGTGAATAAAGCTGTTTTTAAATTTTTTTTTTTTTATAATTTTGCTGAGTTTCGGATTTGTGATGTTTATGTCATTTTATTGGAGAATCTGGAGAAAAAAGTATATTTTTTTAAGTAACTTGTTAACTACAATTAAAGGTGTGAAGTTACTAACGAGTCAGGTCCAACTAGTTGAACTGGGTTTGGAGTCCAACCATATCTACAGCCCTTGGAAATTGCAGAATCTTGACTGCATGTATTCCTATAAAAGTGGAAACTGTGAAAGTCAAGATTCTCCAATTCCCAAGGGCTGCAGACATGGTTGCACTCCAAATCCAATTCAACTAGTTGGACCTGACCATATTCCATCTACACAAACACTGAAACGCGGGCAATGTGTGAGAAATAATGACTAATTACTATTAGAGGCCCGGGATGCGCTGCAGCCCTTTGGGTTGTGTTCAGATCAGCTATTCAGCTGGTGCCATGTGGCACCCATAACGCTGATCGGGTGCCATGGCTGTTAGAATAGTCCCACATTGCCTGTGGGCTTGGAGGTCTTGGGCTATATATAGCTGGGCACTCTCACCTTACAAGCCGGTTTTGTGAGGTTGAGTTAGGCCCATTGGCTTTGTTATCAATGGCAACCTACACAAGATCGATCAAGTACTACCTAAAATTTTTGGGCTTGATCTGATGCATATTCATCATTGAAAATATGGTCAAAGGTGCTCAAAATCAATGCACCAGGTTGGTTGGGCGTCACCTTACCCATCAAAGGGAGGCCGCAAAACTTACAGAAAAGTCTTTTTTTGGGTGATATTCAGGTATTCTAAACTAGACTGTTTTTTGTTTTTGTTTTTTTGGGCGTCTGATTTTGCAGCTGGAGAGTTTTTCATTTGGTTGTTTTTAAAATATTATTAGTTTGTATATTTAGCTCGTAAATTTGTGCGTAGTGTTCCCTTGTGTCGTCTACTGTAGGTTCCTAATTTATCATTGAAGTGCTTTGTGTTACTCCATAGAAGAAATTGCTTTCTGTGGAATAAATGATCCAAATTATGCGTGAAAGTACTTGTTGGTATATAGAAAAATATGCTTTCGACATTCATTGACAGTTTGGTTCTCTTTGCCCAAATTTCTGATCCATGGAATCAGTCATCAATATATTCCAATTTAATTTGTTTTGCTAATTTGATTGAAAGTAAATTAACAAATTATTTATTGAAGGGTGTGAATATATGAATTTGATGTTGTTAGTAGATATGAAGCTAGGAATTAGAGATTATTCACAAAATTATTTTGCATATAATTTTTTTCTTGTTTTTTGACGGGTAACAAAAGAATTAACGAGAAAGCCACTAAAGGAAACAATAACGAAAACAGGCACATTGAGAAGCTGTGCCGGGAACTACCCTGATTTATACACAGATGTGTTGTCTATCAAATTTGATCAGTTAATTTTCTACATCTATCAAATGTAGATTGAGAAGCGTGATTGAAGGATTACGTACGCAATTTGTGTGAAAACCCAAGTGCAAATTTTTGGAGTTCTGAGTTTGTTGTCCCTTCTTTGGAGTGGTAGAGAAATGTAGTTTGGCTGCTTCATTTATTTCATTGGCTAAGGGCTTGGTTGGGCATTGAGAAAATGCTAAATAAAAAAAAGTTGGCTATTTGCCACTTCTGCCCAACTGTTGTTTTAGCATAAAACAGCAATATCAATATTGATAAGTTAAACTTGGATTTTGCAATTTGAAAAATGGTGCAGTCCATGTTTTACGTGCTGCAAAATGGCACCTAAGCATTTTAAATATTAGTGTATGATTTGTTGATGTGATTTCTTTCAATTTTCATTCTCCATTGGATTAGTTTGAGTAGGGCTTATGCTTGCTTGCTTGCTCCAATTCTCTGTGTACTTGAGGAAAACCACTTTCGGAAGATGGCACATTCTCCTCCAAAGTTTTGAATTTAGGGGTTAACCATGAGCAACCAAATGCTAAGCACTTTGGGTTATGCTTTGCACATGGTTGGTAGCATGTAGAAAGAAATGTGCATAATCTGGATATTGCTACCTTGCCTGACCTTGGTGCCTAGAATTGGGTATATTTCTGATTATATTGCGTTGATTAGGCAGGTGATCGAAAAAAGGCAGTTTGTTTTACTCTAGTGTGTAGGCTACTAGACTGATTCAGGTAAAGGAGCTCGTGTTGATCTCTGTAATTTGATATGAAGGTAGGGAATTTTTTGGTAACCATCTTAGGATTAAAACTCACTTAATTCATTCTATGACACAAGGACGTAAAGTGCGTAAAATGAATGATCTTTCTATTGAGTTTGTTGGTGAGTTCCAAAAGGCAATAAGCATTGAACTTGCGAAGTTTTGATATATATAAGTTGGGTTTTGATAGTTTGGCGAAATACTCATACTTGAAATTATTTTTCTATTTAGTTTTCTTTAGTTATTTGAGTGATTTGCTTGTGCATTTCTTATTAGAATATACACTTATTTGATAACTACAACACATTAGTTATCTCAACCAATTGTAGTTATTTGATAACTATCACACATCAGTTATCTCAACCAATTGTAATTATCTAAATCAATTGTAACTGTGAGCGTAACTGTGAGCGGTTGTAGCGGTTGTATTTGTAATCTTATTTATACACTTTTCGTATTAGAATAATGTAAAAAAGCACGATAAACAGTGTAGCCATTTGTCTTGTTCTCTCTTTCAACTTTTTCTTACTTTTGTATTTTATAATTTTAACATGGTATCAGAGTCATGATCCTGTCATTGCTTGGTGCATAAACTTTTCGTTTTCCTTGCATCTTTTCTACATGAAATTGACTCATGCAATTTTCATTTTTTTTTGTCTTCATCTCTTTTACATTTAGTAAGAGATGACTTCTTATTCATGTGGATGCATTTTCCACATTGATTTGCTTAATAGATGTGTGTATTCTACTTTAGTCTTAATGACCTTTTTCTATAATATGTGGATGTCTTTTTTCACATTTTCTCATGACAAACCTGATCAAGTGGGCCATCGGGGATGCGATAGTTTGAGAGATATAATCGCGAATCATGGTTGTTACGTAATTGCGTAACTATTTATCTTCCAAGTTGGATGTTCTCAACGTTCGCATTCCAACTTCTAGGGAGTATTAGAATATACACTTATCGTAAAATAACTGTAAATCAATTGTAACCGTGAGGGGTCTTTCATCTTTTTCTTATTTTCTTTTGTATTTTATAATTTTAACATTTCTACTTTTTAGATTTTTGCTGTGCCGACACTGATGGCCCTTGGCACACGTGCCGACACTTGACACTCCTCAAACAACACGAAACTTCTAGACATATATGAAAGACCACATATTATCATCAAAATGCTCATATTTTTGACAACGATAAAATGAACTTTATTTTTTTTAAAAGTGTGTAAAGTTTAGTAACTACTCGTTGAAAACGATCTTTACGATATATTATACTTTTATTTACGTTCACGACATATACTATGTATCTTTTCATTACATCTCTTTAAGATTTCCCTCAATTATTTTCTTTATATGCTCTATTTATCTAATTTCTTTTTCTTAAGGCCGTGCCGCCTTATGGACTCATTAGAAATTGGCGTGCCAAACATTCGCGCAACATGTCTAGGTAACACCCTAGATGCTGATTTCTAGTCATCATGTTATTTTTTGGGTGCTAGATTGTTTATGGCGGCTGCATTGATGTAACCTGCTTTCTTCTTTGGGGAAGTGTTGGTGTTCTCTATCTGCAGTTTATTTTCAAAGGATTTTTGGTGCTGACTTGCCGACTTGCTGAATCCTTTTCAAGTTTAATATTTCAAAAAAGTTACAAGGGAAATTTTCTCCAATAATTTATCAGGCCCTTATATAGTCACCTTATGATCTCTAATGTCCCTTTTTCTTCTAAGTTGGATAATAACCCGTTATGTTGGCCCATTTTTATAATTTTCCCTAAAAAATTAATAGAATCGCCCAAATACCCAATCCCCATCTGCACTCGGCCATCTCCCATCCTATTTTGGCCTCACTCACTCGTGCTTTCATTTATGTGAGGTGGAGGTTGAGTTACAGTCAACTCTTTTCGAACAAAACCAAAGCTTGAGCAGAGAGAGAGAGAGAGAGAGAGAGGGAGAGAGAGAGGGGCATGTGATTTCCTTTTGTTTCTTCTTCTTCTGATACCTATCTCTTCATCATGGCCTTACTTCTCTCCTCTCCTAATCCAACCCTCTCCACCATCTTTGCAAAAAACCATATTTCATCCCTAAAACCTCATCTCTCTCTTCTTATCTCCAAGAAATCTTTCGTTCTCGTTTCACAAAGAGCTTCAGCGGATAATAGAGAAGGAGCTGTCTTGTTGTTTTAGAGGAAAAACTCAAGCTTCTCTTGAATCTGAAGAGGGCTTGGGGTCTAATGGAGTTGCGAGCGGCCTCCGCTTCCATCTAAATTTGGAGATCCGAGATGGGTTGTGGACTTGGGATCCAAGCTTTGAGAAAGATGGGAAACGAATTGGGATGTTATTGATGCGGTGATTTTAATTTTGTCCTTTTTTTTTGATTTTTATGTTTTTGAACCGATAAAAAAAAAAAAAATTGTCCTTTTTTGGTTTTTATTTGAAGAAACTGCTTTTAAGTTAATAGATTCTTTGTGCTGTATGTAATAGGTGAAATTGTAGCTTGCGTGCATAGAGAGAAATTTCGTTTTAGGTAATTTTTCGGTGGGGGTCCTTTCGTTTCATTTCGGATTAATTTCTATATATTTTGAAAAATTTCGAAAATTTTGGGGATTAAAATATATAAAATATATATTTAATATTTTTAAAAATTAGCAATTGGTTCAAGCAATCGATGCCGAGAAGCATAGAAGTATAGAAGAAAAAATTGACAAAGGGTTCCATTATACTCACCCCACTAGGATGCTTTCACCCCACCTTCTTCAGGGATGCATTGACGGCCTATGAATCAGATGGTGGAAGTCGTTTTTATCCTCATCTTACGCATAATGGATCTATAGATCTTGGGTCTACCATCAAACGATTGATTTTTATTATACATGGCACACACCTTAAAAAGTGAACCTTAAATCATAGGACCTCCATTACTCTCAAGCATATTTTAACATCACCTTTTGAGATGTGTGTATGGCAGTTTTGGGGTGTGTACGTCAATGCATACCAGGTGGAGGTGGTAGGGTAAAAAGCAGCAGTTTTGGGGTGAGTAATGTAACCACAGGCAAACTGCAATTGATTTTTAGTCCCACATCGGTGAATAAAAAAACTCCACCCTCTATTCCACCGATAATAGGTACTTTTCGCTTCAGCTATTCAATGAGTGTGGTGAGTCTGGTGACAGCATACGTGGCGTCGTGGGGTTACTTTTCAGTTGCCTTTAATTGCCATATTGAATAAATATTAAACATTAAAATTTTAAAAGAAAAATACAGAAATTTTGCTGAAAATTTCAAAAAGTAACGAAATTTGGTTGAATTTTTAGGTCCCCATTTCGGCAAATTTTACACTATGCTTGCAGGTGAATAAAGCTGTTTTTAAATTTTTTTTTTTTTATAATTTTGCTGAGTTTCGGATTTGTGATGTTTATGTCATTTTATTGGAGAATCTGGAGAAAAAAGTATATTTTTTTAAGTAACTTGTTAACTACAATTAAAGGTGTGAAGTTACTAACGAGTCAGGTCCAACTAGTTGAACTGGGTTTGGAGTCCAACCATATCTACAGCCCTTGGAAATTGCAGAATCTTGACTGCATGTATTCCTATAAAAGTGGAAACTGTGAAAGTCAAGATTCTCCAATTTCCAAGGGCTGCAGACATGGTTGCACTCCAAATCCAATTCAACTAGTTGGACCTGACCATATTCCATCTACACAAACACTGAAACGCGGGCAATGTGTGAGAAATAATGACTAATTACTATTAGAGGCCCGGGATGCGCTGCAGCCCTTTGGGTTGTGTTCAGATCAGCTATTCAGCTGGTGCCATGTGGCACCCATAACGCTGATCGGGTGCCATGGCTGTTAGAATAGTCCCACATTGCCTGTGGGCTTGGAGGTCTTGGGCTATATATAAGCTGGGCACTCCTCACCTTACAAGCCGGTTTTGTGAGGTTGAGTTAGGCCCATTGGCTTTGTTATCAATGGCAACCTACACAAGATCGATCAAGTACTACCTAAAATTTTTGGGCTTGATCTGATGCATATTCATCATTGAAAATATGGTCAAAGGTGCTCAAAATCAATGCACCAGGTTGGTTGGGCGTCACCTTACCCATCAAAGGGAGGCCGCAAAACTTACAGAAAAGTCTTTTTTTGGGTGATATTCAGGTATTCTAAACTAGACTGTTTTTTGTTTTTGTTTTTTTGGGCGTCTGATTTTGCAGCTGGAGAGTTTTTCATTTGGTTGTTGTTTTTAAAATATTATTAGTTTGTATATTTAGCTCGTAAATTTGTGCGTAGTGTTCCCTTGTGTCGTCTACTGTAGGTTCCTAATTTATCATTGAAGTGCTTTGTGTTACTCCATAGAAGAAATTGCTTTCTGTGGAATAAATGATCCAAATTATGCGTGAAAGTACTTGTTGGTATATAGAAAAATATGCTTTCGACATTCATTGACAGTTTGGTTCTCTTTGCCCAAATTTCTGATCCATGGAATCAGTCATCAATATATTCCAATTTAATTTGTTTTGCTAATTTGATTGAAAGTAAATTAACAAATTATTTATTGAAGGGTGTGAATATATGAATTTGATGTTGTTAGTAGATATGAAGCTAGGAATTAGAGATTATTCACAAAATTATTTTGCATATAATTTTTTTCTTGTTTTTTGACGGGTAACAAAAGAATTAACGAGAAAGCCACTAAAGGAAACAATAACGAAAACAGGCACATTGAGAAGCTGTGCCGGGAACTACCCTGATTTATACACAGATGTGTTGTCTATCAAATTTGATCAGTTAATTTTCTACATCTATCAAATGTAGATTGAGAAGCGTGATTGAAGGATTACGTACGCAATTTGTGTGAAAACCCAAGTGCAAATTTTTGGAGTTCTGAGTTTGTTGTCCCTTCTTTGGAGTGGTAGAGAAATGTAGTTTGGCTGCTTCATTTATTTCATTGGCTAAGGGCTTGGTTGGGCATTGAGAAAATGCTAAATAAAAAAAAGTTGGCTATTTGCCACTTCTGCCCAACTGTTGTTTTAGCATAAAACAGCAATATCAATATTGATAAGTTAAACTTGGATTTTGCAATTTGAAAAATGGTGCAGTCCATGTTTTACGTGCTGCAAAATGGCACCTAAGCATTTTAAATATTAGTGTATGATTTGTTGATGTGATTTCTTTCAATTTTCATTCTCCATTGGATTAGTTTGAGTAGGGCTTATGCTTGCTTGCTTGCTCCAATTCTCTGTGTACTTGAGGAAAACCACTTTCGGAAGATGGCACATTCTCCTCCAAAGTTTTGAATTTAGGGGTTAACCATGAGCAACCAAATGCTAAGCACTTTGGGTTATGCTTTGCACATGGTTGGTAGCATGTAGAAAGAAATGTGCATAATCTGGATATTGCTACCTTGCCTGACCTTGGTGCCTAGAATTGGGTATATTTCTGATTATATTGCGTTGATTAGGCAGGTGATCGAAAAAAGGCAGTTTGTTTTACTCTAGTGTGTAGGCTACTAGACTGATTCAGGTAAAGGAGCTCGTGTTGATCTCTGTAATTTGATATGAAGGTAGGGAATTTTTTGGTAACCATCTTAGGATTAAAACTCACTTAATTCATTCTATGACACAAGGACGTAAAGTGCGTAAAATGAATGATCTTTCTATTGAGTTTGTTGGTGAGTTCCAAAAGGCAATAAGCATTGAACTTGCGAAGTTTTGATATATATAAGTTGGGTTTTGATAGTTTGGCGAAATACTCATACTTGAAATTATTTTTCTATTTAGTTTTCTTTAGTTATTTGAGTGATTTGCTTGTGCATTTCTTATTAGAATATACACTTATTTGATAACTACAACACATTAGTTATCTCAACCAATTGTAGTTATTTGATAACTATCACACATCAGTTATCTCAACCAATTGTAATTATCTAAATCAATTGTAACTGTGAGCGTAACTGTGAGCGGTTGTAGCGGTTGTATTTGTAATCTTATTTATACACTTTTCGTATTAGAATAATGTAAAAAAACACGATAAACAGTGTAGCCATTTGTCTTGTTCTCTCTTTCAACTTTTTCTTACTTTTGTATTTTATAATTTTAACATGGTATCAGAGTCATGATCCTGTCATTGCTTGGTGCATAAACTTTTCGTTTTCCTTGCATCTTTTCTACATGAAATTGACTCATGCAATTTTCATTTTTTTTTGTCTTCATCTCTTTTACATTTAGTAAGAGATGACTTCTTATTCATGTGGATGCATTTTCCACATTGATTTGCTTAATAGATGTGTGTATTCTACTTTAGTCTTAATGACCTTTTTCTATAATATGTGGATGTCTTTTTTCACATTTTCTCATGACAAACCTGATCAAGTGGGCCATCGGGGATGCGATAGTTTGAGAGATATAATCGCGAATCATGGTTGTTACGTAATTGCGTAACTATTTATCTTCCAAGTTGGATGTTCTCAACGTTCGCATTCCAACTTCTAGGGAGTATTAGAATATACACTTATTGTAAAATAACTGTAAATCAATTGTAACCGTGAGGGGTCTTTCATCTTTTTCTTATTTTCTTTTGTATTTTATAATTTTAACATTTCTACTTTTTAGATTTGACATCGATGGCTTTGGCACACGTATTTATTACACTTGACACTCCTCAAACAACACGAAACTTCTAGACATATATGAAAGACCACATATTATCATCAAAATGCTCATATTTTTGACAACGATAAAAATGAACTTTATTTTTTTTAAAAGTGTGTAAAGTTTAGTAACTACTAAATAAAAGGGTTGGGTCGTTGAAAACGATCTTTACAATATATTATACTTTTATTTACGTTCACGACATATACTATGTATCTTTTCATTACATCTCTTTAAGATTTCCCTCAATTATTTTCTTTATATGCTCTATTTATCTAATTTCTTTTTCTTAAGGCCGTGCCGCCTTATGGACTCATTAGAAATTGACGTGCCAAACATTCGCGCAACATGTCTAGGTAACACCTTAGATGCTGATTTCTAGTCATCATGTTATTTTTTGGGTGCTAGATTGTTTATGGCGGCTACATTGATGTAACCTGCTTTCTTCTTTGGGGAAGTGTTGGTGTTCTCTATCTGCAGTTTATTTTCAAAGGATTTTTGGTGCTGACTTGCCGACTTGCTGAATCCTTTTCAAGTTTAATATTTCAAAAAAGTTACAAGGGAAATTTTCTCCAATAATTTATCAGGCCCTTATATAGTCACCTTATGATCTCTAACTACTCAAGATCAAACTTCTCCTGTTTTGTCAAATTTCTCAGTAGGTCAATATTATATGGGGAAAAAAACCAATTATCCAATGTAGACTCCAAACTTCACTTAGGGTATGCTCACTTCATTGTAATATGGCAATATTATGTGCATTCTTCCCATATTAGACCAAAAAGTAAAATTACACTTGTTCATTTCGTAGTAATTTCTCGAGGTTTGTGTAAAAAATTTTACCTGGAATATTTTTAACTTACGAGGGTCTACCCTTGCAAAACTTAAAAAATGCAAGTAAAAAAAGTAACTGTTAAATAAATTCAAGTAAAATAGCCTACGAGGGTCTACCCTGGTAAAACTTAAAAAATACAAGTAAAAAACAACGGTTAAATAAATTCAAGTATAATAGCCTATAAAGTAATTATAATAGCCTATAAAGTAAATCTTACAGGGCATGTTCGCTTCAGTTTAAGGTAAGATAGCGCATAAAGTAAATGTTAGCCTCAGATACATTGAACTAAATAACTATTTTACATCAAGAGTCTACTTTTTTTACTCGTGGAAAAAGTATTTTTTTACCTGTAACATGAGAAATGATTGCCATGAAGTGATTATGCCCTTTGTCTCTTATATGCGAACCTTTAATTTCCAGAATCTTCTTGCAGTGCTATCAAATCCTGTTTATTCATACTTTTTAGTTTGATTGACATATGGCTTAATTCTTACAGAGGTCAGGAGGAGGAAATGGCTTGAAGATAATCCTGAAGCATCTAGTAACGACGAGCCGGTAGTCTTTGACACTTCTATTATCCCATGGTGGTCATGGGTCAAAAGGTTTCATCTGCCCGAAGCTGAACTACTTAATGGTTAGTCTTTCGTATCTTTTTTTATTATCGGATGGTTAATCTTTCATATCCCTTGCAGATCTTTAGATAGGCCATCGTTGTTATTTGGTTATGGCTTTTTAGAAAACATAGACTTATTTTAAAGGGTTTTAGTATAGGGTTTTTTGCATATACCCCCCTGTGTTATGCTAATATTATAAGAAACCCCCTGAGTTATGAGTATTTAATCTGGAACTCCTACTTCTGTGTTTCTGTTTCATATAACCCCCTGCCGGTACTAGCCCTGAGTTTATGGACGGAAAGCCTATTTTTGCCCTTAATGAAACCAATATTTTAAAAATACCACCATTCTAAAAAGCCCTTTATTTATCTATATTTACAAGTCATGCCATTAAAGTTTATCACCATTCTAAAAGACCCTTCATTCACCTTTATTTACAAGTCATGCCATTATAAGTTACTCCTATTCTAAAAGGAGTACCTTTAACTCCACCCACAAAATCTTTGAGTTCACTCACGCTGAAACACATCGACTGTATTGAATCAAACGATGGAGATTTTTTATCGTCCCAATCTTTTATGAGATCGATCTTTAGATTATAGGTGTACCATCAGACGGTTGATTTTTTATTTCATGTGGTACACACCCCTAAAAGTGACCTTAATATCAATTTTAAGCATGCACGTGATGTTAAGGTCACTTTTCTGAGATGTGTGTCACGTGAAATAAAACAATGACCGTCTGATGGTATGATCATGATCTCAAGATCCATCATGTGAAAGAATTGAAAGATAAATGATCTCTATTGTTCGATTTAATTCAATCAACGTGTTTCAGCGTGAGTGAACTTAAAGAGTCAGTGGGTGGATTTAAAGGTACTCTTCTAAAAGGCCTTTCATTCACCCATCAAATTCAAAACTCATCAGATGGGTGATTCCCCCATTAAAGCATGCAAACATTTGGACGAATACTCAACCAATGGAGGATTTGTGGCAAACGATACAATTATTCTTGAAAAGAAAACCTTCAATCTATATATTCCACTCAAAATACTCGTCCCTCCAATTTCCTATATGATTCAAGACCTATTTTTAAGAATTGGATTGCCTAACCGCGTCTGCTTCCATCCACCAAATCTTTGAGTTCACTCACGCTAAAACACATTGATTGCATTGAATAAGACGATACAGATTGTTTAGGCATACCATTAGACGATCAATGTTTTATTTCGTGGCACACATCTTAGGAAAGTGACCTTAACATCACGTATACGGTTAAAATTAATTTTAAGGTCATTTTTTTGGGTGTGTACCACATGGAATAAAAAATCAACCATCTAATGGTGCCACCATGATCTTAAGATCCATCGTGTGAAAGGTTGGGACGATAAACAATCTCCATCGTCCGATTCAATGCAATCAACCGTTTGATAGTGCCACCATGATCTCAAGATCCATCGTGTGAATGGTTGGGACGATAAACGACCTCCATCGTCCAATTCAATGCTACCAATCATTCGATGGTGCCACCATGATCTCAAGATACATCGTGTGAAAGGTTGGGACGATAAATGATCTCCATCGTCCGATTCAATGCAGTCAACCGTCTAATGGTGCCACCGTGATCTCAAGATCCATCGTGTGAAAGGTTGGGACGATAAACGATCTGCATCGTCCGATTCAATATAGTCAATGTTTTTCAGCGTGAGTGAATTCAAATATTTGGTGGGTGGATTTAAAACTACTCTTTTTTGTAAGTGGAGGGTGAATTTAAAATTACTCTTATCATGTATAGAGGGTGGCAATTTAGTAATTTAATTTTTAAAATATTAAATATGGTATTTAGGCTATTATTTAACTGATGATTAACTATTTAAAGTAGCATCCGTTAAAGAGGGCGTTTTATAAACACCAAAATGCTAACTCAGGGGTTTAAAGCAAATAGCTATAATTGGGGGATTATTTATAATATAAGCATAACTCAAGGGTGTATTTGCAAAAAACCCTTTAGTATATTAAACTACTTTAGAAAGTTATAGAAATGAAGATTGTCAAGATTTTTTTTGGGTTTCAATGAGACATTCGGTCTAAGTTTTAGGAGCATCTATAGTTGAAATACCGAATGACCCTCCCCAATTAAATACATGATATAATTTGTGTTATATGACATTTAGTAGAAGGATATTTTTGTAATCTCAACTATAAACGTATCTCATATGCCTGACCTAATGACTTTTGGGGGACCTATTTCGCAATTTCAAATCACCCTTACTGTCACACATTGACTAAATGACTTCTTGGGGACTTTGGGAAGTGGGTCAATCCCTTTTTTCTAAAACTTAGTTAGTATAATAAGATAAGCTTTCTTCAAGTTGTCCCTTTTTCTAATTTTCTCTTTCATGTTAAGTCAGACTACCGTTGTTTTGCTTTTACGTAGGCCGTGCTGCAATGATCGGGTTTTTCATGGGTTATCTGGTGGACAGCTTGACTGGAGTTGGCCTCGTTGACCAGATGGGGAACTTCTTCTGCAAATCGCTCTTATTTGTAGCTATAGTCGGAGTGCTTCTAGTCAGAAAGAACGAAGATTTAGAAACTTTGAAGAGGCTTTTCGACGAAACAACGTTTTATGATAAGCAGTGGCAAGCAACCTGGCAGGAAGATAATACCACTAGCGGTTCGGAGAAAAACTAGCCGGGATGTGGTTTGTGACACCGTCTTTGTTTCAGTTCGTCATAGCGTTATTTTGGTTTATTTTCTTACTGTAATTTGTCATAGCCTTTTCTTTATAGTGATCTCTGCCTAAAGAACCTTCCAAGCGATCATTCTCATAGTTTGTATCTCAATAATTTGATGAGGAACATCACATGCATCAGTATTCTTGAATGTGGTAAGTTTTTTTTTCTTTTTCAAATGATTATTGTCATTTTATTATATCTTTGTGGACTAACAGAAGCACCTTGATTATACGCAAATGGGTCAGTTTTGGGTCTACGCCTGAATCCAACCCAAGTATGTTCCGAACTTGACCAGATTAGTAATTAATTAGGTTGGGTTGGGCTGGGCCATGTTGAGCTCAAATGTTGGGTAGGAGTTTGGCTGCGATCATGTCGAGAACCTGAGACTCGAACTTGACCCATTGAAGAAATCCATTGAGATTTCCAACCTGACCTGACCTGTTGACTTATTGAACTTGGTCCACGACAAGGTAGGTTTGGGCCAGATTTTTGGCCCCTAATGACAGACCTGCGCCTTATCTGGCCAGGCTCAGTATCTAACCTTTGGGCTGGCCTGATCTGAGTCAATTATATAATTTGATTAATTTATAATATATTTAAAACATATTGTACAGGTATCTATGACTCCTTCCTAGTAAAAAATGAGGCTTGGGGATATCATTCGAATGCACGTGCATATTCGGAAGGTTCAGAAGTTGATCAACGAGGGATGACCATACGAAAATAAAATATATGTACGACATTTTTGAGGGGAAAACTCATATCTTTAACATGTGAAATGAAAGGTAAAAATTGGGTTTTATTCCTTACACCTTAGAGAGATTCGTGGACCCTTAAAAGGACGTGGTGCAACCTGCATTCGAGTGCACAGCCAAAAGGTTCATTTCTACATTTCTCTTGAAATTTTAACAAGAGAAAAATATCACAAACTGCCCCTCCGCAATTTATATCACCATTTTGGTGGAATTTTTTTTTAATACCAAATGGCGCCCGAATACGAGTTAAAATGGGCGATATAGGCCTGTTTTTGATGCACGAGGGTTATTCCTATCTTTTGAGGGACGAAATTGTCCCTTGAGGTTCTTCTTCTCTGCCAATCATCCTTCTTCTCCGGCGATATGAGAAGGAGCCATAGAGAGGACGGAGAGAGTGGAGAGGGTGGTCCTTCTCCGGCGATCGTTCTTCTTCTCCGGCGATATGCAAAGAAGCCAGGGAGAGGACGGAGAGAGTGGAGAGGGTTCTTCTTCTCCCGTGATCGATCTTCTTCTCCGACGATATCAGAGATGGTCTTTCTCCGACAATATCAGAGATGGTCCTTCTCCGGCGATAACGAAGATGGTACTTTTCCGGCGAGAGATCTGAGTTTTGAAGGATTTGACCCTGCAACTCCAAACCATCGTTACGGCAATGGTATAATAAAGCTTTTAAACTCAGATCCTTCTCTCTCCATGGCTAAACTCATCCCTGCAACTCCATACCATGGCCGTAACTTCTAGAAGCTTGTTTATTGTTTCAAGACATAAATGTAATTTCCGTTTAAAAGGGCGTTGGTTGGTTATAAAGAAAGGCACCTAATTATTTGGTAATAAAAAAAGGTGCATGGCGTCATTTGGTACAAAGCCCTTTTAAAAAAGCCCATCACTTCAAAATGTCCAAAATGCCCTTGAATAGTGGTACATAAGAGGCTTTATGCACTGCATACCCTTCAATTTGAAGGTTATAAAATGGTAAAAAGAATCATCAAAGACCCCTTCAAAATTGCATTCTCTCTTGTTCCTTGGGTGCTTTGCTACATGGGAAAAGGGAAGACGGAAAGATGAATGCCCAAAATGTCCTTCAACTGTAACAGTTGAATGGTGTTAGTTTCTTATGCTTCCCAACCCCTTAAGCTGGCGGAACGTGCGACCCGACGGACTCCCAGTGTTAAGGCGCCCATTCGGAGGTTGCAGTGATGAGTTTTACACTCATTTTTTAGATCTGCAAACGCTTTCCTCATGTACTTTTCAAGTTCCCGGTTCACCTGCTCTTCTTCCCACTTGAACCCTTGGATGTTCTGCAATAATATATATATATATATATATATATATATATATATATATATATTAGTAATGAAACATCTTTCTTATTTTTCCACCATAAGACTACACAGATATTTAGGATGTCAAGGGGCTGGGTTGCGCCAAACTTTGGTTTCCAAACAAGAAAATAAGCAGGGGTCTCCATGGACCGGGCCAGGCAGCCCTTAACGGGCCAATTATAATTGGACCTCTTGGAGCTGGTCCATACCCGACCAGATTACTAATCAGGCTGGGTCAGCCTACTTATGACTTATAAGTTGGGTTTACTCTTTTTCGATACCCTGTCCATGGGGGCGGGTTGGGCCAGGTTGCGTGCCGGTCCGAAAGTTTGTCATTTGATTGATTTGGGCCGGCCTTCAACGGGCCAATTTTTAATTGGGTTTACCTGCCTTGAACCATAACGGGTCAGGCTGGACCAGCCCATTTGTCTATCGGGCTTTCCTACCTTAACACATACCGGGTTCATTTCGGGTCAGGCTAGGAAGGGCTCAAGCTCTGTCCATTGAGATGCCTAAAAATGACATATGCCCAACCCGGCCTGATGGGTCAAGGGTGGGTGCCCCCCCCCCACCCCCGGACCACTTAATTGACCTTATCCAACAGGACAAGTTTTGTGTGCCCAATCCAGTAAAAAATCTGGGTCGGGCAGGAGGTCTACCCGACCCATTGACAATCCTCCATTTTAACACTATTAAAAATCTGGGTCGGGCAGGAGGTCTAAACAAAAGAGAGCAGGGGCCTTATTTTTTTTTTTAGCTTCTTTCATTCAAGTACCTGAACCCACTCGAAATAGCTCACAGCAACACCTCCGGCATTTGCATATATGTCAGGAAGCACAATGACTCCTTTCTTAGACAAAATCTGCAAGTAGTAGTATATGAGACCTGAGATATTTGGATTATTGAAAATCCGTGATTTTTGTTAAGAGTTCATAGGACCAAAGAGCTGTAGTGTACCTCATCTGCATCTGGATCAGTAGGATGATTCGCCGCTTCGATTATGTACTTGGCTCTCACATTTGCCGCATTTTCCCTTCCAAACAGTTACGATGAATAGAATTAATTGAACCCGAATAATTTCTCCTTTTTTTTTAACAAAATTAAATGCGCGAATCAAAACAAAGAAAGAGACTAATTGAAGAAAGTTTTATTGTACTAATTATTTCAGAAAATTTTAGAAAAAAAGTGTCACGATTTCCAAGGTCCCCCAAAAGTCATTGTCTCAATGTTTGAGTGATAGGTAATTTGAAATTATGAAAAAGACCTCAAAAGCTAATATACCAGAAACATTTATAATTAAAATTATAATAATACCCTTCTACAGAATGCCATATAACTCAATAATATTGTCTATATAATTGAGAAGAAGGGTGATTGGAAAGTCGAAAATCCGTGCAACCCAACTAATTTAACAGGAAACTATGGCCAAATCTATTGATGACTCCACCTAGAGCACAAGGAATCAGGACATCACACTCATGTAGAAGCAACTCATTCGGATCCATGGCGCGGCCGCCTTCGAAATCCCTTAGATTTCCAGTCTCAGTTTTGTGCTTAAGCAAATCTGGAATATAGAGGCCATCTCGATTTTCGACTGCACCAGTGATGTCGCTAACGGCAACGACCTTGCCACCTCTCTCACAAATGAGCTGCGCCACCCACGAACCCACTTGTCCGAAACCCTGATAATCGTGTGAAAGGAAAAAAATAACATGTAAGCCAAACAAGGTTTCCTTTTTCAATCTAAGAGGCATTGAAGGCATGATTCAAAATATCTAAGCCAAGCGACACATGGTGCATTGGGTATGTACAGTTGATAGATATACCCAATATAATAACAATATAGCCGTTGTATTGCTGATTCATTGAATTTATGTATATATATATCGACAAATGGAGATTTTGAATCATAGTCATAGCAATCTACTTAATAAATGAAAGAAGATAAAACAGATTGACCTGAACAACAAAGCTCAATTCCGATATAGATTCCCAAATTCGGCAAGTAAAGCGTCCGCTGCATACACGACACCTCGTCCGGTCGCAGCATCCCGACCCAGTGACCCACCAAGATCCTACGGTGCCCAATTACATTAGAAAGTTTAATCACACACCAATTAATGGAAGTTTGAGAGCACAAGTTCCACACCAGCTTACTTACTGTAAGCTATTAAAGGAATTACTGATCATACACCAATTAATGAAAAAAAAAATGCCACTTTTTGGGATCTTGGGCGTGCTATCAACCGATCAATTTTTAATTTTACTTGGCACAGATTAAAAAAAATGATGACCTTAAAGCACATGTCACACATCACCCAACCTGATTTTAGAGCCCCTTTTTGGGATTTGTGTTATGTGAAATAAAAAATGTGATCGTCTGATGGGACGCTCATGATCGGAAGATCCGTTGTGTTGAAGATTGGAATGAAAAATGATCGTTATCGTTTGATTCAATGCTGTCAATGGTTTTCACTGTAGGCACCCACTAATAACCTGGTAGGCGCAAATAAATGTAGCCTAATACAATATGCAAGCAAATTAAGCTCTTTTATATGGTGTGTGATCAGTAAATGATGGTGTGAAAGTCACATCTCTTTAAAAATTTTAACTTCAAATTACAAAATTAAAAAAACAAAAAAAACAATAACAATAAAAATAAAAATAAAAATGGAGCTCATATTTGTTAAGAGCTCCCAAAACTTACAATAGGCTTCCCGGTGACGACAGCTGGCGAATAACGGTGAAACTTCGAGTACTCATCCAAAATCCATGCCATTGTCTGTCCAATTCCGAGGCGGAGTTAATAGAATCCAGAGCTACTGTTTGGGAACGATTCTCAGGGTGATTAGAGCTTCTACGATCTGAGACTCGCTTTTAGGTAGAGGCTGTCAAAGGGTCCGGTCGACCAGTGACCTGATTCGCCCTACAATATATATATATATATATATATACTTTGGGGACATGAACTTGACCTGTCGGGTCAGTTGGGTCTGGTCGGGTCAAGCCAACCAAGGTTGAAAATCTAAGTTTTCCGGCTTGTATTGGCCAGCTCCGAAACCGATATGTACCAAACGATACATATCGATTTTAGATTATACATTGGCATGTATCGGCCGGTACATACCAATAGCTATGAGTTGATATGTTCAATCTAACGATCCGGTTACCTCTGAAGCCAATACGGATCGGACGATACTTACAGGTTTCGACCAAAATTTTCAACCATGGAGCCAACCCAAGCTGATATTGTAGATAAAAAAATAATTCAAAAGAGGGTTTTTTCACTGGGTCGGGTAGGGTCGGGTGATCCATTGGGTCGCACATATGCCATTTATGGCCCGATCCGACCCATTGAAAGCCCAACTATTAGGATCTGTAATTGGCATTTGGAACGAATTGATCTCTCACTCAACTCAACTAATTCCCCATACCTCAAAAGCTTAAAAGGAACTAAAATATAGAATGAAATAGATGAAACCTGTGAATTGGTCCCCATATCAGGGCCAGGTACATCTCTGTGGGCACCAATGACATCATGGATCTTCTGGGTAAAGATGCGGGTGAGGCGTTCCAACTCTCTGGTGCTTAGGTCTTTGGGGGAGCACCCAATCCCACCTTTTGCTCCCCCGTACGGAATGTTCACCACCGCTGTCTTCCACGTCATCAGCTGAGCCAGTGCATTCATCTCCTCCCCTTCCACCTTCATTTCAACATTTGTAACATGGAACATGCCACAATCTCTTAAATTTACTTACATTTTTGTTTCTCACATAGTTACTAAGACAGAATTCGGGAAAAATTCGGCTGGGAAAACACTTGAGAAGAAGTAAATATTTTAAAATATTACAATTTTTTTTTTTGACAAAAATAAGAAGGGTTTTGTAAAGCGTGGCATTATTTGCACACATTTTTATGTTACAATGGAGATTGTTTTTCGACTCAATCTTCCAAAAAATATATCTTGAAATTTATGGGCACCCTATCAGACGGTCACATGTGGAATCCACGTGACAAACATCCCTATAGTGAATCCACTTTTGGAGATGTGTGCCACACAAAATCAATATGTTTTTATGGTGGAAGAGTGTGTCCACTTCACAAGAAAAAAAGGTGCTGTTTCTTAAAAACATGTTTAAGCGTTTTAAACCTGTTCTCCGAGTGTCTCAGGCTGTGTTTGCATTAGCTCTTTTGGAGCAAAGAGCAGCTCTTTCATTTTTTGGCTCCAACAAAAAACTACGTTTACGATAACACAGCTTCTTGTCTCATTTGCTCGGATGAGAACTGTTTTTAAGTGATAAACTGCTTTATCTCATAGCAGACTTTATCTGACAGAGAACAAGCAAAAAGCTACTTCTACTCTTATAAGAGCTAACCCAAATACAGCCCAACCATTTTATGAGAAAAAAGGCTCTCTTTTTTTTTTATAACAAAAAACCATTTCGGTAACTGTGGTTTTTCTCATCTTCCGCCTTCTTGCCACTTGGGAGCCATTACTTGCACACAAAATGTTGGAGCTTGCACACAATTACAAAGAAACACCGGATATTTCAAGGCTTGTGCCATGAGAAAACACCATCTCACTAGTTCGATTTGAAGGCCATGGTTTATAGATCTTAAGCCCAAGAGATTGGTACAAAACATATAATGCAATAAAATGCGATCATCTATTCGGTGACTGATTACATTGAGCCATATGATAGAGATCGTGTGTCCAAATGTTACAGGGAATATCTATTTTTAAATCATACATTAAAATCTGATAACTTATGTGATATTTTCACATGGCACAAGTCCCAAAATATCAAATATGTCTATTAAATTAAGGGCCAACTTTGTTTGTGCAAATAATGACTCTAATCATAGCCGTCTAAAATTATATCACGTGGAATCAATCATAAGAGTGCTATGATTTAGTTATTTAAAACAGTACCTTCATCATTCGAGTCAAAGCAGTCAAATACCATCTAATGACTAGCATGAAAATCTTACATATCCGTTAATTTACATGGCCTTAGATGACTTTAAATCGGATGGAGATTCTATTTCAACCCAATCTTTTGGGTCACCAATTTTCAGATTATGCTCGTCAAATCACATGGAACACATGACGGTTTCACATGACACATTTCAACAGTGATCTTGGTATTGGCAACCGAATATTCAAGAACGGTAATTAGATTTTGCACATCAGAGCTATTGACCATGGTATCAAAAATCGACTGATACTGATACCTATCGGTTTCTCGGCAAACTGATACGTATCGGTCTCGGCCGATATGGGCCCGTATTGGCTGATACGGTATCGGTTTGGCCAAACCCCTATTTTTTTTAAAATAGGCCAATATGTATCAGTATCGGCCCAGTCGTATCGGTCATCCATGGACCGATACTCGAGTCGGATACCGATTATGACACCTTGCTGTTGACTGCCTTGAATCAGTTGATAAAGATTGTTTTACATTCCAACCTTCCACACTAGATCTTGAGATCATGTCTCGCCTATCAGATATTGGGATGTTGATTTAATATAGCAAACATCTCCAAAAGTGACTTTGATCACGGGCATGTCAGGATAAGTGGTCTAGGGCTGCTTTTGGAGGAAACTACTTGGACTCAACATCTGATTGTCTGATAGGTGTGCCATGATCTCAAGATCAATAGAGTGAAGGATTGGGATGAAAAACAATCCCCATTGTCTGGTGCGAGGTAATCAGCAGCTCAAATATGTGAAAACTCTTATTGTATATACAAAATATTTGGCTGCAAATATGAATATCCTAAATATTAGGCCTATCATTTTTAGTTAAAAAACCCACACCCCTTATCATCAATGTGGTTTTGAGCATGTAATTGACATCAAGATTGGAGAATATAATGAAAGATTTTAACAATGTTGGCTATCTCCGGCTGAGATGGCAACACTTGTTGATTCTATGTCTTTGTTTTAGTTGTGCATGCTTAACACCATAAGAATTGAATATGGTGGTAACTGGTAAGCATATACAACTAACGCGTGCTGTCTGAAAAATTTGGCACGAAAACCTGGGACACGAATCCGTGATATGGCCTTCAATCATGTTTTTTTTTTTTTTTCTTTTATGAAAGGATTCAATCATGTTGTTAAGCACACACAACTAAAGCAAATTCTTTAATCATATATTAAGGCCATATTTACAAAAGAATGCCTTAAGCTCAAAATTTAAAGTTAATTTGGAATTAATGCCCGAACCGTCCACCGTTGAACGGCATGCGCATTGTGTGCCATGACGATATTGAAGGCGCACCCGCGCATCCCGTGCCCTACCAACTCTAATGGGCGGGTCAATCTCACTCTGCCAAAAAGGTCAACAAAAGATTTCACATATTTTGTGTCCCTAAACATTTGAGAAATTCCAGAAATTCGACCAGTTTAGCGGACAGAGATTTGACCCGTGCATCAAATTCCAACTAGCAAGTAACAAATAAAAATTTTAGGCCTTTTACCTCAGGATGGTATCTGATTCCTCCTTTCATAGGTCCACGAGCGTTATCATGCTGAACTCTGAACCCCACGTACGATACCAGAGTCCCATCGTCCTTGGGAATCGTGCACTCGACCTGCCGAAAACCTCCATTAAAACCCAAGTATAAAGAAACGCTGTAAAGAATAAAGAAAAAAGACGAAGATGAGATGCATTTGGCATTTCGGCGTCCGTGAATCTAAAACCGTCCATCTCAGCAATCGAACCGTGTTAAATCCTCTAAACTCGGTGTCGCATCACCTTAGCGTTTCGTTGAAGAAAGAAAAGGGTCATGCAACATAAAGATGGTGAATCTAACACCGTCCGATGGGTCTTGAAGACAAAATGCTTCTTACTTTGACTTCTCGGAAGGGAACCAGGAGGCTTGTTTCGATCTTCGAGTCGAGCCCAAGAATACGGGCGGCACGTCGGAAATTACGATTGGTTGCAGAGAGGGGATTCATGAGAGAGAGAGAGAGAGAGAGAGAGAGAAGGTAGTTACAAAAATGGAAGAAGGTTACGAGTAATTATAGAGAAGAGAGAGAAGGCGGGAACCAATCTCAGGCCGTCCGTATGCTCTAACAGTGTATGGGCAGCATTATGAATGTTCCGTAAATTTTTTTTACGTGGGAGGGAAACCTTTCAAATATTTCCGTACGAGGGTCTAACTATCACTTATTATGTGACGGAGATGGCAACTTTTTTCAAACAATGCATATAACTGTAGGGAGGGAGCATGATCAAAATAAAATAAAATAAAAATTGTAAACTGTAGGGAGGGAGCATGATCAAAATAAAATAAAATAAAGTAAAAATTGTAGAGAGGGAGCGATTACTTGAACTCAGAAAAGTTACCGAAGTAGACATGATATTTTAGAAAAATGTGATGTGAAAACAAAATGTGTGGCCTGATTTAAAGTTCGAATTATAGATCTTTAATGGCTAAGATTGGAGTAAAACACAATATTTATCATATCATCTATTATAGTCAATTGTTAAATTGTTGAATTGAAGCAAAATACAATATTTATTATATGATCTATTGTAGTCAATTATTGAATCAAAGAATAGCCTTTGACTATATTTAATTATATGATAAAGATTATATTCTGTGTTATTCTTTTGCACCTAATATTTTGAAATTATGACCTTCAAATCAAATGGTTTAGTGATTTTTTCATATATAAGAGATCGCCAAAGTTGCAAGTTTTAGTTTTAAATTCCGTGTAAGGGCCAAGTTTCTGAGTGCAAGTAATGACTTTTAATTGGTTTTAGATGTATACCCTTGTAAGTGCACAAGTTCGATGAACAAGGGTGAGTATAAGGGTGTCGAACTACAGGAAAGCGCAAAATTTTAATTAATTTCTAAAAATGTAAAAAGAACCTAAGGAAGTATCAAAGACGAGATCTTTGTTACGATGAAAATTAACAATTATAAAAACACAAATAAAAAGATTTAAAGAAAGTTTATGCAAAGAAAACAGTGAATAACCAAACAACGATGAAAAGATGATTAAGGAGTCTGCTAACTCTAGATTTGTAATTTTTCTATCAACAATCCAAACATTTCAATAGTAAATTATTTGCCCTCATTTTATATACAAGCAAAACGATTCGATAAAAAAATGACTATGATAATCGGCATACACTATCCTAACACTAAAGCGCATTCAATCACGACATAAATCATGCGAAAGACATAACGCATTACAAATATATAACCACAAAAGAAAAATCAATCGTACGACATCTCATATCAATCTAGGTGGAATAACTCTTTTATTGTAGTCAATAACCAAAATTGTTTACTATAAAGGAGCATTTGATGATAATACTATATGCACAAACTTAAAGTCATACGATTTAATAGTTGTAACAAATATTAACTCTCATTTTACTATAAGCAAAACGATTTGAAAAGAATGTGATTATTAGATTCGATATATCATATTCTAACATTATGACACATTCAATCATGACACGAATTATGCAAAAGACATAACGTATCACAAACGTACAACAATGACAATGATTATCAATCGTACGACATCCTATATCGGTGATCTAAAAGATCAATCTAGTGAAATAACTCTTTTATTGTAGCCGATAACTAAGATCGGCCACTATAAATGAGTATTCGATGATAACACAATAAGCACAAACTTAAAGCTGTATGATTCAATATTTGTAAAAAGAAATTATTGAAATGAAAATAAATTAATTACTCATTTAGGGTTCACTTCCTCCTTGAATGAGCGATTTTAGCCACTCATTTTCGATCTACACGTAATGCATAAATCCAAAACCATCAACAAAGTTCTTCAATTATCAAGTGTTTGAATTTTTTAGGAAAAGATTCGAAACCTTACAAAATCTTGATTCCTAACTACAAACTAATTATCAAAAGCTAAAACTAAAAAAATAAAAAATTAAGGAGAAAATCCTAAAAAAAAACTAATGAAAACTAACAAAAAATATATCAAAAGAAGCCCCAAAAGAGCACTCCTCAAAAACACAGTTTTGTTTATATAGGGCTAGAACAGAAAAACTTCCATATATAGGTTAATCGATTGAATTTCAAAATTCAATCGATTGATTTGAAAATTTGAGTTTTGGCGGATTCATTTGAATTTGAAGTCAATCATTTGATTTCCATATCTCAATCGATTGAGTTCATATTCAAATTTAAGTGGGAAAACAATTTTCATCCAACTCAATAGATTAATTTCTAAATTTCAATAGATTAATGATGACATGTGACATAATCAATTCTCTGTCGCGGGAACAATCAATTCTCTTAACAGATTTCGATATTTCTGTTGGCTCAATGGTCCAATACTCTCATGTAACCTCTAATTATGTTCAATTACACTCTTGCAAGATCCAATGGTCATGAACACTTGAAACTACTAAAACTACACAACGACCGTTAAATTACTTTCGTCGGATAACTAAATATTAGTATTAGGGTATAAAATATAGTCATATTTAGCACAGATCAGTTCCCTTGAAGGTGCTTTTGTCGTTTTCTGAAAGCGCCAACGTTGGAAACCATCAAAGGGTCAAATTTTGATTTCACATGTCATAGATTCCAAAAATAGCCTTAATTTAGGCATTTGAGTGTGATATATACCATATAATTTTAGGATTGCTTTTTGGGTATCAGTGCCACTCGTTTTAAAAAACTAACAGCATGATGATTCACTTATGATCTCAGATCTTTTGTGTGGAAAATCGAGGTGAAAAATGATCCCCATCGTTTGATTTTAGTAGTCTTTGGGTTGCTGGCAATTCCTATAAATTGGATGGTTTACTTTTAATGGACAATAATACTCTTTACCTAAAAAGGTGTGTAACTAAAAAGGTGTCCACATAGTTTATTACGTGAGACCTATCAATCTCGCACGAGACTACAATCAGTCGATCTCATATGAGACCGCGATCCAGATCAATCGATCTCGTATAAGACATCACAGTCTTGCACACGATTGATCTGCCACAGCCTTGGAGGAGACCAATTAGTTGAAGTTTCCTAAACCAATCAATCTCACTTTAAAAAAGGGCTTTTTATAAAATAGCGCCCTGTGTTATTTTTTATCACTCAAAAATCAAACGTTGTTTTTTCTTTCAAAACAATGCCCGGCCCCCACATACTTGAAATGAGCAGTTATACATATCAACTCATGTAGGATATTAATCAATTTTAATAAATAATTATAATGCTGTCCTTGCTAACAAATTTTTATTATAATTTTTTTTTAAAACTTTTTTTTATTTTGGCATTTGACATATGCACGGAGAATGTATACGAACACGAGCCCGTATGGAGACACAATTTCATAATTACAAAAAAATTAACTTTTTTTATACTGAAAATATAAATGAGGTGCATTTTCATACTTTTCACTTAAAAAAAAAAAAAGCAGTCGCATGTGCTTTTATGTAAAGGAAACTTTCATTTCACCCGTTACAAATAAAAAAATATTTATGAAAAAAGTTAAGTTAACTTTCACGTGTAGAGGGTCAATGTCCTTATACTAAATGGTCAACTATCTTCTTTTCACTTATTTTTGTGCTAATAAATACGCTGTGCTCGACTCCGGGCGCACCATTATTGATGGCTTCATTGTTATTGATTGCCTCATTTTAGATGACGAGATGGTATTTCACCCCGTCTTCTACACGATAGATTTTGACTTCTACACAATAGATTTTGAGATCATGTCACACCAATTAAATAATTAATTTTTTATTTCATATATCACATATGTCAAAAATGGCTCTAAAATCATATTTGAGTATAATGTATGCCATGAGATTCTAGCGATACTTTTTAGGGATCTAGGATATGTGAAATAAAAAATTGATTATTTAATAGGTTTGATATGATCTCAAGACCCATTGTATAAAAGATCGAGGTAAAACACTTTCTCCATCATATGATCCGAAGCAATCAATAATTTTGAAGAAATTGCACATGTGGATGCTTTTAGAGATTGCATGGGCACTAATTATAGGCGTACCTGTTACTCTGTTAGCATAGGGAAATTGATCCATTCACCCTTGGAAGTGAACCGGTGACTTACCCATAGGAACTCTATATTTTTGAGCCCAAATCAATGAAAGATATAAAATGTATTTTTACTGATTTGGTACAAAAATGCTTGTGTACTATGACTTGACTAGTTTAAAGGAAGGAGATTTACCAATGCATTATTCATTTTTTAAAAAATTACCCATGTACCACACATATGGTACATGGATGGAGCATCTGATACTATCTCCAAATTCTTTGGGTTGTGATGAAATGTTTTCTTGATTTTGACTTTGACGGTTCTTTAGGGTTTTCAGTCTATGCGTTTGGGTTAGCTCTTCTCGGTGCAAAGAGAAGCTCTTTTGCTCTTTGACTTTGGTAAAAACTACTTTCATGTTTAGGAACACATCTTCTTGTCCTATTTTCTCTAGCAGGGAGCTACTTTAAGTGTTAAAACTGCAGTCTCTGCTCTTTGTCAGAGCATATTTTATCTGCTCTTATAAAGAACAAACATAAAGCAGACAAAGAGTTGCTTTTCTGCTCTTATAAGCAAAGTATCAAGTATCGGCCAATACCGATCATATCAGTTTTTCGATAAACTGATATTACCTCCGATACCAATATCGGGTTGGTATCGATATCAATATTCTTTGATACTGAATCACATCGGTCGATACGTATTAGGTATAGGCCAAGACCTTTCAATTTTTTATTTTTATTTTGTTCAATATTTCATTTCTTTAATAAAAAAAATCTAAGAGTTTCAGATTCACTTCATTTCGAAATCTAACAGTTTCAAGTTTTAGAATATGACAGTCTCTTTAAAATATTTCAGATTTATTTTAAAAAAAAAATACGGTATCGGCGTATCGATGATATGTATCAGTCCTTCATGGACTAATACCGAAGTTGATACCTTACTTATAAGAGCTAACCCAAGCACAACCTTACTTTTAGGAAGTAACATAGCTAACACTAGTGGCGAGCAAGGTGTCAATGTAGGGATCGGTAATGGTTATCGGCACGTGGAGGACTGATACGTGTCGGTCGATACCAATTCGTATCCGCCCATATTTTTTAAAAGAGAGAGAGAGAGAGAGAGAGGTATCGGCCGATACCCATTTTGTACTAGCCGATACTTGATATGGAGACCGATACTGAGACAAAATACCAATATCGTACCGGGGTAAATATGTGTCGGTTGGCCAGAAAACCGATACAGTATCGCTGATGCGTATTGGTAGATACTTAATACCTTGCTTGGGAGTGACAGAACGAGGGTAACCATTCCATTCACTCTCAAGCGTAGGGCAGCAATCGAGCTGCGGTGAGCCTGAGCTTGGGTCAGCTCTAGCTCCGCTCTACCTTATACGAGCCGAGCTGGAACTTGGTTCTGGGCCCTTTGAGCCTAAAAGTCTGAGCTCTAGCTCGGCTCTATCGAGTTTGAGTCAGGTCGGTCCAAGCTTCGAGCTAAATAAGTTTTATTGTAATTTTTTTTTTCTAATGCTGTTGTAAACATTATCTTCTTTTTTTAATATATGAAAGCTTT
This sequence comes from Chloranthus sessilifolius, assembly GCA_021018995.1. Lineage (NCBI taxonomy): Eukaryota > Viridiplantae > Streptophyta > Magnoliopsida > Chloranthales > Chloranthaceae > Chloranthus > Chloranthus sessilifolius. The sequence goes on from CM037595.1 coordinate 109,279,627, forward strand.
AATAAAATTTATAAATGAAACCACTAATATCTTTTAATCCCTTAGTCCTTTGAGATTTAACGAAATGATTAGAGAAATATGTGTTTAAATTTTGAAAAGTAAAAAGGTGTTTAAATTTAATGTGCTAATATTGATTAAGAGCATAGGTGTTGGTCACAGGTGTTGATTGATTGGTCAATTGCCATGCTAGTAATTGTTCATTGAGACGAGAGAGAGAGAGAGAGCACAAATTTCAATAGAGGATCATATGGATTATATATTAATTAGGGAAATTTATACTTTCGGCCCTATAAGTTTACGTATTTACAGAAACGGTTCTATAATTTGAAACTTTGCAGGATAGGCCAGCTATAAGCCAAGCCATTTCCACGTCACCACTTACTTGTTATTTCAATGTTATATATTTACTTTTAAAGTATAAAAGTAAATGTTACTTTATTACTTTTCATTCTTTATTATTTATTTTAACTTTATTACTTTTCTGTAAAATCGAGAGGGCGGCGGCTTATCGGCGAGAAAGCGGAAAAAAGCTCACAACAAATTTTTAGATAATTTTTTTTTTTTAAACATTTAAATACATTCAGTCATCCGCTATGTTTCTAACCTAATCTGCTAACTTACCGATAACTTACCGCTAACTTACATTATCGGCCGCTAAGTTACATTATGGTTGACAACTTACATTATCGGCCGATAATGTAAGTTGTCGACCGATAACTTACATTATTAGATAATAATGTAAGTTGTCGACTAATAATGTAAGTTGTCGGACGATAATGTAAGTTGTCGATCGACAATGTAAGTTGTCGATCGACAATGTAAGTTGTTGGACGATAATATAAGTTATTGGTAGTTTTTCAACCTCACTTATTTTATTAATTAATTGTTCTTATTTATATTGCAGTTCCCACTAAGTGATTGTAAAATGACTATGTCGCTAAAGCCCTTCGAAAAATGTTTTGAAATTAGTGTTAAGAAATTTTACTTGCACTGTAACGAAGAGAGGAAGAAGATATTAGATGATTCAATTTTCGGTTATCTATTTAGGATAAATGAGAAATTAGGATTCATTGGAGACTTGGTTGATGCTATTTTAAGCTTTTGGGTTAAAGATAATGCTTTCAAGGTTCGAAATACCAATGTACTGCTGCAAAAGTCTGATATAGCATTCATTTTACGCTTGAATATATTGACGAAACTTGAGTCTGAGAAGGTGGCCGTGCCAGAGGAATAAACTATTCGATACAAATTCTTTCGGGGAAAGCTGGCTAAAAGACCTCGTATTGAAGAATTAGTTGATAGTACTGATTTATCCAACGATGAATTTTTGAAACTATCATTATTATTTCTCTTATGTTACTTCCGGACACATATCAGGAAGTGGACACACGGTACTTGGCATTAGTAGATAACATTGAAGAGTTTAACAAGTTTTCGTGGGGCCTGATAGTCTACAATAATTTAGTAGATAACATATCAAAAGCGAATGTCAGAAGAAAAATGACGAAAAAGTCAGAAAATGGGCATTACAACATCTACGGATGTACTATTGCTCTACAGATTTGGGCGTTTGACCACCTTCCTGGAGTCGCCGCCGCTCTTACTGAGCTCAAAGATCCATTTCACAGGCTAATAAAATGGGAAGGCCCAAAATTCAGTCGTAATTCTAATTTATATCGAGAAAAATTTCTTAAGTCTAAAATTATCTTAGAGCTTGAAGCTGTAAAGTATGAATTACAGTATAGATCGGTTTGACTCTTTTTGATGCAAAGAGAGATGGAAAAGGAGCAGAAAAAGGTCAAGGAGCCTCGTGATAAAGAAAAAATATATAAATACGACGATGTCCCAAGTTACGAGACACGTCCTCAAGAAAGAGCCGAAGAGTTGAAAAGCCGAGATGACGATGACGATGATGAGGATGATGACAGCGATGAAAACGACGAGTATGAAGTCGTTGTACGTCAGCATACTGAACCAAAGGACAAAGGCAAATCGAAGATTAGGCCCCAGCTAACAAGAGAACAGCCGGTTAGACAACCCAACCTAACCAAAGAAGTAACGGAGCTTAGAAAAGAATGCAAGATGCTCCGCATGACTGTAAAAAAGATGAAAAGTGACTTCCGATGTACATTTACAGTGCTTAAAGGGTAAGCACTCAAAATTGAACAGCTAGGGAGAGACAAGAAAAGCCTCCAAGAACAAGTTGGGTCATTACAAGATGAAGTAGGGTAACTAAAACATCGGATTCTAAATTTAACAGAATGAAATGCCTCAATACAGAAGGACCTTGACGCAGTCATATCTCATTTGACGAAGGTACTAAACCATTTCTTTTTAAATTTGAATTTTTTTTTTTTTTTAAAGATTAATGCCAAATATGCTTGTCGTCCGATAATATAAATTATCGTCTGACAACTTACATTATCGACCGATAATCTAAATTAGCGGTCGATAATTTATATTATCGATCGATAATGTAACTTGTCGGCCGTTAATCTAAGTTAGCGGTCGATAATTTACATTATTGTCCGATAATGTAAATTATCGACCGCTAACTTATATTATCGGTCGATAATGCGGTCGTTAACTTGATCCCAAATAATTTTATTTTTTGTAAAATAATGACAGTTTTTAATGTATTTTACAATTATGCAGGATAATATTCTTTCCTCTGTTCTATTTGCAACCTTCGTTTCCACTGCCACTCATCCTACATCTTCTCAATATTTTGCTCCTCAAACTTTTGCTCCTCAAACCACTGCCACTCAACCAACAGTAATCAAAACTTCTGAACCTAAACCCACTGCTTCTCAACCAAGCCATCAATCCACTGCCCCCCGAACTTCTACCCCTAAACTCACTGGCCCAAAACTCACTGCTCCTCAACCTACCCATCAATCAACTGGCCCCAAAACTACTTTCCCTAAACCTACTATCCTAAACCCACTTCTCCTCAACCAAGCCATCAATCGGCTACCCCCCGAACTTCTACCCTAAACCCACTGGCCCCAAACCCACTGCTCCTCAACCTACCCATCAATCAACTGCCCCAAAAACTTCTTCCCCTAAACTTACTGACCCTAAATCTACTGCTTCTCAACCTACTCATCAAATCACTGCCCCCAAAACTTCTGAAGTTCCTCCACCTCCTACTAAACAACCATTGGTGGAAGTGGGTGATGAGGGTGCCCCTCTTACCCAGCCTTCTCGTGGGTCACAATCGGCATCCCTAAAATTAATTTTAGTTAAACTATCAACTGAAAAAAGTAAAGTCGAGGGATATGACTTGCGTGCTCGGAAGAAGAGAAAGACTCCGACCAGTAAAGTCGTTATAAAAAGACCAAGATTGGTTGTGGAGGAGGAGGATGAGCCAAAATCAATGAAACACAAATATATGCTCAGTTTTTGAAACCGGCCGGAGGAAGAAGACAATGTGATCGTCAATACTATCATGGGTGTAGATATCACAGTTGCTCTTTTAAAGGTTCTCAAAGGACGCTCGTGGCTTGACAATAAAGTCATCGACGTGTACTCGAGAGTCCTTGAAGTTACCAACGATTCAATATTTATGGTAAATGCCGAAAAAAGCTGATTCGCTTCTGCGTCCGCCCTGGTAAGGTTTCAACTATTTATTATTTCGTTTGTTTCATTTATTTATTTTTTTATTCACACCTCTTTTAATTTATTTACTTACTACATTATTCTATTTCAGACCTTGTTTATAGCAGATGAGAAAAAATATGAAAAATTTATCGATAATGAAGGTCTAGCAACACCTAGCGATTTCGATAAGTGGCAGGCCTATTGTGACGAGTGGAAGGTTCGTCACAATTCAAAGCTGCTTGAACCACTACTTACAAATAATATACACGGAATTCACGTGGTTGACTGTGGATCGGTATATTTTTTAATACTACACTTCGATTTATTTAACATTAACGGCTTTTAAATAAAATTAATTATTTAAGATTTCGATTTCGTTTTTGTGCAGATTTTTCTTCCGACGCATAGCCAAAAATATAGCCATTGGGCGTTAGCTATAATTTTATTAGTTGATCACGATATTAAGTTAATAGATCCAGCAGACCGAGAGTGCTCAAGGAGGTTCGAAGAGCATAAAAGATGTCTATTGCATCACCTTCTGCATCTTCTTAACGCTATCGGTTTAAAGTCAACTTTCGATCAATAGTGAAAGTTATCGGTGTTCAACAATTTCGATCTCCCACTCCAAAGAAACGGTTGGGACTGCGGTGTATATGTTTTAAAGTACATAGAATACTTCTCTTAACGGCGAACTATTGATTTCGAAGAAAAACAAATGTAATAATTTAGAGCCGAAATCAGACATTTAATGTGCACGTTTGGGAAGAGTTAAACTTTATATTTCATATCTTTGTAAAATTTTATAGATTTTTGTAAATATTTTTGATACAATTTTAAATATTTTATATCAACTTGTATAATTTTCGTTGTTATCAATTTATCTTAATTGTCTAACAATTATTTATAAACATCATAAAAAGACTTGTATTTGATGTTCAGATTTCACAATGCCCGCTAACTTAGCAGCCTCTAACTTAAGTCAGCGGACGATGACTTAAGTCAGCGATCGATAACATAAATTAGCGGCGTGGACTTAAGTTAGCGGCCGCTAACTTAAGTCATCGGCCGCAGACTTAAGTCATTGGCCGCTGAATTAAGTTAGCAACAGTTGATTTTTCGCTAAAAATTAGCTGTCGATAGTAGGGCCATGATCTCAAAATCTATTTGGATGATGAATGATGATAAATGGTCTCATTCATCTGATCCAAAGCAGTTTATTTTGAATCGTGAAATATGGACCAAAGAAATCTGTCAAACATTGATTTGTGGGTTTAAAAAGTTTTTTCGATTTTTTTTTAATATTAATCTATACAATCTACTTGTGCTCCACGTGGCACTCAAATACTCTTTTGGGTGCCACGTGGAGCTCCACATGTATCTTGGAGGACGGTCATCGTCTTTCAATTGAGGACCTAACCGACTCCCTTTATAAAATATGAAATGTTATCGATATCGATAAGGGTAGAAATAAAGGCTTACGGTACTCTTACAAGTAATATAAGTTAATTTCAAATTCTAACAAATTTACACGAGCGTCGATTATGAACATATTTGTTATAATTTTTACATCGTAGTGGTCAAATTTTGCCTTTAGATCTTATTCTCATTTTCTTCAGATGGCCGACTTGACGTATTTTGTGTGGAGTCAAAACTTGAATGTCGTCTCTTTGCGAAGTCCATTGGCGCTTGTCAATGATTGAGACAAAGTGTTCTTTATAAGTTTCCCTAAATAAGTTACTGATCAATTAGTGCTCACAAAATTGGGGGATCTCTCTTTCTCTGTTTCGACGCGATAATGTGGCGATCGCATGCAAACATGATAATCCAAGAATAGCCCAATGCTTACATGTACATGTTCGCTTATCTAAATCGACACTGTGAGTATAATCACCACGTTTAACTTGCAATATATCGCGACCATATGGTATAACGTTTTTTCGACGGACCCATCCTGAATTTCGTGTTATGTGTTTTTGGGCCATCAGTGTTAACATGTGTGGCATTTTATTTCCTTCCTCCTGACGACGAAGATAAAATTTGGCTACCTTTGTGCGAATAGTTTCTAACATGCTCATGATCGGTTCCTCCCTGGCTATTTTCAATACACTATTTATGCTTTCAGCTATATTAGTTGTCAACATATCATAACGCCTCTCTTGAAAATAAGTGCGCTCTCAGAAATGATCACCAATTTCTTTAATCCATATTATACATTTCGGGGGGGCGTCGTCTTCTATTTTTCGTATAATTCTTTTAAATTTTACTTTCGAAAATGCACGGGTAATAACCCAGAAAGCGGTCTAGAGATTGTATCATTATATATATCAAATAGATTTAGAGCTAGGTGTCACATACAGTAGTTGTGAAAGGCGTTAGCAAAAACTTTTTCCACTGCTTCTATCATACCTTTCTGTCAGTTTGATATTAATACAAACTGCTCTTCAAAGTCACCGATTACATGTCTCCCTAATATATCAAGGAACCATGTCCAATGATCTTCATTTTCTTTTGGTACAATGCCGAACGCTATAAGGAATAAATGTCTATTCCCGTCTATCCCCGTAGCTATTAACAACACTTCCTTGTATCGTCCACGCAAATGCATTCCATCTTCCGCAATTATTCTTCGTAAAGTATTACGTAAGCTTCGAATACAAGGTCCGAATGCCACAAAGAATCTTTGAAATACATTATCAGGCTTGAGACACAATTCGGTCTGTACGTCTGGATCGACCCGCTGTAATTCGGCGACATATGACGGTAACATTTTAAATTGCTCATTTCAGCTACCTCAAATGTCATTCAACGCCATTTATTTTCCTCTTCATGCTTTCCAGTAACTTATTGTTATATCGTATTTTTTCAATATAAAAAATTATTGAAGCATGAGTCTCGTCAAAGCTCTTTAATAGCTTATCTCTCAGGAATGAAGCTATCCACGATATCGTACATTGGCGATGCCCACTTCCGAAAGCTGGCTTTCCACACGTATGTTCCGGGTGGAAAGTTTTTATAGCAAACGTGTCCACACCTACTAATTTCGATGCATGTATTTGCAAAGCACATCCTACTTCAACACACCTCGCCGTAACTCGAAGAGGACTGATTTTTATTGGTTTAATCTGGAAATTATTTGCTATTATAAATTTTTTAAAAGCTTTCTGAAAGGATTTCTTATTTCTAAACGTATGGCCAATGGTAATTGGTCCCCTTTCATACAGTTTCTCATCATTTGAATCCATATACTCTCCTTTCGAGTCATTAAGCTGATAGTCTTCGTCTACTAGAGGTTGATCAATTCTCCTATTAGTATGAACACGCGAAGTGGGAGACGACGGTGCTTCATTATTTTCAGGATTACTATCACCGTCATTGACTGGATGGTTATTACGTGAATGAGATTGAGCCCGTCGATGTACGTTTGGTTGATGTGCAGTTGTTTGGATTGATGTTGGCCGATACGGGAATGTTTGATGTACGAGAGGTTGTTCTGTTGAACGCTCGATTATCGTTGGCTTCGAAGCTATTAGTTCGGAAAGCCATTGATGTGGATTAAGACCGACTAAAAACGTTTCCCACTGATTTACCAAATCGAAGTTGAATGGAGATGTATTATGCATCAGATTCATTTGATGAAAATATCCTTGATCTTCATCGCCTTCACTCATTGGAATGTCTGAAGAGGGTTGCTTCAGAGGCCTACGGTAGGGGCGAATCCTATATTCATATTTCTATCATCGTCGACTATCATTGGTGCAGCGATATTTTCCTCTTCAAATCGTATTTCTTGATTTTCAATCAAATGTTCTGTTCTTACACCATCATCATCTTCGTTTATTTCTTGGAACGGTTGAAATGCTTTTAAAGACGGTAAAATTTCTGCTACGGTAGTGACTAATGATTTTTTGATATAAATATTTATCACACCATCACCAATAGATATGCTCTGAATAAGTTTGTAAGATCACCAAAGTCAGACAATTCGACAAACACAAGCTCATTCCCTATGCGTAATGAAACCGTTAGTGTAATAGAATGTTCTTCCGGTCATGTCCTACTGACCTTGTACATTTTCTCCATAAACTCATCAAATGATATGTTCTCCGTGACAGTGACAATCCCCCGATGTCCTACGTTGTAAGTATTATCTCTCACACGGACGAAATCAAAATGGTAAAGAAGGGGAACATTCATTTCAACCTATAATATTTACAAAATGAAAATTGGTTGGTTAAAAGGGTAATACCTGACTTAGCACTATAATATTAAAAAATAAAAATTGGTTGGTTAAAAGGCCATCTTAGGATATCGGTCGATATCTTAGGATAGCGACCGATATATTAGGATATCGGCCGCTATCTTAAGATAGCGGCCGATATCCTAAGATATTGATCGATATCTTACATAGCTTGGTCTACCTACTATATGTTAAAAAAGAAGGGAAATCAATATCTTATAAAGATAATGCACTCGATATTTTACCTAGCCTGTTGTAGTTCTCTGAGTTATACTAACTGTAGTCGAATCTCGAAATCGCAATCCAAGAAAAAGTGTTAAAAAGAGCAAATAAGCATTGAGAAGCATATATATATATATATATATATATATATATATATATATATATATATATATATATATATATATATAAGGGAAACGTGGAACCGATTAAGCTTGGAGCTGGCCTGTTATGCAAGGATTGAAACTATATGATCGTTTTTGCAAATACGAAAACTTATAGGGCCAAAAGTGCAAATTTCTCTATTAATTACATATCTATCAATTATAAAGTAATTATTCGATAACCATTCAATGAATCTTATTACAAGGGGAAAAAAGTAAAAAAAAAAAAACTTTCAAAATTATATAAAATATTTTATCATATAAAAAATGTTATATACTATTAATGAAATCGAGTTGTGTTGAGCCAAACTATCTTAGCTCAGCTCTAGCTTCTACTTCAATCGAGTTTTAGATAAAAAACTATGCTGTGGCTCTCAAGCCGAGCTTAAGAGAGCAAAAGCTCTTATTTTCAGGCCGGGCCGAGCCGAGCTGTCGAGCGAGCTCGGCTCTGTTGCAGCCCTACTCAAGTGTGAAAGGGTTGTTAAACAATTGATATTGGATGACTGTCCTCATTCACTTTGAAGCGTGAACGGGTCAATCTTTGCCAGTAGCAGAAAGGGCTGTCAATGGGTCGGGTTGGGCTAAAATTTAGACTGCCTGACTGGTAAGCACATATGCACGACTCGAAAGTCTGACTTGATGCGATGCCCAACTCAATAATCCGACCCGACCCGACCCAGTAAAATCCCTTATTTATGCGATTATATTTATAAAATGTCAGGTCATCCCGACCCTACCGCTTAGTCGACCAGACTTGACCTGACCCGAAGATTTGATCGAATGCCTCATACCCTAAGTACCCCCATCCGATGACCTCCAGTGGACGTCCAACATCTCTGGAGCCATTCAGTTCCTTGGGTGTCAACTCCGGGGACACAATTTTCCTTAGGGACCGTCTCTCCTGATCGTCATTTAAACACCAAATGGTGTTTAAATGATCTTACACCATTTAATTGAGTATGATCTTGGAAATTCATACTGTCAAAGTGATATTCATCAGTTGAAGGGCCATGGGTCCAAAAATCACACTTGTTGGAAGATTTGAACCATCCGATCTATGCACTCTAATACCAACGGTTGTTCTTAATTTTAATAGTCCATATTAAAGTTCACCAATTACATCCACTTAGAGGCATGATCCTTTGACAGCTGGGATATGTTCCAATGATGGATTGTCACTTGAACAATTTAGATTGATCATAAATATGTGCCACATGGCACAATGATATATCACATTTCAATGGTGTGAGATAAAAATTGATATTTTAATGGTTTAAGATAATTTAAACACCATTTGATATTTAAATGTTGGTAAGAAGCCATTAACTCTTTTCGGAACAGACTCTCCTAACCATCATTTCAACACCAATTTGATGTTTAAATGATCTCACATCATTAATGATTGAGTATGTGGGTAATCCACTCCATTAAAGTGATATATCATATATAAAAAACTCCATTAAAGTGATATATCATATATAAAAAAGTAGAAGGTCCAAAAATCAAGGTTTTTGAGCTATTAGAATCATTTGATGTGTTAACTATAATACCAACCATTGTTTTTAGTTTGAATGAATGTTTTCAAAGTTCATCAACCGGATGGTTCCTATCTACTTATAGACATACATTTTTGGACTAAGATATGTTATAATGATGATTGCCGCTTAGACACTTTAGATTGGTCAATATAAGCGTCACATGACATTGTGTGAAATAAAAGTTACTAAATTTTAGTAGTGTTAGATCATTTAAACACCGGTGATGTTTAAATGTCGGTCAGAGAATACAATAAATAAATGAAAACGTGAATCAGGTTACTATGCCCAATCTTGAGTTGTCATAACTCATAAATTAATATTTTAAGATTAAGAACTTATACAAAGAACTCTTTCTTTCTTCAAAGTTCAAAGTTCAAACTCTTTCTAATTGCTATATCAGAAGCAAGATATTAAAAAAATATATAACTAAAATTAAGCAATAGAAAGCAGCTCTAACTGGTCCACTTATTGTATTTTTTCAATAAATACCCATGAAAGGGAGATGGGTATAGGTAACACCACTTTATGTAACAGCCACCTTATTATACAAAGTAAAAATCTGTTGACTAATTTAAATCAGAAAATAGAAATCGTTTTTCATCTCAATCTTCTATACGATAGATGTTGAGATCATGTACTTACTATCAGACAATCAGATATTGACTCCAAGTGATATAAATCTCCAAAAGTTAATTTGAACCATATTTGATGGTACTCTGCTCATGCTCACTTTTTGAAATGTTTGCCTTATGAAATCAACATCTGATCATCTAATAGTAGGCCTATGACCTCAGGATCGATTGTATGGAGTATTAAGACGAAAAATCATCTCCATCATCTGATTTAGAACATCAACAAAAATTTCCTTTATTAAATAAGGTGCCTATAATAACATAAAGCGGCGTGGTAGTAGCACCAGCATTTTTTTGAATCTGGGTTTTACTTTTTGGTCTTAAAGGTTGATACAATAATCACAAACTCACTTGTAGCGAGTCGTAATTCATATCCGATTTCTTGGGCTACTTACTATTTTTTTTTTTTTCCTTTCACAGCAGGCAAATTAATTACTTGTCCTCCTTAAAAAAAATAAAATTCCTGGCTCCCCCTATCGGTTACAGGAGTCTCTCTTTTTCATGCTTAATGTTGGATTTGTCTTACATCAGCTGTGGGCTGGCTTTTCGTGGGCACTTCATATCTTGGGTAAACATCAATCTTATAAGTCAATTTTGTGAGATTGAAGTAGGCCCGTTGAATTTCTTATCACTCAAAAACTCCCTCTTAATCTATATGCCAAATTTATATTAATTTTTAATATATTGCCTTCCAAATTAGAAACCAAAAAAAAGTGAAAAACACTCATATATAACTATAAACTCAGGATAAATATGCAAGTAATGGTAATACATTATAACGAATACTCTGCAATTTCTATGCGGCATCAGCATCATCTTACCAAGTATAGGTGTGGGAATAAAATGGCTCCGAAAATATACGAATTTTTTTTAATAAATTTTGGCAATTTCGAGAAAAAGCGGAAAAGTTATAAAAATATTAAGAAAAAAAAATAAAAATACACATGTTGTGACCAAACACAAGTTTTAAACGGAAAATTGGATTTGAAACACATTTTTTTTTTTCGGAGTTTTTTTCCTTTAAAAAAAAAGCGCATGTTTGGTCACTATGATTAGGCTTCAAATATCTTTTTAGCTATTCAATCTTAGGGACGCAAGCTTTGAACTGAACACCGAAATCGAACCGAAAATCGAGGGTCCCTAATTGGATTGAATCGCATCGAAAACTGATTGAAATTGAACCGAACTGAACCCCAATTCGGTTCGATTTCGATTTCGGTTTGGGTGGCTCGAAACCAAAAACTGAGGGGGTAGGTTGAGTAAACCGAAAAAAATCACAAAAATACATTAAAAAAATAAAAAAGTAGGTATTTTACCTACACTGAACCGAACCGAACCAAATCGGTTTTGGTTTCAGAAAAAAAAAACAATACTGAACCGAACCGAATGGGTTTTAGTTTGGTTTCGGTTTGGGGTCTACCGAACCGAACACCAAAAGATTTGGGTTCGGTTCGGTACACCGAACTTGCATCCCTATTCAATCTTGTTAATTGCTGACTTTCACAAAATTCTGAGACTCTAACAACCGTGGAAATCAGATTTTGACCATATTTATAGGGTGAAGGGTTCTTCATAACCTTAACGAACTTATGAAATTCGTGACCACCGAATTCCTTACTTAGGGCAATGGTCAGGTCCTACAAGGTAGAATTAGATTTTCAATCCTACCCCATCCGCTGCCCTTGGAAATAGGAGAATCTTGCTTGCATGTCACGCTATAAAAAGTAAAATTCAAAAAAGTTAAGAATCTCCTATTTCCAAGGGCAGCAGATGGGATAGGACGGAAAATCCGATTCCACCAATAGGTGGACTTGGCGATTACCCTCCTTAATTAAAGGGAAATTTACCTGACTGGCCCTGTCAGATACGCCTTTTACGTCATAAGCCCTATTTTTTCACCTTTACCCAAATCGACCAGCTTTTTGCCAAGCCATTTTCAGCTAGCACAAAAAGTCCGAAATACCCCTTCTTACACTTTTTTTTGTTCTACATGATTTAAAATTTTAAATATTTATATTTTTCTATATTTACGCAATGTGAAACCGAATTTATGCCGTCTGATTTGAAGGCCACATAATAAAATAGATGGCGCCAAAGATAGATATGAAAAGAAGGCAATATCCCCTCTTTAAAAAAAAAAAAAAATTTTAACAATCGATGGCAACTCTTAACACAATCGGTATCGATCATTTTAAGAGTCTTCATCGACTCTGTACAAAGTTGTCATCGACATAAATGATGGCGACTTTATCTTAAATTAGCCGCCGACTGTCTGAGTCGTCGATTATATAATTTTTTTTTTTTTAATATATATAATCGATGACGACTCTACATAGAGTCGCCATCGACTCTGTACAAAGTCGTCATCGATTATATAATTCTTTTTTTTTTTTAAATTTTATATAATCGATGGCGACTCTATAAATAGTCGTTGACGACTCTTAAAATGGTCGGTACCGACTGTGTACAGAGTCGATATCGCCTTTTTTTCATATCTATCTTTGACACTATCGATTTTATATTGTGGCCTTCAAATCAGACGACATAAATCTCGTTTCATATTGCATAAATATAGAAAAATGCAAATATTTAAAATTTTAAATTATATAGGTGTATCTTCTTCTTCCTCATTCTAATCTCCTACAGTCTCTGACGAAAAATGAGTATCTGGTTCGATCCAAATAGCAGATCGGTATAGTTTGGATCGGAACAGATCTCGTTTCACATTGCGTAAATATAAAAAATTGTAAATATTTAAAATGTTAAATTATATAGGTGTATCATCTTCTTCCCCATTCTAATCTGCTACAGTCTCTGACGAAATAGGTGTATTTGGGTCGATCCAAATAGCAGATCGGAATAGTTTGAATTGAGGAGAAGACGCCGCCACCTTCACCACTTCTAACTTTTAAAAACTGTACCAGATTAAAATGAGAAAGAAGATGATGTTTTTGTGCGGTAAAGAAAAGGGGTAATTTGAACTTTTTGCTATCCTTAGAATCGGCTAAGCTCCCAGCTGGTCGATTTAGGTAAAGATAAAAATATAAAGCCTCTGACGTAAAAGGCGTAATAAATTTTTCTTAATTAAATGAGATAGCTTGTAACCTTTTATGAAGAGTTAACTTACTAGCCCCACTCTATTTATTAAAAAAAGGAAGTAATGAAAGTGGTTGCGGTGTCCATAGCAATCAAGTTTAAATTCGGTGGCGTGCCAATTCAGTTGAATTTGGATAAATTGGAACGGAAAATTTGGAAAACAAATTGAAGACTATAAAACTAAAATATATTATTAAGTTAAAATAATGTCATTAATTAAATTATAAATCACAAGATAATACTAACGATGATTGAAATTTGTTTCATATGATAAAACTTTGAATATATTTTTTTAAAAATTCATCAAATTTGAGAATATTTGTAGAATCAATGAATAAGTCCAAAGTACTCTTCAAATGCAATGTGATAATCTTTGAAGAATGACCACCAACTAGATTGAGTTTAGGAGATGTCATCGCGAATCTTTAGGATTGTTACGAAATTGTGTAATTGTTTATCTTTTAAGTTGGATTTTCTCAACGGTACATTCCAACTTAATAAGAGTATTAGAATATACCCTTATTTGATAACGTTAGTTATTTCAACCCATCGTAACAATGAGTAATTGTATTTGTAATCTTATTTATAAACTTTTCGTATCAGAATAATGTAACAAATCGTAAACAATATAATCGATTACGACAATATGTCTTCTTTTTTCTCTCGTTCATCTTCTTTTTATTATTATTTTTATTAATAAAAAAAAGATTAATGAGAGAAAGAAAAAAATATATGGCCATAATCAATTACATTGTTTATAATATTTGTTACATTATTCTAATATAAAAAATGTATAAATAAAATTATAAATATAATTGTTCACGAGTACAATTGGTTGAAATAACTGATTTATGGTAATTATCAAATAAGGGTATATCAATTGGAGTAAAATTAGAGTAGGGACAAGTTTTTAGCCTCTAATGTTTGTACGGCTTTATTTGACGGGTATATTGGATGAGCCAATTTGGCTTCTATATGTTCCCTTAGATGTGGGACGCTTGTCACACTATAAATTGTACAGTAATAATGCGCGTTCCGTTTAGAAGGAAATAATATATTTGTGTGGCAACCTCTTCTGCGCTGCCACGTGACAGTTGTAGAGACCTGTCATCACCAGCTGCATTTCAAATATAATTGCCTTTTGGAATCTATCATATGTCAAAATATGACATTTACAGCTTTTAATACCTCTGAAATCTGGACATTTCACTTTGGAAGGTGAGAGATCTACTTCTAGATGCATTGAAGTTGTTGACAAAATGAGTGTCACATTTTGAGTGCGTAGTTTATGTGACAAAAAATAACCCTGAATGTCTATGGAGTAGGAAGGCCTGGTCATGGCCCCCACCACCAACTCTAGTGTTTTGATTTGCTTCTAAGTTTATAAAAGGGATACTATTATTTGCAACCAAATATTTTGTATCAACAATTAGGTTGTTGTACTTGAAAACTCTTAATTACCTTAAATCAGATGATGAAGGTCAATTTTTATCCCAATCTTCTACATAACAAATCTTTAGATCATGGTGCACCTTTCAAACGGTTAGATATTGATTCCATATGACACACTCCCCTAAAACTGATATGACAGAACTCCTTCTCATGGTCATGATCATGATAATATCTTGGGGATACGTTCCCATGTTAAATCAACATCTGATCATTTAATAGGTGCGCCATGATCTTTAGAGCCATCATATGAAAGATTGAGTTGAAAAACGAAACAGTCAATGGTTTTGTACCTTCGAAAACCCTGTTTGTGGATATACAATATCCAATTGTAAATAATGGAACCCTTTGAAATATGTTTCTTGCTTGTCTCTTATTTTTGGTTCTGGAATTAATTCTTTTAAATTATCACTCGTTTTCGTCTCTGATCTAACCAAAGAACTCCCTTTGGCGTTTCTTTGGGCCTGCAAATTGAGGAGACAATATATTCAACAACTTTCCAAGCCAAAGCAATTTCATCATCAAGCTTCTGCATCTTCTTCTTCTTCTTCTCACCTCATGCCAACAAGGGTAACTAGCTTCCTTCTTGATTTATGTGCTCGCAGTGACGTTTAAAATCTCGGTATCAGTCTTGGTCTTGATCTCAATATCAGTCGAAACATGTCTCATGCAGAATGATACAAATTTTGTATCGGTATGAGTCGAAACATGTCTCATGCATGACCGATACAAATTTTGTATCGGTGATGCATATATGAAAAAAATAGTTATAAGTATCGTCACCTGAGACGATAGATTCATAACAACACAGTCACCATATTTGCCAAATTTTTGAAAAATTCACATATAATTGTGAACTGAAGGTTCTACGAATTAATCACAAATTCTTTTTGGGACTAATTCATGAATTATCAAATGAATTATATTTAAAATATTTTTTACATTTTCTCACACTATAATCTTTCTCTGATTTTTTTTTTCCGGACTTTTTCTAATTTTAATTTTGGCGAATTATTGCTGAACCCCAACTTGGTGACTATTGGTGGCTTTGTGGCAGGGTGTTTGCTGTGGAGAAAAGGATGTGTTGGTGACAATATATGTTGCGAGGCCAAGGAAAAGAAAACCTTCACACACTGATCATCACCATCATCATCATCATAACCATCAATATGTTAAACAAAGGCGAATCGAGCATAAGAGTGGAGGTGGGTACAATAGGAGAGCCGATCTTCTTCATTACTCGCGTAACCTAAGGGAATCCGCACACAATGAATCAACAACTACTACACCTGGTCCTTCTCCGGCGCCTACCGATGATCGGAAATGTTTGATCAAGGTTCCATCAGAACCCCTATGCTCCACACTCTAGCTCACTTGGTGAGGCCAGTGATTCATGGCCATAGGCTATTGTTGGTAATAATGAATAATTATTAAAATGATGATTTTCTACAACTTCTAGGGTCGGTTTTATGTAGACACCCACATTTTTTACTAAAAAATAGGGCAAAAAAGTTCATAGAGAAATTTAATTTAATTTAATTTGTCATTAGTGAACTTTATAAATTTAATATTTTTTTAGCAAATTAGGTAATATTATATAAATATATGGGATATGACTCTAATGATGATGATGATCTCCTCCTAACTAATAACAAGTTTGGTGTAGGACAAACGTTAAAATCCTAATTATGCAAGTTTGGGATTAATCACAAATTAAATTAAATAATGAAAATACTTGAAATCGCCCAAACACATAAAGAAGTTTAATGAATTTAATTAAACAATTAGAATAGCTCAATTTAGCATTCGTATGCATTAAAATTTTTCGATCTAGAAAAATGGATCCGATGAAAGATTCGAGTTTCGCTCTAGTTTAGGGCACCAAACGATAATCACGGTGTCGTCTCTTGATTCCTCTCAGGTGAATAAATAAAGCTTGAATAATTAAAACAAGTAAAAGGGTAGATCAAAAGATTGAAACTAATACTTTTTTTTTTTTGGTTTTGGAGATTTATCAGAGCAAGGGAAGATATTACTTTATGATAAATAGAGAAAAGATGGAATAAGATGATAAAGGTCCAAGGTTTCACACCAAGGATTTTCGAGGCTTTGCACCAAGATTGTACGTCGGCTTCACACCAAGTAGTACGAAAAATACGTGAACACTCCATAGGTTTCAAAAGATTTGCTCTTTTGATCGAATACTCTTTATAAGTTCTTTAGGGTTTGCACAAAAGCAACTATGAAATTTTTATTAATAAAAAACTAATAATAAAAGCGTTTACAAGCTTGTAAATATGTTAACCGTAACCCTAATACGAAATTAGAAGACTCCTAATGAAAATAAAACACTAAATTTTTTTTTTGATTAAAATATTCACAATTCCGTCAAAGTCCGTGCTGTAAACAGGAGAATCTTGACTTTCATGATTTTCACTTCTTATAGGATCATGTGTAGTCAAGATTCTTCAATTCAATCGGGTTGAACTTGACCATTGCCCCCTTCCATAAGGTTGCCCATATCTTCCATTTCTTTAGGCACTTTCTTTGATTCGAATTTCAAAGTTATAAGCATCATCTTGACTTCTTTTTTATTTCTTCAAAAGATGAGCATGGATTTGAGCCACTGACCTCAACGCTGCACTCTTGAGACCATCACCTCCAATCACATAAACATCTTGACTCGTCATTTGGATGGTCTAAGATCGTTATGGACGAGCACGGATCCTAGTGATAGAGTTTTTTCATGCTGGTTACTTGTTTATAGAGGATTGCCTGATTATAAGTTATTACTTTACTTTGATAGATTGTACCCGTTAAGGTCAAGCATAAATGTTTGAATCCCACTTGTCTCGGGGACTGGAACTGGAAGAAGGTAATTTTTCCAAATTTTCTAAAATCGATTTCCGGCTTCAGAGGGAACAAAGAAAAGAAGAAGAAGAAGAAGATTAAATCAACAACCATTCAGATGAACACCATCATTAAAAGAATAGAAGTGAGTTTTATTTTTCTTTTTATTTTTATTTTTTAATTTTTATCGTAGATTAAATTCTTGGATAATTCAACAAAGCAGTGTTGGTTTTGAAAAATAATTAGCTCTATATACCATAATTGAAATATTTAGCAAAAGATGGCTACTACTAACCCCCTACCCAATGCTAAGGCTATGACTGACATATCTCTCTTTTAGCTCCCTGTCGGAGCAGAGTTTACATGATTTAGTAGATTCTCTTTTTCTTTGTTAAATATCCCTACTACCTACTTTATCAGGCCTCCCTTCTCCTTACTAACTCCCTGCAGAACATGATTTACTTGCATCAATAGGCCACCCATGCTCCCTGTTCACTCCTTGTCAGTGCATATTTTCTTTTCTTTGGTAGAGAGTTAAGTAGAGAGCAGGGAGGTAGCTACTAGAACAGGTAAAGCCCGCTTTGCAGGGAGTTAGTAAGAAGAAGGGGGAGCCATTAAAGCAAGTATATCCGTCTCTGGCAAGAAGCTGACAAAGAGCTATGCCAAACACAACCTAAATATCTCCCATTAAGTACAAATGAAAATTGTCAATTGCTTTGAATGTGATGATGGAGATCGATTTTCGTTCCAATCTTCCACACAACTGATGATCAGATCATGGAAATATCATCATTCGATAATTTGATGATAGCACGTGACACACATCCCAAAAGAGTGTCCAAAAGACCTTGTAGGAGTACTCATAATGTTCACATGTCATCTTTTGGGATGTGTGCTATGTGAAATAAAAGATTGACCATATGATGATAGTCTCATGATCTCAAGATAAGTTATGTGGAAGATTGAAACGAAAAATGATCTCCATCATTTGATTCACACCGGTCAACTATATTTAGCTATACTGGTAAAGGATATTTAATATTTCGTTTTCAGAATTTTGGGCAAAAATATTTATATCCAATACGAGACTATGAGGGTAGAACGGAGCCAATTATTTTCAAAATCAATTGCCCTTTCAATATTTATAAGATTAAGGTCCTAAGCAGTCTTTTAGCCACCAAGTTCAGGTCTACAATTAAGGATCAAAATTTCGGGTAAAATTTTGGTTTCGGGCATGACCGAAACCAAAAATTTGGACCAAAATTTAAGCCGAAAATAGAAAATTTGACCGAAAATTTGAGTTCTATACAAAATATGACCGAAATTTCAGTCCAAATTATCATTTTGGTGAGGACCAAAACTGATAATTTGGACCGAAAATTCGGTCATTTCAGTCCAAATTATCGTTTCGGTGACAACTAAAACTGATAATTTGAACCGAAATTTCGGTCATTTCGGCCAAAATTTTGATCCTTGTCTACAATGCCTGTCAACATAGGCATACGTGTGATTGCATGACTTGCACGGACTTCCAATGCATGTCACGCAGTCACACAAATGTGTAGACTGGTTTAATGTAGATGATGGGTGGACTGGACACCCATTGTAGACTAACTCCACTAATCTATTATTAGTATTATAGATAGGCGTTTGACATTTTTGAATAAGACGATATAAATCTTTTTTTCATCTAATCTTTTAAATAATAGATCTTGAAATTATGGGTGTCACATGGAACATATAATGGTTCTATATGGCACACATCTCAAAAAATGACTTGAGGTTGTGTTTGGGTTAGCTATTATAAGAGCAGGAGCAGCTCTCTGCGTGCTTTATATTAGAGCAGATAAAATCTGCTCTAGCATAGAGCAGATAAAGAGCAGTTTTATCACTTAAAATAACTCCCCGTCAGAGTAAATGGGGCGAAGAGCTGTGTTACCAAACATGAAAGTTGTTCTCTGCCGGAGCCAAAGAGCTGCTCTTTACCCTGAAAGAGCTAACCCCAATGCAGTCTGAGTGTTAATTAAGAGAGTTGGCACACCTCCTTGGTACCCTGACTTTAAATTTCAATTATAATTTATATGGTTATAATTCAATTGCATTAATCTTGTAATCTAAAACTTGGAATTAAGTAACTAATTAAAGATTTTGTTTAGGTGCCAACGCGTAGCTTTGTTTCCAAACTCTTCTCAACCCTTCGAAAATGGAGGTGAAGATTCCGGTAGCCGGGCGGTTCTCGTCTTCTAAAGAGATTCAATCCTTGTCACCATCTTTTTTTATACGTAAATGGTTGGCTTTGTAGCTCAACTGGAAGGTTAACAATATCCCCCATATAGGTCACAAGTTGAATCCAACCAAAAAAACACAAGAAAGAAAGAAAGAAAAAATTGATTGACAATATTTGTGTTTATTCAACTGTAGGCAGAGTTTCTAACTACTAATCCTTATCCTATCCATGGTTTCAGTTTGTTTTTAGAGAATGGTTTTGGGGAGTATTTTTCTTTTTATTTTGCCTTTTCTTGGGTTAGCCCCTTGCTACCCTCTCAGTCTTGTATTGATTTTGGCATTTTCTTGATCGAATGAATCTTCTTTCTTACATGTAGAAAATAAAGGTAATAAAAAAACATATACATGCAGCAAGCAAAATGCAAACACAAGATTTACGTGGTTTGACAATTTGCGTAAATCCACGGGTGATGCTAAGTTCTTTCACTAATATGTGAAAACTAGGGTTACAAATCTCTCGGATCTCACCTCACTCAATATAGAAATCGAATTTCCTTTAATATAACTCTAATCTATAATTAGAATTTATATCTATTACAAAGTATAATCGCCCAATATAGAACCGTCATGCTTAGTTACAGTCAACATAACCGTTGGTTGGGTGTACAGTCCAACTTGTTGATTAGAACTGTCAACAAAATTCAAGGTATAATCTCAACATTACCGATTAAAAAAAAAAAAAAAAGAGCGTATATTCAGAAGGCTCATGTTAGCTTTAGAGGGCAATGATCAGCTTCAACTGGTTGAGTCGGACTGCATGCCATCCTTTGAAAATAGAAGAGAAACTTAACATTTAGCGGATATAGAAGAATCTTGATTGCATGTCATCCTTTGAAAATAGAAACCGTGAAAGTTAAGTTTCTCTTCTATTGAAAGGTTGAACTCCTTTTCTTTTCGATCGGCGAAAGTGAAAAAATAAAAAATAAAAATTTAGGTTCAACCAAAATTTGGCTACAAAGGTGGTTGAACTCAAAATTAGATTCAACCAGTTGGGACTGAGCATTTCCGAGGTTTAGATTTGCATGTAAAGCATATCCATAAAATATCAACAAAGGACTGTGTTTGACATTTCTCTTTGAAAGAGTAGTGAAATTCTAGTATCGTCCCAGATTTGCTTAGCAAAGATATAATAAAATCACAATACAAAATAAAGCAATCACCACAACACAATAACTTTTTACGCGAAAAATCCTAAAGGAAAAAAACTACGGGTTCTATGTCAGATCCAAGACAACAAATCCACTATATATGAGTTATAAGATTACAGAAGGTACCGAATGAATGCAAACACACGTCCTATCAAACCCTTCAAATCTCCGACACTAGAATCAACTATATATGCGTCTTCACAACTTCCAGATTTTACTACAAAAAATAAGACTATGAGTGGCAGTTTTTGGCTGTAAAAAACTCCCGCTATTAACAAAAAAATTATTAAAGGTTATTAAGATTATTAGCGGCAAGGGTATTAGCTGCATTGTTTTTGTTAATAGCGACAGTTTTTGGCTTCCTCTAATAATCTTATTTTTTATAGTGTTTGTATGCCTTCAACGGTTGAGTCCACGATGATCTAGTAGTATTCAGACAAGTCACAACACCCTAGGGTCCTCCGGAGTCACTCGAAACCGCGAGCCAAATCAACGCTCGAATCCTCAAGCGCAACTCTCTAAGAAAATAGAGAAGAAATAATGCCTTTGAATGAAGAGTGGAGACAATAACAAGGTTCAAAAGCTTTAGAGTGTGGTTAACCATGAGAAGAAAGATGACCAATCATCAACAAAAAGTTATAACTATTATAAAGCATTCTTGGAACTATACATATGTGAACATATATATACCAATCAATCAACCACCATATATTGTGTCACAAATATGTACAATAACACTTGACAACGCATATGGGAGTGAGCGACGAGGTGTTCATAGATTGTGACAATTAGAACAGAGCAATTGTTGATTTTATTTATTGCAAATGAATATCTGTGGAGAGAGAGAGAGAGAGAGAGAGAGAGAGAGAGAGAGAAGGATTAATGGAAAAAGAACAAAAGGGTAGGCTGCTCTTTGAAACATGAAAAATCACTCCTTAAACAACATGAAAATCATGGTATTTTAAAGAGGGCAAATTTTCTTATTTCAAAGAGCACCTACCCTCCCTTTTATCTTCCTCCAATCTTTCTCTCTTTCCCCACATTTCTTTGCAATAACAAAAAACAACCTCCCTTTGATCTTCATCCAATCCTATCTCTCCCCACATTTCTTTGCAATAACAAAGAGTACATAGCTGCTGCCTTTTTTGACTCTCCCAAAGAGCAATCCCAAACACAGCCCAAATTACTTTAAAACGATTTCTCGTGGCACTAGGAGTGCAATTAGCCCTTATTTCTTGTCCCTTCTCCCAAAGAAAAAGGACTCCAAGATCTGTACTTTTGGCATTTCTTTGCCCACATTTCTTTGCAATAACAAAAAACAACCTCCCTTTGGTTTTCATCCAATCCTATCTCTCCTCACATTTCTTTGCAATAACAAAGAGTACGTAGCTGCTGCCTTTTTTGACTCTCCCAAAGAGCAATCCCAAACACAGCCCAAATTACTTTAAAACGATTTCTCGTGGCACTAGGAGTGAAATTAGCCCTTATTTCTTGTCCCTTCTCCCAAAGAAAAAGGACTCCAAGATCTGTACTTTTGGCATGTTCAATTTGTCGTATGCACTAACGTGTTTACAGTAACACGTTGCTCAAACGCTTTATGAGGCTCAACCGCCGTACACCTTTTAGGTTATGCGTAAGAGAAAAACGTAGGAAAACACGTTTTCATTTATGCCATCAAATAGCGGCTCATGGTCAACTAAGGATCAAAATTTCAGCCGAAATGACTGAAATTTCGGCTAAAACTTTTGGTTTCGGTCCCCACCAAAACGATAATTTAGACTGAAATTTTGGTCCAAATTTGTATGGGACCCAAAAATTCGTCAGAAATTTCGGCCACATTTTCGGTTTTTGGCCGAAATTTTAGTTTCGGTCATGCTCAAAACTGACGGCCATCAAACATGCCCTTTATGATTTGAGATGGAACCACCACGTCCCATCACCACGTCCCACACCCATTGTGATTTCAACGTTTGTATTTGTTAGTTGTGTCATTCCAAGTTTGACTAATTTGGCATAAAGGGTTGGACCCATTGGAACTTGATAGCCTATGATTAAAGCATATATCACAATGATAAAAATTATAAAAAAATTATCAAATTCAGAAGAAATCGAGAATAATTTCGAGAATTAAAGCATCAATTGAATATTTGCCACAAAAAGTTCAGAAGATCATCTATTCGGAGAATTTTTCTAAAATCTATTAATAATTGGGAGAATTTTGTAACAGAGAGTGAAGGACACATTGCTTGTTTGCTACTGCGCATATAATAATTGTTAAGTACTTAAAAGAGAGCCCGATACGTTTCAAGATCCCAAAACACTGGTCACGTAAATGGCTAGAGGAACTCTAACCACATGCTTCTTATTACCCTCTAGCACCACCTCTCCAAACGTGTAAGTATTCGTCGCCTCGCGCGCCTTTAACACGATTTTTAAGTACCTCGAAGCATTTGCACTTATCGCGAAAGCAGCCGGCGACACGTTCACGGCCACGCCTGTTGGTTCGCGCACTATAACCCGGAACTTCTCCTTCTCGGTGGCGACATTTGTGACCCTACGAATCACCCGCCTTGAACCTACCAAGTTTGAAACCGTTACGGTCGCCGTGTTTAAGTCAGAACACCAGGTCTTCGATTGTGTCGAACACCCGACACCAACTGCACGTCGCACCGACTCGTCGTCCACGCCTGGTACGGAGCATAGGAATTGGATGTAGTGTTTGAAATCGGTGTCGAAGACGAGTCCCGGGTCAATGGCCCGTGCCGGGTTGATGGCACCCGAGCCGTAGTCGAAGGGTGTCCCGCTAGTCATTTGGTTCGATCGTTGTGCTTGGATTGGCTCGCCGGTACGATCGGTAACATCGGCCGTTGTCATTATAGCTGATGTGATTACTGCGGGGCTCCATTCGGGGTGCTTTTGCTTGATCAACGCGGCGATGCCCGCTACGTGAGGCGTGGCCATGCTCGTACCCGATACGAGGGCAAATTCTTGGCCTACACATACCGTTTCACATGTATGTAACGTAATTTACAGAGACAAGTACGAGAAAACGCCCCTCTATTATTTTTATCATCATTTGGGTGAAGCCTTATCTGGGAACAAAATGACGCACATGATATTTTTGGGATTGAAAATAGGCGCAGGGCGCCATTTTGTAAAAAGCCCTAATTTATATGTAAGCTGCTGCACGCAGCACTCAGTTACCCAGGGGGCCAATGGCTGAGTAGCCTGGGCCTAAGCCTGCGGGCAGGTCTGGGCTACATCTTTAAGCCCAAAATATATAAACAAGCTGGGCTTAGGCTTATTCGCTAGGTCTGTTGGGCTCTCATATATGGTATGTATCTTAAATTTCATTTGCAAATATTTTAAAGACCATCAAATTCGTCTCATATAAAGACCATGATCTAAAGATCTTTGTTGAATAAGATTGGTTCAAAACTAGATTTCTATCACATTATTCAATGTAGTCATCTATTTAATAAGATAGTGGTCTTTAATTATATCGAATCATATGATAAAAGACAATGTTTCATGCAAATATTGTACTCCTAAGATCTTTAGATCATGGCTTTCAAATCAAATGACTTAGATGGTGTTTTCATCTAAAAGAAGCCCCTAAAATACTAAGTCTTCCTTTTAAACTCTGTGCAAGGGCTTCCTTCTCGTGTGCAAGTAGTGGATCCCTTCCCAGCTAGGTCCATAAGATTAATGGATTAAACTAAAGCCCTTAAGCTATAAAGTGCCCATGGTCCACAATTCATGGGCACTGTATTGTAGGTGTGTACGTACCTCTAATGTAGTGATCTCCCTCACTGTTAGGGCTCCATGCTGCCCAAATGGAGGAACCTGGGGCCATGATATTGGGTTTGAGCACATCTGCCGTCTGTAAGAGTGCGTTGTTCACGTCGGGGCCTCTTGATGAGTACGATGCAACCACCGGCGCCTGCCTTGTATAAATCGCACGCCTGCCATCGAGAATCCTTGCGGTTGCCGCAAAAGAAATGGCACCACCGTTTCTATTCCGCGCCGTATTGGCATTGTAGTATTCCCATAGAGCCTACATAAGGAACCGGTATTTAAGATATTTCCTTTAATGGATTAAAATGAAGGGAAATGATCTCCAAACTGAAGTCGTGACTCGTGAGACATAAACTAATTACTCGAGCTCCTATTTGTTGCATGCCATTTCAGATACCTTTAAAAAGTTAGATGAAATGTTATGCAGTTAATGAGAGCTCGAGCCACTCAAGTGAGAGGCTGATCATCTTAAAATAAAATATTATAATTAAAAATTTGGAATGAAGGAACATATAAGATCATCCACAACCTCATGATCACAGCCCTCTACCTCTTATATCATATCAAAAGCTGACTTCCACAACCCAAAATTCAGGTGAAGTCAAAATCTGCTCAACTTCACCAATCTGATCCAGTCCTGAGGACCAAGTTTAAATTCAGGCCATCATTTAAATTCAAATAAGCTGAAACAAAATGCCCATTAGAAAAGCTCTACCATCCAATCTTAATACATCAATGTGCACCCTTTTTTCAATATGAACAAAAGTTTGTACTATAGTGCACAAATCGAATGATTCGAATCTTTCACATGGGCATGCCTTTTTGGTTGAGCAATATTTATGAGTTATCCATCCATCATTTACATTAAAGCAGTCCACACATATGTGTGATTGTATTGTGTGCGCATATTTTCATACATTAGAAGTCTGTGCACATCATGCAATCACACAAACGTGTGGAGTGCCGACACTCATTATAGACTAACTCTATTTATATTGCTGTCTAGTCAATTGAACAGTTAGGAGTGGTGGAAAAAGTCTGCCATAACCTAAACCATGGTGGGAGTAAAAAAGCCGGCCCCGTCTTGCCGCAAACTGGGTCTGGGCTAAGTGTTGGGCCTGACTATCCAGGCCCAAAATTCAGGATCTCATACATCTTTTCTCTTAAATTGTAAATTGTACTTTCCACATTTTTAAAATTAAAGGCAGTGTCCAAATTTGCCCTAAAAAGTGCCTCCCTATGCCACTAAGGCCCCCAAGGGATCGATTCCGGTTGGGCCAAATTTAAGCCCAACCCAGCGCAGCAGGCAGACTGAGCAGGTCGGTCAGTGGGCTACCCTAACCTGTGACAGCCCTCAAGTTCACTCTAATTTAATTCAATCTAATTATTTAAAAGAAGAAAATCTATTTTGATTACTTAGGCTGCCTATGGCATAGATATATGCTAGCCCTAGTCATAGCTGAGTTCTCCTGCTTTAACAGGTTCTCATCCTCATTGCTAAAATCATGCTACCTGTTTTAGCAGTACCCCTTCTCCTTGATAACTCCTTGCATAGTAAGATTTTATGCAAGATTTACCTGTTCAACAGTTTTATCCTCCTTTCTACTCACTTCTTGTTAGAGTAGATTTTATTTGCTCTGCTAGGGAGCAGAAAGATTGCTGCTAGAGCAGGAAAATCCTTCTTTTCAAGGAGTTAGAAAAGAAAATGGGAGCCAACTAAAGCAGGTGAACTCCGCTGTGACAGGGGCTAACAAGGAGCTATGCCATACGCAGCCTTAGTCATCTAGACATACCGCTGAGGTCTGCATGTTGCTTAGCACGATACCGGGAACAGGTAGAGTCACAGTGGTCCCCTTCACTTGATCGGATCCGAGATCAGGGTCCATTGTTATTATAAATCCTGCGGCCCCGATCTTCCGAATGGTATCGGCAACGGTGCCGATGCTCGCTGATTCGAACTCGAAGTCGAATGTATAGGTGCATATGATCAGCTTTCCTCGAACTTGTGGCAAGATGAAGGGCTCTGGGTGCTGGCAATTCTCAACTGATACATAACTTGAATTTCTCTCGCAAACGTCTACTGCTGCTGCTATGGGGAAATGCACTAAGCCTGACGTTGGAGCTGACATGAAAAATTATAAAAATTTAGTAGATAGGCAATTTAAAGGAAAATTATAATGAGCAAACCTCAAACAATAGACCAACACCAAATTGCTTACATGGTACGATGCAAGTACCTGACCCGACCTGCATTATTGGGACCCACTGCGCTTGCATCGCACCACGTAAGTAATGCATTGAATGGTCTGCTATTTGCGATTTGCCATATATCAGTATCCGCAGCTAAATGCTAATAGAGTTGGCCTTAGGTAAGCGAGGTCCCAGTCGTCCATAGGGCAATGATTAGGTGCAACTGGTTGAACTGGATATAATGTTCAACCAGCTTCACAACCATTGGATAAGGGAGAATCAGGATAACATGGCATCTTATAAAAATTGAAACCTTGGAAGTCAAGATTCTCTTCCATTCAATGGCTACAAATCTGATTAAACACGATATCAGGTTCAACCAGTTGTACCTAACCATTGCCCTATAGACGATTGGGACAAAAGGCTCACTTTTATTTTGGTTTTCAAAACAGTTAACACTCTTAAGTGGAGGCTAAAGTCTGAACCCGATCATTTTGAAAATTTCATGGTAGCTATTAAATTAATTTCAAAATATGCGACCGCTACTATAAGACTATGGATGGTGTTACTGTCACAAAACTTTATGTTACAGCCACCTCACTTAGTAAAAGTTAAAAAGTGTTGATTGCTTTGAATGATACGGTGGAGATTATTTTTTGTCCCATTCATCCACACAATAGAGCTTGAGATCCCGAGCTTACCGGTAGAGAATCAGATGTTGATTACCTGTGGCACACATCTCAAAAAGTGAAGGTGATATGCATACGATCAAATGTGCTTCATATCCACTATTTAGAATGTGTCATGTGGAATCAACATCTGATCGTTTGATGTAGGCTCTTGTTCTCAAGATCTATTATATGGAAGATGTAGCTGAAAAATGTTCTCCATCGTCCAATTCAAAGCGAATAAAATGGATTTTTACTTTGGGATGTGTGTCATATGAAATCACAATGAATTCTATGTGATTTAACACCCATGATATGAAAATCTACTATAAAAGATTGGAAGGAAAAAACGATCTCATTTAATACGGTCAAATTGACTACTTTGAATCAAACAATGGAGATAATTTTTCATCCCAATCAATGGAATTTTGGGCTTATAATTCATTATTTTTTACGAAATTTTCTGGCAAGCATTAAGGAACTCATATTGGAAGAAATTAAATGAGATAATTAAAGTTTACGTGCGAGTCCGGTGCCGGAGAAACTCTGGCCATTGCCGAGTTCGATGGTATTGTTGTATTTGCGGTCGGTGATGGAAGCGGCGACACTGGTGATCCAAGGGCTAAAAGAGAGAATGGAGCTTGAAGAAGGGCCCCCATTGCCGGCAGCTTGAACAACCATTACGCCAGCTTTAGTGGCAAACAACAACTCCATTTCCAGAACGTTGAGAAATGCTGCGGGCCCTGTTGGCACGCTCGACGGTCCGATTGACAGGTTCAGGATGTCCACTCCGTCTTCGACCGCCTGATATATTTATGATTAGTGTTTGGAAGATCATATCAGATGGTTGGAAATTATGAACATCTCATCTTGAACATTTTGATGGAGTGATTTGGCCCTTTCACTGTTCGGGCCATGCACCTAATATTAACCCCTAATTATATACCTCAATAAGAGCTGGTATTAGCACTTTAGCAGTCACCAAGTCGGAGGGTTCGGGAATAAGTCGGCAAGAGGAACATTCGAAAAGTTCGGAGGTTTCAGAAAAATTAAAAATAAAAATAGTTGCTCATAAATAGCTGTGCGGGTTCGAAGGCTTGACCATTCGAACAGAAGGAGATTTACCGAGGTGCTGCCAACTAAAATTTGGTTAGGTGCTCTCCCTTGGAGTGATACAATGTGGGCCACGAACAAGAAACAAATGCAGCGGATAGGGATATAACCGTTGGATCAATATCAAACGGCCTCGACAGCATTGTTCCCAAAAAATATTAATTAATAGATATTTTTTGTCAAACCTGATCAACTGCGGCCACAACATCAGACATGTAACCACCAAAAGAATAGAGAGCTTTATACACCGCAATCCTACCAATAAAAGAGATGATCAAATCAATTAAATGTAGAAATTATACATATAATCCTTTTTAATGTTTTTTTTTTTAATATTTTAATTATCATTTTCAATAGTGTTGTAATTGCGTATTTCAGGGTTAATTTATAATTTATTATGAACTAATGGCTGAGCAATCACAAATTTAGGATTAATGGGTTGTTTCGGACAGCTGACATTTACGGATGTCAGCGTCTTTGACAAGTGTGAAGGTCAACTCTTGATAAAATCATGATCTTAGAAAATTCGAGAGCTGATACTGCCACACCATCATATATAATGGGCCTTTTTGCATATACTGCCTATGTTTTGGCCTATTTGTAAATGCCACCCCTATTTTACTTATTTAAAAATAATTCTTTAATTTGCAGTTTTTTGTTTAAATAAGTTCTGTCAATTCCCATCTTTAAAATAACTAAGCGCACTTATCACTGAGATTATTTTTTTCTACTATTAAAAATACTTATGTGAAGTCACTTTACCTTTTTTTTAGAGACGGCAGTTGTATTATTTAAATATAAAATCACAAATTAGGGGGTTATTTATAAATAACTCAAAATAGAGTGACCTCTATAAATATGCCAAAACATTGGTGGTATATTAAAAAAAAGCCATATATAAATTGACTCCATTTGAGAAAAAGGTTTCAACTAAGGGGCGTGTGTAGATAGTAGTAGTTGGCATGCCATCCGTATTTTTTTCATCAATTGCTTTGCATGAATTGTTTTTATTAATTCAGTGCAATAAGTAAATGTTGGTGTGACGGTAGCAGCTCTTTAAAAAATATTATGAAAAAATAGTCATTTAATAAATGATGAGATTTTTAACAATAAATTAATTATAAAAAAATTGAGTACCAGCAAAATTTAGAAAAAAAAAAAAAAAAAAAAAATTTACCGTGCTGCTGGTGCCATGCCGCTTGCATATCCATAACTGAACCCGTTGACGATAACTGGAATTTGGTAATTTCCGGCGGCAGTAGAAGCTGTATGGCTGTTGAATCCGTTTATACAAAGCTACTTCATTATTTATAGGAAAATTATAATGAGCGGACCTCAAACATTAGACCAACAATGGACTGCTTTTGTGGCACGATGCGAGGGAATGTCCCGACCTTCAAAAGTTCTTGTTGCACCTCACATTTAGAGGAGTTTGTTTTGATGGGTTGTCCAACCATCATAGGTGGAAAATGAATTGGATAATCCGCACCGATTTTCATGCACACGGACTTCCAAGCACTACAAAGTCTGTGCATCACAAAATTGCATTGAAAGGCTATCAGCTTTCCCGCTCCCGATGGTCAGACCACCCATCATAGACATAGACATATCCTATTAATAGATTTGGCGCACCACAAATATTATTAGTCCGAGATGGCGACTGGCCGGGCCACGGAAAATATTTATATGAGATCAATATGGCTCCCACTAATAGAAAATAACAAAAGCATAGGCGCAAGCCCTGCATTTGGGTTAGCTCTTTCGGGCCCTGCATTTGGGTTAGCTCTTTCGGGCCGAAGAGCGGCTGTTTGGCTCCAAAAGGGAAACTGCTTTTGCATTTGATAACAAAACTTCTCACCTCATTTTCTCTTATGGGGAGCTATTTTTCGTGATAGAATCTACTTGATAGAGAGCAGGGGGAGAGCTTCCTCGGCTAACACATAGATTTGTATCTTATGTTGTAGACAAAATTATATTAACGAGGATTTCTAAATATTTTAGGAAGTATTTTGAATAATAGCGAATATTTAGTATTAAAAGCATAGTGACAAATTTTGTTTTTTGGTAATTTTTCGGTGAGGGGTCCTTTTGGTACATTTTGGATTAATTTCGATACCTTTCGGAAAAAATTGGGAGATTAAAAATATACAGAAAATATATTTAATAATTTTTTAAAAAAAATACTAAAATATATACTAAAAGATTAATATATTTAAAATAAAAAAATTAAAAATTTTAAATGTTAAAAAGAAAATTACTGAAAATTTCAAAGTTTCACCGAAATATGCTGAAATTATCAAAATTTTCTTGAAATTTCTGTTAGACCTCCTTTTCGGCGAATTTTGCGAAATTTCGCCTCAGCCACTGTTTGACACATCTATGGTATGCATTTTTCTCTCAAGCCTAAACATTCTCTATGACTAGCTACATAGACGTTACACTACCCCATTATCCCTATTTTATAAGAAGGGTGAACAATGGTTAGGTCAAACTGGTTGAAAATTTTACGGTATTCAGCGGATTCTCGAGTTTTGACTGTTACGAATTTCACTTTCATAGGTTGCCATGAAAGGATATTTTATGTCAAAATTCATTATGAGAACTGTTAAATACAGGTATGGTTTTAAATATTGGCCATATCCGATATGTCCGATATATATTTGATATGGCTCGGTCCTAATATCAGTAATGTCCCTTGAGTAAATTATTTAAAGCTATATACGCTTCTTAATATTTTAAAATAATAATATTTTTTTAAATATCAATCGGTATAGCCGAGCTATATATCTGATGTACCTGATACGTATCGGCCTCCCATATGCCTCATATGTGTGTTTTAAATCCTTGCATACAAGGTGCAACTGCGACCAGCTGGAACCCACCATTTCCCAAAGAAAAGAAGCATGGTACTACAAAATTAAGACTGTATGCCCTTTCAAAAACCGAAAAAAAAGACTTTGTATATGTGACTGACAAAGGGACACCTTCCAATTGGTGGACACTTGGCATGTAGTTTCATCAATTGTGCCATTTATTTTGAAGGGCTTGATATAAGGATCTAGAGAGTCTATGTAATATTAACCTCTAAAATCGTTTTAGCCGTTCATTTTAAAGGGAATGATTATTCGAATAATGTGATAGAAATATTTTTGCCTTTAATTTTTCAAATCTTTAACTATATATCTTTAAATTATGGTCTTTGAATCACAAAATACACATGATACAAAAATGATGTCAAGTTTAAAATTGACATACTCCATCGAGGAGAGAAAAAATAAAAAGTATGACTTGCCTGCCGTGGCCATCAGCATCGAAAGGGGACGCATAGTCCCGTGTAGAATTGAAATCGCCTGCAGCTATGGCCGCACGTGCGAAGTATTGTGCGCCCACTACCTTGCCATTGCATGCCGACGAAGGGAACCCTTCGCCGGTCTCACATTTCCCTTTGAACTTGCTACTGTTCACACGTGTG
Source organism: Chloranthus sessilifolius (assembly GCA_021018995.1). Lineage (NCBI taxonomy): Eukaryota > Viridiplantae > Streptophyta > Magnoliopsida > Chloranthales > Chloranthaceae > Chloranthus > Chloranthus sessilifolius. The sequence continues at coordinate 109,312,090 of CM037595.1, forward strand.
CCGAAGTCGGCACCTCCTCTCCCTTGACCTATAAAGCTAGGGTGATAAGGATTGATGCCGGTATCGATCATACCTACCACGACACCCTCACCGGAACGCTCTGGCCCGCCTAGCTCCGGCCAGACACTAATCGGGATCTCCAGAAAATCCGGTGTGTGTGTAGTCAACTTAACCATCTTGATGTCCTCATGGATGGCTCTGAATCCTTGTCCATTTTGGAGAATTTTAAGAGCCTACACATTAAAAAAAATCTTGTCATAACTAACGTATTTTCGCTTTAAAATAATAATAATAATAATAATAGTAATTAGGATAACAATCCTCTCATTATAATAAGGGAGATAAATCACCCATAACTCGAGATCCTATTGGTTGGATATTATTAAATAATAATAATATTTGAATATTGCACCTAAGCTAAATAACAACCTCGTGGCACCCAAACAAAAATTTGGGTGCCATGCACAAGGACACAAGGTCAATAACAAAAAATTTAAAAGCAACAGTTGATCTAAATAGGGGTCAATGATTTAAAAAATAAACAGCAACACATTTCATCAATTCACTAATTCACTCTTCATTTTTATACCGTTAAATTCACGGTGTGTATATATATATAGAGTCAGTTAAGTCCTCCAATGGAGGACGGTGATCGTCCTCCAAGATTCATATGGAGATCCATGGTAGGGTGTCACGTGGAGCACAAGTGAACAATTTAGATTAATATTAAGAAAATAAAAATCTAAAAATAAATTTTAAGCCCAAAAGTCAAAGTTTAACAGTTTTCATTGGTCCACATTTCACGATTCAAAATATACAAGTTAGAGATGAGTTAATTTTTTTTTTTTTTCAAAGATGATCTAAGCAATGCACCCAAGGTCCACGTGGCACCCAAAAAGTGTTTTGGGTGCTACGTGGAGCTCCACGTGGATGCTTGGAGGACGATGACCGTCCTCCCATGAAGGACGGAGCCCTTTTCCATATATATATATATATATATATATATATATATAATTTTCTCCCTTAAATCCCATATGAGCACTAGGTACACCGTAACACCCGTGGAGAGAAGTGGGCTGGTGCATCACATGAAATAAGAGAGCTTAACCAAAAGAGCAGGCCGAAGGCAAATTTATCAGTTAAAACAGCTTCCCCTCAGCATAAATGGGGCGGAGAACTGTCTTACCAAACACGATTATAGCTCCCTGCCAGAGCCAATGAACCGCTCTTTGGCCAACGAGAGCTAACCCAAGCGCAGCCTCAATCAAGGCTAATATGTTAATGAAAACTACCGAATTTGCACGAGCTTGACCATTTCCCTGTCCGACGTGAACACCGATGCACCGCACATATGGCAAACACAAGCCTATGCATGCTTAAGTCTGCATTATATGATCCGGTACAAGTGGTTCTCGGGGCGATTAGATGCTCATCTGGATTTCGGGTTTGTCCGATACGAAATATATATTGTATTATAGATACCCCAGTATTACCTCTTGAGATGTGACATGGAGTGCGAAGCCGTTGAGCAGATGCGTGTAACTATAGAGTTTGGAGTAGGAGCCTTTGGGTAGTAAAGACTCCAAGAAAATGTCATGTCCCCTAACCATACTTTGCTTGTAAATTTTTACATCTTCATCACTCCTGCAGAGGTTATAGCCAAATTAGATTGGAATTAATAATGATTAATGGGGAGGGGAATGGGTTTTTGGAACCGGCTGTTGTTTGCTTTGAATCAGGTGATGAAGATCATTTTTCGTCCTAATCTTTCACACAATAAATCTTGAGATTAGGCCGACCTATCAGGCGGTCAATTGTTGATTCTACAAGGAACACATCCCCAAAAGTGACTTGAGAACTCTTCTCATTGTATGACATGATCACGGTCACTTTGGAGATGTGTGCCCCTTGGAATCAACATCAGACCGTCTCATATTTGGGCCATGATCTCAAGATATTGTGTGAAAGATTGGGATAAAAAATGATCTCCATTGTTTGATTCAAGGCAGTCATCATCAGTTGCGAAGACCGAATCTTTAGTTGCAAAAACCCATACCCGAATAAGAAATGATTTTGTTTTCTATGGCTACTTGGACAAGGAGAATCATACCTCACTTGGTCTGATTTGAGAGAAATCCCAGGCTCAGCATCCATTATAACCATGAAAACCTTGGCTTCCATAAAAGAAACACTCCATATATTGCTAAGAGTGATAAGGGTGAAGATGGAGGACAAGAAAGCCATTTTTTTATGGCGTTTTGGACTCCTAGGTGTTCTTAAGATAGGGTTTATGTTGCATTGTTGATGGTTTTAGCTACTTGTTGGCTTTAGAGAAAGAAATGTACTTTAGATGAAGAGGAAATGTTGTTGGAGGTGCTCTCGCCATCTGTGTTGAGTGATATTTGGTAGGTTGAGAGTTGGGAGAGAGCAAATTATTCATGTTATTTTCTCTCTCCCTCATACGTGCACACACACGCCACACATACACATGTGTGGAGAGAGATATGGGGTATTTGAGCTTCTCCTTATAATAGCATGCTTCCAATTGTACCAGTTTCTCTTATGTTATTGTTTGTAGTTACCAAAGGTGTGTTTGAGTCCATTATTCTTTATTGGTGTCAGTTTTCCTCTCTCAGCCTTGAGCACAAAATGGAAGGTTGAGGATATTGTAATCTCAAGGTTAGAAGTTCGAACCCAGCTACCTATTGCAAAAAAAAGAGCTCTTTGCATGCTTTTTGTCATAGCAGATTTCATTTGCTTAGGCAGAAAGTTATTTTATCACTTGCTCTTACCCAAAGCAAATGAGGCAGATAGCTACAATACCAAATGCCATTATAACTCCCCACCGGAGCCATAAAGCCAAAGTGCTGCTTTTCGGCCTGGGAGAGCTAACCCAAATGCAGCCTAAACCTCTTATAGAGTTGGGGTGTTTCTTTTATAAAATGATTAGAATTCAAACTAAGCAGTTGGATCTCCTTTTCTCATCTTTTCAATTACAGTGAGAAAGGGTGTTTAGTTGCCTAGTCAAATTTTATCCATTTATAAATGAATAAAAACAATTGAGATGGTTCGAAAGCAAAGGCTCATAATCTCCTTATATATATATATATTGTAAGCTTTGAAGCTCTTTGTAACGTAGGAAAATATTTATGTGATTGCCAAATAACCCTCGTGGAGATTTTTGCCTAATAGGATGTTGCTATGGCTGCAAATGAGTAGAGCCAGTTCGCAGGCTCGGGTCGAAATATGATAGCCTTTGCTCTATTGAGCTCAACTTGAGAGCTGAGCCCAATTTTATGAACTTTACGAATATACGATCCCTTGAAACTAATTCCGTACGCATCTTAAAACCACAAGCTCTCTTCACTGTCTTATCTCAAGCTCCTTACCTCTCTAATAAGTCACAACGACACTTTCAGGTCAAAGAAGCTCTTAAATCTCACTAAAGTACTCTAGTTAATCATAGCATAACCACTATCACCATTTCAACCGCCACCATGCTACCATATCAACAGCCACCACACTACCATCTCATCCACCATCTCAAAAAGTGCACCACCATCACCAAATATCAGAGAACGGAAGCGATTGCTGCCACCAATCACTGTCAGAAACTGTCCGGAAACCCAACCCAAAAGAGGTAATCACATTATTTTTTCCTTATTATTATTACTACTTTTTTTTTCGTACTTGGCTAGAGCTCATAAGTTTCAGGCTGAGGAGCCTAGAGCCAAGCTCGACCTCAATTTTTATAAGCTAGAGCGGAGCTAGAGGTGACCTCGGGTGGGCTTGGTTGCAGCCCTAGATGTTAGGTTTCACAGTGTTTAGTTTTTACACAGGCATGTTTTAAAAATAATTTACCAATTATTGTATAGACCCTGGTAAAATTCAAAAAGAATTGCTGAAGAGAATTTTTTTTTTTTCGGGGGGGTTGGGCCCATAGCATAATGGAAGGTTGGCAAATATTGCAACCTCTAAGTCCCAGGTATGAGACCAACATAGCTAGGAAAAAAGAGAGAATCCATTTTTATAATTCTGCGACTCAATTTTAATACTTTCTTTTTTCTAATTAACAGAATTGAATAACCTTCTTTTTGATTAGTGTTATTTTTATCTTAGTAACCAAATGATTCGAGTATTTGTCACTTCAAAAAACTAATACTTGGTGATATTTGACCTTTTCATATTATAATTGAAAAGATATATTATATAAAGATATTCATTTACTCAGATCTTGGTTACAAGTGATTTACTTTCAGTTTTGTGGAAACTGAATCACCTTAACCACTAACAGTGAATAATTTAGGTAGTAGAGATCCTAATTGACAAAAAAATCATTTAGGCAATCCCCTTTTGTTGGTTCACCTCCTCGGAGCGTTTAAATCAATATACTCTCGTATGACCAGCCAGAATCCTCTCTACCGATCTTATTGTCCATGACCGAAACCTGATCTATATCACCTTCGTTCGAGAATTATTGTTCTTTGTGAAATTTAAAACAATCCCTTTAAATACATTAATTTGCATTTCAACATAGTTTTGGTAATAATAATTACAAGTCCGGGATATGCTTTTGGAGTCGTCAGTATATATGGGTTAAGTATGGCCAAACCTAAGCTAAATTGACCGTTCTCTATTCTGGGTAAACCCAAACACCCGAAATGAATTTAGATAACAAATATAGATTAATCATGCTCCATCGAAAAAATTGAAACTTGAGTTACCAATTAAGATATAGGCTGTTTCGATCTGTGCTGTCGAGTATACTCCCAGAGGGCAATGGCACCACTGACATGCACGTTGAGTGATCTGATAACACCTAACTGAGGAATCTCGATACAGCCATCTAGAACGTGGATTACGTCCACTGGAATTCCCTCCTTTTCGCGTCCAAGAACCAGAACCTGGAAAGAGAGGGCATTAGCGGACTCTGTTCGGAGTCTTAGTGAAGGAAATATTGTAGAATCCCCAAGTAAAGGGTGTGTACCGCTTTCTTTGGGAAGGAAAACTGGTCAAGAGGAGTGCTATTTGCAGTCTGCTCCAAACCTAAGATGGAAAAACCGTCCCTCTTCTTCTTCTCTAAGAAGAGCTTCATGCTGTTTACTGGAACCTCGATGATAGGTACCCACTTTTCGGCCGTCACACTGCAGACACGACAATAATTTGGAACATGCTCAACTATGTAATTTAGACATAGCAATAGATTGTTGAGAAGCGAAATCGGTGCACAAATTTATATTATATTATACAATTGAAAGACATATGCTTAAATTGAATACTATTTTCATGGTCAGGCATTCCTAGTTTAGCAAAACAAAAAGGCCTTTTAAATACCACCTTGAGCTTCATATTAGTTTTTTTTTTATCAATTATAAGTTTGGACGATTTCTCCAAGCTAATCTTCTCTATATCATTTCAATTATAGTGTTAGGGAATAAATTGGCTTGGAAAAAATTTCGGAAAAGGGAAAAATTCGTCAAATTCGGAAAAAAACGGTAAAAATTCGGAAAAATAAAAAAATATGTTAATTAAAAACTATAAAAATTTAAAAAAATTGAAACAATTTGCGAAAAATTCTTTAAAAATTCAAGAAATTTACGTTTTTATTTTTCAAACATTCATGAATAACTATAATTTTATTATTTGTTTTTAAAAAAAATTTATTTTTAAAATCGAGAATTTGGTCACTAGGGTTCCAAACTTTATTAATTCAACATAAAATGATTAATTCCCATTAATTCAAACATTATACATTCAATAGATAACCGAGGCATGATTACTAGTGATTGGTTTGAGGGCCCCAATTGGGGGAATGGTTCTTTACTCGAAAGCTAAAATTAATGGCAGACTTGTCATAGCTTTTCAATACATCTAAGAGTAGGCTGCGCTAAGGTGGCTACAACTGTCAGTGGAAAGAATCCTAGGTTTGCTTGTTGGGAAGATAGCTCTAATGCGCCATATGCGGATTTTACTCAATTTTTTGTTTCTTTGTGCCAATATCTATGTGATTGAGAGTTTGGATAATTAATGATAAGTGAACCTTTATGAAGTTCTACCTATTAAGAATAAAATAAAATAAAATAATTAGCATACCAATTAAAAAAATCCTATATGAAGTTCCTTTTGCTGTGAATTTTTTTTTTGATCGGTAAAAGATCAGCTAGTATATTGAAACAAAAGAAGATAACGCAGGCTAAGAGAAATTAAAAAAACCAAACACAACCAGGTGACACCCATATCTGAACATATCATGAAGATGCCAAAAGACTAAAAAAAGACCCTGCAGGTCTACCTAAAACGAAAACAGACCCCCAAAACTAACATCAGAACCGACCTACCTGTCCTGCCACATCCAACTGATCTTGCAGCACACCTGGAATAGCCCTTAGCTCACCTAACCAGGGTGCTCGACCAAGGTACAAAAAATCGGCCGATACCGATACGTTTTGGTATCAGTTTCGTTGAGAACAGATAGCGATACCACCCTGATACAGGTATCGTGGTGGTATCGGAATCTGTATCACTATTGGACTGATACTGGTCAGTGTCGGCTGATACTGTCTCCGTATGATATTATCCTTCGCAAACTTAACGACCATATTCGCCGAACTTCTAACACACTGAAAGGCCCAATCATATCTTCCCAACCGTATGGCCTACATCACGGCCAGGGGGACCACACTACAGAATATTTTTTTCACTGCCTTGAAGGTTCGTACCATACCAAGTCGCTATATGTTCAGCACAAGTACTTCGAAAGCACCACCTAACATGAACGAACCCGAGCACCTTTGGATGTGATGTAGGCAAACTATAGCGGACAAGATCTTGATCACATGCCTATAAATGGATCCGGTTTGCAACACCTGCAAATCACACGTACTGGGCAAGTAGGGATAAATCTTGCAATGCCATCTTTTGCAAGATGTACTTATATTATGGGCGCTTTACCAAGTTTCACCCGTTTTAAGCACCAACAAAGTTTGACTTATTTCTAGATGACTAAAAAGTTGCAACATAGGCTGAATGTGGGTTACTTCGGGGCCAGCCCACCGAAGCATGTTTAGCACTGTCAATTTGTTCCCTCCGAATTAAATCCCAACTCCATACCCTACCTGATCTCCCCAGGACTACTTCAGTAGGACTGTGTCGAAATTATAGTATATGCTTCAGGGCCAGCCGACAGAAGCTGGTTTTTAGTTCACAATACGGGTTGAGTAGAACTGTATTATGAGAGGTTTTAGTGTTCTAGAAATTGCCTGGTTTTTTTGTATTTAAAATCTGGGTACAATACATTTAGTAAAAATTGCTTTTATTATCCATATGCACAAGTCTGGTGCAAATGGGTAAAGAACTAATATACATTCAATCCATTTTAAATTTTCATTTCTTTGAACAGGAAAGCAATATATATTTACGAAGCAGCAGAATGTTTAACTCAATTTATGGAGCAACAAAATGTTTATGGGACCATGTGATGAAATTTAGGAGCCTAATTAACATTAGAGCATGAGTAGTCAGATACGGGAGTTGAAAGATCATAAAAAATCTCAAAAATCAGGGATATATAAAAATGCTCAGCCAAATTCAAAGAGACAAAGCAGCTCAAATGTACGATCACAAAATTAATCCCTCTAACTATTTACTCTTCCTTTAGATGCAGGGTCATTGCCCTTGACAGTTTTTGGCATGGTTTGAAACATCGACTCGAAAGTGAGCGGGGTCAGGTTAACTTGAAGATTTGGGTAAAACTCGACTTGGTAATTTAGTAAATGTTTTAATATATATTTTTATATATCATAAAATAAAAAATAATTTTTAATTAAAAATAGTAAAAAATACAAAAAACTTAGCTTGACTCTGCCGAATGGAGTCGAACTGGATGAGTCACTACTTCCGAGTGACCCGAGCCGAGTTTCTCACGGGTCGGCCTGAAATCTGCTTAGTTGTATCAAGTTTTTTTTTTTAAATTTTGAAACCATGATTTCATTTACACTTAAATGAGATAAACTCATGGTTTTAAAATGTGAAAACTTGACTCGACTACAAAGTCAGTTGAGTCGAGTTAACTCGAAGAATAAGATAAACTCAACTCACTCTGACTCGATAATTTAGTATATATTTTGAAAAATATATGTCTTACAAAAATAAAAAATTATGTTACAAGGAAAAAGATGGAAAAATATGTTGATAAAATAAGTAGTTTAATAGTACTATATTCTAATGAAATATTCTTTTATAAAAGGGTAGTTTATGAATCCTGATTGCATCATCCTAGCAAAATCTTGACTCAACTCAGACTCGACTCAAAATCCCGGCGAGCCAAGTAACTCGTCCAACTTAACTCGTTGATTCGCCCATTTTTAGAACTATGGAACAACCTACAAGAAAACTAAGATTTTGGATTAACGTGCAACATGTACAATAATAAATGAATTATTACTTACCTGATGAGCTGGAATTGTTTATCATGTATAATACTCGAATCAGCAACAGCTAAGCCTGCTGCTTTGAACACCTGCCAGAATCAGGTATGAAGAAGAAATACAAAGTATGTGAGCCGAATAGAACTTGCCAAAAATTAAAACACATAGGAACAAAAGTACAAAACAACCACAGTATATGTTACACGTATGGATGAAATAACCACTCATAAAAGAGTGAAATGGATTCATGATCTATTTAACTGACCTCACACGTCCTAGCCAATCCAGCAAGATTAGGTACACGATCAAGCAACGACGCAACAAGGATAAAATCTTGTTGACTTTCCCTGATTCTGTCCATAGCTATACTTCTTGAGAACACAGAATTGAGAAGCCGATCTTCTTTTTCCATCTCTGTTATCCACATTATAAGATCAGGACTTAAAAGACATAATTTTGCTACCCCTCGATCCCACAGAAAAGGCTAGTAGACATTAAAATTAGATAGGTGGGCATTGGAGTCACAAAGTTGGGATTTGGCAAAGGTCTACGTCGGGAAAAATCGGTTAAAAGTCAGAAAAAATCGGGGAAAATAAAAAAATAAAAAATATCATAATATATTTCAAGTTATAAATGATTTTAATGAACAAAATAGTACAAAACAGGTAAAACCTAAAGGGTTTTTATGAAAATAGTACAAAATCCAAGGTTTTCTCCCCTTAAGAGTAAGTGATGAAAAAAGAAAAAACAAATAAAATCGAACCACATCACAAATATCACCAATAATCCGCTACTTGTCCAATTAATCGGCGATAAAGTTAGGATGATTGCAAGTCGCCAACTTTTTCTGACTTTTTGAAAAAGTTGGAAATTTTTGTGACTATTCATTGGAAGTGCCCACAAAAGGTTTTAATGTTTTGTACGATGTGTCTACATTTAGAACGTTTGATTTGATATTGTAATACAATTTTAGGAATCTTCCAATCTGAATCTCCAACGTTAACTGGCTTAATGCCCAACTATTCCACCTACTAATGTTCTAGTAGATTTTCATGGGGCAACTATCTAAGCCATAAAATATAAGAAGGAAAATAACTACAATTACTATAATATGTGTTAAATCTATAATTATTTATAAGTTAAAACGATAGAAAGTAGTAATATAGAAATATATTAAAAACATCTCTCTCTCTCTTTGTGCCTGTGTTACATGTACATTTGAAATTTAGTATGTTAAGGTACATATTAGTTTTACATATCATGTAAATATACAAATTAATTCATACATTCTTTTCAATTGAGCCCGCACAAAACTTAAGAGGTTGCAATTCCAACTTTCACCCCTCATTTTTATGTACCGCCCTACATCAGTTTTTGGCTTCTAAGACATCATTATTGAATATAGTTGCAAAAGGAAACAAAATTACCCCTTCAGTTAGGCTGTCGTCATTATTTGTTCAGTTAGAACACCAATAAGTGGGTAAAAGTTTATTCTTTCCACGAAGCACTGTGGTTACCCACTTGTTATGTTTCTAACCTGTTTTCTATCCCACTCCCGTGGATTCAAACTTGGGTCTAAGCCACAGCGTAACCTAAGCACTTCTACTTTTGGGATACTTTTCGTGCCGACACTTGGTGGCACTTGGACATGTGCGAAACTTGGTGGCACTTGGGCACTTGTTAACACAACCGATACTTCAAGACCTGTAAGAAATACCACATATACCATCAAAATGTTCCTCGTTTTGACACGATGAAATGAACTGTCATTTTGTAAAGTATAGTAACTATAAAACAAAGAACTTGGACCCTTGAAAATGATTTGTAAAATATAGTATACTTTTAGTTAGATTCATGACATACGTTTTGTATATTTTCATTACATATCTCAATTGGCTCTCTAAGATTTTCCATCAAAATTTTTAATTTTTTCTATATAGATTTTTTTTTTCTTAAGACTGTGCCACTGTATTGGAATCTTTAGAAACTGGCATGCCAAACATTTATGACACCTTGACACTTGGCACCCGTGTCACGTGTCTTGGTAACACTGCGAAGCCATAAATATGAGTTCATTCATGTTCCACTCGGTTTACAATTTGGATCACCCATGTACCTAATACAAACTCCTAAGAAAAATAGTACTTTGAATGCCAACCAACCCTTTTCTATTTCTATAGACAAATCTTCAAGGTTTGAACATACCTGCAAGTTGATTCTGAAACTCGTTTTTTCCTAAAAAGGAGTTGGCGTCAATGTCCTGCTTTTCATGTTTATGGAGAACAATTTTCTTTTGGAAATCCAAAGGGATAACTCCGCGAATTCCGGAAAACAGACTATCTTCATCGGTCTTTAGTGATCCTTCCTTGTTTTTAAAAGTTTCTCCAACTGTTAGCCTCTCTTTCCTGATGGTCAGTTCATCATTCGCCATAGAATATCTAAGATCTTCCCTAACATCCTGCAATGATCAACGGTGAGATGTGGACTATAAGCATAGCAAAATATAGAAACTTTTTAAATGCTTACATTTAAAAAACTGATAACTCGCTCCATGAGAGATGTTGGAACACATTCAAACTCCAGTTCCTTCAATGGTGACATAATGTTGATTTAGAACCTGACGGATATTACTGATTGGAAGGAAAGAAGAATGGAAAAATACATGAATTTAGTATAACCTCATCGTGGTGACTAAAAATCCCACTAGGAGTAGTTGAGGTCTTCGGATCAAATTTATTAAGAAAGCCTTCCATTGATGTCCTTAGCCTGAAAAAATGATAAATCAACTAAAATGCAAACTGAGAGAGCCTTTCAGAGAATACAATATGGTAGAGATATTTGTCCAAGGCCGGTGGTACGACCACACCACTTTATGTTACAGTCACCTCACTTAAACAAAGGAAAAATACGTTGACTGCTTTAAATCAGACGATGGAGACAGTTTTTCGTTCCAATCGTCCATACATCATAGATCTTGAGATGTTGATTACATATGGGACACATCCCAAAAAGTGAACGTGAACCACAGTTAATGGGGTGCTATGATCATGTTCACTTTTTGGGATGTGTGCCACGTGGAATCAACATCTCATCGTCTGATGGTAGGCCGACGAAAATGATCTCCATTAACAATCAGCATACTTTTCCTTTGTTTAAGTGAGGTGGCTGTAACATAAAGTGGTGTGGCAGTAACACCAACCTTGTCTAATCAAGGATCTATTTTTTGTTGAAATAAAATCATAGATCTGTTTTTTTTCAACTGGAAAGTCACTTGTGCTTAGTTTTTTTAGTTTTATAACGATTCAGTGACGAAGACATGCATCACAAACAACATCCGATTACAAGATATAGTCAATTCCTCATCTGCATCAGATACAACAATTTCACCTTAAGAAAAAACCATTCAAGTGCTCTTTATTCCTGAATTATTTAGAGTAGTTTATGCAATATAAGTGCAAGAGTTCCCTACATTTAGAGCTAGAGCTAGCATTTAATCCCATCGAATTCTATTCTACAGAAAACTAGCATAGCAACACAGACCATGTGCAAAGGATAGATTGACGCAGGAAAAAACCCTAAACTACGTGAATGCGACGAATTAATTACTTGCCAAAATTAAACTAAATTAATTTTAAACAATGAACCTAAAAGTAACACGAATACCTTAGAATTTCGTAGTTTTCCATGTGAAAGATCGCATTGGGGTTCGAATCGAGTTTAGTCTGGGCGCTAGATTCGTTAGCCTTACAGTGCAGATCGGTCCTAGAGGTAGAACTCTAGGTTTTCTAGATTAGGGGACTGCTCGTGATTCAATAACGGAGTTGCGAGTGTTCTCAAGATTCTGCTTCGTATGGGCTTAATGGCAGGGTGAGATTTAGGGTTCGAACTTCAGGGTATTATAGTTTGAAACTGGAATTAGGGTTTGTGAGATCACACGAGGTAAAAAAGAAAATAAGATAAAAGAGATAGATAGAGGACAGATTTTGAGCTTCGCACCCTTGGCTTCACACTAAACCCTTCTCGGGAAGAAGAATCACTCTTCGGAGAAACTCATCTCAAGTTCCAAAAGCAAAAGCTCATTCATTCAATAATCAATAACTAATTACATTGTTTATGAAGAGACCTTATATAGGAGATCTTAAAATAAAAGAAAACCCTAAAACAATTAAATAATAAAAGACAATTTTAACCCTGAAACTTAAACTCGAATTCTGAGAATTTAATCTGCGCGATTCGATCGATCGAAATAAGTATTCGATCGATTGAAATTTTCCTCCTTTACGCCTGGTTCCGATTTCCGTTCCGCTTTTTCTTGGCTGGAAAATCTGCTGCGACCTGAATCTATGGCTCTCGATCTTAGCGTCCCGCATCATTCTCCCCGACTCAAAATGTTTCATCACCGATGAAACACACATGAAGTGAATCCTGGCACTCGGTGACATATGAGCATCATCTCGGTCCATTGTAGTGGGACGTACCTAGTAAATCTCTCCTTACGAGCCCAATAACTCGACTCGCCAAGCCACTCTGCCAAATACTTTTGAATTTTCGCATCAACTCTCCCAGACCTGAAGGATTCATCTCCAATGAAGTGTGATCGCGATATCGATTGGGATTACAAAAACTCAAGCGACGAACTCTCTCATGATTGACCCATGCACTCTCGGTAGTCAACTCGCCAACCCTCTGCATCTCGTAAACCAGAAATTTTCTGCAGCAGGTGAATGCCACAAGATTATCCCAAATTTCCTCAATTATCTCTTTCCTCTGTCTGCTTGGGTAGGGAAGTGGTATTGGCTGCAGAGTTGGGATGGGATCGTGAATAAGAGGCGGTTGGAGAGGATTGCAAGGTGGTGGGGTTGAGCCCAAAGAAGGAACTAGGTCTTCCACATTGAACGTTGAGCTAATCCCTATATCTGGAGGAAGCTCAAGAACGTACGCAGCAGAACCATTCCTTGCCACAATTCCAAAAGGTCCAGTGCCGTGGGCCTGGAGCTTCTTTGCGACTCCCGATGGGAATCATTCAGATCCAATCCGAACCATTGCGTGATCATTTAATTGGAATTCCATGAGAGTTTTAGGTAAATGCATCAATAATTTGAGTTTCATTCCATAAATTAATTTTAAGCTTAATTTCGGCATGTAATGCGGAATGAGACTCAAAAGATGACTCACAATAAGACTTAAAATGTATAGCAGTATGCAACTTGAGACTATGATGTGCATGCGTGTCTATGGACTCGATACTCCCATGTGCATGCGATGCGAATGACTCACATGTAACCGACTAAAGTGCTCTTGACTGTACTAACATCAACAACTTAGGAACAACCAACTCTGTGGGCCATTTTAGTGAAAAACTTAACGAGGCCAAGCAAAAATACTCTACCTATGACAAGGAGTTCTATGCGGTCGTTCGATTTCTTTGGTATTGGAAACATTACCTTAGACCGTAGAAATTTGTGTTGTTCTTTGACCATGAAGCCTTACACTTTCTTGCTTCACAGAAGAAGTTGAACCCAAGGCACGCGAAGTGGGTCGAATACCTTCAAGGGTTCACATTCGTGTTAAAGCATAAGGCCAGTGCTGAAAATAGGGCCACTGATGCACTTAGTCGGCGAGTGGTGACTTTGCGCACAATGAGCACCGAGGTCGTCGGATTCGAAAGGTTAAAGGATGAGTACCCCAAGTGTCCAGATTTTGGGGTTGAGTACACTGCTCTCCTTAGTAAACTGACCAGCACACACTCCGTGTACACCATCCAGGATGGGTACTTGTTTAAAGGCAATCGCCTTTGCATCCCTCGCACTTCATTGTGTGACTTTCTCATTTGGGAGTTACATGATAGAGGGATGGCCGGACATTTCGGGCGTAATAAAACTGTTGCGCTCGTAGAGGATAGGTTCCTTTGGCCTAGCCTAATGAGAGATGTCGCTCGGGTTGTCAAATATTGTCGTACTTACCAAGTGTCAAAACAGACTAAACAAAATACCTGCTTGTACACCCCATTACCCGTGCCACGCACACCTTGGCATGACCTCTCTATGGATTTCGTGCTTGGACTTCCTAAGACCCCTAGGAAGCACGACTCCATCTATGTCGTAGTGGACCGATTTTCCAAAATGGCCCACTTCATTCCTTATTCCAAAACCTCTAACGCATCCCATATTGCTAAATTATTGTTTGCGGAGGGAGTGCGTCTTCATGGGTTGTCCAAAACCATTGTGTCTGATAGGGATGTTAAATTTATTAGATATTTTTGGAAGACCCTTTGGCACATGATGGACACATTACTCTAATTCTCAACAGCTCACCCTCAAATGGATGGCCAAACCGAAAGCACCAATAGGAGCCTTGGGAATCTCTTTCGTAGTCTTGTCGGTGATCATGTTAGGACCTAAGATACCATCTTACCCACATCTAAGTTTGCCTATAATAATTCTGTCAATAGGTCCATAGGCATGAGTCCTTTTGAGGTAGTGCATGGTCATAGGCCTAGGACCCTATTAGATTTGATCCCCATGTCTGCATCCCATAGAGTGTCAGAGTCCGCCGATGCATTTGCACAACACATTCATAGCTTGCATGCCGAAATTAAGCAGAAAATTAATTCAAACAACAATCAATATACATTATCTACAGATGCTCATAGGCGTTGAAAAGAATTTCACGTGGGTGATTATGTGATGGTTCGGGTTAGGCCTGAACGGTTCCCATCGGGATCCGCAAAGAAACTCCAATCGTGAGGCGCAGGGCCTTTTAGAATTTTGGCTAAGAGTGGTCCTAATGCATACGTGCTTGAGCTTTCTCCAGGTACGGGGGTTAGTTTAACGTTCAATGTAGAGGACTTGGTTCCTTACTTGGGTTACACCCTACCTCCCGAAAACCCACTCCAGCCACCTCCTAGTCCCAGTCCCAACCCAGCCTTGCAACCTATACCTCTTTCTTTCCCAAGCAGACAGAAAACAGATGAGATAGAGGATATAATCAATGATCATACCGTCTCTACACATGACGAGGGATTGCAGAAGTACTTGGTTAAATGGGTAGGCAAATCGGAGTTCGAAAACACTTGTATCCACGAGAATGAGGTCCGCTGATTGAACTCCGATTTAATTGACATTTACCACGAGCGCATTTCATCGGTGATGAAACCTATTTGGTTCGGGGAAATTGATGGGGATGCCACATACATGGACATTGGATTTGGACCACATCAGTTTTATCAGCGTCAGAAGAAGCGTAGAGGAAACCCGAGTACCGTAGCATCAGAGGAAAAACAGACACAAATCGCCAGGAGAACAACACCGCAGAGAGCTCCTCATGAGCATCATACATGAAGCTATAAAGGATGACTTCAAATTGAGAAGCGAAACTTCTCTTTTTGTGTTTTATTAGTATTAGAACTCTTTTATTTCGAACTTAATTATTGGTGGCCTATATATAAAGGCTTGTAAACACCTTTTTAATTAGTTGATTGATTATTGAATGATAGTTTTTGCTTTGTGGAGAGAGTCGTCTTCCCCGCAATGGGTTTGGTGTGAGACCAAGGGAGTGATTCCCATATATCTTCTTATTTATTTTGTCTTCAATTTGTGTTGATCTATTATATTTGCTATCTCTCGATCTGTGTTAGCTTTTCTAAACCGTAAACCAATTATTTCTTTGCGATCCCAAAACCTAAACCTTTTGAATTCCTAAACCAACATAGCCAATACCCTTTCCCAAAACCATAAACCGATCCGAAAATCATAAGCCTTTTACAATCCGTAAATTCCTTCCACAACCCAAGTTGGAATTCGTGAATCTACATCGGACTGAAGATAAGTGCCTAAGCCTGAAAAAGCTAGAGTCCTATCTCTAGGCCGATCTCGCTGCAACTCTAAACGTACTTGCGCATCGGACTGGACCCTATCTGGATCTCGTGTGATCTACCCATCAGAATTCTGCAAACCCTAAAGGTATTAAAGATAATTTTGCAATTAAACTTGAGTTAATTTATTTAATTTCGACAAAATCTGCATTAAAATCATATTCACGCATTTTAGGGTCGTTGTCCCGCGTCACATGTGACTCAAGTGAATAAGAATTTTTGTCGAACACAAGACGTGCGCACTTGATGAACATAAATGAAATAAAATTCAATAAAATTAAAATGACACACAAAATGCCCTAACCTAGAACCTAGGCTCTAATACCAAAATTGATGCAGGACAAAACCCTAAACTACGTTTATGCGATGAATTAATTACTTGCCGAAATTAAACTAAATTAATTTTAAACAATGAACCTAAAAGTAACGCGAATACCTTAGAATTTTGTAGTTTTCCATGTGAAAGATCGCATTGGGGTTCGAATCGGGTCCAGTCTGGGCGCTAAATCCGTTAGCCTTGCAGTGTAGATCGAGTTTAGCGGTGGAACTCTAGGTTTTTCATATTAGGGCGCCACTCGTGATTCAATGACGGAGTTGCGAGCGTTCTCAAGATTCTCCTTCGTGTGGGCTTAATGGCAGGGTGAGATTTAGGGTTTGAACTTCGGGGTATTATAGGTTGAAACTGGAATTAAGGTTTGTGAGATCACACGAGGTAGAAAAGAAACTAAGATAAAAGAGATAGATAAAGGACAGATTTTGGGCTTCGCACCCTTGGCTTCACACCAAACCCTTTTCGGGAAGAAAAATCACTCTTTGGAGAAACTCATCTCAAGTTCCAAAAGCAAAAGCTCATTCATTCGATAATCAATAACTAATTACATTGTTTATGGAGAGACCTTATATAGGAGGTCTTAAAATGAAAGAAAACCCTAAAACAATTAAATAATAAAAGACAACTTTAACCCTGAAACTTAAACTCAAATTCTGAGAATTTAATCTACGCGATTTCGATCGATCGAAATTTTCCTCCTTTACGCCTGGTTCCGATTTCCATTCCGCTTTTTCTTGGCTGAAAAATCTGTTGTGGCCCGAATCTACGGCTCTCGATCTTGACGTCCCGCATTATAGATACTTTGCCCCTCTTTTGTACTCGGGGTACTCTACAACAGCTCACTGGGATGCACCCTTAAATTATAATATAATAGTTAATTGCTATTGGGAGAATACAACAGTTAATTGTTAGTAAATTGTTTGAAAGTAAAGGGTAAAATGGTAATTTTGGCTAAGGACATTTCATAGTAAGATATGTTTAGGTAGGAAGTGTCAGAAGGTATGCACAATGTCAGCTGTCAGTTATCAATGTAATGGATTTGTATTTGACTACAGCTGTACTAAAAACAGTTTTAATTGAATAAAAGTCGGTTTTAGTTTATTTCTTTATTATTTCTATTATTGTACTAACCCCATGTTGCTAGGTCCTTTTGATCTGATGACGCTCACACCCGAAATCTACGTATGTGGATTTTGGGATGTGACATAAACCATCATCTCTATGCTTGTCTATGTTCCTGGACATCTACTATAATATGAGCATAAAAAACAAGTGTATAAGTTCAACGACATTAATATTGGAATTGGTGTTTATTAATTTTCAAATCCTGGAATAATCCCTTGAATAATTCATCTTAATTTGTTATTTGTTAGGCATTTTTATTATCTTTTGTGTCAAAATTATTTCGCTCCTGGTGTTAATTAGTTTCTAGTTAATGGAAACAATTCCCTAAACTTCCCTCAAAAAGATTATCTTAATCTGTTAGTTGCTATTATTTTTCAAATTCTGGAATAATCCCTTGAATAATTCATCTTCATTTGATATTTGTAAGGCAAGTTTATTATCTTTGGTGTCATAACTATTTTGTTGTTGGTGTTAATTAATTTTTAAGTAAAGGAAACAATTGTTAAAATGTCCCTCAAAAGTTCATCTTAATTTGTTAACCGTTATCATTGTGTCAAACTTTTTTTTTTTAATTGTAAAAAAAAAAAGAATTCTAGGAAAATTGATATTAGAAAGACTACGTCTAAAGAGGCATTTTTGAAAGGAGTTCTGCAGTTCTCCATTACTACTAAAATTTTCCATCCAAGCACGTAAGACTCCATATGGGTAATAGATGCAAAGAACAACATAGGTGACATTTTTTAATATATTTTCTATTTTGCTCATCCCTCCACAGAAACATACTGCAGTAGTTAAAGTAATGTCTTTGTTTTTTTTTTTTTTTGAGAAGAACTGGGTGTTAGCACCTGACCAATCCCTGGGGCAAGTGTGCACCCCAAGTTATCACATTCCGGGTCAGCATGGGATATAAATCTCTAGGGTAGCCTCAAGGGGGGATTCAAACTCAGGCCTCCTGCTTCCTGAGGCGGGTACTTGGTACCTGGCCAGCTCACCAAACTCCTTGAGGTTTAAGTGATGTTTGGTTGCAGAGCTGGAAGATCATTTCATAAGGTTTAATTTTATTGATGCTTGGTGCTGAATATACTTCATTAATGCAGGGTTATTGTTGGATAATTCTCGATGTATACCATCAATCACAGACAGCTGACAGTGTCATTTCATGTTTTGAGTTATTATTTAATGGATAAACGGTTTCCATAAAAGAAATTGGTAGCTTTATTAACACCCACAGAATCTTGGAGGGCACCTATGCCAAAAATCATTGACTGCTTTGAATTAGACGATGGAGATCGTTTCTCGCCCCAATCTTCCACAAAAGGGATCTTGAGATCATGGCCGTACCATCAAACGATCAGTTTTTATTCCACTTGGCACAGATCCCCAAAAAGGCCCTAAAATCACGTTGGAGCGTGATGTTTGCCATGTGAATTTAGGGCCACTTTTTTTTAGATCTGTGCCATGTGGAATAAAAAACTGTCTGTCCGATGGTACGCTCAGTGTCTCCAGATTCCTTGTGTGGAAGATTGGGGCAAAAAACGATCTCCATCATCTGATTCAAAGAGACAATGGCTTTTAGCATAGGTGGCCACCAAGATTCTGTGGGTGTTAATAAAGCTACCCAAAAGAAATATGTAACAGCTGGACATAGACAAGATATAGTTGCAGGCATATGATTCAGAATATTTAAAAATTCAAGGCAAGAACATGGATGCAGGTTCCAACTCAAGAAAAAAAGGTGCAAGCATTCATGTTATGCACTTTATGATGGTGATGATATTTTATGGCCACAACGAAGGAAATGGTTTGAAGTTTGGAAAATAACATAACTAATAAATTTGGATATGATAATTTTGTATTCCCATATGCCTAGGATACTTGTGGAAAACAAAATTATCATAACGTGTTATATTATTTAGCATTCTTCCCTAAGCTTCTCTGACTACGCATCCTAGGTGCTCCTAGCTCATTTGTAGTGCACGCGCAGATTGTTTTTTTTTTTTTTTTTAAAATTCAAAACTAAATCTTGATGGTGGAAGTCAAATATTGGGATATATGTTAAGTGTATATGCATGTTTGAGTAGACATATTGGGTGTACATGTAAAAACGGTACACCCAATCTCTAAACCCTAAGGCTGTGTTTGGGTTAGCTTTTAAGAGCAGAAGCAGCTCTTTGCCTGCTCTCCCTTAGAGCAGATAAAATCTGCTCTAAGATAGAACAGGCAAAGAGCAGTTTTATCACTTAAAACAGCTCCTCGCCAGAGCAAATGAGGCAAGGAGCTGTGTTACCAAATGTAAAAGTAATTCTACGACGGAGCCAAAAAGTGAAAGAGCTGCTCTTTGCCCCAAAAGAGCTAACCCAAACGCTGCTAAGCAACTTTAGCTAATCCCACTCTCTTTCTCCATCTTCTTTCTCTTAACCTAACCCTAGAGCTACAACCCTTAAACCTTTACTCTCCAACCAAACTCTAAAACTCATTTGACCTCGAAAATGCGATGAGGATGACACCATTTGAATCATTTTTTTATTCATAACTTTAATTCTTGCTTGACTTTTGAATGGATCTTAAATCTTTGGGATTGACCATTTGACATCCGATTCACGATATTTGGAGTTTCAGATCTCTGTGGAACTTGAAGCTTCGATTAGTGTTTTGGGATTGCTTCGGTTTTACCTGAGGAATCATTTGCCTAAAGTCTTTGAAGGTATTGTGATGTTTTGAGAAAATTTGTTCTTTTGCTCATGTCATAAGGCCTCCCTATTCTTGATGTTCTTCACTTCATCTGCCCTTGGATGTTCAGAACTGTTGGGTGTTCCATTTATTTGATGTCTGGGGCTATGTTTTAGGTCTTGTGGATTATATGGTGAAGTAGGGGCACTATTGTAAATCCAGTAATGACGTATAGGTAAATACCATAAAAACTACGGTGTATTTTCTGTAGCTACTATTTTAATTTCCCAACTCAAACCATAGCAGAAAGACTATAAAAAATTGCATGTGTGTGTGCTCCATCATTGAATCTCCATGATGTCCAACCATCCACCACTTTGGACACGGCAAGACTACTTCGAAGAATGCAGATAAATGGAAGGTCATACATTGGTAGAGGAAAATGAAAAAAAAAATGCAGAGAATATATATAAAACAGATAGGCTTCATGTGCACATGATTTTTATGTCATGATAGTAGAAGATGGCTTGCTGCTTAAATTTTCTGCTTTCATGAACAACACAATCTGGTTCAGTATTGGCTCCAAATGTAATTACCGAAAGAAGATGGAACCATGGTATCAAAACGTGGCCGATATCGATATGTATCAGCGATACGTATCTGTTTCTCCAGAAACAGATATCATCAGTTGTATCGCTATATGGTATCGGCGATACGGGACCATATCAGTGTCTGATACCCCCTTGATTTGAATTTTATTTTTTTTAAGTTGTTTCACGTTTAAAATAAATAAATAAAAAATTCCATATCGGCAGATACGTATCAGTCTTCCATGGACCGATACCTGATACATATCCCGAGTTAGATACCTTGGATGGAACAGAAAATCATAGAATAGGCTTAAGAAATTTCAAAGACATCAGAGAAATGGCAATGAAAAATTATGGATGCACCTCAAGCAGTCAGAATTTTTTGCCAAATACGATTTCAAATCCTTAAAGCACTTTCTCTCCAGTGGCACCTCCTCTGATTTCTTAGGATCTAACGCAGGCATGAATTTGCAAAGAACTTGGTACACTAGTAGCTGCAACACAATATGGGTTAACAGACAAATACATGTGACAAATAATGGAGCGACCTGACTCTCCTGACTGTCATTTAATCACGAAAATGGTGTTTAAATGATCTTATACCATTAATGGTTTAAGATGTGGGTAATCCGAACTGTCAAAGTGATAGATAGTAGATTGAAGTGCAACAGGCCCAAATTGGTGTTTTATGAAGATTTAGACCATCCGATCTATGAACTATAATATCAACCGTTGTTTTTAGTTTTAATGGCTGATATTACAGTTCATCAATCGGATGGTTCACATCCACTTATAGGCATGTTTCTTTGGGTTAAGACATGTTCCGATGATAGATTGATCACATAGGTGCACCACATGGAGTAATGATAAATCACACTTCAATGGTGAGAGGTAAAAAATTCTAATTTAATGGTATAAGATCATTTACACACCATTTTGGAGTTTAATGTCGACCAGGAGCCATTATCCCATAATGGAAATGTAACAAAAACTGAAAACTAGATTGCCTGAAACATAGAAAAGAGGTTCACCTGAGTGATACCACGTAAACTGTGGTGATGAGAAGTTAAGAATGGGATTATTGGGGGAAGCAACACATCCAAATGTCTTAATTGAACAGGCACTTCAGAAGCATTGAGGATCACATTGGCTGCTATGAATACATATGATGAAAGTGCCTGCACTTAATGCCTAAAAGTTAATAAAGCACAAAGATGGGTAACCCTGTGTTACTTATTCGCTATGGGACCACCAAAAATGAATCGAGCGAATTGTGAATTAAGTAATATAGGGTAAATCATGAAATCTTTTATCTCACCTGAGGCCTCATGTTATAGTCGTTGAAAATAGGAATTAGCTGTTCCTCAACCTGTTAAAGTACATCAGAAGCAGTATAAGTAAGAACTGTTTAATGCATGTAAACAGAAAAAGTCAGGAGTAACACTGTAACACAGTTATATATTGGCAGATTAAGGTGTTTCTTGTTTTTATTGAGAATACTTGACGGGGACGCCAACATCATGGACATAGGCTTTCGACCATATCGCATATACCGGCATCGGAACAAACGGAAAGGGAACCAAAACTGACATAGACATCCGATTCAAGAGATGAATAGAGAAGAACTGATGCATACTTTAGTCGATCGATCTATCCCAGTATTCGATCGATCGATTGAGGACAAGGGGCTCTTAACTTTTGGCGAACTTTTCTTCTCAGTCGATTGATCGACTGTGGACCGTGACTTCGAGCGATTTTAGTATTTAAAATTGATTGGTCGATTGTCCGCGAAAGTCAGGTCTGCCAAAAGATGGAATTTTAGTTTTCTTGGGCAAACTTGTCATTTTCGTGCTTTATTGTCTTAGGGTTTTCTTCTTTTGAGGCCTACTATATAAGGTCCTTATAACTTTGTAATAGTTGATTGATGTTTATTGAAAAAAAGATATTTTGCTTAGAGCTTGAGATGAGCTTTCTCGAAGAGTGATTTTGACGCGGGACGGGAACCCTAAAATGCGTGAATATGATTTTTAACGCTATTTGCCAAAATTAAATAAAATTAATTCAAGAGTAATCTCAAAACTATCACGATACCTTCGGGTTCGTAGAATTTCGGTAAGTAAATCACGCGAGATCCGAATAGGGTGTCCAATCTGATGCGCAAGTCCCGTTAAATTTGAGGCGGGATCGGGCCTAGAGATAGGACTCTAGCTTTTTCAGGTTTAGGTGCTCGTCTTCGATCCGATGTAGATTCACGGCTCGAACCAGGGTTGCGGAATTAGCTTATGGGTTTGTAATAGGTTTTAGTTTTGTAACAGGTTTATGATTTTCAGATAGGTTTATGGTTTGGAAAAGGGGTGCTGGCTATGTTTGATTTAGGGTTTCGAAAGGGTTTAGGTTTTGGGAAAGCAAGGAAACAATTACGCTAAGGTCTTAGAAAGCAATCACAGATCGAAAAACAACAGATAGAATAGAGAAGATAACAATGGCTTTGGGAATCACTCCCTTGGCCTCACACCAAACCCATCTCAGGCAAAGAATATTCAAACATAAAAGCATTCAAAATATTCAATAACTAATTAAAAGGTGTTTACAAGCCTCTATATATAGGCCATCAATAATTAATTCGAAATAGAAAAGAGTCCTAATAGAAATAAAACGAAAAAGATGCTTTTTCCACAAATTAAATTCTACTGAAATAAATGCTGATTTGCTGAGGATGTCACAACAGATCATTGTGTGTCAATGGGAGATGTCATCTGTCATGGCTACCGTTCTTTGTGTCCTTTTCTCCACTCTCTCCTCCGAGCTTCCTCTTCGCTTCTTCCGACGCCGGTAAAACTAATGTGGTCCGAATCCAATGTCCATGTATGTGGCGTCCCCATCAGATTCTTCTTTTCCGACATAGTTTGGTGTGAGGCCAAGGGTGTGCTGCCCATTATTTTCTAAGCTCGTTTATCTTGATATCTCTTTTTCTCTATTTTCTGCTTTATCCCCGATTCCATAAACCTATCTCAGCCAATTCTATTTGATCATGCTAAATATCCAAACCCTAGATTTCATTTGAACCATTAAGCCGATCTGATTCAACCAACCTTAGTGAGATCTAGCGATTCTACATTTGATCGACAAATGAACGCCCTAATCTGGAAAAGCTAGAGTTCTATCTCTAGGATCGATCCACACCGTGAATCTAACAGGACTCGCGCATCAGACTGGACCCTGGCTGAATCTCGCACGGTCAACCAAACAAAAATCTACGAAACTCTAAGGTATCGCGATATTTTTGAGATTTTTGTTAATTAATCAGTTTAATTTCTGCCAATTAGCATTTCATCACCATTCACAGGTTTTAGGGTCGTTGTCCCGCATCAATACTGTGTGCTGACAACATTTCATTTCAAGCCATAATTATTTATTATTACTTTTTTCTTTATCTATTGGTAGATTAAGGTGTTCCTTGTTTTTTATTATTCCAATTGAGCTATAGGCCTAACCCCTTTGATAATTAATTATGAAGAATAAACGAACATGGACAATGTAGAATTGTCTTCATCATACATGGGTGTGTGAGTCCTATATTGCGGGGTGTAGGGTGTAAGTAGATTAACTTACATCTACCATGTTATCTGTGATACTGTAGTCTGTGTCACATGTAAGATCGTACAAATACTTGATGCATTAGGAAGGGTGCTAATTCACTCAACCCTAATTTCCTCTAAGTTCTCCTTCTTCTTCCTCTACCTAACCCTAACCCTAACCCTAATTAACTGACAAAGCACACAGAGATGATATTACAAAAATTTGAAGCATAAAGACATCGTATTGGGAAGCTCATTGGTTTTCCAGCATTTTTTTCATGTGGATATGATTTTCCAAATAAAAATTATGTCAAGATATCCACCTCTTTCCATGGATGCTAGGAGGCCTTGTAGACCCACCTACTAACACCTAAAGAACACCCCTCGACAACTAAAGTGAGTGCTGGCAGGATGGATATGGATCTTAGATTGCCTCCCCTCATGTAGAGCTAGCCATCTCGTGCAAAAATAATAAGGCAACCATCATCACTATGAAAAACTCCCTAATGACCAGCCAACCCAAGGTACCCCTTTAAGGAAAATCTATCGGAAGAAATTCTAAACAAAATTTAGAGTCACCAATCACAATCTAGGCATCAACATACTGCATAGATGGAATGCATGGATTCTGCTTCAGATTAAAGAGATAAGATCATCATCATCATCATACCATATCTCATCCATGGATCAAAATATCGGAACTTCGATACGTATCTTCCTGAACTCCAGGACGATATGCATCGCGTATCGTCCGATACATTCAATGTATCAGCGATACATTGAATGTATCATTTTGATACAATTTTTTTTTCCTTAAAAAAAATCCCAAAAATCAAATTATCGTCCAATAATTTCAAATAATCGTCCATATTGGACGATACGGAACATAATTTGAATGTATCGTTTGATAATTTGGCCAAATAGGGTCCCTATCAATCTGCCAAATTATCGAACGATATATTCAAATTATCGCTCGATAATTTGAAATTATTGTCCGTATCAGACGATAATTTGAAATTATTGTCCGTATCGGACGATAATTTGAATGTATCATCAGATAATTTGGCCAAATGGGGTCCCTATCAATCTGCCAAATTATCGTCCGTATCGGACGATAATTTCACCGTATCGTCCGATAAATGTGATTTTTTGGGGTACCACCGATAAAAAGGGTATTTACTGTATCGTTCATGTTCAAAACCGATACGTATCGGTATCAGACGATTTTGATCTATGAACCCAGCTATTTGGGGTCGGCATTCCAAGTCCTATTTCTCCACTCGTTTCAGATTAGCACTAAGCTTAATTTTGCAAATCTTCATATCCCTTCTCCTGGCTTCCATCCAAGTCTTCACTGGTCTTCCTCTCTTCTCCTACGTCCTTGTGCTTCTAGAGTATCAACCCTTCTTACAGGGTGCGCTTCTGGCCTCCGATGAACATGTCCAACCATCTCAAGTGACACTCAGTATTTTTTCCTTTACAGGTGCCACTCTCAAATTTTCCCTTATGTTCTCATTTAGTATTTATTCTTTTTTGTTACTCCACCCATCCATCTCAACATACACATCTTGGCCACATGTACTCTAAAGAGATGAGATCCCACACTTAAATAACATATTTATTAAAGAAAAAAAAAATCTTTCAATCTGAACAACACCTAGAGAGCTCCAAAGCTTTTACAAAACGATTTAAAATCATTAAGAGAGTTCCAAAGCTTCTCCACATTTTCTTATTGAAGAATAATCCAAATCAAGGGTGATTTCCCTTTCTTTCTTACCTTTCTCGCTTTTTATATAATAGATGTTCTAAAACTGAATTCCCAATTCTAATTTCTAAAAATTAATAAACAATACCAAATATCCTAAAATGCATCTAAAATTCTCAAAATAAAAAGAAATCCTAGAAATTAAAAGTTGCCTCAAGCGCATTGGATCTCCCTTGGGTCACACGTGGCATCATGTGAGATCATGATGGGCTTCTTGTGTGAGCCCCTTATTGTTATGCCCATTATCTTTCAAGCATAGACTGGATCTTTTGTGCTATGATTGACTTTTGGTAACCTTGATTGATGGAATGTGACTGTTTTAGCAGGGCCCCGAAAATATGATTAGAGTTTTGGCAGAGCTTGAGCTATTCTATCAGTCCATGTTTTCAACAATCTCATCCTACAAGCTTTTCCTGATCTTGCCTGAATCATTTTGATAATTTATGTTTTTCTAGATTGGGCTCTGCTTTGGGTACCAACAGCTGATCTTCAGTGAGCCCATTTGGGTTTTTCAAATCCATCAGTTGCCCCATACACCCTGTTGTAACATTCATCATTTTGCCACTCCATGATTATGAATCGCCCTCATCACCATGGTTTCTGCCAAAAACATGAACATGATAGCAGTGAAGGTGGGCAATAATAGGTATAGTAATCTTCTAAATTGAAGTTGTTGAATAGGTCATACAAGTTAGGGACTCATATAAAGCATGGTTTTAAAACTCGAAAATTCGACTCGACTCAAAGGTCAGTTGAGTCGAGTTAACTCGAAGACCCGGATAAACTCAACTCATTCCGACTCGGTAATTTAGTATATATTTTTCAAAATATATATCTTATAAAAAATAAAAAATATGTTTCAAGGAAAAAGATGTACGATATGTTGCTAAAATGGGTAGTTTAATACTTTTTAAAAATATAGGGATTCTAATACCTTATCTAGTGAAAATATTTATATAAGAGTAATTTATGAAGCCTGATTGCATCATCCTAGCGAAATCTTGACTTGACTCAGACTCGACTCAAAATCCCAGCGAGTTGAGTAACTCAACTGAGTTAACTTGTCGGCTCACCGAGTTTTAGAATTATATTATAAAGAACCTACGGCCAGCTTTCTAAACTCAACTAGGATGGATTTGAGTCTGTTTTGTGGCATACTAATATGCTTTAACCCCACAAGAATGATGCGCTAATTATTGTTTACCAATATGCATATAATGCATACGTCCATCTACATATGGTACTAATACCCAATGTCCTGTCATGTAAATATTAATAAAATTATATTTGTAATTTGGTAGGCTTCAAGATCCCTGAATTATGAATGCCAGTTTTAATAGATGCATGTCACGATTTTATTGGGTTGATACGCCAAGATTAAAACCACATATATATGTAATTTGCAAGGTGGCTTCAAGATCCCTAGAACTAATAGGAGCATTAATAGTAACATTTCAGGATTTGTTGGGCTGAAATGAAACCAGTCTCCAAAGTTAAAGGCATATTGTAAGTGGCTAATAAAACCCAATTTGACTATTTATAAAACCTGATTATTAATATCGCTGTCAGTCATCCAAAACAAAATCAGGTTTCTTCTGACTCGGAAGAAACTATATTAGCCATTATTAGATTTTCTTAAATGGAAATGAAGCAACAATATAATGGAGGTATATAGTAAACATAACTTTGTTTAAGCAGAGAACAATGAAGATATTTAAGAACACAATAAATCTAAGAAAGTACAAATCAATTACTTACCAATGATGGAAATTTCAAGTAAATTTGGGCTGCAAAAGTTTCTAAAAATTGTCGTACAGCTGGAAAATTGTTTCTCTACAAGGAAAAGAGATACTAGATGAATTTTGAGTATAAGCAACAAGACATAACAATAAGTACCAACAACAGCTGCATGTTAAGAAACCAAACAGTACAGATTAATGTATACTTTCGTAATCTTCTTTCCACATCAGAAAAAAGTAAGAAAAGCATAAAAATTAAATTCTCTCCTGCAATAGTTCCTTCTGTCTCTAGCATGTCATTCCGTGGCATTAGGTGTGATACTGGACAAGGTAATCAGCAAAACAATAACCATAAGCTGAGCCAACTTCTCATATGTTGGGGTCCAAATTCTGTATTCAATGTACACATGAAGTTATGCTTATGTTGATGACCAACATGGACCAACTTTGAGTTCCAGCAGGTGAGTATTGTGGGCAGCGAAGCTCTGTCTATGTCTGTGTCTATGACTGATATGTACCATAGTCACAAAAATCGCCGAATTTTTGAAAATTTCGTGAATAATTTGAGAATTTAAGGTCCCCCGAATTGATCCCGAGTTATTCGCAAATTTTTTGAAAATTCGCCAAATCACCGAAATTCGTGAATAATTCCCAAATTTTTCAAAAAATTGTGACAAACTAATTTTTTAAATATATTTTTTTTTATTTTATTTATAATTTTAAATCTTTTTATTTATTTTTAAAAAAATTTCTCACCGATTTTTCCTCCGAATATTTCCCCGAACTTCCCGATTTTGCTGGAATTTTCAAAATTTTAACCTCGCTGAACTATTGCTGAACCCTGATTTGGTGACTATGATATGTACCGACATGTCAATGAAAAGAAATGCCTATAGATGCTTAGATATATTCATATTAAACTTCAAGCACCAAGAGGGAGGGTGAATGCGGATATGAAATTCAGTCTGGACTTGCCCACAACAAAAAGAGAAGCACAATCTTTGAAGGTCACATGCAAGCTTATTTTTGAATGAGTAAACAAAAGAACCATGATAACTGTGTCAACAGGGAATATAAGATCTAATAGGATACTGAAATAAATGGGAGCTAAAACCTGCACACAAAATTTGTACCGTGGCACATGATTAAAAAGAAAGACTTATTTTTGGGATCTGTGCCACATGAATATAACGACCGAGATTTTTCGTTATTTAGTCCTTAATTATTTGCTAGATTTGTAATTATGATTAGTTTAATTGATTTGATGGATGTGATTAATTTTACGCATGAATGTAATGCGTACTTTATTTTATAATGACTCATGATAATTAATTAATCTAATTAATATACCCTAAAAGCCCTTAAATATGTGTTAGTAATAATTGGGGTGCGTTTAGCAATGTTTAATGAACTTCTAAAATATGTTAGTAAATTAACTAAAGACCCATTAAGTAATTAAAGACCCAATAACTAATTAAAGACCCATTAAATAATTAAAGACCCAATAACTAATTAAAGACCCATTAAGTAATTAAAGGCCCATAGAATCACTTAAGACCCATGTAGGAAATTCTAAATAGAGTTAGATCTTAAATAGGAAACCTTAAGTATTCTAAATAAAATTAGATCTTAAATAGGAAACCATAAAGTATTATAAATATAGAGATTAATTTATAGAATTTTTAACTCTTATGACTTAATAACCTCATAGAGAAAGAGAGAAAATTCTAGAGAAGGAGGAAAATTAGAAGAAGAACCCTAAAGTTTTTTGCTTGAAGGCTTAGAAGAACGCAACAGGAGCTTACGACGCGATCGGCTTTCGGATTAGTGCTTCGGATTGGATCAAGGGAGAAAAGTTACATAAATATTTTACGCGAAGACTAGAGGTACGGAAAAATCATGTTGAGATTAATCGGAAATGTAGATAACACAATAAAATAGAAATTAAAGTTTATTTCATTTAATGAATATCCTTCATATTATATTGATAAATTTTTATGCTTAATCACAGGTTTTCGATGGTACACGGGGTTTTGTGATTGATCACGAAATTCGGTGCAGAATCCAAAATCCGTGCAGAATCCAAAATCTGTCCAGAATTCAGAATCTGTTTGGAAACCAGAATCTATTTGGAATTCAGAATCCGTGCAGAATCCAGAATCTGTTTGGAAACCAGGATCTGTTTGGAATCCAGAATCCAGAATCTGTTTGGAACCCAGAATCTGTCCAGAATCCAGAATCTGTTCAGAAACCAGAATCTGTCCAGAATTCAGAATTTGTTAGGAATTTGTCTAGGATGCAAGCAATGAATTTTTATTCAAATATTGTCTATATTTAATCATCATGCTTAAATGTTTATTTATGTTCATCATTGTTTTATTGCTTAGAATCCATGCAAGCTAGGATGTTTGATTTACACAACATGAAACAAGTAGGAATCGATAGAGATTACATATTTATGATGTGTTAAGCCTAAACAAGTGAAAGAGCTATTGCATGATCGGTTGATTTCAAGTTTTTCTATGCATGTACATTCATGGCATTCATAAAAGTGAAAAGATACGTTTACGACATGACACATGAAAATAAAATATTTCTATGATTATGATAGAATTCCTATGGGCTTATGCTAGAGGAATTAACATGAATAAGAATGACAGGTAATAAAAGTTATGCATCCATACATTAATGATAAGACTAAAGGGATGGAGAAGGTCTTTAATTTTAAGCTTTCTACTTAACTGAAGAGAAGTTATGTGAAGGTTAACGTAGATACTAATCGAAGGATCAGAGAAGATTAGGATAATGATTAAGAAAGGGATAACCATGTCCATTATGTATGCTGATTCATGAGCATTAAATGCACAATTAAAAATAACCACACATGAAATTAGGGTAGAGACCCAAGTCATAATGTTTATTTAGATTTAATGCTATGTTTCAGTTGCATTCTATTGCTTTACTTATTCTTTATGTCACATGCTATATCTCTGTTATTGTTTGATTTTTATGAGATAATAACCTATTATACCAAATTGTATGGTTACTCCTTAAATTAAATAAAACTGAAATCAAACATAATCCATCATTAGTCTGAACTTGTTCATAAAACAATCTGAATTAAACATCTAAAAATCATTTCTAATGCATAAAGAAAATCCTATAAACTAAACTTCAAATCCATCTTCGCTCAGATCTGGATTTCCGTCAATCATTGAAGGGTCTACATCATCCACTCCATGTATAGTTGTACTCCCTGGAATCCCAAATAATGGGTCAGTTTACTAAGTAAACTGGTATGGACCAGACATGATGAGGCTAATAGAAAAGGTCCATAACTCAAATCATATCATAAAAATCAAACAATAACAGAGATATAGCATGTGACATAAAGAATAAGTAAAGCAATAGAATGCAATTGAAACATAGCATTAAATCTAAATAAACATTATGACTTGGGTCTCTACCCTAATTTCATGTGTGGTTATTTTTAATTGTGCATTTAATGCTCATGAATCAGCATACATAATGGACATGGTTATCTCTTTCTTAATCATTATCCTAATCTTCTCTGATCCTTCGATTAGTATCTACGTTAACCTTCACATAACTTCTCTTCAGTTAAGTAGAAAGCTTAAAATTAAAGACCTTCTCCATCCCTTCAGTCTTATCATTAATGCATGAATGCATAACTTTTATTACTTGTCATTCTTATTCATGTTAATTCCTCTAGCATAAGCCCATAGGAATTCTATCATAATCATAGAAATATTTTATTTTCATGTGTCATGTCGTAAACGTATTTTTTCACTTTTATGAATGCCATGAATGTACATGCATAGAAAAGCTTGAAATCAACCGATCATGCAATAGCTCTTTCACTTGTTTAGGCTTAACACATCATAAATATGTAATCTCTATCGATTCCTACTTGTTTCATGTTGTGTAAATCAAACATCCTAGCTTGCATGGATTCTAAGCAATAAAACAATGATGAACATAAATAAACATTTAAGCATGATGATTAAATATAGACAATATTTGAATAAAAATTCATTGCTTGCATCTGACACAAATTACGGATTACGGGTTCCAAGCAGTTACGGATTCCAAAGCAGTTTTGGATTACGAGCAGTTACGGTTTCCAAGCAGTTACGGATTACGCATGATTACGGATTAGAATAGATTACGGATTACGCATTACGGATTCCAAGCAGATTACGGATTACGGAGGATCACGGTTTCCAAACATATTCTAGATTACTCGCAGTTCTAGATATTCCAAGCAGTTACGGATTACGAGCAGATTACGGTTTCCAAAGCAGTTCTCGATTTGGATTACGATTGCAGTTTTGGATTTTACGCATCAATTTCGTGATCAATCACAAAACCCCGTGTACCATTGAAAATAAAATTTATCAATCTAATATGAAGGATATTCATTAAATAAAATAAACTCTAATTTCTATTTTATTGTGTTATCTACATTTCCGATTAATCTCAACATGATTTTTCCATACCTCTAGTCTTCGCGTAAAATATTTATGTAACTTCTCTCCCTTGATCCAATCCGAAGCACTAATCTGAAAATCGGTCGCGCCGTAAGCTCCTCTTGCGTTCTTCTAAGCCTTCAAACCAAAAACTCTAGGGTTCTTCTTCTAATTTTCCTCCTTCTCTAGAATTTTCTCTCTTTCTCTATGAGGTTATTAAGTTATAAGGGTTATGTAAAAATTCTGTAAATTAATCTCTATATTTATAATACTTTATGGTTTCCTATTTAAGATCTAATTCTATTTAGAATACTTAAGGTTTCCTATTTAAGATCTAACTCTATTTAGAATTTCCTACATGGGTCTTAAGTGATTCTATGTGCCTTTAATTACTTAATGGGTCTTTAATTAGTTATTGGGTCTTTAATTACTTAATGGGTCTTTAATTAGTTATTGGGTCTTT
Source organism: Chloranthus sessilifolius (assembly GCA_021018995.1). NCBI lineage: Eukaryota > Viridiplantae > Streptophyta > Magnoliopsida > Chloranthales > Chloranthaceae > Chloranthus > Chloranthus sessilifolius. Next base: position 109,345,140 of record CM037595.1, read on the forward strand.
AATTAATTATTGGATCTTTAATTACTTAATGGGTCTTTAGTTAATTTACTAACATATTTTAAAAGTCCATTAAACATTGCTAAACGCACCCCAATTATTACTAACACATATTTAAAAGCTTTTAGGGTATATTAATTAGATTAATTAATTATCATGAGTCATTATAAAATAAAGTACACATTACATTCATGCGTAAAATTAATCACATCCATCAAATCAATTAAACTAATCACAATTACAAATCTAGCAAATAATTAAGGACTAAATAACGAAAAATCACGGTCGTTACATTAAAAATGATTGACGGAAATCCAGATCTAAGCGAAAATGGATTTGAAGTTTAGTTTATAGGATTTTCTTTATGCATTAGAAAGGATTTTTAGATGTTTAATTCAGATTGTTTTATGAACAAGTTCAGGCTAATGATGGATTATGTTTGATTTCAGTTTTATTTAATTTAAGGAGTAACCATACAATTTGGTATAATAGGTTGTTATCTCGTAATTTAGTATTGTTCTCATGATGAAGAAAAAAATAATTTTGCGTGCACTTTTAATAGTTGTTTTTTTTCCGTTACGTTTATATGCGGATCTTTATGGAATAATTGATTTATTTAAAATCATGGATATATGATGTAGTGTAATGTCTCCAAGTGAGCGCATTGATCCGGTGTGTGAATTTAGGGACGTCACAATGAAACACCATCTGATTTCAAGACCATGACGGAAAGATCTTCGAGCCCAAAGATTGGCATGGAATGCGATCTCTATTATCCGATTGAATACAGTCAGAGGCCATCACTTGATGCAATGTTGACTCTGACAAATCAGATGATAGAAATTATGTTTCGTGCCAATCTTTGACCTCAAAGATCTATATGTCATGTTCTTCAAATCAGACAGCTTAGATGGAGTTCCACATGGCACGGATCCCAAAAATAATAAGTCTTTCTCTTTAACCATGTGCCATCAATTCCAAAATGCAGATTTGTCATCAAGTTCAAAATATTATAAGGAATAAACCATAGTTTGGCTCCCATTACAGCAAGCAAAATTGCAACATGTCAATACATGAAAGAGATGATGGCTCCCTAAAATATTAATTTAGCCAAATTTCCTGGCATTGGCAACAACACTTTCCAAATAAAGGATCCGAGAAACTTTCTTGAAGAGAGAGAGAAACAGGAGTTCTGCAAGGGTTTCCATAGCTAGCTCTCATTTCCCCTCATCTATTTTATATCATCGCTCTTTTTATGGCCTTTTCAGGCTCTCATTCAGTTAGAAAATATTTTCTTTTTTATTTCAGTCTTGGGATACAGGTCGGGTTTTCAGGTATGATTCATGGTTCTTTGATATTTGGGCTCCTTTTACAGGTTGATAGAACCCTCACAAAGGATTCAAGGTTCTCAGTTTCACAGCAGATAGATATTTTACACAGCGTTTCTCTCAGTGGCTTGGGTCCTGCTTCTTAGGGCAAAATGTTCCTGTACGGATTCAGAGGGCAATCATGCAGATTCAGAGATTTTACACAGGCTCTCTCTCTCTCTCTCTCTCATAAGACATACAGATATTGCTTATGGGATAGGATTGGAGAATTTTGCGGACATACATGTTTTTTCATGTTTTCTTTGATCAGGAACATTTCTGAATGGAAATGTTTGTGTTTCAAGGATTGTTTAGGGAACAGGATTCGAATATGAAGCTGCAGACGTGGCAGTGATATTCTGTTTTGAGAGACTCGGATATGTTGTTCTGATTTATGACAGAGATGAAGATTTACAAATTTTTCGTGGTTCATATGGCGTTGTGATTTCTACCTCGAATCTTAGTTGTTCTTTTTCCTCTTCTTGTAAGTTGGTTTGCAGAGAGGTTTTGGGTATCATTTATATTTTTTGTGGCTTCATTTCTATTTTCTGACTTCTGTGGTGCATATGGATGGCAAAGTTTGTTCTATCTTTACACAGATCTGGTTCACCGTTTATTCAGAGTGTCTTCAAGGTTTTGATGAGATTCAGGTTATCCATGGTCTTCAGCCTCTTAGGTCCATTGAAGATTCAGTTTTTTTATCTCAATAATCTGGGTCAGGAATGTTTTAAGAAAATCTGTGCTTCTTGAAAATTTTCTTTCGCCCAGTCCCATGGGAGAAGTTATCTTGCAAATACAGATTTTTAGGGCCTTGGAAATTGGTTTCTTGGAATTCAGAATTTTCTGGCAATGTGGAATTGACTTCAGAAGTTTAAGCATCTCCAGATTTGAAGCTTTTTGGACTCTAAGCAAATAGAATTACTTGTGAACTTATCACAATCAGCAAGGTTTCTTCTTGAGAGAGTTATCATGAGAATAAAATGTCCCAATGAGTTTCGAACTCATTTCCCTAAAACTTTTAAGGAGTGGGTTTGGTAGGCGGAATTTTCAAAGATAGCTTGGGCAAGCCTCTTATTCTGTACATTAGAATAAAATTGCTGAGGTTAGGGCCTTGTGGTTGGATTAGAGTTACTTCCTTCTTTGTGGGTGGTTTTAGTGACTGAATCAGATTCTGCCTCCTTGGTGGATGCTGTGCATGAAGAAGACCAGTTTTCAGAAAATGGTATTACTAAGTATTAGTCGTGGCCTTCAATTTTTTCATTTTTCGACAGTTGGTATAGTCTGTAGTTACTTGAGCCTTCCATGGAAGGCTAGAAATTGTCTCACAGGAGATTAGGCTTGATTTCCGAACTTTAGGTTCATTTAACTTTTTAGTAGAGTATGCTAGCTTAACCTTTAAAAAAAGGAAACACTTACACTTTCAGCTTACAATCAATGTTTTAGATGAAATGCCTGTAAGGGACTCTACGCAAATAAATTGTGTGAAGACAGTGGTCATATGTTTGTAATGAGAACAAAAAAGGCATTACTGGATTTTATGTATCTTACACCATTACCATCTACATTTGGCATGAAATTCAAGTTGTTGGCCACACCTTAGTTTTGGTATTGTGTATTTGAATGTAACTCAATGGCTACATTATGCCCGAAGAGGCAAGGAACTAATGACCATGGTATCAAAACTCGGCCGATACTGATACGTATCGGTGATACTTATCGATTTCGTCGAAAACCGATACCGATGCCTCCCCAGTACAGGTATTGGGGTGGTATGGGTATCTGCAGATACTGCCTCGGTATCGGCCAGTACTGATTGATACAAAAATTCTTTTTTTCAATCTATATTGGCCGATACGGTATCAGCAATACCATATCCGTATTGGCGTATCGATTCAAGATGGGCTAATACCTGATACCAATACTGAGCTTGATACCTTGCTAACGGCATTATAATAATGGAAAGGACATCTAGGCAAGTTAAGTATGCACCCTATATGCATACCATACCAATTACATCGCCCAACATGTTTCCTGTAATTGCGGTGTTAAAGGTTAGTTAGATATATTTACATTCAAGGAACTAATCTCTCAAACTCTTCAAGTTGCTTCATGTAAAGGCAATCTTAAAAATGGTCAGGTGAAAAGACAAACAGCAAACCTAACTAACATGTAGTTTTTGGAGGCAATGCCCAAATGACATGGTATATACCTCATAGTCACCAAGCTGGGGTTCGGTAATAATTCGGCAAGGTTCAAAGACGGAAAAATACGTCAAAACTTGGCAAGTTTGGGGAAATTTTCATAGGAAAAATCGAAGAAAAAAAAAAGTACGGTAAAAAAGAATGAAAATTTTAAAAGATATTTAAAAAGTCGTGATTTGTTGAAAAAGTCACGAATTATTCGTGAAATTTGCAAATTTCTACAAACACAAGAATTTTTCAAAAAATGGTGAAATATTCGTGATTAATTCGTAGAACCACAAATTTGCGAATTATTCACAATTTTGTCAAAAAATCAGAAAATTTGGTGACTAAGGTATACATTATAACTTTGTATTCAAGCATTCTACGTCTACCCTTGATTTGTTAGGAAGGCTATCAATGACGAAGTAACATAACTTCTTAAAAATTCTTAGGCTGTCCATTAGTTTTACGCTCTCCTTTCGATTTTATAATGATATGTGCATATGCCACATATTTTAATCCAGGAAAATACCTCAAGATCAAATTGGGACCATTTTTCCACATCATGAAAAATAACTTTTTTGCTGTCAATACCTTTTCAAAAATTAAAATAGATAAAGTTCAAGTAATAAAGCTAAAAAGCCAAAGTGTCATTCAAAGAAGGAAAGATATCAGGCAAAATGATTAAATGAATAGGAGATATGTTCTACGAATGAAAATATTTAAAATATAATGATCTCCTTACGTATAGGCATGCGTGCAAGCTAGATGTAACTTGTTGAACTATATCTTCATCAATGAACCGTGACAATACACATATCATTTGCCAAGCACGGACTTTGCGCCTATGGATCTGAATGAGAATTAGATCATTGTCAGATGTCTTGCAAATTATAAAAAAGTAAAAGGTATAGTAAATGCAAGCTAAACTCACCCCACTATGTTTTTTGTACAGTTCCTTTGCAAGATCTTTATCATTAACCTGTTTTGGTAGAAGTGGAAAGGAAAGAGACTCAGATTCCAATATATTAAGTAGTTGACAGTATTAGTTTGAAACAGTTCTTATGCATATCTAGTTTTAAATAGTTCAGATATTGTCACAAAATTTCAATGAGTGCCTCTCTTTGCACCAACCAAAACTCAAAAAGCACCCACTTATCCCCACCTGTAGATAGTTAGCCAGTTGTTGGGGCAAATTGGTGCTTTTAGAGTTACGGTTGGTGAAAATAGAGCTACCCAGTTTCAAATATCCTGGATTCCCTAGAATAAAATCTTTTGATTTCCTTTACCAACTTGACACCAATATACATACAAAACTATAAGATACAAACAAATCTCTCTTAAATATACAATAATGAATGTCCCTAATGATTGATTATGCTTCTTATTCGGTGATAATGAAGAAGAGGCCCCAACATGTTTAAGCATACGAACAAAAATTGAAGACCTGTTTCACATAATGAAATGGCCGTGAAGTAACCAACTCAAATTCCTTTCCAAGACTAGTCTTGTAAACTCCCATTCCGATCTCTTAAGTCGTAGTCATAGTCAAGCACCACCAGCATGAATTGCACCACCATAATCAAGTAAATGCTCCAGTTGACCATTCTGAACACCTAGATCTGCTAGTTACACCAACTCATGTTTTACGTAAGCACATCCGTTGCATCCTTAGGGAATTTTATTGAAGAGGGAAAAAAAATTATTACTACTCTTCGAGAATTCTACTTCAAATCTTCTACTGGGTTGCCTCGCGAAGTCAATTCCTTAGTATGTTCTGCTCAAAGGGATGAAAAAGAGAGAAATGCTGTCAAATTCATTAATATAGACCCTGTGGTGATTACGCAAAATGGGCACAATTGTTATGTTCTAGTGCTGGCTGAATCTTGCATGCCAAGGTGGTCTAGCTCCATAAACTTTCTTATGATCAATCGGACTTCACATTGCCTGGCGGACACATGGGGCATGGGTTGTGAGCATATTTTCTCACTAATTAGACTGATGGTTCTTGTACAAATTGTTAAGGAAATATCTTTTCTAAATTCCAGTTTGAGATGTCTTTCTTACGTTTCTAAGCAACTTCATGAATTATAAAGTACTAATGTCATTGCGATGGCACTTCAAAAAAATAAAATAATAATAAAATAAAATGACATGCATAATGCTGTCAAACATAGAAATCACATGTTATTGCAATGAACCAGAGTTTCCTTACATCATCATCACAACCTTATCCCATCTATTTGGTTCGACTTTGCGATTCCTATTTCTCTACTCATTTTTTAGCAATTTAAAACTCTATGTGACTTCACAATCCTTCATGTTCCTTCTCACTGCCTCCCTCCATTTCTTCGTTGGTCTTCCTCTTCTCCTACTTCCTTGTGCTTGTAGCATCTCAACCCTTTGTACAGGGTCCGCTTCTAGCCTTCGATAGACATGTCCAAACCATCTCAGGCATCATTCCAAGATTCTTTCCTTTACATGTGCTACTCTCAAGTTTCCTCTTACGCATCTGTTCTGAAACTTATCCTTTCTTATTACTCCATACACCCATCTAAGCATACACATCTCAATCACATATACTCTATCTTCTTGTTGCTTTTCTATAGCCCAGCATACCATATAATAAGGCAGGTTTAACCGTCGTCTTATGGAAGCATCCTTCAGTCTAAGTGGAATTCTTGGGTTGCACAATACTCTGCTCGCCTATCTCCATTTCATCTAACCTACATTTATTCTATGTGAGACGTCCTCTTCAAATCAACCATCTAATTGTAAAGTAGAGCCTACATAGCGAAATCTATGACATGTGACACTAGATGATTTTCTATTTTAACTAAATCCTCATCTAGCTATCATGCTCACTAAATTTGCACTTCATGTATTCCGTCTTCGTTCTACTAATTTTCAAACCTCTTGATCTAATGTTTTTCTCCAAAATTCCAGCTTATCCGTTACTCCTTTCCTTGTTTGCATAGTTAGTACCACATCATTCGCAAATAACATGCACACGGAAATTTCTTCTTGTATGCCTATGTTTACCGCATCCATAACAAATAAGGGCTTAGGGAAAATCCTTGATGCAGCCTAGCTCTGACAAGGAACTCACTCAGCTCTCCCCAAGTCGTTCTTTCAATGGTTACCGCTTTCTCATTCATGTCTTGGATAATCTAAATATATACGTTCAGGAATCATTTCCTCCTTAGACCACCAAATTATCTGGGCACTCTATCATTAGCCTTCTTCAAATTAATAAAAACCATATGCAAGTTTTCCTTCTCACTCTGAACTTCTCCATAAGTTGTCTCAATAGGAAAGTAACTTCAGTTATAGATCTTTCAAGTATAAATTGACATTGGTTCTCTGATACACTTGATTCTTGACTTAGTCGTTATTCTACCTTGGTTTATTAATTCAATGCTCATAATTGGCACTGTTTTAGATGTCTCCTTTTTTTCTCATAAGAAGGGACCACGATACTCTTCCTCCATTCCTCAAGCATTTTCTTTGTTTTTGGTATCTTATTGAATAATCTAGTTAAGCAATTCACTTCATTATCTCACAACACAATTCAAACTTCTATAGGTATTCCATCTGACCCTAATGCTTTTCTTTTGTTCATCTTTGCTAAGGATGCTTCCACTTAAGCTACTGATATTTCGTTGATCATTCCTTGATCTAGTTCCTCTTCTTGACCTGCTTCCTTTGCATATTCTGTGTTTAATAAATTTTAAGAGAAATAGATTTGTAGAGTTTCCTTACATGGGATAGGGGAATAAGGAAAAGAAGACAAGTGTACGAGAAAAAGAAGTGAAGAAGAGTTATGACGCGGGACAACGACCCTAAAATCTGTGAATGCCAATGATATGTTAATTTGCCGAAATTAAACTAATTAAGCGAGCAAATTAATCACAAATTATGGCGATACCTTAGGGTTTCACAGGATTTCGCTTAAGTGACCATGCTCGGCCCACGTAGGGTCCAATCCGACGTGCGAGATTTTTAGGAAATGCGTAAGAGGCGATCCTAGAGATAGAACTCTAGCTCCTTCTAGGTTGGGGCGTTCGATCATGGTTCATGGTGGAATCGATAGCTCCTCACTAGGGCTTTTGAATCGAAGCGGTCAACTACGCAAATCGAGCAAGCTCGAGCCCAGCAACTGTTGTGGATTGTCGGGCTAGGGTTGGATTCGATCCACAAGGATGGACATCAAGGTTGTTCTAGATCTAGGGTTTGAGAGTTGGGACAATCAATAACAGGGGAAATTTTGGTTGCAAGAGATTAATGGGGAAACTAGAAAGATCAAATAGGAACAAGAAGTAAGAAGAAGATCAAGATAAAATGGGCATCTCACCCTTGGCCTCACACCAAACTCACATGAGGTAGAAGACTCACTCTTCAAAGCTCATCTCAACCTCAAAATGCAATGCACTTTCATTAATTTTCAAGCAATCCAAAAATGACTTACAAAATAGGCTTTATGGGGATTACAAATGGGAATAACCCTAAAATAGAAAAGTATTATGTTACCCTAAAAGGTAACTTACATATGAAACAAAAGAAACTACAAAAAAAAATGATAAAAAGAACAAATGGCCTCACGAGACTCGCTCGAGCGACCTTGGTTCCCGGTCGAGCGGGAATCCTTATGGAGGGTCGCTTGAGCGATAACCAAGTGTCGATCAAGTGACTTTAGGCCGAAAGTTTTAGCCTAATATTATGAAGCTCCCTCGCTCGAGCGACAAAAGACCGAGGATTTACCCACATTTCTGAAGCAATCTCACTCGAGCGAGAATGGTGCTCGCTCGAGCGATCCTGGGCAGGGTCTTTTCTCAGGGACTGATCCTTAAGGCTTTTCTCCGTTGGCTCTATGGCTCCTCTGTCGCTTCTTCTTCCGCCGGTACACCTGGTACGGCCTGAAACCTAGATCCTCGTTGGCGGCGTCCCCGTCAAGTTAAGTGAGAGGGAGAGGCCATTTGAATGATACATGTCCCCCTCCCAACTTTGACTATATATTTCCTCAAAACAATAAAGATATAACACTAATAAGTGAATAAAACCGAAATGCCAATACTACCCTTAAAATAGTTATCTACTGATATAAGCATGACTACACTACATTATTACTACAATAACAGTTTCTAAGCTTGTAGTGCTTCTAATCTCATCATTATCACCACCTTGTCCCATCTATTTGGGTTAGTTTTGAGAATCTTATTTCTTCAGTCGTATCTATTTAGGGCTAAACTCTCATATACTCCAAAATCCTCCATGACATTTCTCACCAATTCTCTCCAAATCTTTATTGGCCATCCTGTAATCCTTCTTGTGATTTTATCATTTCAATCCATAAGTTCCTCTTTTATGGGGCCTACACTTCCTCTTATGTACATGTTTCTAATTTTATCTTTTCTTGCTACTTCATGCCATGGTTCAAAAAACAACTCGACTCAAAACTCAGTTGCGTCGAGTTAACTCGAAGGCTCCAATAAACTCGATTTGACCTGCCTCAGTAATTTAGAAATATGTTTAAATATATCTTTTTATAAAATTATTTTCAAAAGAAAAAACTAGAAAAACATACATTCAAGAAAAGGACGAAAATACGCTGGTAAAACGGGGTAGTTTAATCTTTTTTAAAAAGATGGGGTTTTTAAAAACTTTATCCGATGAAAATAAATTAAAAAAAAGGGTAGTTTGCGAACCATGATTGCATCATCCTAACGAATACCAACTCAACTTGGACTTGACTCAATATCTCGGTGAGTCGAGTAGCTCGGAGTTACTCGACGATTCGTCGAGTTTTAGAACTATGCTCCATGTATCCACCTCAACATATGCATCTCAACCATCCAAACTATCTTCGTGTCCCATTTCATAGCCGAACCAATGGGGACATTAACCGACACACTTTATATGGAAAGAACAAGAGGAAAATTCAAAGTCTCGGAACATCTCGAAGACAAATGTGTACGAATGCGACGTGTGAGAAGACTCAATACTTGGAAGGCATGCATGGGGGAGTGGGAGCAAAGGAAAGGAAGAAAAATCATCATATGATAGACGCCCGTGAAATAAAGGTGTTCTGGAAATACAGCATGGACATCCATGCCAAAAGGATGGACATCCGTTCCCACTCACGGACATCAGTGATTTAGACTCCTTCGGGTGTTTTGTGCATACCGTTGAGGACGAACGGGCGTGACTTTAGATGAACATCCGTGAGTGTCGTTCGCAGTTTGGCGGCTAGACGAATCCTGAGGCAGAACTTATCATTTTAGTGTTTTTTAAGGTTTAGGACTTTTTTATTTCGAATTTTATGCTTAGTTTTGGTTTGTTAGCCTATATAAAGGAATGTAAAGACTTTATTTTAATAGTTGGTTGATAAAAAGAATTGAGAGTTTTGCTTTATGCAAAACCTTAGAGAACTTTGAAGAATTTTCACCTGAAAGAGTGATTCTTTCAAACTCGGAGAGAGATTCTTCGATCCCGCATGTGGGTTGGTGTGAAGCCATTTATCTCCTTGAGGCGAAGCCTTGAAACTTCTATCTCTTTTCTATTTATCTTTTAATTAATGTCAGGCAATTTATTTAGTTGTTTCTTTTACCGAAAACCAAACCCAAATATCTTTTATCTTGGTAATTGTTGCAGAGATTTTGATCTCTAATTTTATACCATCATTCGATGTTTCCCTTTGAACGATTTTAAATCCTTCAGGCCTTAAATTATTCAAACCCTAGCAAGAAGTCAAGAGACAACATCGAGATTGTCGCTTGGTACTCTAAACTAGATCAAAACTAGAGTCCACCTTTAGACATATTTTCTAGATCGGGAAAGTTTATATGCTAACAGACCGTAAATCGAATTAGTTAAATTGCCCCCATAACTATGGTTTTAATGTTTGTCCTGCATCAAATTGGTATGAGAGAACAAGTCTAGTTTAGGGTTTGTTTCCATTCTAGGTTTTTAGTTTCCATATCCTTCATCGCATATACTTTTCTTCTGCGTTTTATTTGATGTTGTGATCACCATGAATCGGGAACAGATGGAAGCTTCCATAAAAAGTGTCCAGGCTCAATTTGAAACCTTAAACACCCAGTACCAAACGTTGTCAAACCAAATTCAGAATATGAATAGGACACATGAGGATGAACCTCCACGGCGTGATGCCCAACCCAACCCGGATGACAAAATTTTGAAATTTGTTAAGATCGAGGCTCCAACCTAATGATGAGAAGAGAGAACTTAAAGTCTTCCTTGATTGGATATCTAACATGGACACCTATTTTGATTAATATGAGATGCTGGAGGAGTGAAAATTCCAGTTTGCTAATATGAAGCTTGTTGGTCAGGCAAGGCATTATTGGACCAATGTGGAATGTCGCAGCCGTACCCTTGGTAGCGATCCCATCGCCACATGGGCTGATATTAAAAACTAGTTGCATGAGAAGTATGTTCCCTTGGCCTATAATCAACGTCTCTTGGATCAATGGCAAATTCTCCGACGGGAAGAATGTCAGTCTCGAAATACATCACTAAGTTTGAGGAGCATATGTTGCACTGATGTGTCAGAACTTGAAGAAGTCACCTTATCTAGGTTTAGGACGGGCCTTCGCCCGAATTTGCAAAGGAAGCTTATTCCGCACACTGTGAATGATCTTGAGGAGTGTTATGTGAGAGTACAAGAGTTGGAGAGGTATGTAGAAACCCCAACCAGTGGGCATTATAGTTCCCCCAATCTCGAATGTCGGATTATCCCTAGTGAGAAGGTGTACAATTCCTATAGTCAACCTTCGAAATTTGTGACTTCCCAGGTTGACAAGCGTGAGGGTCCTAAGAGTAGTCAAACTCAGTGTTATTAAGTATCAAGGGTTTGGGCAAATTATTGCTCAATGTCCTACAAAAGTTATGATCATTCAAGAGGAACAAGATAAAGAGCAAGGGGCGCTTGAAGTAGAAGTTTACGAGCCTGAAATTCCGATTGATGAAGAAGATGAAGTGGTCAGGAAGAGTCTAGGTTGTATTAGAAAAGTTTGTAGTTCCAATGAAAAGGATGGTATTGGGAATAAACGCATGAGCCGTTAGAGTCGGTAGAAGTATATCATCATCATGAGTTGCATGAAATAAATGAAAAGGTTATATTTAGCAACTGAAGCATGGAGAATTTTTCTAATGCACAAAATTTATTTAATGATTTTGTCCCATGTAAATTTATGGCAGTTCGGTTTAGACCTAAGCAAATACCGCAAGAAACTACGAAAGGTTTCCAAACTTGCAATATTGAACTTTTTCGATCTTTAAAATGGGTCATTGTGATAGCCTAGATTTTCTTCTAGACGTGGGTACTAATGGAATGATTAAGTTGGAGGATGTTACGCCTTTTCTAGGTCCAGCAACAAAATCCCAAGACCCAATCCTTATTGTCGATTCATCTGAACCCAATCCTATCTTTCAATTTATTTCCCAAATAATTCCTGAACAATATCATAAAGGATTAGATGGAAAAGTGTTGGAAGATTGGAATTTTGTTAAGGTAAAGGTACACCAAAAGCATCAAGAGTACCTCACGGAGTGGAAAGGAAAGCCGAAAGTTGAGAAGCAGATGGTTGTGATGGGTAGGTTCTACAACTCATCGGAGATGAGTTTCTCCCAGTCGGAGAGAATTGATGGGGACATCAACCGATACGCTCGGTATAGAAAGCAAGAGGAGGATTCAAAGCCTCAAAAAATCTTGAAGACCCATGTGTACGCATGCCACGTGTGATAGGACCAAATACTTGGAAGGCATGCACACGGGAACAAAGGAAAGGAAGATAAAAGGTGTTTTGGAAATTAAGGCAGGGACATCCGTGCCCAAAGCATGAGCATTCGTGCCCAAGCAAGGACATCCGTGATTTAGACTCCTTCAGGTTTTTTGTGCATACCGTCGAGGATGGACGTCCGTGACTTACAACGGGCATCTGTGTCATTTGCAGTTTGTTGGCTAGACAAATTTTGAGGCAAAACTTGTCATTTTAGTGTTTGTTTAGGTTTAAGATTTCTTGTTTTGAATTTTATGCTTATTTCTAGTTTGTTAGCCTATATAAAGGCATGTATAGACTTTATTTTAATAGTTGATTAATAAAAAGAACTAAGAACTTTGCTTTGTGCAAAACGTTAGAGAACTTGTGAAGAGTTTTCACCAGCAAGAATGCTTCTTTCAAACTCAGAGAGATTCTTCGATTCAGCGTGCGATTTGGTGTGAAGCCAATTATCTCCTTGGTGCGTAGCCTTAGAACTTCCATCCCTTTTCTTTTTTATCTTTTGATTATTGTCAGGTAATTTATTTAGTTGTTTCTTTTACCGAAACCAAACCCAAATATCTTTTATCTTAGTTATTGTTGTTATGATTTTGATCTCTAATTTTATACCCTCATACATTGTGTCCGTTTGAACGATTTAAACCCTTCGGGCCTTAAGTTATTCAAACCCTTGCAAAGAGTCAAGAGACGACATCGAGATTGTCGCTTGGTGTCCTAAACTAGGTCGAAACCAGAGTCAATCTTAAGACCTATTTTCTAGATTAGAAAAGCTCATATGCTAGCGGATGCTAAATCGAATCAATTATATTTTCCTAATAAAGTTATTAAATACTTTATGTATTTTATGGACATTGTGGTTGCCGCATCAGAAACGTTGCACTCTCCCAAGACGCGGAAAGACAAAGGTTGGGTGTTAAAGATAAACATGGAAAAGGCTTACGATAGGGTGTAAAGGAATTTCCTGGATTATGTGCTGCAAAGGATGGGTTTCAGAGGCAAGTGGAGAAAGTGGATGAGAGGATGCTATGAGTCTGCTCGCTTCTCGGTTCTCATCAATGGAACGCCGTATGGCTATTTCAAAAGCAAGCAAGGCCTACGACAGGATGAACTCATATCACCGTTACTTTCTAACCGTATAGGGGAGGCTCTTCACAAACTTTTCATGAGGGCGGAGTTAACTTTGATGAGGGGGTTTCCCACGGCCAACTCGGGACCTTCCATCTCCCACCTTCAATACGTGGACGATACTTTGTTCTTCTGTAATGGGAACAATGGAGACAGGGAAATTAAGGCGACTAAGGGCGTTCTCACGATCTTCGAAGCAGTTTCGGGGCAGTAGATCAACATTTACAAATTCAGTCTCTCTAGGATAAATATGCCCATGAGGTCACTGATCGGGCTGCTACCGAGATTGGGTATATTACTGCGACGTTACCCATTTCGTATTTAGGAATCCCGATGGGGTCTGGGAGGAGAAGGGTGCACTTATTGGACAGGGTGGTGCAGAGATTTCAGAAGAAACTAGCGATTCGGAAGAGTAAAATGCTAAGTAACGGCGGGAGGTTGACTCTCATCAAATCAACCTTTGCTTCCATCCCGGTTTTTATGATGTCCTTGCGGGCACCAAATGCAGTTATTCTAAAATTGGAAGAGATTGTAAGGGACTTTCTTTGGGAGGGAGCGGGGGATCGGAAGAAGCTACACCTGGTTAGATGGGATGAATGCTGCAAGCCGAAAGATCAAGGTGGCCTTGGAATCATAAATCTGAGACTAGTAAATAAAACTCTACTAGCCAAGTGGGTGTGGCGGATTGGAGAGGAAGGGGAAAGAAATAAGTTGCGGCCCAGATTGCGGCTGCTAAATACAGGGCTCCAGATGATGATATGTTGAACCCTAGTCACAGATCGGAATGGTGGAAGGCTGTCAAAGGGTGTGCCCAGGAAGTTTTTGAGGGGACTAGGTTTCGGTGGGGTGACGGTCACCGAATAAGGATATAGAAAGATGTGTGGGCTGAGGATCAATCGCTTTATAGAAGGTTTCTGAATATTTTCGGGTTAGCAATCTCTAAGAAGGCCAAGGTCAGCAGCTCTGTTCAAATGTCTGGAAATTCTTAGGAATTGAATATTCAGCTGAGGCGCAGATTGTGGGAGTGGGATTGGGAGAGGGAGGAATACTCGAACTTGATGGAGATTCTGGGAAGCATGACTCCAAACATGGATCATAAAGACATAAGGGAGTGGAAGTATTCTGCTAAAGGACGCTTTACAGTCAAATCCTTTTACAACAGCCAAAATGTGAGAGAAACAGGGGTCTCCGACGATACTACGTGGGTCGATTTCTGGAAGATAAAGATGCCTCCAAAAATTAAAATTTTCTCATGGCTAGTCGCTAAAAGGAAAATACTCACGAGGGACCAACTCATTAGAAGAAATATTTCGGTGATCAACAAATGTATGCTTTGTATGAGGGTGAAGTCGAGCAACCACATTTTACTTCATTGCTCTTACAGGCGGTCGATTTGGAGCAAGATTTTCAAAATATTCAAAATTGATTGCGTCACGCTGCAGTGGCCAACTCAAATGATGGAAATGTGGAAAGAGAGTACGCTCGAGGATCCAAGGAAAGAGTTGTCGCCGTTAACGGTATATGCGTGGTTTTGGGTGATCTGGTTAAAAAGAAATAGCATAATCTTTAATCGCAAAGCAAGGCCTTTCTCGCTGATTATTAGAGAAATCAGAGATATAGTGGTTAGCTGGAACGCTTGCAAGACTACGGGTTTCAACGAGGGAACCAATTATTTTTTTAGACTATGGGAGGGAGGACTGCTGCATGTAGGGAGGGTGCGGACGGCTGTCGGCTGGTTGGGGTTTACTTCTATCGCGGCTGGCCCTGTGACCTGTTGGCCGGGGGGGGGGTGAGGTTTTGATTTCCTTTGCTTCGGGTCTCCTTTTTTCCTTTGCTTTGAGTAGTATCTTACTAACCATCAAGGTACGCTCCTTTGTATCCCGACTTCTTATCTTTTTTCTAATATATTTTGTTACCGCCTGAAAAAAATAAAAATAAATAAATAAATAAATACTTTATGCATTTTGGGATTAATTTATATATCTTCGTTGCTCAATTAAATCTCAATTTGATTTCAAAATTGCATAACTACGGTTTTAGCGTTTGTCCTGCATCACTAACACTCTTACACCAGATGGTAACGTGATTATCATCTATATATATATATATAAAGAAGCATTCAACTATAGTGGTACTCATTGATCACTTAATACCACTTGCATGTCTCTACTTCGCCCATCCTCTACTGATCACGTTTAAGAAGTCCTCCCAAAAGACACCATCAGGATTATAATAGAGCCTAAATACTGAGGGGAGACCACCAAAATTCCATCAAAATTCATCTCCATAACGAAATTGTGTCTGGAACTTCCAACGATCATGTTGTATATCCATGGAAAGACACAATGCCACAAAATAGGTTAAAATGATCATTTCAACAACTAAATTGCTGATTTCCAGCTCCAAGCTGCCCACTTTTGGGGGTTGGAAAAGTTTAATTTCGAGGTGAAAATCCACCAAAATTTTGCTAGGATCACATGCCCCCTATTCATTGGCAGCAATGCTAGAAAGTT
This sequence comes from Chloranthus sessilifolius, assembly GCA_021018995.1. Lineage (NCBI taxonomy): Eukaryota > Viridiplantae > Streptophyta > Magnoliopsida > Chloranthales > Chloranthaceae > Chloranthus > Chloranthus sessilifolius. Next base: position 109,361,126 of record CM037595.1, read on the forward strand.
TTAAAGGGTGCTTACTATTCACAGATTTGATATTCCCCTATTCAATAGAATTCATTAATCAATATAATGCGACAAAAGGGGCAAGATATTTCTCATGTAAAAAACAAACACCACATAGTATTTTTTTTCTAAGGGCAAAGGAAGCCTGATACCATGGACCAGGTAACGTACATGGTCCCATATTAATTTGCAGCCACGTGGCACCCAATCTCATAATCGGGTGTCATGGATAGGAGCGACTCAATGATCATAACTATTTTGTGAAAAAAATTAAAATATAAAACTGCATAGTCAATGGTGTCAACCACGGTGAGAAGTGAACGGTAAACCAAATGTGATTTTACCCTTCATTTATGTGCAATTGACTCTATTGACTGCATGATTTTATATTTTTATTTTAATTCTTTTTGATAAAATAATTGTGATCATCGAGTCGCTCCTATCTGTGGCATCCGATCATGTGATTGGGTGCCACATGGCTGCAAATTAGTGTGGGAACAAGTAAGTTACCTGGTCCATGGTACCAGGCTACCTTTACCCTTTTTCTAAAGCCGTGTTTTTTTGTTCAATTTTGGTGTGGCCAAAAGCATTCTTGCTGTGATATGCATCGAACAGAATATTGTGGAATGTGGATGGATTTGCAGTAAGAACAATTAATTGATTAATTAATCAATTAATGCACTGGAATGAGGTATTATAGCATAAAGAGCTCCTACACTGTTAGTGTTATTGCTGTGCCAGTAGTATAATGGCTTATTAGTTATGGTGTGTCTTAATTTATATTGGGCGTGTATGTAACATGGTCACTTAATATAAAAGCTAGTGAGCTAATTTTCACTAGCTTTTATATTAAGTGAACATGTTGTGTACACACCCAATCTAATTCGCTAGCTTTTATATTAACTGACCATGTTACATACACGCCCAATATAAATTAAGACACACCGTAACTCATTATACTACTGACACACTAATAACACTAACAAACACTTCAATATTGTTCTCAAGAGCACATACCGCAGAATCCAAAAGCTCTAACAGAAACAATTTTCCACAATGATGGGCAGCATGGGCATCTTCATTTTCCTTTGCAAGCTGAAACCTATCTGCCAAGTCTGCTAGCTTGTGAAAGAGAACAGCAACAGCTACACGTGCATACATTTCTGTGTTTATGAAGACCTGATAAAAGACGTCAGAAATGGATAGAATATTAATAGATCTTTATGTTACACAACTAAAAAGGGTTGCAAATAATTAACAAATGTTATGTCAGAATTGACAGTATTACAAAGAAACAAGCATCTGTATATTCATTTCACACAATGCCCAAACCAAATGGTAACCTTACATTGCTTTGAAAGCATGAGGAGTCACCACATATAGTTGTTGGGTTAATTTTGTATCCACTTACAATGAATTTCTATGTCTACATGGTTCTAATATATTATTCATCAATAATCCATAAAATCAAAAATCAAATTTTGAGTAATTGTTGTGCTCTACCAGTAACAGCAAATTACTTCCCACTCCTAAACCCATGGGTGCCTTAAAGTGTACCAATATCTTTCCTTCACTTGAGATCCATGACATTATTTCATCAATTGCTGAAACTTTACCCTATCATATCATGTATCCAGCTCTAGGTTATGATTTGGATTCCTTCTGAAAATCATCCTTGATCAGTTGACCTAACCATTTTTTATAAAATCACCAGTGTGTGTTTGTCCATTTATTCCATGTATAAACGCATTCCATTTACAGCATTTATGTATGTTTGTTCTTATTGCTTCAAATTAAATCTGCACAACAATGGCCTTTGAAATTTTACTAGAGCCTAATGGTTTTAAGAACCCGCTGATATAAAAGGTTTGAAACTCATTTTTTCTTTCAATTCTTAACAGCCTCTATTATAACATAATATTTATAGCTATCTTTCATTTCACCTATTTATTAAAGCTGGCACAAGGATAATAATAATTTCTAACGGTTTCCCACTGTTGTTTTATCCCCCTTCTCTTTTATTATGCCCATATATATTGACAATGACCATTTTTATTTTTGGCAAATCAAAGTTGAAGTTAATGACTCACGCCACGAAATCAACACAAGCTTCATATGAAGTCATGTATTACATAAAAAAGAAAACTGGAGAATGCATCAACAGGCTGAGATATACAATTTTATACTAATATGCGTCTCATAACACGTTGAACATCAGATATAAACTATTCTACTCACAAGATTCCATTATTGGTGAGCATAAAAGTAGTATATATGTCATTCAGAACCATGAATAAAAACATATTCATCAGAACTCATAAGCAGATCTGAGTACATCAGAGTAATTTTCTCCCGATGTTTTAGTGCTACAAAAGCTTAACAAGAAGGGCTGTCAACGGGTCGGGCCGAGTAAAAAATTTGGCTGCCAGACAAGAAAGAAAATGCCCGAACCGACCTGATGGTGCATTCAAACCAACCGGACCTGATGGTGCACCCAAGCCAGCCCGATCCAACTCAATGGTGTACCTAAGCCAGCCCGACCCGAAAACCCGACCCAATCCGGTAAAAAATCCCTATCTTTTTACATTTTTTCCATATAAATATCGGGTTGGATCGGATCAGGTCGGTCGACCCGACACGACTTCTTGGCCGACCCAAGCCGAAGGTCGGTTCGGATGTCTAATGCCCGACATGAATTGACGGGTCAAGTTTATGTGCCCGACCTGGTAAAATATCGGGTTGGGTATTGGGTTGACCCGACCCAGTGACAGCCATAATCTCAAGTTTGATTAATTTGGCGTAGAAAAACCCAAATCCAATACCGGATGGATATCCCAATAATGCTTAGACTTTTCACGACAAAACTTTCATAGCATACCTCAGCGAGCTCATGGCCAGGGCTTTGAGCCAGTAATGGAACTTCCTTCCTTGCATCATGGTTGTCAGCTAATTCAGCTTCAAAATCTTCATCGAAAGCCACTGAGTATGGAAACTTTCAGATTAAAAAACAAAATGGGTAACATATGATGGCTATGCCAAACATATAAGAATAAATAAGTTGTAAAATAAAAAAAACGGAGAAATACCAGAACCATAAAGTGAAAGCATCTTCAGCTCTTCTATGTAATACTTAATTGTTTTTGGATATAAGAGCCACAACCCTGTTAAGTGCAAAGCTGCAAGGCGAATAGTGCGGGGACTTCTTCCACCTTCATCAAGAATTTTTTCAACAAACTGCACAAGAGATATAGAGGCTTCAAAGGATTACCACCAATAGTCGAAACTAGGTTTTATGGTGTTTTGTAACTCGAAAAAGTTCAGGTCACAAACTATAGAGACGAGAGAAAGAACATAATAGCACTAGCAGTTGGGTCACTTCCAACAAACAGGACATGGACAACCACACACACGAAGGCTGTGTTTGGCATAGCTCTCTGCTAGCTCCCTACCAGAGCAGGGTTTACATGCTTTAGCAGGTTCCCTTTCTCTTTTCTAAATCCCTGCTACCTGCTTTAGCAGGCACCCTTCTCCTTGCTAACTCCCTGCAGAGCAGTATTTACCTGCTCTCTGCTCACTCCTTGCCAGAGTAGATTTGCTCTGGCATGGAGTTCGCAGAGAGCAGAGATGTAGCTGCTAGAGCAGGTAAATCCTGCTTAGCAGGGAGTTAGCAAGGAGAATAGAGGCCTGCTAAAACAAGTATATCTGGCTTGGTATCGGCTATGATGCATCAATTATATGTACCCAATGGTATCAAAACTCGGCCAATACCGATATGTATCAGTTTAGTTGAGAACTGAGACCGATACCATCCCGAGACAGGTATCGGGGAGGTATCAGTATCGGACCGATACGAGCCAGTACTGGCCGAAACTATCTCGGTATCGGCTGATAGTGCCTTGATATCAGCCAATACTGACCGATACAATTTTTTCTTATTTTCTCTTCTTCTTTTTTAAAATCATAATAATAATGGCCAATACGTATCAGACCAAGATGGACCGATACCGAGTTTGATACTTTGTACGTACCTATACAGTAAAACTATGCCCTCTTGTTACCAATTTCAAATGCATAATGTATAATGATCATCAGTGTTTTTAAAGGCGAAAGGCGAAGGCGTAGCGTTCAGCTCTCCCACAAGGCGAGGCATAAGCCTCACGATTTATTAATATTTTAATTTTAAAGACATAATAAATTTAAAAGACAAAGAAAATTTTAAAAATATGATAAATAAATTAGAAAACAAGTAATAAAAATATGAATGATTTTTTAATCATAAACTAGAGTTCAAAATCAAAACATAAGCCTCACGATTTCTTAATATTTTAATTTTAAAAACATAATAAATTTAAAGCACACAAAGAAAATTTTAAAAAAATATGATAAAAAAATTAGAAAACATGTAATAAAAATATGAATAATTTTTTAATCATAACTAAAGTTCAAAATCAGAACATACGAAAGATTGCAATACATAAGTCTGGAGTCATGACTCACAACTCAAAAAATAATGTTACAATACAAATTAAAGTTTAACCACTCATTGATCATTTTCGTTCTCATTAATAATTTTAAGTTACTAAATATTAACAAAGTTAATTCTACCCTTTTTCATTCCCTAAATCCTTTAAAAGGTTAAACTTGTGAAAAAAGGGTAAACTTGTAAGAAAAAAAAGAATAAAGTAGAGAAAAATTCATGTAAGGCTTAAGCCTCACTGCTCGTCACATACGCCTCATTGCCCCTCACTCGCTTCACAACCAATATGCTTCAAGGTACACCTCGAGGCTTACGCCTCAAACGCTATTTAAAACACTGATGATCATTATGCCCTTCGTAAGCTCATGCCTCCAGTCATATCATTATATACACTGAATATTTATGCGAAAAGAATATTTATTGGAGCAAGAAATTGAAAGTGTTTTCATATTGCCCCTAATAAATACAAAGCGGAAAACACCATAGTTGTTAGATTTTCATTCAGATCTACACAATAGGGTGGTTCTCTCCTATTTTGTCAATGGTTTGGGTCCTTGACTCCTTTTGATTGATCACTTTCTCCCTTGAACTTTGGCTTGATCACTGTCAAGCTATTTAGGGTTTCTGAGCAGGTTGGAATTGCTCCATTTCTCTTAATTTTGATGGATTATAGGCGGAAAACTGATATTGTAGGAAATATAATATCTGAATTTTAGTTTTTAAAAAATCTTCAATTGAAACTGTTGTGGTGCTCTGGCAGTCTATACCAACTTATCTGTATTGGTCCGATACTGATACAGATACCACCCTAATACCTACATGGGGTGGTATCAGTATCGGTTCTTGACCAAACGATACATATTGCCGATACGTATCGGTATTGACCGATTTTTTACACCATGGATAATATAAGATATTTAGAAAATTGAGATATTCCTGACATTCACTTCAAGTGTGGTAACTAGGTTTGGCCAGTATGTTACAAGTATTAATTCATAAAAGTAATATAAAGAAATAGGTTCATACAAAATACAAAAATAATTACAAAACTATACAAAAGAATACCAAATATGAATAAAAGCTTGAATTTTCCCGTAGGAATCATATAGAAGTGTCTTGGAATGTGTTGGGTTATGGATGGGTTACTAAAATTGAATCGCCTTGCCATGTAATATAAAAAATTGTCAGCATTCACTGAAAGGGAAAAAAAAAAGAAAAAAAAAAAACTTTTCACAGAGTGTATCCACCAAAGAAAATTTAGCAAAATAATTTGTTAGTTTCCTGATGGGAACATCCCACAAGACAAAACAGAGGAAAGCGCAAAGAGAAAACAAGAAAGAAGAAAAAGAAGCAACGTCGTTGGCACATGAAGGACAACCGTGGCCCATTGACGGACATCCGTGGAAAGAACCACTCGTTGGTTTAGTGCACAGCGTAAACAACAAACGTCTGTGGACACTTGACGGGCATCCGTGAGATACGCTCGAGATTTGACGGAATAACAGATTTTGTGGCGAAAACTTAACATTTTGAGTTTTATTTGTTTTAGGATTCTTCTATTTTCAAGTTTTATGTTGTTTAAGGTTTTTAGCCTATATAAAGGCTTGTAAAGACATTATTAATTAGATGATTAATTATTGAATGAAAGGAGGGTTTGCTTTTGTGCAGACCCTAGAAGGCTTGTGATGAGTTTTCAACCGAGGACGTGAATCCTTCAAACCTGAGGAGTGAGCAATCATTTCTCGTACGACTTGGTGTAAAGCCGACGTACAGCCTTGGTGTGAAGCCTTGGAACTCTATCCTTTTATTTCTGCCTTTTCTAGAATTATTGTCAAGTAATACCCATGGATCAAAATTTCGTCCGATATCGATACATATCGGACGATACGTATCAGTATCAGGAGTCACCGATACGGTACATTGAATGTACCATATCGGTGGTTCCCATACATTTACCAAACGATACATTCAATGTATCGTCTTAAATCGTATCATCTAATACGTACCAATCGTATCATCTAATCGATATTTTAATCCTTAGTAATACTATCCTTTATTTTCGTTGATAAAAAATCCATAATCCCAAACCATATTTCTTGATGTCTTTTGATTCTCCCTTTTATTGAATTGTTTCTTCAAGTCATTTTTTTTTATTTAAAATCTCCGAGGAGTCAAGAGACGATATTGTCATTATCGCTTAGTGTCCTAAACTAGAACGAAACTCGAGTTCCCTCATCGGAGCTGTTTTTCTAGATCGGGAATCTTCATGCATGAGAACACTAAAATGGATTGGTCTAATTGTTTTATTGAATTCATTGAATTAATTTTATGCATTAGGTGATTTCGAATATTTCCACAATTCAATTCAATCTAAAGTTAGTCCCAAATTCACATATTAGGGTTTTAGAGTCTCGTCCCGCATCAGTATTGGTATCGAAGCACAGTGTAGGATTACCCATATTAGGTTTTAGGTTTCATTGCATATAAGTGTTAGTGTTTTCTTTGTGTCACGATGAATCCGAACTAATTAGCCGCTTTCATGGAAAATTTTAACACCCTGATGGCTGCCATACAAGCTCAATTGCAAAATCAGCAAGCCCAGCAGGCTGATTTAGTGACACAACTCCAAGAGTTGTCTAGATCGACTCATGGTGAATATCATAGGGTTAATCTTGATGAGAGGAGGGATCCCCCTAGGCGTGAAAATCATCCCGACCCAGATGCGAGAGTCACAAAGGCAGTCAAGGTTGACGCTCTCACTTTCGAAGGGAAGATGTACCCAAAGATCTTTATAGATTGGGTAGCCCCCCATTGGATCATTATTTCGATTGGTATGACATGATAGAGGAGCGAAAAGTGCGGTTTGCCAAAATGAAACTAATAGGACAAGCCAAACTTTATTGGACAAGTGTGGAACGACACCGAGAAGCTCTCGAGTGCGAACCCGTCGCCACATGGGCAGACATGAAAGAAAAGTTTCATGATAAATATGTCCCAACGTCCTACAACCAATGACTCATGGATCAATGGCATGGGTTAAAACGAGGAAGCATGTCAGTTGATGATTATATCAACAAGTTTGAGGAGTACGTATATCGGATTAACGCTTATGAGAGTCCACGTGTCACCTTATCTAGGTTTCACACTGATCTACGTCTTGAGTTACAAAAAGAACTCATCCCTCATCTTGTTGAGAGTTTAGAAAAATGTTATGCTAGGGTGCAAGAGTTGGAGAGGTATCTCAACACCCCAACCGACGGGCGATTTACTTCGTCCAAACCCGATTTTCTATCTAGCCCTACTTAAAAGGTGAATAATGCCCATGATCAATCCTCAAAACCCGTAAATGTTCAGATTGACAAGGGCAAAGCAACACTAATCGATAATTCTAGGCGCGCACCCCAACAATGTTATAAGTGCCATGACTTTGGTCACTTTGTGTCTCAGTGTCCCAGTAAATCGCAAACCTTGATTACTAATAGGATATTAAGAAAGAGACAATGAGTTGGACGAAGAAGTTTATGAACCCACTGAAACGCCTACTGACGAGGAGAATGAAACTCCCGTGAAACCCGTAGGTTTCTTGGGAAGGTTCCTATTACCGAGGACAATGTTGGTAGTATGGCCGTACCAAGTGAGCCCTTAGAGTTGGTAGGAGCATATCATCATTCTAACTTGCATGGGATTAACAATCAAAATTTATTGAACATTGAAAATATGTCTGATCGTACTGACACATTGAATATGTTTAATGAATTTGATATTAGCAGTTTTATATTAATTCCTGATAGTCCCGAGCATGTGGAATCATTTCCAATCCCAAAAAGGGGTAATGATGGAAATCTAGATCTTCCTCTAGACAAGGGCGACCATCTAATAATTGTCGTATCAGATCTTGCGCCTATTCTAGATCCAGCAACCATACCCGTTGATCCCTTCCTTATTGAACAACTAATCGAACCACACCACCTACCCAGTTTATATCTCGTACCTTACCTGTGCAATATGATAAAAGGACGAATGAGGAGGCTGTAGAATTGTCAAGCTTCAATGTCAATGTAGGTAAACATCATGAGTATCTCACAGTGTGGGAAGGTAAGCCATGAATTGAGCTTCCGAAGTGTACCATCCATGGGTTCCCTAGCTCATCGGAGATGAGTTTTTCTCACCCGGGGAGTATTGATGGGGACAACCCACAAGACAAAACAGAGGAAAGCGCAAAGAGAAAACAAGAAAGAAAAAGAAGCAGCGTCGTCAGCACATGAAGGACATCCTTGGCCCATTGATGGATGTCCGTGGAAAGAACCACTCGCTGGTTTAGTGCACGGACGTCCGTGACCCATTGACGAAAGTCCGTTGACACTTGACGAACATCCGTGAGATACGTCCGAGATTTAAAGGAATAACGAATTTTGTGGCGAAAACTTACCATGTTGAATTTTATTTGTTTTAGGACTTCTATTTTCGAGTTTTATGTTGTTTAGGGTTTTTAGCCTATATAAAGGCTTGTAAAGACATTATTAATTAGATAATTGATTATTGAGTGAAAAGAGAGTTTGCTTTTGTGTAACCCTAAAAGGCTTGTGAAGAGTTTTCAACCGAGGGAGTTAATCCTTCAAACCTGAGAAGTAAGCAATCGTTTCTCGTACGACTTGGTGCAAAGCCGACATACAGCCTTGGTGTGAAGCCTTTGAACTCTATCCTTTTATTTATGTCTTTTCTAGAATTCTTGTTAGGTAATACCGTCCTTTATTTCAGTAGATAAAAATTTCAAAATCTCAAACCCTATTTCTTGATGTCTTTTGATTCTCTTTTATTGAACTGTTTCTTCAAGTCATTTTTTTAATTTAAAATCCCCAAGGAGTCGAGAGACGATATTGTAATTATCGCTTGGTGTCCTAAACTAGAATGAAACTTGAGTTCCCTCATTGGAGCCGTTTTTCTAGATTGAGAATCTTCATGCATGCGAATACTAAAATGGATTGATCTAATTGTTTTATTGAATTCATTGAATTAATTTTATGCGTTGGGTGATTTCGAATATATCCACAATTCAATTCAATCTAAAGTTAATCCCAAATTCGCATATTAGGGTTTTAGCGTCTCATCCCGCATCATTTCCACTAGTATTTACATATTTCCCAGAAAAACAAAAGGTCATACTGCAATAAGACCCAATTACCAACAGACCCTGAAAATAAACATAAAAAACTTGGAATTAGTTGACAACATTTATGAAACCAAAAGTGCCTATATGCACTTCTAATATGATCACCATCCTCAAAGTTGTGATATTGAACTAAGGTATCATCCTATCTCAACATCATAGTCACCAAATTCGGCGAATTTTTGAATAATTCGCGAATTTGAGGTTCTACAAATTAATCTCGAATTATTCGAGGTTTTTTTTTTCAAAAATTTGTGCATTTAAAAATTCGCAGGTAAATCACGAATCATTCCCAAGCAATTCATGATTTTTTCAATAAATCACGATGTTTAATACTTTTAAATTTTATACTTAATAATCTGTTTTTTTTCTTTATGATATTTCTCAGAATATTTCCTTGAACTTTCCGAATTTTAACCTTGCCAAATTATTGCCGTCCCCCAGAGTTGGTGAATATGCTCAACATAAGCATATCCACAAATGTATCATTGAAGTGTCTTGCGACATATTATACTAATGTAACCCTAATCAGAAGTGTTACGCTATAAATTCAAGTGGACGCTAATCAAATGGCATATTAACTTCGTACAACTCAAAAAAAGAAAAGTGTAACTCACCCACTTTAAAGGTCCTTTCCCTTCGTCAGTTGCTTCATGCATGCATAAATCACCAAATACAGATGAATGCAATATAGAAGATAGTAGGGCAGCAATAGGTGCAACTCTACGCTTATTGCAGCTGGCATGTAATATCCAAGAAGATTTTACCAGTTGCAGCATCATCTGCACAGAGATAAAACCATAAAAGGGTGTGAGACTTTGTGCTGAGAAAATCTGAAGGGAGCCAAGTAACAATAACTTCAAATATTATATGAAACCCAACAAGATATAATTAAGAAATTGCTAGAAACTGCTGAATGTAGTGATAATGCTATTTGCCCACATTTGTCCCTATTCACACAATTGTTTTTAAGAACCGGAGCAGACACAACCGGTAAGGGCATCAGTTGGATCAGACTCGGTTCAACTGGGTTCAACCGGACTGGTTCAAGAAAAATAATTAATTATATAGCTATGTGGATTATATCATCGTATATTAATTTTGTGAAATAAGTTATAAAGATATATATTAAATTATAATGCATCTTATAGTCAACAATCATATTGGTACTTGTTGGTTAGAACTTACGTGTTAGGCGAGAGTATTTAATAGGTTTCGAGTTTAAATCACCTCCACAAAATGTAAGTTTCTTTTAAATTAAAAAATAATAAAAAAAAAAGATGACAGGGCCGGCTGACCAGTTCAACAAGAAAAACCGAAAGTTTTGGTTCTTATGTGAACCAGACCGCCTGACCCACCGATTCCGGTCAAACTGGTTTGAACCGGCCGGTCTGGTTTTTAAAACAATGATTCACACAGTTTAACATCACATGACAAATTCAGTTTCAGAAGGGTACTTTGGTCCATTATTGTTATATATATTTTGTTACTTGTTTCAGTATAGTTACTTGTTTCAGGATAGTTTAGGCATTGCCTTCTTAATCATGGATAAGTTACTCTTTTACCCAGTAATTCGTAGTCTGTACATCCATAATTTTGATCAGTTAATTGAGATCATTTAAACTTTGCAAAATTGCTTTCAATGTAGGGTTTCCAATGGTTGTTTGTTCCTCTAGAATTATTGCATTGGAGAATTCTGGAGTCTTCAACCATCATATTCTCATCAAATATGCCATAATTTGAGTCTCAAATCTCAACGATTTTAAATGTTTTGATCTATGCATCAAAAGCTCCCCATGGATATGATTTTGTGGCTGGATTTTCAAATGTACACAAAATTATTGTCTTGAAATATATAACTGTGATTAAATAATGTGAGAATATTTATTTAAAAATTTTGCACACAAAACACTATAAGTGTATAGATTTTTGATCAATCTCGGTATCACTATGTCCAGGATTTCTAACCACCAATTTAGAAACAAGCTTCTCAAAAGGTATAACTAAATTTAATTAGTAGGAAATCATGTTGGGGCTTCAAATGGCTACACTCCTTATGCAGTCCTATGTTTGTGGCAAGAGTAAAGGCCAAGTCGCTTGTAAATATATACCAAGAAGGCCTTTGCTTTTACAAGAAAGTATCTCTTTACCAGTGTTTTAATTAGCGTTTGAGGCGTAGCGTAAGCTTTTCGCCTCGAGGCGTACCTTGAGGCATATGTGAGGAGTTTTTCACTACTTTATCCTTTTTTTTTTCTTACAAGTTTGTCTTTTTAAACAAGTTTACCCTTTTAAAGGATTTAGGGAATGAAAAAAATTAGAATTAACTTTGTTAATATTTAGTAACTTAAAATTATTAATGAGAAGGAAAATGATCAATGAGTGGTTAAACTTTAATTTGTATTGTAACATTATTTTTTTAGTTGAGTTGTGAGTCATGACTCAAGGCTTATGTATTGCAATCTTTCGTATGTTTTGATTTTGAATTTTAGTTTATGATTAAAAAATAATTCATATTTTTGTTAACATGTTTTCTATTTTATTTATCATTTTATAAAATTCTCTTTGTGTCTTTTAAATTTATTATGTTTTTAAAATTAAAATATTAAGAAATCATTAGGTTTATGCCTCGCCTCGCGAGAGAGCTGAACGCTACGCCTTCGCCTTTAAAAACACTGCTCTTTACCAATTAGTGTACCCAAAAGTGCCCTTGTCGCTAATGATGTGGCCGAATGACGCAGGACAACATCCCTAAAACTCGTGACCAACGATGAAATGAAAATGTGCTGAAATTAAACTAAATTAATTAAGCAAAAATTTCAAAACGCTCGAGATACCTTAGGATTTCGTAGATTTCTGCTTGGGTGATCACGTTTGGTTCGGCTAAGGTTCAGATATTATAGATAACTTTCCAGACTTATACATTTTTTCGTCTTCTGTATTTTACATTTTTTTTACCTGTATTTTTCCGTTTTTCTCAATCTTTCTCGTTCACCATGTTTAACAAGTACCCGTATTTTGTCACTTTGCTTCGAACATATCAAGTATCAACTATCAAAGAAATATGGACATTATGTTGATATCTTAGCAAAATGAACTAAAATTTTACGATGGAATTTTATTATCCCCGGCAACTTCCTATCAGTTATTGAGTTCCATCTTCTTTATTATCCCAATAATCACTGCTATATCTCGCCATATTTCCTTCCGTAAACATACATCTCACTATATCGATATAAAAGCTATGTCAAGTTATCTATAATATCTGGCATCAAGAAAGTACTTTCCAACCTCATGAAAAAATGAATACACACACACACACACAATAGACTGCGATCAAAGGGAGCAAACCTGAGTATCCACACCATTGCATGAGGAAACAATTGAACTTGTCCTTCCAGAACAAAATAGCCCCAAAACAAATCTGACTGACCTCAACATGGGCAATACAGAACTTTCACCGGCATTCTCGAGGCTGCAAATGTATTAGAGAACAATGAGGAACAAATTGAGTATGTATGAAAAATTCTAAGTTCAAAGCTATTAGCAGGAGTCTTCAATATACTTATGGGTCTAGTTTAGAAGCCAAATTTGCCTACAAATAGCAGTGCTTGCATTCATGATGAATAACTGTGCTGGAGAATTATAACCATAGATCCCTCCATTTTAAAAAATCTAGAGAGAGGTCCAGCGCAAGCCAACAAAATGGTTACCATAGAGCAAGCTCTAGACAAGAAGAATAAACTTTCTAATTTGTCTACAGAAAACTAGTCAATTGGAAAGTTAGTGTTTATTTAAAACTGTGATAAGATATAACTAAATCAAAACAAATCTAAAGTTCTGAGATTTCTAAATCCCGCTGGAATGCCTCTCATCGAGTCATGTCTCACCAAAAGTTCTTCACTGCCTCTGAACTCGACCGGTGAGATCTGCACTGAGCTTGTGAAGGCGGATCATCAATGTTATTGGCATGTATTAGCATCTTGGGAGGGAATTCATATATCTTGCCATCACTCGTTCAGTGTTGTTGACCAGTTACTAATTCTACATGGAGTTTCCATTCAGATGTTGTTCATAGGATTCTTAGATATCTGAAGTCAGATCTAGGAAAGGGGTTGTTGTATACCAATCATGGACGCTTTTACATGGAGATGCATACAGATGTCGATTGTGTTGGGTCCCTCGATGATAAAAGATCAACCACATGTAATTGTGCCATGGTGGGAGGCAATTTGTGACATGGGAGAGTAAAAGAGCAACATGTTATATCTAATTCAAGTGTCGAAGCCGAACGCAGAGCTATGTCTCAAAGTGCTCAAGAAGGAATGTGGATCAGATTCATCCTCACCGATCTAGGAATCCATGTAAGGCTTCCCATGACTCTACAAGGAGATAATGAGGTTGCTCTCCATATTGTGGCCAATCATGAGAGGACTAGACACATTGAGGTTGAATTCTATACTCCTCAAGTGGATTTAGAAGATGAACTGACAGATATCCTCACCGAAGCAATTGGAAGATCAAGGTTGCGCGACATCACCTCCAAGTTGGGCATGTCTGACATCTATGCTCCAACTTGAGGGGGAGTCTTGGTGTGTCACAAAGACTAATAAGGTGTATCACTGGTCATTATAAGCATGTATACATGTGTTAGTGGTATACACACACACACACACACACACACACACATATGGGGTAATGAATGGGCGTGAGCTATCTACAACTCGCAATCCTAATTTCTTTTCCTCACTTAAACCTAACCTACAAAACAAAACTTATTATCCAAGTACCCAAATTAAGTACAATAACAATAGTATACTAATATTGACTTATAATGATGATAATGATGACGACGATGAAATGTCTGAAGAAAATTATAACCTAAGAATTGAAGAGAAGAAAATACTCATATATGGTTTATTAGAGAGAGAGAGAGAGAGAGAGAGAGAGCAATAACTACTAAAGACTACATTGCTTCTATTCCAAGGTAAAGAGTAAGCTCTCAATGGGGGGGCCGGCCCGGAAAAAGTGGTACTTTCCATCAAGCAAACCCGGCCCGGTACCCGATAAAAAGGGTTTTTATCGGGTACCTCCTAAAACAACCAAATTATCGTCCGATATGGGCATATTATCGTCCGATAATTTGGTAGATTTTCTGTGGGCCCCTCCACAGCTGAAGCATAGGATCACATGTTTTAAACCCTCTTTTTCCCTGTTGTTTTTCTTCTTTCTTCTCTCTTCTTCCACCTCTTCCACACTAGGGCAAGCGATTTGGGTTTTAAGGCTTCTACCACCACCCGAAAAGTGTGGGATCACCACTGAATGACTGGAGATCATAGAGAAGGTACATGTTCTACTATTTTAGGTTTTTTTTCCCCTTCTTACATTTTGGGGTTTATTTATTCAAAATCTACCCTTAAATATGGTAGATCTTGAAATATTAGGCCTAAACTTGGAAATTTTGTATTAAACCCCCCTAATTTGAGCCTATAATGTCTCTAATGGGTCAAATTTGGGGGTTTATTTATGGGGTTTGTGATTTATTTTTTATACGGACCATAAAAACTCTTATGATTTATTTTTTTATTATGATTTATTTTTATATGGATTGTAAAAAATCTAATGGATCGTAGAAACTCTTATGATTTATTTTTTCAAAGGGGTGTAGGATCTTTGATGGTTTTATACATTAAAGAATAATTAATATATGTTACTATGTTAGTAAATTAATATATAAACTATTTTAATATATTATGATTTATTAATTAGACACCTATTTTAAAAGAATAATGAATGTATGTTAGTAAATTATTTATAAAAATTAATATTAATACTTAATTTATTTATTATCATTAATTATATATCATCAATGACATGTGACACATTTCATGGGGTATGATGTGTGTCACATGTAATTAATGACATGTGACACACATCATCAAATGACATGTGACACGTCAATTACATGTGACACATGTCACACATGTGCAACATCAATTACATGTGTCACATGTAATTGATGTGTCATATGTATCATGGGATATGTGTCACATACCCCATGACGCACGTGACATATACCCCATCACACATGTGTCACATGTAATTGATGTGTCACATGTCATTAATTATAGGCCACACATGTAATCAACATGGATGTTTAGTTGCTTCTAATTAGCATCTCATCTTCTAATACTTCATGCAGGTGCAATAAATAAATATAGTACGTGGGCAAGATCCAACCTGACAATACAGCTTTGCAATAGATGGCGATATGCTATGAATCGAATGTAAGTTCTGTGGAAAGAAATTGCAGGAAGGAGGTATAACACGATTGAATGAGCATTTGGCTCACATTAAGGGAGAGATAAAAGGATGTGAGCATATACCGAAAGAGGTGAGAGAAGCTATAAGAGCCAGCTTGCAGCCAGCTAAGGAAAAAAAAAAGCAGATATCGACCGGGATAGGGACATGTATGAGAGAATAAGGAGGGGGAATCCAGAGTTTCCTGCACCTGGACCTGAAGATGATAAGGATGAGGATGTCGTGACAGCGAGAGTGATGAGGAGAGTGCTAGAGAAGCACAACACCGACGAGATCAGGAAGAAACCGATTATCGGTTTCGGTCTAACTTGAGGGGCCCATCCATGCGTGTTGGTGGCAGTGGGTCTAGTCAGAGGTCATATGATCTCGGTGATGATGAGGACATCAAGGAGACTCGGGGGTTGCGTAGGTCAGGTTCCGCGAGGGAGTCCAGGAGGCCTACTAAAGGTTGTACTACAGGTCTCATGGATCTGTTTCATGTACCGGACAGTAAGTGCGAAACAAACTAAATTGAGTGCAACCTCATTGAAAACATGGGGGAAGAGGCTCGGAAAGGCCATTACAAAGTTCGTGGCATTCAACCACATTCCGAGTGAGGTTGTGGAGTCGCCATACTTCAAAAGTATGATTGATACTAGTGCAGAAGCTAGTCCATGAGTTAAAATGCCTTCTGCATACGAGGTATTTTGGCCCCTACTAGATGATGAGTACGTGAAGATAAGAGCTTATGTGAAGAGCTTTGAGGAAGTATGGGATGAGAGAGATTGCACAATTATGTTCGATGGATGGACCGGTCCGACAAGGAAGAGTTTGATAAACTTTTGGTCTACAGTGACGTCGGGACAGTATTTCTGAAATTAGTTGATGTTTTTAAACACGCGAAGACGGTTAATTACCTCTTTAATTAATGGATAAGGTAGTTGAAGAGGTTGGAGAGAAGCGGGTTGTACAGGTGGTAACAGAAAATGTCGCCAATTATAAAGTGGTTGGTTCAAAATTAATGTTTAAGATACCTCACTTGTACTGGACTCCGTGTTCCACTCATTGAGTGGACCTCATTCTTGAGGATTTGGGAAAGAGGACCAAGGCACATGCAACTATTCCGAAGGGAAAAACGATTACTTCTTTTTTGTATAATAGTGACAAGTTAGTCAATTTAATGAGGGGATTCACTAATAACGAGTTGCTCCGGCCTGGGATTACACGGTTTGCACACACAATTGTTAGCCCTACAGAGCTTGGCTAGATATAGGCGTCAACTGAAAACATGGTGTCATCTGAAGAATGGGAAAAATATGAATCAAAACTCTCACGATCAAAGAACGATCAAAGAGACCTGCTTGCACTGAAGTTGCTAACTTAATCTACAACACTAAGTTTTGGGCAGATGTTAACCACCTAATCGCCGTCACTACCTCGTTAGTGCAAGTGTTGAGGTTGGTAGATGGTGACGAGAAACCAACGATGAGGTATGTTTACGAGTCAATGGGCAAGGCAAAATTGACTATCAAAACCAAATATCCTACAAAATATAAACGATATTGGGCGGTTATTAACAAGAGGTGGGATAAACAATTCCACCGGTACTTGCATGCCGCAGGTAAAACATGTTAAACTTCTTATGTAGTGATTTGTATTTATTTATTATTTATTATATTATTCACTTTTTCCATACACTGATGAGATTGTTCATATTTTATGTATAGCGCACTACTTAAATCCGGCCTTCCAGTATACACGACGCTTCGAGTTAAATGAGGTTGATGAAGTGTATAGTGGTTTGCCCAATGTCATCCAACGAATGGAGCCTGAATTGGTCGACCAAGGTCAAGCCATAAGAGACGTGAGTAGTCATAATTCATAACTCATAAATCAAATGTCATATGATCTGTTTATTGATATGTGGGTTATGGTATTCCATCTTTGTGGATTGATATGTTTCGCAAGAAACATGGGTCATTTGGGACAAGGTTAGGGCAATCTCAAATCCAACACGATAAACCGACTGATTGGTGGATGCACTATGGACATAATGGTTCAATACTGAGGTGGATTGTCATGCGCGTTTTATCGCAAGCATGTTCCTCATCCAACTGTAAGCGGAATTGGAGTACATTCTCTCTCATTCACACGAAGACAGGAATAGGCTAACTATGAGTCGATTGGAAAAGTTAGTCTACTGCCATTACAACATGCAATTAAGGGTCAAGAACATGCAGAGGACCAACCGTGGTAAGCAATTATTTGACGTCTTAGTTCATATAATTTGTATTTGATGTAATTGATGAGACATATACTAATTTATCTATCATATTCTACCTTACAGATAGTGAATATTTTAATCCCATCGAGTTGGATTATATATTCGCAGAGCATGACCCTTTGAATCAGTGGATCGAAGAGAGAGAAGCGTCAGTGTTGGATAGCAAGAGCGCTGCATGGTTGGACAATGCAGAAAGAATAGTAGAGGAACCATGGGTCAAAATATCGTCCAATACTGATACGTATCGGTTTTGAACCTCACCAATACGGTACATTCAAGGTACCGTATCGGTGCCTCTCATACAAAAATCCAAAATTTCAGACAATACATTGGAATGTATCGTCCGATACGTATCGGTTTTGGGGCTGGACGATACGTATCGTTTTTCTGAGATTTTAACCCAGGGGAGGAACAGGCTTCCCAACAACCTAGGCGGAAAAGAATATTGCATAGTCATTCAGTGGTTGGATCTGATGACGAAACACAGCCTGGTAGTGTTAAGAGGGGATGATAACGATGATGGGGGTGGAGGCGATGAAACCCATGTTGGCACTAGAGGTGGAGGGGATGATGTTGGTCCCTCTAATTCTTATGGAGGTATTGCCGCATGGGATGATGAACCGGTAACAATGTTTGACACTCCTACATTTAGAGGTGGAGGGGTTGAAGGAAGGGGAGCTTCAGAATCTTACCAAACACCACCACCACCATAAGGTCCACAAGATTTGGGTTATACTATATCTAGCTTCGAGGGGATTTAGTTTGCAAAACACCGAAAATTCAGCAACCAATAACCCATACCCAATCCCTCAACCAACCTACCCCCAGTCATATGACTTTGTTGGTCAACCTTTTTGGAGGATCGATATTTACCTATTACACTGAACCATATTTGTTGCTAATGCCTCAGTTTCAAAAGGGGTCATGGGTATCAATATGACCAATACTATAGGGAAAGCTCGTGCATTGATGATGATGATCAAGTGGGCGAAGAACCACCACAAAATTCAATGTGGCTTTAAAGTAAGCTTTTCATGTTCAATGTAACTTTTAAAGCATTCATGATTCATGTACAATGTAATTTCGGTACTGAGTTGATAAAATTCCGAAATACGCATCAAATAAGCCTTAAATAATTTTTTTTTAAAATTTTGAAATAAATAGAAAATCATTAAATATAATTTTTCAGAATTTTCGAATATTTTTTGGGATTTTTTTGAAAAAAAAAATGTATCAAGACGATACATTCAATGTATCGCCAATACATTGAATGTATCAGACGATACGCCTATCGTCCTGGAGGTTGGACGATACGTATCAGAAAACCAATATTTTTATCCATGTGTGCAACAAACTAAAATGAAATATTTGAATAAAAGCATGTACCTGAGCCTCTATAATGTTAATATAATTATTTAATTAAATTTTTAACCTTCTTCAAACTTTTATTAGAAAAAAAACACAGCCCAAGCCCAACCAATTTTTATTAGAAAAAAAAAAGCTGAAAAAAGCCCGAAAAAATGTCCAAGCTCGGCCCGGTAGGGGCCAGGCTTGGGCTGAGGACAACACAACCCGGGTTAGGGCCGGAGTGAAAATTTTGGGAACCCGGCCGAGGTAGGTTAGGGCTGGGTTGAAACCCAGCCCGGCCCTAATCCGGCCCATTGAGAGCCCTAGTAAAGAGTTACATAAGATCGGCCCTATTTACGGAGGGCATACAAGACCCAACTTATTTTCCTAACCAGTGTGGGACTAAGCCCACTGTGCATACCTCTCATACTAGTAGTGTATGCTAGTGCCACTCACTAACACATATATCATAGTACTTTATAATTCCAACAATGTATAGTATAAACCTATTTGCTAAACCATTCTTCATTAAAATTCATACCGAGTATGACTCACCACTACAAATCAACGCCAAATGGTCCATATCATGGATCAAAATTTTCGCCGAAACGCATCGATTTCGGACCCCACTTAAACGAAATCCTCAAAATTTTGGGCAAAATATCGACCCTGCAAATTATCGCCCAATAATTTGCAAGGTCAATCTTTTGGGTTTTTTTAAAAATACGGGCACCGAAATTAAAGGCCTGGCCCACAAAATTTCGGCCGAAATTCCGAAATTTCAAATTTTCGGTCAAATTTTCGGTTTCGGTCATGCTCGAGACCGGTATTTTGATCCTTGGTCCATATAACAATGTCAACACGTAAAAAGGAGATAGAAATGATTTTAAAGAAACTAAAAGAAGTTAAGAATATATAATAAAGGCTGCCATTGCAAAACCAACATGGAACTAGAAAGACATTCAATCCAAAAAAGTATTAAGAATATGTATATATTTAATCAAATAATTATCATAAAATAATAATATAATTGTTCATTCAGATATTCAAATCAGATATACCACTTGCCCAAAAATGAGAAACTGGACTTAGGAACTGGTTCCCCTGTTTGCATTTATGGGACCCTAGTAGCAAATTTTCTTAACAATTCAGCAAAATCAGCTAAATTTGTTATCGGCTGGAATTTTGCTAACTGATTTCTAAAACATTTTCAATTTCATTTACTAAGAATATTATCATTAAGTAATAACACTTCATTATAACAGAAGCCCTCCCTAAATAAGCAAAACTAAAATTCAATCAAACATATAAATAAATATGCCAACAGAAATATTGTAGCTGTTGAATGAGCACATTTAAGGAAAAAATTGGCTGATTAGAAACTAACATGCAACAGACTCAAACGGGGTCATAAATTTCTTACCTTTCAATAATGTCATAAAAAATAATTTTAACTGTTGCATCAGAAAAGAATGGAAGCATACTCCGTCGATGAAGTCCTTTTTCAATGACATGGAAAGGGATGGACAATAGGGTGTCTAAACAGCACCACTGAATTTATAAGAAAAGAATTGTTAGTTTATATCAGGAGAGTCCCAAATAGCATACACATTTTTACGTTGATTAAAAAAGCTATCAGTGGAAGAAAAAAACAAGATACACTGAATGAAGTTTAATTATCAGAAATTTTAACTATGAACAAATAGCAGATAACCGATCAAATATAATTTCCTGAATTGTGAAGTCGGGGAAGATTTAAACTCATTTCCTTAAATCTATTGAGTAACTTATGGGTATTTCCTGAGAAACTAGAACATCTTTTTGAAGAATGGATGTTGATTTTATTCGGATTGAGGGGGGAAATGCAGAAAGGGTTGGATATTTTCCCATAGGTTTTGGCTTCTGGGATGGTATGTCCCTCTTGTATTCTTCCCCCTTTTCGTTATTATTGTTAGGATACTTCTGTCTGCGCCTACGTGATTACTGACAGCGCCTATGTCATAAACCCACTTAAGCCCATTAACTGCTAGAAATCAGACGATGGAGATCGTTTTTCACCTTAATCTTCCAATAATGGATCTTGAGACCATGAGCGTATCATCAGACAGTCAGTTCTTGAATCAACGTGACACAGATTCCAAAAAAGTGAACCCAAAGTCACATGGCACACAACATGCTCAAATGTGATTTTAGGGCCATTTTTGTGGGATCATGCCACATGGAATCAAAAGCTGACCGTCCAATGATAATATCATGGTCTCAAGATCCGTCGTATTGAAGATTAGAGAGAAAACGATCTCCATCGTCTGATTTCAAGCAGTCAAAGGGTAAGTGGGTTTTCGACATAGGCGCTTTCAGTAATCACCTAGGCGCGAATAGCTTATTGTTATTGTGTGGTTATTGTTGTTGTTATAGAGAGAGAGAGAGAGAGAGAGAGAGAGAGAGAGAGAGAGAGGTTAGTAAAATATTGTGTTTATGGCCAAAAAATGATTTCCCAAACAATTCATAGGCAATCTTAACAAGTTGATGAGTGTAGAACGCTCCAATCCAGCATCATATTCAAACATGAATTCAATGAACTGAAAAAAGCTGTCTACAAAGTCAACAGTCAAACCTTTTAACGAGTTTTTGCTATGTTTGTGGACATAGCAAAAACTGATCACACTGAGCCTACAACATTTTGCTTCTGTGTTTCTTGTGGGTCTGAATGCATGTGTCAGTGAGGATAAAAAAAGGTAATAACCATTTAGGGTACCTTTAAATTCACCCAAGGAATCTTTGAATTCCCCACGTTGAAAACCCATTGACTGCTTTGAATCAGACGATGGAGATCCTTTCTCGTCCCATGGATCTTGAGATCATGGGCATACCATCAGACGGTCAGTTTTTTATTTCACATGGTAAACACCCCAGAAAAGTGATCTTACCATCATGTGGAACTTATCACCCTCAAACCTGATTTTAAGGTCACTTTTTTGGGATATGTGCCACATGACATTAAAAAACTGGCCGTCTAATGATCTCAAGATCCATTGTGGAAAGATTGGGAGGAAAAACGATCTCCATCTTCTCAGTCAGAGCAACCAATGGGTTTCAGTGTGGATGAACTCAAAGATTCGGTGGGTGAATTTAAAGGTACTCGAACCATTTCCACGCATGTAACTACTTGTGATAGAATGAATCAAGAAGCCATACAAATATTGAAGATACCTTTATCAATCTCTACTAAGAAATGCACATAATAAAGGATACAGAGAATGCAGTTTTTTTTGGTGTGGTAGTCAATGCAGCATTTACCTAGAAAGCTACAGGTAAAAAAACAGATTTGAGTACCTTCCAGTTCATCAAAACTGCTCGCCTGCTTCGTACCAAAGCTTTTAAAGCAAGGAGATTGTTGATGTTCTGAAGAAAATTAAGAACTAATGGATCTAGCAAAGGTTTTCCTTCCCCATTTAGAACTGGTGCTATATTATATGTCGCTATCAAATCAAAAACTGACGGTGAGTTAGCAGTTGATAGTGTTTTCAGAGCTGGTACTAATGCTTCGTAAGCCGCTAGAAGAATTTCAGCTCCGGTCTACTCTGGGACATTGCACACAGGTCAATTGGTAAATGAAGCTTGTAAAATTTTAGACTGAAATTCTCTAGGGTACCTCTATATGCGCCAACAGGTTTACTGAAAGCGCCACCTCCGAAACCCCTTTTAACCCATCGACTGCTTGGAATAAGATGATGGTGATCGTTTTTTCGCCCTGACCTTCTACACAATGGATCTTGAGACCATAAGCGTACCATCAGACAAGCAGTTTTCTATTTCATGTGGTATGGATACCCAAAAAGTGGCCCTAAAATCATATGGCACACATCACGCTCAAACATGATTTTGGGCCATTTTTTTGGGATCCGTGACATGTGGAATCAAAAACTTACGGTCTGATGGTGAGATCGGGGAGAAAATGATCTCCATCGTCTGATTTCAAGCAGCCAATGGGGTTACAAGGGGTTGCACACGTTGGCGCTTTCAGAAAATCTGTTGGCGCGAATAGGGTCACACAATTCTATATGCCTTACAACATACCTCGGTATCATCTGCTGGAGATAAGATAACTTTCCATGAGAAATCCCAAAGGAAAGTATAGGCAGAATCAAGGCAAACACCTTTTTCTAACTGGGCACACCACGATGAGATAGAAGCAACAGTCTTCATGGAGGTTATCTGTTCAACCACATGAAAAGAAGATTTTATATATATATATATATATGGAATTCAAAGCAAATAATCAATAAAATGGACAAGACAGACATTTCCAAAACCCTAAGCAGATACAACAATGGATTTAGAGATCAAACTCAATGCCTATAATAGATATGACAGCCTGAATAATAAATAAATAAATAAATTGGTAGCTTCATTAACACCCACTGAATCTTGGAGGGCACCTACGCCAAAAACCATCAACTGCATTGAATCAGATGATGGAGATCGTTTTTCGCCCCAATCTTTCACACAATGAATTTTGAGATCATGGGCATACCATCAACCAGTCAGTTGATGATTCTACATGGCACACAACCCAAAAAGTGATTAAAAAAAATCATGTGCCATCATCGTGCTAAAACTTGATTTTTTTCCACTCTTTTGGATGTGTGCCACATGGAAGAAGAACTGACCGTCTAATGGTATGCCCATGATCTCAAGATCCCATGTGTGGAAGATTGGAGAGAGAAACAATCTCCATTGTCTAATTCAAAGAAGTCAATGGTTTTTGGCATAGGTGCCTCCCAGATTTGGTGAATGTTAATAAAGCCACCCTAAATAAATAGCAAGTGACAAAGACTTAGCACCATCCAAAATTTACTTACAACATTTAAAAACCAAATTCCCTCAAAATGATCTTATCCAATATGCACAAATAGTCAAATACACATACTCAATCGTATGCGGCATAGAGTTCTGCAATAGAAAATATCGCACACTACAAACAAAAATCATCACACATATGTTAGGTAACTTCCCATTTATGAGTCGTCCTCACTCACCGGCACTTAAGTGGCATTGAACCGTTAAGTCAGATCTCTCTATGGACGAAATTTTCACACTTGACACCTTCCTTAGGGAGAAAATTTCCTCGTAAATAGAAATCTTAATACCCAATGATGTCAAGTATGCATCCATTAACATGATCCTGTAACACATGTTCATAGGGTTTAGGGTTATATATATATATATATATATATATATATATATATATATATATATATATATATATAAAATCAATGGAAGAATAATATATGGGGTCTAGTAGTTGAAATGTGCATAGAAGATAGACATGAGAGGGGCACAAAGACAAACACATGGCACATTAATATCATTAGAATATCCATATTTTATCATAATACTCCAGTACCACCCCCAAAAAAAACAATTATGAACCAAAATCAGTGTTACTTAGACACGTGGCAAGGATGCCAAGTGTCAAGGTGTTATAGATGTTTGGCACACCAATTTCTGAAGATTCCAATACAGTGGAACAGCCTTAAGAAAAATAAAATTAAAAACAAAAAAGAACGTACATAAAAAAAATTAAAGGAAAATCTTAGAGAGCCAATTGAGATATGTAATAAAAAGATACATAATGTATTTCATGAACCTAAGTAAAAGTATACTATATTATGCAAATCATTTCAAGGACCCAACCTTTTTATTTTATAAATTACTAAACTTTACACCATTTTTTTAATCAAACGACGGTTCATTTTATCGTGTCAAAACAAGGAACATTTTGATGGTATTACGTGGTATTTTCATATATGTCTAGGAGTACCGTGCGGTGTTGAGGAGTGCCCAAGTGTCGGCACGGCAAAAATCTCAAAAGTTCAAGTGCCAAGGTAACACTGACCAAAATGCATAAAGAAATACAAGATTGTTAACTAAGATACAAATTAAAAATTCCAGCAGAAACATACAGCTTGCAAAACAGCAGTAGTTGCAAAACAAGCCAACCGCCGTTGACTTGGGCCTCCGAGCTTTCCTCTGATCGAAGGAGGTAAAAATGTGTCCTTTATAACAGACCAAGACCAGAATATAGAACATGCTGATTTCGCAAATGACACAAGTTCCTCCTGTATGCCATAAAACAAAATTCTTGTAACTTGGATATCACCAATAGATAACAAAATGAACACTAGAGCCTACATAGTGATTCCATACCAAAATAAAAAGAAAAGGCTTGGCGAACTTTTCAAAAATAGCGGAAGTTGGTAGAGAACTAATTTGATCCAATACATCAGTTATCCCAATTTCTGCCTCATTGCTGCCTACAGCAGCATAATAAGTGACCTTTTCCAGTACAACTTGAAGCTCTTCTACCAAGCTTAAAATAAGTATCAGAAATTTCATAGGAATCCATTCCAAATCAAGGATTGGTGTACAGATGTTAATGCCATAATTTCGGAGAAACTGCAAAAATAGGTTGAAGCCAAAGTTAAAACCTAAAACCTTCATCAGACTTAATGATTCAACGATACAGTAATACTCTAATTAATTGCAAAAAAATATTGGTTCCACATATAGATGACTCAGAATAAGTGATCATTTGTTTTCAACCGAAGAATAACACCAAAATACCAAATTTGATGAGTCACTTAATGTAATATCCCGAAATTTTAAGACATGATTAATAGGATAAAAAGGTGGTTTCCTTTCCCAATTTAAATTTAAAAAACTTCTGTGTATTTTCCTGGTCATTTTGGTATATAATTTTCCCAAGGGGGAGTTTGGTAATTTTGATAAAAATGGGAAGGGTAAAATGGTAATTTTTCCTCCCGGAACAGTCTTGGTATTTCAAAAAATACTATGGGCATTTTCATAAATAAATAAAAAAAGTGTGAAACTAGTAAATGCGTGTGCAATCATTAATAAAATGCTGTATGGCTAGTATGTGGTGTGCTTGAGGAAAAAATAGTGTATGGTGTGTTCAATTGGTCAAATATGAGTGTGTCCAACCATTAATAAGATAGGTGCATTTAGTATGGGGTGCGCATGAGAAGAAGAGTGGTGTGTCAGAAATGTTGTGCTACATGTATGCCATGTGTAGGTGAACAAGGATATGAAAATGAGTGAGTGACGTGAAATATGTATGTAGTGCATGTGTGGTATGTGTAAGTGAGTGACGTGTAGCATGCATGTAACAAGGGGTAGTATGTGTAAAGTGGTGAAATTATGTAATATGTGGTGCACGCATGTAAGGCATGTGTGACATGTGTAAGTGTGAGGAGGGGAGATGGCTATAAATAGGAGAGAGAGAGAGAGAGAGAGAAACCTAGTGAGAAAAAGGAGAAAATAAGAGAGGGAAAATTAAAAAATAAAGAAGAAGGGCAACTACTACTCTCCTCCAGCCCCGGATCTGAGTACTTTTAGGCAAGTGCTCCTCCGTTGGTTCTCATGTTTATTTAATTAGTTATTTCAAAGCAATTCCTGAGTTGTTTTCGGATATTGAACCAGTTTTCCCCAGCCATGTGTTTCAAACATAAGCCCTAGATTTTAAAATCATATTGAATCCATCACAGTTTTATCGCATCTATAACCATTAGTTTTAACATAGGCATAAGTATATTGTTAGACCTATTCTACCATGGCCACAGCCTGCAACTTACAGCTTTAATTATTATTTTTATGTAACCAACCTATACCTGGCTGATTCAAGCCATAAATTTGGAAAGTACAACCCGATTCAGTGAATCCTAACGAGGGTATGGTTGACTGGTTGCATGCCTAGCCATTGAAATATAACCCAGCGATGCAAGGTTGTGTTCAGCCATATGTATTGTGACATAAACAGGTTATGTTTGGCTGGTTACAGCCTTAATCATGTAGAACATAACTAGGTTATGACTTATGACTAGTTGGTTTCAGCCTTAATTTTGTGGATCATAACCCAGTTATGTCAAGCCGGTTTCAACCTACTTGTGTGGAACACAATCAGTTTATGTCAAGTCAGACCCTTGGTTGGACGCAGCCCTAAATCACTTGGATTGACTGACCAACAATCTGATTTTTTATATTGAAGAATTCCCCTTATAAAGAGTAAACCTACATGACATGTTATGTTGAATGTTTGAGACTCCATATTGAAGTACTGATATGTTCATGTTTATGTGATGAAATGCCTTGAATATGTGATATATGTTGCATGTGATGAAACCCCATGAATAATGCTACTTGTTGTATGTAATGAAACACCTTCGGTTATAGACTACATGTTTTGTGTGCGAAAATATCATGATTTCATGTTGCATGTTTAATGTTAAACCCTAAAAAGAGACTTTTTAAAAGAAGAAAAATTTCAATAAAGGGATAAGCAAGTGCTTTCTAAAATCATTAAAGAATCCTATGTTTTATGAAGAAAAATTTGAATCTGCAATATTAAGAAAGGACATGTGATGTGTTTTGCGAAGAAGCAATTGAATCAATAATAAGGAGAAAAAAACATGTGATGGGTCATTATAGTCATAGGTCATAAACCCATAAGTCATGGTCTGGAAGGCACGAATGTAGATGTGAAATAAAGAAAACTTTGTTTACCTATGTGTTATGATGATGCTTTAACAATTGATGGAATACCATATGCTTTGGTGAAAGTCATAAGCTATACACATGATGATGTGGATTTATCCACGATATGCAACTGATAGGAGTAACAGCTACATGTGATGGTGTGGATTTATCGACGACATGTAAATGATACGTAAACGCATGACACGTAATGAAAATATCGGTATATGATATGATAAATCAAGTGATGAGGGCATCTAGTATTCGTTCCCCAAAGTCCACGTAACAGTGGTTTTAGCTATCTCTTAGCCACTCGCTATATGTCAGTTCAGCTATTTAAGTTACTGATTTAAGTAAAGAAAAGGGATGCAAGTCAAGTGACGGATTGCAATAACATGAATAAAACTCATGTGCATGTGATGATAATTAAATTTGATACACACAGATTCTTAAAGTCAGGTATGAATACCTTTCACATGATGTTGATGTTTATACTTTTCAATTTAAATCCTCTTCTTATGGTAATGCATATTTTTCAATCAAGTGATGCCGACACTTGTTTTCTTGATGCTCTTTCATGTATTTCCTGACCCTACGTTATCAGGCGGTCAAGTGTTATAACTCTTGTTTCTATTAGTATTTCACAGCTTGTCCTATCTCTTCCCTAATTACCCTAATTAAGTAAACCTGAGGATTAAGGAAGGAAACACTTGTTGAGTTGTGGATTGTCACTCATCCCTTATTTATCTAAAGAGAGAACCTTTCATCTTAAAGGGAAAGAAAGCAGCAGAGTAAAAAGGAGACTTACAGGAAAGTCTACGTGAAGCTAGGAGTAAACGACATGGTAAGATTTACTTGTTTAAATAAAAAAATTTACTACGTTATCACATGTAAGTTGTAACTAATCCCTGTTGCCAGGTCCTTAAGGGTAACACCCTGAAATTCGTGTAGGATTTACATGAAAAATAGCAAGTTGCTAAGGAAAACCAAATTAGTGTATGATTGTGTGTACGTATGTAAGTATGCATATATGCACCTAAGAGCAAGCATGTCTGTCTTCAAAAATTGTGTTTCAACTTTCAGAATCATGGAACTTTTAGCCATCTTTTAAACAAATATACGAGAAAGGGAAAAGACCACATGGATAGCCAAATATAGGACTTCCATTGTGCAGCCTTTTATAATTATCAATAATATAATAATGGAAATAAGAAGATCTTTCAAACATATTGTCTGATCTCAGCTAACTTGAACCTGTAACTAACGGATTTAGAGACCTGAAATTTCAAGGAGTAAAAAATGCAACTAGGCAAAACTCTTATATAGAAACTTCAAGTTGGTATTAATGGCTAGGGTTAGGAAGAAGGAGAAGAATAAGAAGAGATAGGAGAAACTAGGGTTGAGTGTTATGTTACTCAAACCCCTTCAGTACAATATCCCACGTATATCGGGACAATAGAAGAAAGGGAAAACCATTAAAACTTAAACACACTACCAACACACCCAATGATGACTAGTTGCACACCAACTAATTCTAACACGTCCCCCAAGTTTGTGCATAGATGTCAATAATGCCCAAGTTGGACGTAATATCTTTTAACCCTCCAATAGCTTTTGTGAATGTCAGCCAACTGATCCTCCGAACCGCATGAGGTGTTCAAAATTCTTGACACTCAACTTTCTCCCTCATAAAATAACAATTTACCTCTATGTGCTTGGTCCTCTCATGAAATACAAGTGATGTCTCGTTGTCACTATACAAGTTCATAGGAAATCGAACTAATATTCCAAGATCACTTAGAATAAGTTTTAACCAAATCCCCTCTCTTAGCACCTTGGGCATTGCCTTGTATTCAGCTTTTGCACTTGAATTGGGCACAAATGTTACTCTTTGTTTTTCCAAGTGACCAAATTCCCTCCAAGAAACGTCACAGACAGTGGTAGACCTCCTGTCACTGATTGACCCTACCCAGTCAGCATCAGTGAATATATCCACAACAAGGTGTCCATGGTTATCATACAACAAGCCTCTTCCAGAACTTGACTTTAAGTGGCTGAGAATTCTCTACAGACATCTAGGTGAGGAATCTATGGTGAGTGCATGTGCTGGCTGACAAAACCGAATGCATCCGCAATATCCGAAGTTTTCAAACCAGCCTTTGGTACATACTCGCATTCTTGAGTAGTTCTTCGCCTTCAGAGTTTCTTCTATGGTTTGATCCATAGGGGTACATATCAGTTTACACCCAAGCATCTCAGCTTGCATTAGAACATTCAACGTATATTTTCTTTGGGATAGGACAATCTTATTTGTGACCTTGCTACTTCAATTCCAGGGGAATACCGTAGAGGTCCAAGCTCTTTGATATCAAAGAATTGGCTAAGATAATTTTTCACCTTCAGAATTTCTTCAGTATCATCCCCTGTGATAATAATGTGATCCACATAGACAACGAGAGTTGTCATTCACAGCCCCTTATTTGGAAACAAGGTATAGTCATAGTGGCTCCTCTAATATCTGAAATGAATGACGACATCAATGAACTTCCTAAACCAAGCCCAAAGAGACTTCTTTAGTATATAGATAGACTTCTTCAGCTTGCAAGCATGATCATTCTTCCCCTGAAGTAAAAACCCTGGAGGTAGTGACACAAACATTTCTTCCTTGAGATCCTGATGCAAGAATGCATTCTTGACGTCCACGGGTATAGCGGCCAGTCCTTGCGGGCAGCAAGTGATAGGAGGACCCAAATAGAAGTAATTTTAGTCACTAGTGAATATGTCTCTTGGAAGTCAAGGCCAGGAGTTTATGCAAACGCTTCAGCCACATGCCTAGCTTTGTATCTCTTTGGACGATACTTTACTGTATAAACCCCACTTGCACCCACAACTTTCTTCCCTGCAGGAAGTTCTATAATTTTCCATGTTCGATTGTGCTCCAGTGTTGTCATTTCCTGCACCACGGCCTCTTTCGACTTTGGCTGCAGCTCGGAAACATAAGATAGGAGTAGAAGTAGAATCCAATGAAGATATAAAACTGGAATACAAGGCAGACAGAGTATGGTAGGACACAAACTTACCAATGCGGTGTCTCGTACCTTTACAAAGGGTGATAAAAAGATCCAGGTCGGAGACAGAAACAGGTGAAGGTTCACTATTTAACAGAGATGACATTTGATGCATGTCTTAAGTTAGAGGGGAATGATTTTAGACTCCTTTTTCTTCCTTTCGAAGTATATTCCTTTCCCAAACTGATCCCACTTTTCTTCAACCACATTAGGATAACTGGCAATTGCCAATTCTTCAACATCTACCCCAATATCATCATCCTCTATGCATGGTAGAGGTAAAGGACTCTCGGTGCTCTCTTCACTACTTGGACACTTCCCCTGAAGAGGACACTAAGAAAGAGCACAGAATTGAGCGGTTTCAAAGAAGGTGACATTCATAGTAACGAAACATTTCGTTGAAGAAGTGACGTAACACTCGTACCCTTTTTGTGTAAGAGGATAGCGAACAAACATAAACCTCTACTCTAGGGGAAAGTATCATGCTGACCAGATGGAATGTGAGCAAAACAAAGACATCCAAAGGTCCAGGGAGGCGTGGAGAAAAGTCGACTACTAGAGCATACCACTTTATAAGGGCACCCCCCCCCCCCGCGGCGGCCCAAGAATAGGTCTGGGACCTAATTATAAAATAGCAAACAATAAGAACCACCTCCCTCCATAAACCTTTTATTCATACACTGGAGTAGGGATCGAGCAACCTCGAGGAGGTGCCGATTTTTCCTATCAACAACTCCATTTTGTTGTGGAGTATAAAGACAGGTGGATTGCCACTCAATCCCATGAGTGCGGAGATAAGATTGCAGGCAATGGGAGTACTATCCCCCATTGAAATAAATAGGAAACATGGCACTTACCTCATCTTTAGTTCTCATACGAAATAGGTAGTATAATGAATATAATCATCAAGAAAGGAAAGGAAATAGCAATAATCAGATAAAGAAACCACGGGGGAAGGCCCCCAAACATCAGAATGAACAATTTGAAATGAGATATCACATTTAGTATTACCAATCAGATAAACAAATCTGCAATATCTTGATAACCGACAAACTTCACATTGAATATTACTATAATCTAAAGAACTAAACAAGTTTGAAAATAGAGGATGCAAACGACGAAGAGGTGTCCAAGCCGACATGCCATAAATGAGCACTCTCCAGAGATGTAGTAGCAACAGCAACAACAACAAAGTTTATAGTCTTTGGGTCTTTAAAGATGTAGAGACCCCTATCCTCACTCCCATGACCAAATGTCCTCCACGTAGCCAGGTCCCATGACCAAATCATTGACTAGTTGACTTTAATCGATGTTTATTGCAACTAGGGGTGTCAACGGGGCGGGTTTCGGCCCGGGCAGGATGGGTCGGGTTCGAGCCTAAGAATTTAACTCATTTAATAAACGGGCGGGGCTAAGCCCGAATAAGAAACGTGTTCGTGTTCGGGTTCGGCTGTGAAGTAGTAAATAAACGGGCCTAAGTAGTCCTTAAAAATTTTGGGCCAATAAGCCCAGCCCGTAAAACCTTCTAAAATGACACTCTTACCCCCCCCCCCTTATTATCATTCAACGGATTAATAAGGGGGTAGAGAAATCATTTCCCCCCCTTATTAGTCCTATATAAGCCAAATTGGTTAGGGTTTCTTCCCTCATCGCTTTCCATTTTGCCAATCTCTCCCAGCCGACGTCTCTCTCTCTCTCTCTCTCTCTCTCTCTCTCTCTCTCTCTCTCTCTCTCAAATCTCAATTAGTATACTACTAGGGTTTCTAGCTTTAGGGTTTCTTCACCACTAACGGCTGACCACCGACGGCTCATCATCACTACTGACGGGCAACGGATTTCTCTCTCCCAATATTACCATCGACGGCTCTCAACTCTCTCTCTCTCTCTCTCTCTCTCTCCCAATATCACCCACGGACAACCACCGATGGCCGAAGGGAGACGTCTCTCTCTCTCTCCCAATATCACCAACGACGGCCCTTAGCTCTCTCTCAAATACTACTAGGGCTTCTAGGGTTTTTTCACCATAGACGGTCGACCACCGACGCCTCATCATCCCCATCGATGGCCGACGGCTCTCCCTCTCAAATACTAGGGTTTCTAGGTTTTCTTCACTCTCCTATCATCACCACCGACAGGTGACAACTCTCTCTCCCAGCCAATGGCAAGCACTCTCTCTCTCTCTCTCCCAGCCAGTGACGAGGTTTCAATCCGCACATGGCGCACCACCACTACCAAGTCATGCACCACCACCAGTCCACCACCATCAACGGATCAACCTGCCAATAAGTTTTTTATTTTTATTATTAAGTTTAAATCAGTGCAAGTCTTTTTTTACATTAATTTTTTTTTAATCAGTTTGTTTTTTTTTTTCTATATTAATCTATCGTTTTTTTTAAATCAGTTTAAATCAAATTTTTTTAAATTAGTTTAAATCAAATTATTTTATGATTAGTGAGTAATCTGCTCGATTATTTTATTTTTGCCTAATCTTTTTGTTAGATCTGCATCACTGCCTGATAATTTTCAATTTTGTCTAGTTATTATTTTATTAGATATGTCAAATCCCTTTGATCTATTTGAGGATCATAGCATTGAGGAGATAGAAGCGGTGGACGATGATGAAGATATCATTATGAGTCCCCCCTCTTGAAGGAAATCCATGACCGGCAGGTGGTGTGGGTCCCTCTACCTCCACAATGCCCATTGATCTGACGATTCCAGCTCCCTCTACTTTAAACTCCAATGAACGCCTTGATCTTAAAAAAAAAGGACAAGGACATCTAGTGTCTAGAATTATTTTAACGAAGTGACGGTTGGGGGAGTCCTCAAATCCGAATGTAAGCTTTGTAAGGCACAATTAGTCGTCACAAGTAGGGGGCTAATGGAACTAGTCATTTAAAAAGACATGGCAAAATAAATTGTCCAAAAATAAAGGGAGTTAAGCAGTTAACAATGATAGTAAACAACAACGTGTGGATGGAAAAGGAATTGGTAACTATAAGTTTGACCAAAGTAAATATCGTGAGCTAACTGCTCGGATGATAATTTTGCATGAATTACCATTTAATTTTGTTAGTCACGTAGGGTTATTGACTTATGTAAAGGTCTACAACCCAAACATAAAATGGTTTCTCGTAACATAATTAAAAAGGATAGTTTTGATTCTTCAAAAAAGATAGTCAATTGTGTGACTTATTTCAAAAAATACCAAGAAGGATTAGCTTTACTTCGGATATTTGGACTTCAAATCAACTACTTGGGTATATCTGTCTAACTGCCCATTTCATTGATTGGAGTTGGAACTTGCAAAGCCGTGTAATTAATTTCCCTTTGATCCCTTGTCCTCACACGGGTCAAGCTCTTTTTTATCATATTTTATCATGTATTCTTGAATGAAAATTAGAGTATAAAATTTCTTCTATAGCATTAGATAATGCATCTACTAATCGTACTACAGTTAAATCTTTAAAAGAACATCTTATTAGAAGGAACTTGCTTCCAATTGGTGGTAAGTTATTTCACTTTCAATGCTTCGCCCATATTCTCAATTTGATTATGCAAGATTAGTTGAAAGCCATTACAGATACCATGTTCAATATTAGGGAGAGCGTCAAGTATATTAAATCATCACAATCCCGCCAACAAAATTTTAATATTTGGGTAAAAGCCAATGCTAGGCACATTTCTAGAGGATTATCTCTAGATGTCCCAACTCGATGGAACTCCACATATCTAATGGTTAAATCTACATTTCCAATTAGAGATGGGTTTGCTTGGTTAAAAGAGCGCGATTCAAACTATCAACAGGGGTCATCGGTTGAAGATTGGGTTAATGCCGAAGCCCTTTTTGGTTATTTGAAATATTTTTTCGAAGCTACAAATATTTTTCCCAGTACCAATTATCCAACTGTTCATGTGTTTTTTCATCAAATAATTGAGATTTATATACAACTTAAAAACCAAATAACGGATGAAAAGGTTATGTGGGCTCATAATATGGCTAAGCTAATGTTAGATAAATTTCATAAATACTGGAAAAAGTTTTCTTTACTCCTCTCAATTGTGGTGGTCTTAGATCCTCAATTTAAAATGGAAGAGAAGGGTGATATATATCTGAAGGATGTATTTGGTGATTTGACGATCACGTTTGATGAGTATAATATTAAATTTGGTTCCAACGATGATGGTAATGATTGTGAATTACCTCCAAGTATTCCAATCAATGAGGGTGGTCCTCAAGTTTTTTCATTGTGGCAACAATTTAAAAATAAGAGTAAGCGTAAAGGCCTGACCACTTTAGGAACAAAGTCCGAATTAGACTTGTATTTAGAGAGCTCACAAGAGCCTCAAACCAAAAAATTTAATATTTTAGGATGGTGGAAAATTAACTCAACTATATACCCGGCTCTTTCCAGAATTGTGCAGGATGTATTAGCAATTCCTCTTTCAACGGTTGCTTCAGAATCCGCTTTTAGTACTGAAGGAAGGGTGCTTGATCAATCTAGAAGTTCCTTACATTCGGAGACAGTAGAAATGCTAATTTATGGTCAATATATGATACGTCATGATTATGGTGGTGTTGTCGATGTAGATGAGAATGAAGTTTTTTTTGGATTGGTTTGATTCGAATATAAGTTATGTTTATAACTTATATAATGCATAAGTTCTAATGCTTGTATATTTTCTGTTTTGCAGGTTGTTGAACATGGAAATTTTCAAGGAAAATGATTTGAAAGGAGATGCATGGAAGTGATTGGAGATTTTCATGGAGATTATAATTTCATAATTGTAATTTCTGATTTTTATGATTGTATAATTTCTAAATTCTAAGAACAGAGCCATAGGCCCATAAGTGACATGGGATAACTTATTGTTTTGTGTAATTTCTAAGAATAAATATTGTGTAATTCTATTTCTAATTTCTGAGAATGTTGAATGTTTAGAATAATTATAGCCTGCAAAAAGCTGCTGAAAAAAACCACTGAAAACAGCTACAGAAAAAAGCTCCTGGAAAAAGCTACGAAAAAAAAACTCCTAAAAAATATTAGAAACCCGGCCCGAACCCGGGTTTCGACTCGATTAATAACAGGCCAGGTTTTTCCGGGCTAGGTTCAGGCTACAACATTCATTAATTGGGCTGAGCCCGGATAGGCCAGGATAGCATATCAGATTGGGTTCGAGCCCTCCTTATATTATTAAAAAAAATACGGGCCTACAAAAAACCCGGCCCATTGACAGCCGTAATTGAAACCATCCAACATCCTTGACTTGTTGACTTTCAGAAATCTTCAACGCAATTGCTTATCATTGTTGACTTGTACTCTTTCACGGATCTTCAGTCCACCCATTCGTTTTCTTTAACTAATTGACTTTTAGATTTTATGACATTCGTTGGGAAACTTTGACAAATTGACTTTCACAGATTTCATGGCATTCGTTGGTACTTTTGATATATCAACTTGTACAAATTTCATGATGCATGTTGTTTCTTGGACTTGTTGACTATTATTATCCGTCGGTCTTCTTTGATTTGTTGACTTTCACGAATTTCATGATATTTGTTGATCTTTTTTTACTAGTTGATTTTCAAATAATTCATGACATCGACTGGTCTTCTTTTGAAAGGTTGACCTTCACGATCAATCTAGATGTTTCTTCCTTTAAAATAGGTAGCGTAAAAAGAAAGGAGGTTGGGGAGGCTTGAACTACTTAAAGAGGACTTACACTCGCACACCTACCAGTAAAGCGACTCAATGTTTTATGTATGTGTGTGTGTGTGTGTGTGTGTGTGTATATATATATATATATATATATATATATATATATATAGGCTTGAACTACTTAAAGAGGACTTACACTTGCACGCCTACCAGTAAAGCGACTCAATGTTTTATGTATGTGTGTGTGTGTGTGTGTGTGTGTGTATATATATATATATATATATATATATATATATATATATATATATAGAGATTCTGCATGTGCAAAATTTTGAAACAAAAAATCATGCCAACAACAGTATGAAATTATTTCCTAGAAAGTAAAAGGCTAGATGTGACTGAAAAATAAAAGGTTACTGCAAATCAATAGGCTTATACCTTTAGGCAGTGTCACCTTGGCACTTCTACTTTTGGGATTTTTGCCGTGCCCGGCACTTGGCTTATACCTTTAGGCCGTGTTACCTTGGCACTTCTACTTTTGGGATTTTTGCCGTGCCGGCACTTGGCACCCGTGCCGACACCTGGGAACCCCTCAAACAGCACGAAACTTCTAGACATATATGAAAAACCTCATATTAATATTAAAATGCTTATCATTTTGATAAAATGAACTTTGTTTCAAAAGAAAAATGAGTAAAGTTTAGTAACTACTGAAACAAAGGTTTGGGTTGTTGAAAACAATTTTATACTATAATATATGTTTATTTAGGTTCACGACATATATTATGAATCTTTTCAATACATATCTAAATTGGTTCTCTAAGATATCCCTTCATTTTTTCTTTTTTTTGATCAGTAATAGGATTATATAAATAAACCAGCAAGGCACTGAAGCCGTATACAATCATAATAATCCAAAAGAAAATCAAACAAGCGCACACCGACAACAAAACAGCAAGGCCTGCGAGAGGCACTCAAAAGGTCCGGATAAGGCCCCTCATGGAGCCGTCCTTACCCCGGGTCCCACCTGAAGTGGGATCCGTTGGCCCCGGTTCCTCCACTCGCGCCCCATAGCGTGACAAGATCCGAAACCGCCCTAAGAATCACAGGAGCAGGTTTAGATTTTCCTTCAAAAATTCTGTTATTCCGCTCACGCCATAGGCACCACATCACTGCAAATAGAGTAGCCCTCCACGCAACCCTCTCCCCATGTGTTGGCACAGCTGCCTCCCAGCTGATTAAGAGCGAGTGGGGGGACTGAGGCATCGTCCATGCCAAACCAAAGGCTTTAAGAATGCCTCCCCACACCTCATGAGCGACATGGCAATGAAGAAGCGAGATGAGTGAGGCTCCTCCTCCTCGGAGCACATACCGCAGACCATGGAGACGTCCTTCCCCCTTCGACATAACTGGTCCCTGGTAAGAATTTTCTCCTTGCAGACCGTCCACACAAAAAATCTTATCTTTAATAGGATAGATTCCTTCCACAGCCAACTCCCATCGAATCTGATGAGCGGTCGGCGCGAGTACCAGCGGTACAGCTCCTTGACGTTGAACTCCCCCTTGCGATTAAAATTCCATAACCGAAGATCTGTACGAATATTGTTCCTCTGCGCCGACAGAAGCACATGAGCAAGTCCACGAAGCTGCCCACCTCACTATCCCTAAGTCGGCGTCTGACAACAACCTCCCAAACAATCTTATTGTTGGTGAGGGAAAAAAACTGGTCAATCCTACCCCCCTGGTTGGGGGAGAGGGCGTAGATCTGCGGAAACCGATCACGGAGCAATCCCTTATCCAACCACGGATCTTGCCAAAACCGGATGCGAGACCCGCAGCCCCAACTGAACCTAACCCCTTTAGCCATACCCTCCCAAGTACGAGATATGTCTCTCCACCACGGCGAACTCGACCTCTGGGTCACCAGCCGAATCCCCCATCCATCCGACGACAAACCATATTTATCGCGCAAGACCAGCCACCACAAACTGCCCCTCTCCTCATCCCTACCCGCTCTCCAAATCCACTTCCCAAGCAAGGCCACATTGGATTGCCTGATACTTCGAATACCCAGCCCTCCATAGGCAAATGGCAGCTGGCACGTATCCCAATTTACTAGGTGGTACCGCCTATTGTGGTCCTCCCCTTCCCACAAGAAGGATCGTTGTATCTGTTCTAAACGAGCAGTAATAGAAGCGGGACATCTGAACATCGAGAGGAAAAAGATGGGGATCATCGAAAGTACAGCTTTAACCAAAACGAGCCTGCCTCCGGTGCTCAGCAACCTGCCTTTCCAAGATGACAGTCTCCTCTCAAATTTTTGCACCACGGGCAGCCAATCACGGGTCGTGAGCCTTCTGACAGTGAGGGGCAAGCCCAAGTAAGTAATAGGCAGAGCTTCGATGCGACAGCCAACGGATCCGGCCATGGAAACCAGCAGGTCCTCTTCCACCCGAATTCCCGATACCGACGACTTAAGGAGGTTAACCCTCTGGCCCGACACGGCTTCATAGACGGAGAGAACATCAGCCATAGCACCAATCTCAGCTTGCTCAGCTTTCCCAAATAATATAGTATCATCCGCATACTGAAGGTGCGTGATGCATCTCCCCTGCATACCAACTTTAATACCATTAATCTGACCCAACATCCTAGCACGATCGAGCAAACCGGATAGCGCTTCCCCCACAATATTAAACAGGAAAGGAGATAAAGGATCCCCTAGAGCTTTTAAAATACCCCGCCGCAGTCCCATTAATCAACACCGAGAACCAAGGGGAGGAATAACACCCGCGCATCCATTTCCTCCACATGTCCCCAAACCCCAACCTTCCCATCATATAATCTAAGTTATCCCAGCTGACCCGGTCATAAGCCTTTTCCATGTCCACCTTCCGATGGTCTGATGTAGCTCATGGCGGAGTGAATGGTCTCGTTGTTACTGACGAGGTCCAGGAGCTGTCTCCCGCGGACAAACGCCCCTTGAGTGCTCGTAATGATGGTAGGCATAACCCACTTTAACCTATTGGCCAAAACCTTCGCAATGATCTTGTAGACGCAGTTAATGAGACTAATAGGACGGTAGTCGGAGATGTCGTCAGCCCCATGCGCCTTGGGAATAAGGGTCAGAAAGGTAGAGTTAAGTGCTCTCCCAATAAAACCCGAAGAATGGAACTCGTGGAAGACCTCGATCAGGCCCGCTTTAATAGTCTCCCAGAAGACGCGGTAGAACTCCATGGTAAACCCATCCGGCCTCGGCGATTTGTGATGACCAGCAGATCTGATCGCAGCCCACACTTCATCCTCAGTAAAAGGGGCCTCGAGCCCCCTGCAAGTGTCATCCGAGATAGACTGGATATGCAGCTGATCCAACTCCGGTCGCAATAGACCCTCGTCGGAGTATAGGCGTTGGTAAAAATTGGCGATACTGTCCTGCACATCCTGGTGACCTGCGTATGCCACCCCATCAACAGTGATAGTCCCTAAAAACTTCGCTTTATTACGCGCAACTTGGTGTTTGCGTCCCCTTCTTTGAACCAGTGGACTTTCGCTTTCTGTCTCCACATGATTTCTTCAGCGTTACAAATCTCCCTGAATTCCGTCTTTGCTTGGTTACAAGCCGCTCTCTCCTCCATGGATAGGTCCCTGATTTCCTCCAGCTTCTCTAAGGTTTCCATTTTGGCGAGCAGCACCTCCTTCTTAGCCTGCACGTTGCCAAACTCCTCCCTGTTCCATCTTTTGATTCTTTCCTTAGATCGGCGTAGATTGTTCAAAAACCGATATTGAGCAGTCCCATTCGACACCGGTTCACTCCACCACCCCCGAACCTTTTCCCGAAACGCCTCGTCCAATAACCACATATTTTCAAACCGGAAAGGGGTCGGGCCCCTACCCCTAGACTCGCACGTGAGCACAATCGGCCGATGATCGGAGATGGCACGAGCATGGGCCTCCAAGCGGGCCCCCGGAAACAGCTCAAGCCACTCATTAGTACATAGAAATCTGTCAAGTCGACAAAGCGTCGGTACCTCCTGCAAGCTGGACCACGTGAATCTGGCCCCCGACATCGGTAAGTCTAGTAAACCCCAATCAGCGATGAAGGAGTTAAAGTCACACATAACCCGAGCGTTGGCCGGACCACCCCGTTTCTCGAAATCCCATCGAATTGCGTTGAAATCCCCAGCCAAACAAAGAGGATGCTCCCATCTGGCAGCAATTGCATTCAACTCAAACCAGAAATCCCCTTTCTCTCGATCCGACGTTGGTCTGTAAACTCCCGCAAATGTCCACACATTACCTAAAGCTTTATCCCGCAGCACCACCGAAGCTGAAAAAACTCCCAATTCCTCGTCAATTTTGTCAAACAGAACCGGCGACCAGGCCACCAAAATGCCACCAGAGGCACCGATCGAGTCGACACCGATCCAGTCCCAGTTGCCCCTTCCCAAGATAGAAGCCACTTTCCTACCATCGCAGCTGCCCCACTTCGTCTCTTGAAGAGTGATCAAAGAAGGTTTAAGAGACTTGATCGCCTGCTGAATTCCAACCCGTTTCCCCTGATCACCGATGCCTCGAACATTCCAAGATAGCATCTTCATTGACGAACCATGAAATCCCGCCCGTAGACAGCCAACCGTCAAGCGCCCCCCTCTCGCCTCCCATCGGACATTCCCCACTGTAGTCTTGCAAGCTCCCGACCTCCCCCCCGCCTCCTCCGCTTACTCGACTGACGACAGGCGATGACTGAACCGAACACTGTCCGTAAATCCGCCTGAGATCCCTTAAAGGTCATCCCGAGATTTCGGCCAACCTCAATGAGCCTGTCGATTTCGGCCAACATAATCGGCTCGGTTCCTCTTTGTAGTATCAGTTCAGTCCCAACATCATCCGCCACCCGATCGTATAAATCCCCTTCCCCATGGATAGGCTGTTCCTGCACCAAATCACCGGAGTCGTAGAGAGTAGTTCTCCCAGATCGAACTCATGACATAGCTACACTCACCACAAAATGGGGGACCGGTAACGGAAAGGACCCACTCGGGTGGGTCTTTGGAAGAAGCCCATGCTGAAGTACATTGGGCGAAGAGGAGGAGACCAGCAAATGAAACACGCGTCGGTCCCAATATCAAATCCCAGGCAAGCGGTAAAGCGGATAGGGTGCCACGTGTCCCCTCCCTAAAGTCCTTTATAAAACCCCAGCTGGCCCCCAAATCGTCAATACGGAGAGGAAACACCGAAGACCTTCCAGCGTCTTAGAAACCGAACCACGTGTCGTCTTCCGGTCACGGCTCGCACCCGAGAAGTATGACCTTCCCTTCTTCTTACATAAAACCTAAGGCCCTTTCGACATTGCAAAGAGGCAGTCGACGCAGAGAGGCCGACCACCTCGATTTCCATCGGATCCCAGGTACATCTCCCAACCTCGTCCGACACAACCTTCTGACCTCTGATCTCACCAACTCCCTGTCTGTGCAGTTGTACGATGATCGGATCGACGTGTGAGCTGATCAAGGCCGTCGAACTGTAGTTAGGCACAGAGGAACCGACCGGAGGTTCATCGGACGTCATAACCCCGGCCCCAAAGTCCAAATCCATACCGGTCCGGATGAGCGATCTGAGGATGAATCCGTCCAAATCGTTCGGAGGGTTGAGGTCGAGCACCCTCGCGCTTCCGATACCCCATCCGAGCCCATCCATGTCGGTTGTATCAACGGCTAAGCGGCATTATTAGCGGCTCAATCGGCGAAAGCGGAAGGTATGTGCCTCGCCACCCTTTCGACCAGCTGATGCTGGAAGATCGTCCTCTGACGTTGAGCGAGCTCCACCTGGAGCTGACAGCGGCAACCGTTAACAACGATGTCGATGGTCCGAGGTATCCGCTCGATCCGCTCGACAGCCACGAGAATCCGAATATGAGACGAAATCCAGAGATCTGCCGAACGCCTATCAACCCGGATGAAACCTCCGCAGCGGTTCCCAATCCTTCGGAACATCTCCGAGGACCAAGCGTGGATCGGGAGCCCGAAAACATGTAGCCAGATACCGCCCTCCTCCTCAAAAAGTTGAGATTCTCCCAAGCTAGATTCCCATCGCCGGACACTCACCGCACAGCCCTCAATGAAACAACATTTGTCAATGTAAAAAGCCTCCCTTCAATTTTTCACTATATATGTTTTATTTATTTATTTTATTTTTCTTATGCTTGGGCCGACATATTTGAAGTTTTAGAGATTGGCGTGCCAAACATCAATTGGCACCTTGACACTTGGCACCCGTGCCATGTGTCTAGAATAACTCTTCTTGCCTTTAGGCACGACTTACTTCTGATTGCACTAACTAGGTCAGGGGGCCATATACATGGACATCAGTTCGGATCACATCAGTTTCTGGGCGTCGAAGAAATGTAGGGCTTGGGATCTAGTAGATTCAAGGGAGGAAAAGAGGCCAAAAGCTAGGAGAAACAGCCATTGCGTTGTCATACATTGACGTCTTGATCCTGTGCATGACGCCATCGTCTTTTTATGGGAAAATTGCCTTTTTTAGTTTTATTTCTATTAGAACTCTTCTATTTTGAATTAATTATTGGTGGCCTATATATAAAGGCTTGTAAACACTTTTTAATTAGTTATTGATTATTGAATAAGAGCTTTTGATTTATAAAGAGAGAGTCTTCTTCCACGTGATGAGTTTGGTGTGAGACCAAGGGAGTGATTCCCATATTTCTTATTTATCTTTATCATCTATTTGCTTTGATCTATTATATTTGCTATCTCTCGATCTGTGTTT
The DNA here is from genome assembly GCA_021018995.1 of Chloranthus sessilifolius. Classification (NCBI taxonomy): domain Eukaryota; kingdom Viridiplantae; phylum Streptophyta; class Magnoliopsida; order Chloranthales; family Chloranthaceae; genus Chloranthus; species Chloranthus sessilifolius. Next base: position 109,404,765 of record CM037595.1, read on the forward strand.
GCTTCCCTAAACCTTAGTCTAATTGTTTCCTTTCGATCCCAAAACCCTAAATCTTTTGCATCTTAAATCAAACAAAGCCCAAAACACCTTTCTAAACCATAAACCTAAAACCAAATCATAAGCCTATTACAAACCCACACACCGACTTCCAAAGCCCTAGATTGAACCCGTGAACATACATCGGATCGAAAGCGAACGCCCAAGCCTGGAAAAGTCAGAGTCCTATCTCTAGGCCGATCTCGCCTCGAATCTAAGAGTACTTGCGCATCGGACTGGACCCTAACTGGATCTCAGGTGATATACCGACCAGAATTCTAAACCCTAAGGTATTTTAAGATAATTTTGTGATTATACTTGAATTAATTTATTTAATTTCGGCAAAATTGCATAAAATTCATATTCACGCATTTTAGGGTTCCCGTCCCACATCAGTTTTGGTATCAGAGACCTAAGTTTTCTAGGTTATGGCATCTTTGCTTGTCATAATTATTTTATTGCATTGTTTTTCCTTTTTGAGTCCATATTGCATTCCATATTAGAACCCTAATAGACCTTTGTGATCACCATGGCTTCAAATGAGGTTCTCGATACTCTTAAAGCTATGCGAGAAGAATTAGGCGCAATTAATGCGCGTCTAAATACCATAAAGCAGGCCCAAACATTCCTAGGAGTCGATAATGATAGACTGTATGATCGAAGCAACCGATTAGAAGCGGATGATGAACTCCATTCTCTGCGCCAAGAGCGTGAAGGTCCGCACTTTGAATGCAATAGTCGCCAAGGTACTTGGAATCAGAATCTTACAAATCCTCGTAGAGATGACTACGACCCCAAAGTGCAACTCCTTTAAAATGTCAGAGTTGAGATTCCGACTTTCGATGGAAGAATGGACCCTATCGTCTTCCTCGATTGGCTTTCCGATATGGACCAATACTTTGATTGGTATGCTATGAATGACGACCGTTGCGTCAAGCTCGCTAAAATGAAATTGGTTGGTCAAGCTCGACTTGTCTGGCTCAATGTCGAGCGCATCAAGGTGAATTCGGGTTGTCCTCCCATTACCCGTTGGGACGACATGAAGGAACGACTTACTGAGAAGTATGTTCCTTTATCATACCACCAACGCCTCCTCGACAAGTGGCAAAATTTACACTAAGGTGGTATGCCCATTACCAATTACATTGCCAAATTCGAAAAATTCATGATGAGGGCCAAAGTATCGGAAGACCGTGAAATCACTCTCTCTAGATTCCGCACCGGATTGCGACTTGATTTGCAAAAAGAATTGATTTCTCACCCTGTGGAAACTCTTGAAAGATGTTATGTCGTTGTGCAAGATCTTGAACGATATTTAAAAACTGCGGTGGTGATGAGAACTGAGCCACAATATACTAGTCAACGATTCGGTGAGGGATGATTTAATCATCCTCCCAAGCCTACACAACCTGTCCCTACCAATACGAGGATTGAAAAGGGAAAAGGTGTAATCGGAGAATCCTTCAAGGATAGTTCTCAAGTAAAGTGCTATAAATGTCATGGGATGGGACACTTTACCGCCCAATGCCCTACGAAAGACCCCCAAAGGACTCTCTTCATTGAGGGAGAGGAGGATGATGATGAGGTAGTGGTTGAAGAAGTATTTGAACCAGGTAGCACACCGAGTGATGAGGAGGGTGATGCTATTGGCCATGCTTTAGTTGTGAGGTGTGCCCTTGCACAACCTCAACGAGATGAAAAAGATGACTGGCGAAGGCAGAACATCTTCTACACTTTTGCCAGATTTGGTGAAAAGAATTGTAGGATCATCGTGGATAGCGGTAGCTGCACTAATGTAATATCAACTCATGTCGTATGCCGCTTGGGGCTTACACCCGAAGCCCACCCGAGACCTTATAAAGTCGCATGGGTCAATTCTTCATCCATTCCCGTGTCGAAAAGGTGTCGTGTACCGATTCAGTTAGGTTCTTATTCAGACACCTTATGGTGTGATGTGGTGCCAATGGTTGTGGGTCATATCATTTTAGGAAGGTCATGGCTCTATGACATGAACGTGACTCTTTCTGATCGATCAAACATATGTATGTTCATGCATAAGGGAAAGAAGAGTACTCTACACCCTTTGCCTCCCAAAACACCATTGACCAACAAAGTCGAAAAGAAGGGCGACTCTTCTAAAGCCATTAATATTGTGAGCCCTTTTGAATTCGAGAAAGCATCGTTAAATGAAAGTGTGGTGTACGTAGTCATCACTGTTGAGAGTGCTCTCGAGTCCGTGAGCAAGTGTCCCAAGGAGGTTGAGCCGATCCTGAAAGAGTTTACGGATGTCTTCCTTGAAGACTTACCAAACGAACTCCCTCCCCTGCGTGATATCCAACACGCAATAGACTTGGTTCCCGGATCTACCTTACCGAACATGCCCCACTATAGGTTGAATCCGGTTGAGCACACCGAGTTAACTCGGCAAAATCAATGAGCTCCTTCAGAAGGGGTTCATCCAAGAGAGTCTGAGCATGTGTGTCGCACTTGCCCTACTTACTCCTAAGAAAGATGGTACGTGGCGCATGTGTGGATAGCCAGGCAATCAATAAGATTACGGTTAAGTATCGGTTTCCCATACCAAGGCTTGATAACATGCTCGATATAATGGTTGGTGCCACTATTTTTTCAAAGATAGACCTTAAAAGTGGCTACCATTAAGTCTGCATCCACCCAGGTGATGAGTAGAAAACCGCCTTTAAGACTAAGGATGGTCTTTATGAGTGGAAGGTCATGCCTTTTAGGCTTTCTAATGCCCCGAGTACTTTCATGAGACTCATGATCCAAGTGTTGAGGCCGTTGCTAGGAAAATTCCTTGTTGTTTATTTCGATGACATTTTGATCTATAGTCATGACAAGGATCAACACTTGAACCACCTAAGGTAGGTTTGTGAAACCCTTAAGGGCGAGAAGTTGTTTGCAAATCTCAAGAAGTGCACCTTCATGTAACATTCTGTTTTCTTCTTGGGATTCATTATCTCGGACGATGGAATGGTAGCAAACCCCGAAAAGGTCAAAGCCATTGTAGAGTGGCCCGAACCTAAGAACATACACGATGTCCGCAGCTTCAATGGCTTGGCTACTTTTTATCGTCGCTTCATCAAAAGCTTCAGCATCATCATGGCCCCAATCACTGATTGCATAAAAAAGGGGGACTTTAAAAGGGGCAAAGCAGCGACGAATGCCTTTGTTGAGAACAAACAACGGATGAGTAGTGCACTCGGCCTGCGCTTGCCGGACTTTTTAAGTCTTCGAAGTCACATGTGACACATCAGGTGTAGGCATAGGAGGAGTGCTTAGCTAAGAAGGTCACCCAGTGGCCTATTTTAGTGAAAAACTTAATAAGGCAAAGCAAAAATACTCCACCTATGACAAAGAGTTATATGTGGTCGTCCGATCTCTTTGGAATTGGAAACATTACCTTAAACCGCATGAATTTGTGTTGTTCTCTGACCATGAAGCCTTACGCTTTCTTGCTTCACAGAAAATGTTGAACCCAAGGCATGCGAAGTGGGTTGAGTACCTTGAAGGGTTCACATTCGTGTTAAAGCATAAGGTCGGTGCTGAAAATAGGGTTGTTGATGCACTTAGTCGTCGAGTGGTGACTTTGGGCACAATGAACACCGAGGTCGTCGGACTTGAACGATTAAAGGATGAGTGCCCCGAGTGCCCAGATTTTGGGATTGAGTACACTGCTCTCCTTAGTAACCCGACCAGCACACACTCCGTGTACACCATCCAAGATGGGTACTTGTTCAAAGGCAAACGTCTTTGCATCCCTCACACTTCATTGCGTGACTTTCTTATTTGGGAGTTACATGCTGGAGGGATGGCCGGACATTTAGGGCGTAATAAGACTGTTGCGCTCGTAGAGGATAGGTTCTTTTGGCCTAGCCTAATGAGAGACGTCGCTCAGATTGTCAAACATTGTCGTACTTGCCAAGTATCAAAACAGACAAAGCAAAATACCGGCTTGAACACCCCATTACCCGTGCCACACACACCGTGGCAAGACCTCGCAATGAACTTCGTGCTTGGACTCCCAAAACTCTAAGGAAGCACGATTCCATCTTTGTCGTAGTGGACCGATTTTTCAAGATGGCCCACTTCATTCCTTGTTCCAAAACCTCCGATGCATCCCATATTGCTAAATTATTTTTCGCGGAGGTCGTACGTCTTCATGGGTTACCCAAAACCGTTGTGTCTGATAGGGATGTTAAATTCACTAGTTATTTTTGGAAGACCCTTTGGCACATGATGGACACATTGCTCCAATTCTCGACAGCTTACCACCCTCAAACGGATGGCCAAATCGTAAGCACTAATAGGAGCCTTGAGAATCTCCTTCATAGTCTTGTCGATGATCATGTTAGGACCTGGGATACCATTTTACCCACACAGAGTTTACCTATAATAATTCTGTCAATAGGTCTATAGGCATGAGTCCTTTTGAGGTAGTACATGGTCATAGGCCTAGGACCCCCCTAGATTTAGGCCCCATGTCTGCATTACATAGAGTGTCAGAGTCTGCCGATGCATTTGCACAACACATTCATAACTTGCATGTCAAAATTAGACAAAAGATTAATTCAAGCAATAATCAATACAAATTGTTTGTAGATGCTCACAGGCGTTTTAAAGAATATCACGTGGGTGATTATGTGATGGTCCGCGTTAGGCCTGAGCGGTTCCTATCGGGATCCGCCAAGAAGCTCCAATCTAGAGGCGCTAGACCTTTTAGAAATTTGGCTAAGAGTGGTCCTAATGCATACGTACTTGAGCTTCCTCCAGGTACGGGGGTTAGTTCAACGTTCAATGTGAAGGATTTGGTTCCCTGGGTTGCACCCCACCTCCTGAAAACCCACTCCAGTCACCTCGTAGCCCCAGTCCTAGCCCAACCATGCAGCCCGTACCTCTCCCTTCCCCAGCAGACAGAGAAAAGATGAGATAGAGGATATAATAAATGATTATGTCGTCTCCATACAAGATGGGGGATTCCAAAAGTACTTGGTTAAATGGGTCGGAAAATCGGAATCCGAAAACACTTGGATTCACGAGAATGAGGTCCGTCGATTGAACCCCGATTTGATTGACATCTACCACGAGCGCGTTTCATCGGTGATGAAACCTATTTGGTCTAAAGGAATTGACGGGGACGCCACCTACATGAACATTGGATTCTGACCACATCAGTTTTACCGGCGTCGGAAGAAACGTAGGGGAAGCCCAGATACCGTTGATTAAAGGGAGAAAAGGAGACCAAAACCGCCAAGAGAACAGCACAACAACGCGCTATCATAGCTGCAGTAACTTTGTCACGACGTGTTATCCACAATGTCGCGGTAGCAACGCCACAACAACAGGTCTTTGTCCTAACGCCCAGCTATCCAGCAATGCGCCATCGACGTTGACTTCAGCCGACGAAATTTCTAATTTTATGAGAAAACTGCCTTTTTTAGTTTTATTTCTATTAGGACTCTTTTCTATTTCGAATTAATTATTGGTGGCCTATATATAGAGGCTTGTAAACACTTTTTAATTAGTTATTGATTATTGAATGAGAGCTTTTGTTTTATGAAGAGTCTTCTTCCCCATGATGGGTTTGGTGTGAGACCAAGGGAGTGATTCTCATATATCTTTTTATTTATCTTTGTCATCTATTTGCTTTGATCTATTATATTTGCTATCTCTCAATCTGTGCTTGCTTCCCTAAACCTTAGTCTAATTGTTTCCTTTCGATCCCAAAACCCTAAACCTTTTGCATCTTAAATCAAACAGAGCCCAAAACCCCTTTCTAAACCATAAACCTAAAACTAAATCATAAGCCTATTACAAACCCACACACCTACTTCCAAAGCCCTAGATCGAACCCGTGAACCTACATCGGATCGAAAACGAACGCCCACGCCTAGAAAAGCCATAGTCCTATCTCTAGGCCGATCTAACCTCAAATCTAAGAGTACTTGCGCATCGGACTGGACCCTAGCTGGATCTCGTGTGATCTACCTACAAGAATTCTAAACCCTAAGGTATTTTAAGATAATTTTGCGATTATATTTGAATTAATTTATTTAATTTCGGCAAAATTGCATAAAATTCATATTCACGCATTTTAGGGATCCCGTCCCACGTCACTAGGCTAGCAAAATAATTGATAGATCCGAGCAAGCCCGCCTTCCATTAAAGCAAAGTTTTAAGACATAAATTGTGGATAAAGGTTTCTAAAAAGATGGGTATAGATGGTACATACAGAAATGACTGAGATCCAACTAAATTTTGAGCTTTATGAAAAGATATAATTATGCTGCAAGGATTTTAGCGTGATGACGTAAATGGAGAACATTGAAAGATGCAAATAAGACTAACCTTTCTAAACTATGTGAGAGATGGGGCAAGGCGCTAGCATGATAGGCATATATGACAAACATATGTCAAATTGAAGTGCAACACGAAGTTCAGATTTTCTGAAGAAGACACATATGACAACAAAAAAATTAAGGGTGCAACTCTCCTGACCATCATTTAAATGATCACAATGGTTTAAGATGTGGGTGACCCGCATTGTCAAAGTGACACATCATAGATGGAAGTGACACAAACCCAAAAATGGTATTTTATGGAGATTTAAACCATCCGATCTGTCGACTATAATATCAACCGTTGTTTTTTGTTTTAATGGCTGATGTTAAAGTTCATCAATCGGATGGTTCACATCCACCTATAGGCATGTTTCTTTCGGGCTGAGACATGTTCCAATAATATAGTGCCACTTTGACAATTTAGATTGATCACAAATGTGTGTAACTCGCGTAATCATAAATCACACTGCAATGGTGTGAGATAAAAAGTCTGATTTTTCTGGTGTAAGATCACTTAAACACCATTTTGGTGTTTAAATGTTGGTCACAACTCATTATCCTAAAAATTAATCATAGTAATCAATATATGCTGAGGATATCACAGAAGGATTTGTCTTCCATAACGATCATGAAGGTTGAGAAGGCTAACCATAAAAATTGGTTCCAAATGGTCTTCCTCTGTGACTACAAGAAAAAGCATCCTTGCCCACCTATATGCCTCAAATCTCCACACATCTAAATCCTCATCATTATAGGAAACAAAAGCATCACCCTTACGATCATGTGCTATGAACTTTAAAGGAAAATCACTAAGATTCTGCAGAATCAGCATTTTAGAACTAGAGGAATCAAAGCTACATTGTGTAGTGTTACTCCTAGAAAACCACTTTTGTATCTTTCCTCGCAAAGTACCTGAGATGCACCATATCAAAATAAGAATAAAAATCCCTTTGAATGAAGAGCATTAACTATGACACCAAGTGACTAACAAATAATTAATTTCCCAAAAAAAAAACAGACTAGATAAAAAAAATATCCACCAAAAGATTTGATAAAGCAAAAGGAAACTAGTGCAAAGTTGAATATAACTAATGTTCACAAAAATTAATCTCACAAAAAATGCACACCACAGTATGCCAAGTAAGCCTCAAAATAACATCTATTAGCACAAAGATAATCCTACAAAGGGTTCAGCTAGTGGCTTTTCATGCTTGTCACATTTTGAAGGTCATTCACCATTTAGCAGGGATCTGAAATGCTAAAATAGCTATTTCACAAGCTATCAGATCCTAATATATGCATATCAAGAATCCCTAAACAAATATAGGAAATAGATAGATATATTAGCCATATTTTGTAAGTAACCACTTCATCATACTATACAAAACTGAAAGAGTAACCTCTTTATCACTATATATAAATATAAACCCCATTGCACTTGAAAATGCACTAACAGCTCAAGCATATATCTGAGTATCAAAGACATTCTAAAGGGTAATAGACTAGGTTTCAGAATCTATGTAAGTACCAAGTTTTAACATCATGCAGACCACCACCATCGCCGTGTCCCATCTAGAGTCGGGAAGACAGTAAAAACCTTTTCAAATCCTTATGGTGTCATTATTAGTAGGGGTGGCAATGGGCAGGGTAGCCCGGCCCGTTTTAAAGTCGGCTTGAACTTGATCATTAAACCTGCACTTGAACTTGATCATAAAGCCTGCAGGCCGGGCTTGGGCTAGCACTTGAAGCCCGATAGTTAAACGAGGCCTCCCTCTCTACGTCTACTCAAATAATTCTAATCTCAAATTCCCAATATTCTAAATAAATGATTTAGAGGATTATCCTCCCAATAGAAAAGATTTCCAAGGTTTAGAAAGGACAAAGGACTAAAGAAGCCTCCTTATCTCCCCTCCCATAATCCCATTCATTCAGCTTATCTATGAATAAATGGGTCGGGCTTGGGTTTGAAAGTTTTCTGCAGGCCGGGCTTGGAATCATAAGCCCGCAAAGGGCCCAGGCCAGGCTTGGGTATACTTGAGCCCAGCCCAAACCCTGCCCGTTATCACCCCTAATATTGAGTGTCCACTATATGCTAGGGTGTTTGATTGATGCAAATGAGAAATTAAAGAGAAGAAAAGAGGAGTTACATGATTGCAGAAATATAAATTTAATACATAAATTAAAGATGACTAATGAAGGTTTCCAAAGGGACCTAAGAGCTGCATGTTCCAGAGAAGGATTGCTGCAGAAAATATAAAAGGGAATAGATATAGGGGAGAAACAGGTCTCTAAAGGATGCTGGAGAGAGGACATTGCTGGACTGCACACCAGCTGAAAGAAGAACCAGACTAAGCACCGAGAACATGCTGAAAAGAGAACATTGCTGGACATTGTTGTTCTCAGCACTTAGTCTGGACTCTGGACCTTCTTTCTGCTGAGGCGTAGTCCAACAATGTCCTCTTTTTAGCATACACGAGAGACCAGTTTCTCCCCTATACCAACCCCCTTTTAACTTTTCTACAGCAACCATTCTTTGGAACAATATGCCACATTTTTACAGCAGCTCTCAAGTCCCTTCAGCAACCATGTAACTCCTCGTTTCTTCTCTTTAATTTTCCAATTGCTCTCTCTTAGTTGAGAAAAACCCGAACTTGAGTTTAACTTGAAGAAGCATTTTTTTCTCTTGACCAAACCCATGCGATCACCTTTCTCCAGCCACATGATGAGTAAAGATCAATGGTGGTTCACTTGGATATGTGGTGTTATTTCACATTGAGGCAAGTGTCACACTTTTGGCATCTTTGGTGAAGGTGTAAACGTTCTTTGCTCTGTGAAAGCTGATGTCATGCTGAGCATTTCATAGATACTGTTAAGACCGACTGTTTAGGAATAAGGTTATGAGTTCAGGAACAATAAATAGATTGCATGAGTGTCACACTAAGCATTCCATACATTGTTTCATAGGTCAATGATACATCTGTCATTCTGTTCTGCATATTCTATTTGTTTCTTGAAATTTTATAGTCTAAATTGATAGCTTAATCTATAGATTTATATGTGTTATAACTTACAAGTAGCACAAACAGTTTACCGTGTAGATTGCGGTGGATTGGCTATGTTACCCACTGGGTTACACATCCTATAGCTCAGCTCTCTTGTGGTTTATATTTTTAGATCCGTACAAGGGAGACATAGCCACTGGTGATTGGTGCATCTATGGTGGTCATATTAATGATGATGGCATGACTCCAGAGGACAAGGTGGACCCAGAGGACTCTTATGAGCATTGAGTGCTCTTTTGAGATTTAGACTTCCGTTTCAAATTCTAGATTTCAGCTATTTCCGCTATTAGAGTTATGCTATTTATGGTTATTATGTTGGGAGTTAGACATTGATGTGGGGAGCTGTTTCGCCCCATGTTAGTCTTATTCTTTAACTCAATTAGAGGAATATTTGCTTTTATTTATATATTATCAGTTCCCTCATGGTTAATGGATTATAGTATACGGGTGGAGGTTATAAATGTAAGGATGGATGTGACCATTACAGTTAATTGACTGATGAAAATGAATTGGGATTTTTGCATTTATCTCCTGAGATATGTCTTATTTACACTCCTCCCCCTGTGTTTCACCCATTTACATTGTGGCCCTTGCTTTTGTCTTTCCTTTACTTATTACCCCCTCCAGTGACACTCTCTGACAAAATAAATTTAAACTGCTTTAAATCAGACAATGGAGATTGTTTTTCGCCCTGATCTTTTCTTTTTTTTTTTATCAGCAACAAAAGAAATGCATTAAGAGAAAAAAGAGAGTACATACCTTAGCGGGTAGTAAGACACTACCCTAAGGCAGAAAGCCCAAAAAACTAACCCGCTCAGAGCCCGGAAGGTACGACAGCAAGGGGTCCCCCGATCAATAGGCCAAGAAAGGAGGGGGGAGGTGAGGTTAGAGAGCTAAGGAGGAAACATCAAGGAATCCCAGTTCGCTAAGAAGGCAATCTCCCTCATGTTCTGATCCAAGTTACCCCTGGAGGTCCAACTGATAAGCCAATCCCTGTCAGCTTTGATGACAAAAGTAATAGTTTCTCTTTGTGTTCCAAATACACGAAGAGAAACTACAGTGAAGCAGCGTATGATCAATCAACTCCATGCCCCTCATGCATAGTGAACACCAGTAGCGTACCGGAATTTGTCTCCTAATGAGCGGGTCGCGAGTGAGTATCCTTCCCCACACAACAGTCCACGAACAAAACTTAATCTTGGGGGGGGGGGATGTTTAACCTTCCAGAACCTGGTCCAGAAAAGGGGCCTGCCAGGTATTGATCTCAGAGAGTGGAGGTGGTTGTAAAAGGATTTGACGGTAAACACCCCTCTTGCATTTTGTCCCACATTCTGCAATCCTTGTTAGCTGCATTAGGAATCAAGGAATTTACGAAGGCTAGAAGGCCGCATACTCATCGATCTCATCATCTTTCAGCGCCCTTCTAGTGTTAATGTTTAAAAAGGCCTTTGAGTTTCTCCATTCGATGATATCCACAATCTTGGCTCGGGTATTGAAAGCAATACTGTAAATCCTTGGATAGGTATCCTTCAACAAGTGTCCCTGTCGACTTGTCATTCCAGAAATTGATATGCATCCCATCCCATCACCCCAGCTGAGTTTGGTGCACTGTTTGAACTCATCCACCACGGGCATGACCCCTTTCCACCAGGTGGAAGCACCATTGGTGTTTAGATTAATATTCCAAGCATTCGTCCCCAAACCATACTTGGCAGTGACCACCTGGCACCACAGATTGTCCCCTTCATTTGAACTTCCCAATCTCAACAGCCATTTGTCGAGAAGGGATTTATTGACCGTGGCCAATCTGCAGATGCCTAAACCCCCCTTTGTCCTTCAATCGCAGCAGGCATCCCCACTGATTAGGTGTAATTTCCTGGCGTCTCCCCCACCTTCCCAGAGAAAGTCTCTCACAATTTCCTCAAGCTGATGGACTACTTTCATTGGAGCAACGAACATCGAGAAGAAGAAAACCGGTAAGAACAGCAAAGTGGACTTAATAAGGGTGAGTCTTCCCCCACAACTAAGAATTTTGCTCTTCCAAGTGGCCAACCTGTTACAGAAGCGTTGAATAACCGGATCCCACCAACTAGCTCTGCTTGCTCCAATCCCAAGAGGCAGCCCGAGGTAAGTAATTGGCAGTTTAGAGGTTCCAAAACCCACCCTCTCAGCCAAACTTTCAACCAGCTCAACCCCAATGTTAATACCAGCCAAGTTTGACTTATGTAGGTTAACTCTTTGCCCAGACACAGCTTCATACGCTGAAAGGATGTTAAAGACCTCGTCAACATCATCAGCCATAGCCCCGCAGAAGATGATGGAATCATCCGCTTAAGTGTGTCACCGTGATATCACTTGGCGCCACCCTAAAGCCAGAGAAGGAGTTTAACACGGCTCCTTTTTGCAATAATCTGTGAAGCACTTCTCCAACAATGTTGAACAACAATGGGGACAAAGGGTCCCCTTGACGCAAACCCCTAGGCCCTAGAGCAGCAGAAGAAACCTTTCGAACAACCATAAATGAAGATAGAGATTCGCCCTAGTGGATTTTGATTCGCCCTAGTAGAATCAAAATCTGATTGCTTCATGGTAAGCTCCAATCTCAAGATTCATTAAATGGAAGATTGTAGTGAAAAACGACCTCCATCGTCTGATTCAAGGCAGTCAAGGGCTAGTTCTCTAACAGTCAAAGGCTTATCCTTCACAGTATGGGGCAATAAGTAAAGCAAACACAAAAGCAAGGGGCCACACATAAATAGGTGAAACATAGCAGGTGCAGTGTAAATAAGACATCTCAGAGGACTAAAGGCGAAATGCCTAAATAAATTAATCAGTGACTCATAGACTTACAATGAAAGACTTGGGAACTAATCCAACCATACGATGTATTGAGTTTTCAATGTGTAAATGATCATAGCTGTGAATCAATTAATGGTGCCAATCATTTATGAAACCACACAAGTTAGGAATGTGGATTGTTAATGAAATTATTAATTATTAAGTAAGCCTGTCGCGTGATTAAAAGGAATTTTCCAGTTGTAATTTGTGGTAGCTCACGTTTAAGTTTGAACTGGTTAAGTTATGTCTGTCTTCTTGTCGCATTGAGATGCACAGGGGTCACAACACGGAATTTTATGTCCTCATGCAGAGGTAGGATTTTGGGTTCTGACATTAAGATAGCACCTTAGACAATTGGGATTTATCTTCAAACAACTTGCTCCAGGGGACTTCCATAATTGACGGACTTGTTTTTATGTCTTAAAAAAGGAACAAGCATCTTGAATAGGCACGTAAAAAATGGAGATGTGATAAACACACACACACACACACACACAGATATATATATATATATATATATATATATATATATATATATATATATATATATATATATATTATACCAAGGAACTTTTATGAATAGCTAGTACCGATGTAACCCATACTAATTTAAATATTAATAACAGTTAACAAGTGTAAAGGAGGCAAATCCATTCATGTGAACCATATTATGAAATTTGGAACATAGATATTAAGAACTACCAGCAGTCATTAAATGAAAAATGTAAGTACCAAATAGACACACACACACACCCACGCCTGCCCGCACCCCACACGCACACGCCCGTGCTCCACACGCCCGCCCCTGCCCCCACACGCACGCCCGCCCGCCCACGCCCCCACACACACTTACGCACACGCACACCACGCCCCCACACGAACGCACGCACACACACACACACGCACCACACCCACGTCCCCACACGCAAACACACCCGCCCACGCCCCCACCCACCCACACACACGCGCGCGCGCGCCACGCCCGCCCACACGCACAGCAGGCCCCCACACACTTACGCATGCGCGCGCACACACACACACACACATAGATAGCTAGTAACTTTTATGAATAGCTAGTACCGATGTAACCCATACTAATTTAAATATTAATAACCGTTAACAACTGTAAAGGAGGCAAATCCATTCATGTGAACCATATTGTGAAATTTGGAACATAGATATTAAGAACTACCAGCAATCATTAAATGCAAAATGTAAGTACTAAATAGAAAATGGGGGTAGTAGCATGGTTCAAAATCTTGTCCGAAACTGGTACGTATCGGTTTCGGAGGTCACCGGTATGATACATTTCGACTGGTGCATTACATATATTACAGGTATCTATCGTCCAGAGCCGATACATATCGGCCGATATGTATCGGTTTTGGAGCTGGACAATACGTACTGGTAAACTGGTATTTTAAACCATCGTTGGAAGTGACTGCAGCATAAAACAGAGAATGACATCTCTGCATATCTCAGAGACTTACCACCACAATCAGTAAATTCACGTGGAAGTGCTGAAAGGAAATGCAAGAGCAAATCAAGTGGCACATCACAGGCACACACGATAGATGCTGTGGCTTCCAAGACCTGCTCACATACTGAATGCAATAGCAAATTCAAGGTATAATGTTAAATTCAAAAAGATAAATTCTGGGTACAGGTTTACTACGGTGAGCGAGAAAGTCGGAAAAAAAAAAACGGCAAAATACGAGGAAAAAGGGGGGGAAATCGAAAGGTAAAAAACTGTAAAATACAGAAGAAGAAAAAATGGAAAAATCAGGAAAAAATGAGATAATATAAAAAAAAAATTCAAAAAAGATTTAAAACAGTTTCTTTCAAATACGGTAAAATACAGGAAGAAAATGTATAATACAAAAATATGTGTTTTATTCAAAAATACAGGTATTATACGCGTTTAGTACGTTGTGGCAAAAAAAAAGCGTATTATAGGCATATTTTTCAAAAAAAGCCGTATTTTCTCACAATGATGTTACTTTTTCTCTAAAACAATCAACTGTAGAAGTATGATTATCTAATTGTAATACAAAGAACATCGAAATCTAACCAGCTAAAATTTCAGAGACCTTGTAGGCGATAATTTGGATTGAAGTGCTGTTTGCTTTTCTCAATAACAACTCTCAGAACATCCAATAAATTTGCACTGTTATTTTGCAAAAGGTTTTCTCGAGGGGATTCTAGTCGCACCATATTGGAACCACATGCAACTGAAGATATGCAACCAGCAAGAGCCATCAATCCAGCTCGCCCAAAAGGCTCCTCCTTCGCAACTGATGCCAGACTGCACATGAATGCTACTCGCTCACTGCAACCACAAAAAATGAGCAACCATGAGTAAAACTTTCCATTAATAGAAGCACAATACTCTATTTGAAGCAAAATGAGATCATTTTCACTAACTGGCGGTTACCACTATATAAATGGTAGCAGCTCCACAAATAATTGGATTGCCACCCATGTTGATAGATCTGAACTTTCCGATCTTTTAACGCCACTTGGATGGACCATAGCTCGTAAAAATGCATCAAATGGACATTCTTAACCTTTGAAGGAACAGACATGCTCAGACCACTACCCATCATTTATTAATTGTCCAAAAGTAGAAGATCATCCAGTGGTTACAAACTTCAACAGTTCAAAATTGTCAAATGATTTTTCGGCTATGGCCGATCCAAGAAGTGATAAATTGATTATATGCCATGGAGCGATTGGCAAGGCGTCCATTTCAATGATCTATTGGAGTGATTGGCAAGGCGTCCATTTCAATGATCTATACAGTTGATACAATTATCAAATGTAAGCAAACTCTCGGATGTCCTTATCTAATGCCTCGTACAAATGCAGCATTCACTCAAGTAAAATTAAGTAGGAGGCCTAACATAGAAGAGTTCTACAACCATAGCCCAAAGTTTCCTTTTTGGGAATTTATTGACAGATTGATTTCTCTCTATATTTTAATAAAATTGATTTTTCTCAAGAAAGAACCAAATAAATCATAGCAAAAAAATAATAAATTAATAAATAATATAAAAGAGAGGCACACACGAATATCTTTGATGGTGCTAATGCACCATGATTATTTCCAAGATCTTATCTTCAAAGTATAGCAAATTATATTTTCTCCAACTTTTTATGTTTTTTACATTAATGTGACACGGGACGGAATCGCAAGCTAACCCTAAAATAGCATAATCCCGCGTGGAAGGGGTTTAGGGTCTTAAACCTTTGATTAAAATAAAATAAAAAGAGGAAGATAGGAGATCTCCAGATTCGCTCTAGAGAGGCTTGTCGACTTCGCACCAACGGGTTTCCAAGGTTGTACGTCTGCTTCGCACCAAGTCGTACGAGAAACGATTGCTCACTCCTCAGGTTTTGAAAGAATCACTCTTTCGATTGAAAACTCATCTCAAGTTCTCTAGAATTCGCACAAAGCAAAACTCATAATTTTCATTAATCATCAATACTAATTCTCATAAGAGATTACAATGTATATTTATAAAGAAAAGAAACCCTAGGAATACTACTTAAAATAAAACTCCTAATCAACCATTAAAACTTTCTAATCTAACGGTCATAATTGATTTCACCATTAATCCCTTTTTTCATTACGCGATCACTTTTGAAGGATCAAACGATGTCCGATTGATGTGAAATTGGTCTTGTTTGAAAGCTTATAGAAGTAACTTTCCAACAAGACAAGAATCACACAATTCCGACATATATTGATAGACTTATGACTACTTTTCTGATGGTTGCACAGAAAGTGACGGGATTAACAGTCACATATCACATATATATGCCTAACCACTAAATAATTCAAATAAGGAAACTAGTCCTAAAACAAGCCACTTATTAAAAGAATCCTAATAAGAAAGGAAACTAAACCTAGATAAAATATTGCCGCGTGGAAGGGGTTTAGGGTCTTAAACCTTTGATTAAAATAAAATAAAAAGACGAAGATAGGAGATCTCCGGATTCGCTCTAGAGAGGCTTGTCGACTTCGCACCAACGGGTTTCCAAGGCTTCCCACCAAGGCTGTACGTCGGATTCGCACCAAGTCGTACGAGAAACGATTGCTCACTCCTCAGGTTTTGAAAGAATCACTCTTTCGATTGAAAACTCATCTCAAGTTCTCTAGAATTCGCACAAAGCAAAACTCATAATTTTCATTAATCATCAATACTAATTCTCATAAGAGATTACAATGTATATTTATAAAGAAAAGAAACCCTAGGAATACTACTTAAAATAAAACTCCTAATCAACCATTAAAACTTTCTAATCTAACGGTCATAATTGATTTCACCATTAATCCCTTTTTTCATTACGCGATCACTTTTGAAGGATCAAACGATGTCCGATTGATGTGAAATTGGTCTTGTTTGAAAGCTTATCGAAGTAACTTTCCAACAAGACAAGAATCACATAATTCCGACATATATTGATAGACTTATGACTACTTTTCTTATGGTTGCGCAGAAAGTGACGGAATTAACAGTCAAATATCACATATATGTGCCTGACCCCTAAATAATTCAAATAAGGAAACTAGTCCTAAAACAAGCCACTTATTAAAAGAATCCTAATAAGAAAGGAAACTAAACCTAGATAAAATATTGCCGCGTGGAAGGGGTTTAGGGTCTTAAACCTTTGATTAAAATAAAATAAAAAGAGGAAGATAGGAGATCTCCGGATTCGCTCTAGAGAGGCTTGTCGACTTCGCACCAACGGGTTTCCAAGGCTTCCCACCAAGGCTGTACGTCGGATTCGCACCAAGTCGTACGAGAAACGATTGCTCACTCCTCAGGTTTTGAAAGAATCACTCTTTCGATTGAAAACTCATCTCAAGTTCTCTAGAATTCGCACAAAGCAAAACTCATAATTTTCATTCATCATCAATACTAATTCTCATAAGAGATTACAATGTATATTTATAAAGAAAAGAAACCCTAGGAATACTACTTAAAATAAAACTCCTAATCAACCATTAAAACTTTCTAATCTAACGGTCATAATTGATTTCACCATTAATCCCTTTTTTCATTACGCGATCACTTTTGAAGGATCAAACGATGTCCGATTGATGTGAAATTGGTCTTGTTTGAAAGCTTATCGAAGTAACTTTCCAACAAGACAAGAATCACATAATTCCGACATATATTGATAGACTTATGACTACTTTTCTTATGGTTGCGCAGAAAGTGACGGAATTAACAGTCAAATATCACATATATGTGCCTGACCCCTAAATAATTCAAATAAGGAAACTAGTCCTAAAACAAGCCACTTATTAAAAGAATCCTAATAAGAAAGGAAACTAAACCTAGATAAAATATTGCCGCGTGGAAGGGGTTTAGGGTCTTAAACCTTTGATTAAAATAAAATAAAAAGAGGAAGATAGGAGATCTCCGGATTCGCTCTAGAGAGGCTTGTCGACTTCGCACCAACGGGTTTCCAAGGTCAGACGCTCCTCAGGTTTTGAAAGAATCACTCTTTCGATCGAAAACTCATCTCAAGTTCTCTAGAATTCGCACAAAGCAAAACTCATAATTTTCATTCATCATCAATACTAATTCTCATAAGAGATTACAATGTGTATTTATAAAGAAAAGAAACCCTAGGAATACTACTTAAAATAAAACTCCTAATCAACCATTAAAACTTTCTAATCTAACGGTCATAATTGATTTCACCATTAATCCCTTTTTTTATTACGTGATCACTTTTGAAGGATCAAACGATGTGCGATTGATGTGAAATTGGTCTTGTTTGAAAGCTTATCGAAGTAGCTTTCCAACAAGACAAGAATCACATAATTCCGACATATATTGATAGACTTATGACTACTTTTCTGATGGTTGCGCAGAAAGTGACGAGATTAACAGTCACATATCACATATATGTGCCTGACCCCTAAATAATTCAAATAAGGAAACTAGTCCTAAAACAAGCCACTTATTAAAAGAATCCTAATAAGAAAGGAAACTAAACCTAGATAAAATATTACCTAAATTAATGTGCACACTGGTCTTTAATGGGCCTTTTGAAAGTTCATTTATGGGTTCATTTCTTCCTTACTGGCTTGCTTCGATTGGCCCGGTCACGATGCAAACATGCAGATCTAAATTCCCCGTCAATCTCCTCGACTTTAAAAAAGTTCGACCTCGAACTTTGGCCAACATCGATAAGCGTTATCAAGTATGCTTGTTCCCCAGGGACCTCGAACTTTTGAATGGTCTCGAACTCGGTAGGGACGTTCACAGATGCTTGTGCTTCAATGATTGCGGGTTCGGTAGGGCTTATCATGGATGCTTGGACTTCAACGATCTTGGGCTCTTCGATGGTTTCGAGATCTGCCACGGTCTCAGCAACTGGTATGGACTCTTCAACCGGACATTGTTCTGGCACAAGATCAAGGAGGATAACTGGATCTGCGTAAACAACGGGCGCCATCAGTTCTTCCATAGGCATGGAAGTACATTGATTTACTATAGGTTCGGTATCTTCCACCGATACAGGTACAACCACGGGTTCGGGTAGAGGAACTTCAACTCGGAGAGATTTTCTCACCGGTACGGCTATGGGGACGAAATCTCTCGCCTTCGATCTAAAAGCGTGAATCACGTCTAATATGTCTTCGGACAGATTGTGAATAAAACCTTTGATGATTATTGCACTGATATTCTCACGCCATTCAACCACGATCCGACGCGACCTTAGCAACTCGCAATAAACGCTATTAAGGAGCGCCTTATACTGGAATATGGAACCGTACTACTGAGATGATCTACCTTTCTCTTCGCGCCAAAGTTTTTCCACCATCGCCATCTTTTGACGCACGATACGAATGTTCCATCGGTTCACGAACGTTCTCATGGAAACCATGTAATCATTCAAATCACAAAGGGCTTCAAGAACTTGATCCTGACTCATGATTCGATCCATTTCGAGATTCAACTGCTTTGATACCAAAACTGACGCGGGACGGAATCGCAAGCTAACCCTAAAATAGCAGAATCCTGCGTGGAAGGGGTTTAAGGTCTTAAACCTTTGATTAAAATAAAATAAAAAGAGGAAGATAGGAGATCTCCGGATTCGCTCTAGAGAGGGTTGTCAACTTCGCACCAACGGGTTTCCAAGGCTTCCCACCAAAGACATCGTCGACCGCAGTCAAATGCGAGAAACGATTGCTCACTCCTCAGGTTTTGAAAGAATCACTCTTTCGATTGAAAACTCATCTCAAGTTCTCTAGAATTTGCACAAAGCAAAACTCATAATTTTCATTCATCATCAATACTAATTCTCATAAGAGATTACAATGTGTATTTATAAAGAAAAGAAACCCTAGGAATACTACTTAAAATAAAACTCTTAATCAACCATTAAAACTTTCTAATCTAACGGTCATAATTGATTTAACCATTAATCCTTTTTTTATTACGCGATCACTTTTGAAGGATCAAACGATGTCCGATTGATGTGAAATTGGTCTTGTTTGAAAGCTTATCAAAGTAGCTTTCCAACAAGACAAGAATCACATAATTCCGACATATATTGATAGACTTATGACTACTTTTCTGATGGTTGCGCAGAAAGTGACGAGATTAACAGTCACATATCACATATATGTGCCTGACCCCTAAATAATTCAAATAAGGAAACTAGTCCTAAAACAAGCCACTTATTAAAAGAATCCTAATAAGAAAGGAAACTAAACTTAGATAAAATATTACCTAAATTAATGTGCACACTGGTCTTTAATGGGCCTTTTGAAAGCTCATTTATGGGTTCATTTCTTCCTTACTGGCTTGCTTCGATTGGCCCGGTCACGATGCAAACATGCAGATCTAAATTCCCCGTCAATCTCCTCGACTTTAAAAAAGTTCGACCTCGAACTTTGGCCAACATCGATAAGCGTTATCAAGTATGCTTGTTCCCCAGGGACCTCGAACTTTTGAATGGTCTCGAACTCGGTAGGGACGTTCACAGATGCTTGTGCTTCAATGATTGCGGGTTCGGTAGGGCTTATCATGGATGCTTGGACTTCAACAATCTTGAGCTCTTCGACGGTTTCGAGATCTGCCACGGTCTCAGCAACTGGTATGGACTCTTCAACCGGACATTGTTCCGGCACAAGATCGAGGATAACTGGGTCTGCGTAAACAACGGGTGCCATCAGTTTTTCCATAGGCATGGAAGTACTTTGATTTACTATAGGCTCGGTATCTTCCACCGATACAGGTACAACCACGGGTTCGGGTAGAGGAACTTCAACTCGTAGAGATTCTCACCGGTACGGCTATGGGGACGAAATCTCTCGCCTTCGATCTCAAAGCGTGAATCACGTCTAATATGTCTTCGGACAAATTGTGAATAAAACCTTTGATGATTATTGCACTAATATTCTCACGCCATTCAACCACGATCCGACGCGACCTTAGCAACTCGCAATAAACGCTATTAAGGAGCGCCTTATACTGGAATATGGAACCGTGCTGCTGAGATGATCTACCTTTCTCTTGGCGCCAAAGTTTTTCCACCATCGCCATCTTTTGACGCACGATAGGAATGTTCCATCGTTTCACGAACGTTCTAATGGAAACCATGTAATCATTCAAATCACAAAGGGCTTCAAGAACTTGATCCTGACTCATGATTCGCCGATCCATTTCCGAGGATTCGAACCGCTTTGATACCAAAACTGACGCGGGATGGAATCGCAAGCTAACCCTAAAATAGCAGAATCCCGCGTGGAAGGGGTTTAAGGTCTTAAACCTTTGATTAAAATAAAATTAAAAGAGGAAGATAGGAGATCTCCGGATTCGCTCTAGAGAGGCTTGTCGACTTCGCACCAACGGGTTTCCAAGGCTTCCCACCAAGGCTATACGTCGGCTTCGCACCAAGTTGTACGAGAAACGATTGCTCACTCCTCAGGTTTTGAAAGAATCACTCTTTCGATCGAAAACTCATCTCAAGTTCTCTAAAATTTGCACAAAGCAAAACTCATAATTTTCATTCATCATCAATACTAATTCTCATAAGAGATTACAATGTGTATTTATAAAGAAAAGAAACCCTAGGAATACTACTTAAAATAAAACTCCTAATCAACCATTACAACTTTCTAATCTAACGGTCATAATTGATTTCACCATTAATCCTTTTTTTATTACGCGATCACTTTTGAAGGATTAAACGATGTACGATTGATGTGAAATTGGTCTTGTTTGAAAGCTTATCGAAGTAGCTTTCTAACAAGACAAGAATCACACAATTCCGACATATATTGATAGACTTATGACCACTTTTCCGATGGTTGCACAGAAAGTGACGGGGTTAACAGTCACATATCACATATATGTGCATGACCCCTAAATAATTCAAATAAGAAAAATAGTCCTAAAACAAGCCACTTATTAAAAGAATCCTAATAAGAAAGGAAACTAAACCTAGATAAAATATTGCCTAAATTAATGTGCACACGGGTCTTTAATGGGCCTTTTGAAAGCCCATTTATGAGTTCATTTCTTCCTTGTTGGCTTGCTTCGATTGGCCCGGTCACGATCCAAACATGCATATATAAATTCCCCGTCATAATGGCAGGTTGCTTCGTGTAATAGTAAAAGGCTTGGGCTGTCAAGAGTGAAGATGTGGGTTCAAGCCTGGAGAGCAGCCACTTCGTGAATAAAAAGCCAAAGGTTACGTCTATATCACGTCCACATCTCCCAGGACCCCGTACGAACGGAATCAGATTGGGTAATGGCGTTTTTTTACACTAATGGCAGGGGAATTAAGTATAGGCAAGATTCTCCTTTAACACCAAAATTAACAACTTATTAACTTCAATATATCATGGCACTTAATTATTTTAAATGACTGTTTAATTGGTCATTTCATTAAGAAAAAACATTTAGTGCGACAAATTGATTCCAGTATTTATGCTCTACTAGATAACCAATGGTCGGTTTGAGGACATCTCAACCAGGATCAATGCAGGATGGGTGAAGTGGAGACAATCAGGTGGTGGAGTGTGATCAATGAGTGGCACTTTGATTGGAGGGTATTTTTATAGAACGGTATGACCTATGTCATTGTATGATGCAAAGCATTAGCTTCAAAGAAGCGATGGCTAAGCTGCGCATGTTGAATTGATTCCACCTTTAGCAACCAAATCCACAGTCAAATTTTCTTTCTTAAACATGGAGGAAAGAGATAAATGGCCTAAACATAGGAAAGCAGAACAAAGTTAAATCTAAGGATGCCTTTCACAGCGCATTGACAGGGACGCCAAATACATGGACATCGGATTCGAACCACATCAATTCTACCAGCATCGGAAGAAGCGTAGAGGAAGCCCCAGTACCGCAGCTTCAAGGGAGAAAATGAGACTATAACTGCCAGGAGAACAGCACCGTAGCCCGCTATCATAGCGCCGCAGTGCAACTTCCAGCGACGGAATTTCTATTTTTATGCTAAAACTGTCTTTTTAGTTTTATTTCTTTTAGGACTTTTTTTTATTTTGAATTAATTATTGGTAGCCTATATATAGAGGCTTGTAAAGACAATTAAATTTATTATTGAATATTTTTAATGCTTTATGCTTAAATATTCTTCTTCCCGAGATGGGTTTGGTGATTCTCATCTATTCTCTTTGATCTTCTATTATCTTTGCAATATATTTTCTCTGTTTTCTCTTATAATCCATTACCCATATTGAATCCCTAATCCAAAACCCAAAACCTATTTCGATCAAAACCCTAGTTTTCATCCTAGCCATCAAACCTACCCAATCCTACAACTTTAGTTCGAACCAGTGAATCTACATCGGATCGAGGACGAGCGCCCAAGCCTGAAAAAGTTAGTCCTATCTCTAGGCTCAATCCCGCCTCAAATCTAACGGGACTTGCGCATCGGATTGGACACCCTATTCGGATCTCGCGTGATTTACCCATCGAAATTTTACGAACCCGAAGGTATCGAGTTAATTTTGAGATTTGAGTTTGTTGTAATCTATTTAATTTCGGCAAATCCGCTTCAAAATCATATTCACGCATTTTAGGGTTGTCGTCCCGTGTCAGTTTTGGTATCAGAGCCCTAGGTTTTCTAGGCTAGGGCATTTTTGCTTGTCATATTTATGTTATTGCATTGTTTTTCTTTTGTGGGTCCATATTGCATTCCATATTAGAACCCTAATAGGTATTTGTGATCACCATGGCCTTCAATGAGATTCTCGATGCCCTTAACGGTATGCGAGAAGAATTGGGTGCGATTAAGGAGCGTTTAAACACTATACAGTAAGCCCAAACATCCTTAGGGGTTTCTAATGGTTGATTGCGTGATCGAATCAACCAATTAGAGGCGGAAGATGAATTCCATGATCGACGCCAACTGTGTGAAGGTCCTCACTTTGAACACGATGGTCGCCAAGACAATCGAAACCGGAACCGTACGGACCATCGTAGAGATGACTGACCCCAAAGTTCAACTCTTCAAGAATGTCCGAGTTGAGATTCCGACTTTCAATTGGAAAAATGGACCCTACTGTCTTCCTCGATTAGCTTTCCGACATGGACTAACACTTTGATTGGTATGCCATGAATGACGACCGTTGCGTCAGGCTTGCTAAAATGAAATTGGTTGGTCAAGCTGGACTTTTCTGGCTCAATGTCGAGCGTATCAGGGTGAATGCGGGTTGTCCTCCCATTACCCGTTGGGAAGACACGAAGAAATGACTTACTGAGAAGTATGTTCCTTTATCATACAACCAACGCCTCGTCGACCAGTGGCAAAATTTACGCCAAGGTGGTATGCCCGTTAACGATTACATTGTCAAATTCGAAGAATTCATGATGAGGGCCAAAGTATCGAAAGACTCTAAAATCACTCTCTAGATTCTGCACCGGATTGCGACTTGATTTACAAAAAGAGTTGATTTCTCACCCCGTGAAAACTCTTGAAAGATGTTATGCCGTTGTGCAAGATCTTGAACGGTACTTGAAAACCTCAGCGGTGAAGAGAACCGAGCCACAATATAGTAGTCAACGATCCGGTGAGGGACGATTTAATCCTCCTCCCAAGCCTACACAACATGTCCCTACCAATACAAGTTTGAAAAGGGAAAAGGTGTAGTTGGAGAATTCTCAAGGGGTAGCTCTCAAGTTAAGTGCTATAAATGTCATGGGTGGGACACTTTGCCGCCCAATGCCGTACAAAAGACCCCCAAAGGATCTTCATTGAGGGAGAGAAGGATGATGATGAGGTAGTGGTTGAAGAAGAAGTATTTGAGCCGGTTAGCACACCCAACGATGAGGAGGGTGATGCTATTAGCCATGCTTTAGCCGTGAGGTGTGCCCTTGCACAGCCTCAACAGGATGAAAAAGATGACTAGCGAAGGGAGAACATCTTCCACCCCTTTGCCAGATTTGGTGAAAAGAGTTGTAGGGTCATCATGGATTACGGTAGTTGCACTAACGTAGTATCAACTCATGTCATACGTCGTTTGGGGCTTACACCTGAAGCCCACCCGAGACCTTATAAAGTTGCATGGGTCAACTCTTCATCCATTCTCGTGTCGAAAAGGTGTCGTGTACCGATTCAATTAGGTTCTTATTTAGACACCTTATGGTGTGATGTGGTGCCGATAGATGTGGACCATATCATTTTGGGAAGGTCGTGGCTCTACGATATGGACGTGACTCTTTCCGGTTGATCAAGCATATGCACGTTCATGCATAAGGGCAAAAAGATCACTTTACACCCTTTGCTTCCCAAAACACCATCGACCAACAAAGTCGAAAAGAAGGGCGAGTTTTCTAAAGCATGGATCAAAATATCGTCCGATACCGATACATATCGGACGATACGTATCGGTATTGGACTCGAACGATACATTGAATGTATCGTTCGATACATTCAAATGTATTGAATGTATCGAACGATACATTCAATGTATCGTCCGATACAGACCGGTACCGATACGTATCGTTTTGGAGCTCGGACGATACGTATCGGTAACCCGATATTTTAACCCGTGTTCTAAAGCCATTAATATTGTGAGCCCTTCTGAGTTCGAGAAAGCGTCGATAGATGAGAGTGTGGTGTACATAGTTGTCACCGTAGAGAGTGCTCCCGAGTCAGTGAGCGAGTGTCCCAAGGAGGTTGAGCCAATTTTGATAGAGTTGACGGATGTCTTCCCTGAAGACTTACCAAATGAACTCCCTCCCCTGCGTGATATCCAACACGAAATAGACTTGGTTCCCGAATCCACCTTACCGAACCTGGCCTACTACAGGTTGAATCTAGTTGAGCACGCTGAATTGACTCGGCAAATCGATGAGCTCCTTTAAAAGGGGTTTATTCAAGAGAGCATGAGCCCATGTGTCGTACCTACCCTACTCACTCCTAAGAAATATGGTACATAGCGCATATGTGTGAATAGCCATGCAATCAATAAGATTACGGTTAAGTATCGGTTTCCCATACCAAGGTTTGATGACATGCTCGATATGATGGTTGGTGTCATTATCTTTTCAAAGATAAACCTTAAGAGTGGCTACCATCAAGTCCGAATCCGCCCCGGTGATGAGTGGAAAACAGCCTTTAAGACCAAGGATGGTCTTTATGAGTGGACGGTCATGCCTTCTGGGCTTTCTAATGCCCCGAGTACTTTCATGAGACTCATGACCCAAGTGTTGAGGCCATTTCTAGGCAAATTACTTTTTGTGTATTTCGATGACATCTAGATTTATAGTCATGATAAGGATCAGCACTTGAGCCACCTTAGGTTGGTGTGTGAAACCCTCAAGGGTGAGAAGTTGTTTGCAAATCTCAATAAGTGCACCTTCATGCAACGTTCCGTTGTCTTCTTGGGATTTTATTAACTTGGCCGATGGAATGGTCGCGGACCCCGAAAAGGTTAAAGCCATTGTGGAGTGGCCCGAGCCTAAGAGCATACACGATGTCCGCAGCTTCCATGGTTTGGCTACTTTTTATCGTCGCTTCATCAGAAGCTTTAGTACCATTATGGCCCCAAACACAGATTGCATGAGAAAGGGAACTTTTCATTGTGGCAAAGTGGCGACGAAAGCCTTTGTTGAGATCAAACAACGGATGAGTAGTGCACCTGTCATGCGATTGTCGAACTTTTCCAAAGTCTTTGAAGTCGCATGCGACGCAACAGGTGTAGGTATAGGGGGAGTGCTTAGCCAAGAGGGTCACCCAGTGGCCTATTTTAGTGAGAAACTTAATAAGGCAAAGCAGAAATATTCCACCTATGACAAGGAGTTCTATGCGGTCGTCCGATCTCTTTGGTATTGGAAACATTACCTTAGACCGCAGGAATTTGTGTTGTTCTCTGATCATGAAGCCTCACGCATTCTTACTTCACAGAAAAAGTTGAACCCAAGGCATACGAAGTGGGTCAAGTACCTTTAAGGGTTCACATTCGTGTTAAAGTATAAGGTCGGTGCTGAAAATAGGGCCGCTATGCGCTTAGTCATCAGGTGACGACTTTGCACTCCATGAGCACCGAGGTCGTCGGGTTCGAACGACTAAAGGATGTGTACCCCGACTGCCCAGATTGTGGGGTAGAGTACACTGCTCTCCTTAGTGACCCGATCAGCACACACTCCGCGTACACCTTCCAGGATGGGTACTTAGTTAAAGGCAATCATCTTTGCATCCCTTGCACTTTATTGCGTGACTTTCTCATTTTGGAGTTACATGTTTGAGGGATGGTCGGTCATTTCGGGCATAATAAGATTGTTGGCTCGTAGAGGATAGGTTCTTTTGGCCTAGCCTAATGAGAGATGTCGCTCTTGTCGTCAAACATTGTCGTACTTGCCAAGTATCAAAACAGATAAAGCAAAATACCAGCTTGTACAACCCATTACCCGTGCCACACACACCGTGGCAAGACCTCTCAATGGACTTCGTGCTTGGACTTTCCAAAACTCTAAGGAAGCACTATTCCATCTTTGTCGTAGTGGACCGATTTTCCAAGATGGCCCACTCATTCCTTGTTTCAAAACCTCTGATGCATCCCATATTGCTAAATTATTGTTCGCAGAAGTAGTACGTCTTCATGGGTTGCCCAAAACCATTGTGTCGGATAGGGATGTTAAATTCACTAGCTATTTTTGGAAGACCCTTTGGCACATGATGGGCACAATGCTTCAATTTTCGACATCTTATCACCCTCAAACGGATGGCCAAACAGAAAGCACCAATAAGAGCCTTGGGAATCTCCTGCGTAGTCTTGTTGGTGATCATGTTAGGACCTGGATACCATTTTACCGATAGTTGAGTTTGCCTATAATAATTCTGTCAATAGGTCCATAGGCATGAGCCCTTTTGAGGTAGTACATGGTCATAAGCCTAGGACCCCACTAGATTTAATCCCCCATGTCTGCATCCCATAGAGTGTCAGAGTCTATCGATGCATTTGCACAACACATTCATAGCATGCATGCCAAAATTAAACAAAAGATTAATTCAAGCAACAGTCAATATAAATTATATGCAGATGCTCACAGGCGTTTTAAAGAATTTTACGTGGGTGATTATGCGATGGTTCGAGTTAAGCCTGAGCGGTTCCGATCGGGATCCGCAAAGAAGCTCCAATCCCGAGGCGCTAGACCCTTTAGAATTTTGGCTAAGAGTGGTCCTAATGCATACGTACTAGAGCTTCCTCCAGGTATGGGGGTTAGTTCAACGTTGAATGTGGAGGACTTGGTTCCTTGGGTTTCACCCCACCTCCTGAAAACCCACTCCTGCCACCTCATAGCCCCAGCCCCAACCCAACCATGCAGCCCGTACCTCTCCCTTCCCAAAGCAGACAAAGAAAAGATGAGATAGAGAATATAATAAATGATCATGCCGTATTCACACAAGACGGGGGATTCCATAAGTACTTGGTTAAATGGGTTGGAAAATCAGAGTCCGAAAACACTTGGATCAACAACAATGAGGTTCACCGATTGAACCCCGATTTGATTGACATCTACCACGAGCGTGTTTCATCGGTGATGAAACCTATTTGGTCTAAAGGAATTGACGGGGACACCACATACATAGACATCGGATTCGGACCACATCAGTTCTATTGGCGTCAGAATAAGCGTAGAGGAAACCTCAGTATCGCAGCTTCAAGAGAGAAAAGGAGACTGAAACCGTCAGGAGAACAGCGCCGCAACGCACTGTCACAGCAGCGCGCCGTCGACAACGGTGCCCAGCAACGAAATTCCTATTTTTATGCGAAAATTGTCTTTTTAGTTTTATTTCTTTTATGACTCTTTTTTATTTCGAATTAATTATTGGTAGCCTATATATAGAGGCTTGTAAAGGCAATTTAATTGATTATTGAATATTTTGAATGCTTTATGCTTATTCTACATATTTGGCCAATTTTTTCAGCAAATATAACCAGCTGATGCCATTCTCCGTCCCATGCATAGATTTTTCAAATTTCGATTGAAAGACTTTCCTATGGTTCTCTCTATTAACAAATATTACTTAAAGAATCATAACAGTCTTTAACTAAATAGTCTACAAGCTCCATCCAGCCATGCTATATTTCTTGCTTTCCTTTAAACTTTGATTAGTTGCCCCTATGACCTATAAACTACTCAGGGTACCTCTGTTCGCGCCTACATAATTACTAAAAGCGCCTACGTCCAAAACTTCTTGAAACACATTGACCGCATGGAATTAGACGATGAGGTCTTTTTTCACCCTAATTTTCCATAGGATACCATGAGCGTACCATCAGACAGCCAATTATTGACTCCACGTTCAGGGATTCTAAAAAGTGGGCCCCTATAATCACATGGCACAAATCACGCTCAAATGTGATTTTAGGGCCATTATTTCAGATCTGTGCCACATGAAATCAAAAAGGACTGTCAGATGGTAAGCAAATGGTCTCATGATCCATTGTGTGGCAGATTGGGGTGAAACACGATCTCCATAATCTAATTTGAAGTAGTCAATGGGTGAAGGGTTTCAGACGTAGGCACTTTTCAGTAGTTGTGTAGGAGCGAAGAGAGGTACCCATCTACACCAAATAAACAAGAACATGAGCAGATAAATCAAGAACTCACATAAGCAGCAAAGAAAATTTTATAGTACACCATGACTTGAGGGAAATACCAACAAAAGAAACTCAGCAACATTTTATAGTACACCAAGACCACACACATGATTTTGATGAAGATTAAAAACGTAATATACAACTACATACTAGTGTACAGCAATAAGTTGGAAAGGAAGAGCCAAAAATAGCATGTAAGGGTGATCAAATGTTTCCGTTAAAGGACAAAAAATATGTCGGTAATCTGGAAATAATCAAACAAAATGCATGCATACCTCCCTGATAAGTAAATGGAAAACTGACGGAAAAATGTAATTGCACCTTCAATTGTTTTTGATGAATAAATTCCTTTCACACCTGCAATTAAAGATGTAATATGTATACAAACCTATTAAAAACACCCTGCCAAATCTAAAAGAAAAATCTCGAAGGGAAATTGTGGGATGCAATACAGCAATTATTTACTCTGTCCTAAATAAATAGGTGAAAATATTACATAAAAGATTTGCATTCTACAGCCACATGCTATCTTCTGGAGGCCTCAATTTCATGCTCTTAAAGACATCTAAAATTCAGGGTTAGGTTCTTCCTTTAGAAACTTCTACATAACTCTACTTTTTGGGCTTTTTTTAGGGCTCAAAATGCCTATTCCTACAGAAAATTTTACTAAGTTCTATTATCTTGGTTGCTGTTATGATCGAAATAGGTTTTGAAATCATTTTAATCCCTTTATGGTAATTAACAATTGCATAGCAATTTTCTTTGGGATTGAGGTTGGGACTTTGCATCATGTACTTGAAATGAATTTTCATTATTACTAAGATATTGGTTTCTCAGGTGTTTATTGAGAAACTCTTGCATAATGACTGCTGACATTACCCATTGAATTCCTGGTAGTAACTGATCCTTAAACCAAAAAGTGTCTGTGATTCTTCCAGAAGAACTGAAACAAAAGATATGGAAGAACTATGGTAGATTTTCGCCTTGAAGTGGTGGAAGTCATCAGTTCGTAGAGTACATTGAATTCCCTTGATCGTTTTTTTCACACTGATGCAAGCTATGGTTTCAGATTGATGATCAGCTGGTGAGAATCATAGATTTTATATGACATCTGTGAAAGAGGAGGATTTTCGAGTTTCTAGGCAGGCAAGATTTTTTGCGCAGTTTTACTGGTTTTGATCTACAATCTTTGGATCAGATCTTCCTTATTACATCCCTCAATGATAGTTTTCATATATGAAAAGATTTAAAAGGCGTTTTATCATTTTTTTTTCTATGGTGCCAGTGAAAGAGGGGATTCACTGTTTTTAAGCACCCTACTCGATCTGAAGCCTCTTTGACCCTCAAATCATAAAGGGTTGGTCTAAATCTCACTGTAAAGTTATGGGCAGTGGTGTTAATGGTTTTATTCAGACGTGAGAGATTTGATGCAGTTTCTGTGCATTTTTTGGGTACCCTTGTGTCTGAATAGTGTGAAGTATACGATTGCCTCATTTTTTCCGCAATTGTCTGAGGTTTAGACTGCAACTTGAATATGCTATGCTATGTGATGTCTGTCAGCAGTAAGAGGATTGATTTGTAGTATTTGCTTTCTATTTTGACCCATATTATGTGGTCAGCTTGAGCAGCAGTCTGTTGGTTGATGTTGAATCTACTGTAAGACCCTGACTTGATTATTTTTCATTAATTGCCTCTGATATGCTCTAGCGAATTTGCATAAACCTGCCATTTATCCTCTTTGCTTGTTATAAACTGTAAACATGTTTGAGGAGCAGTGGTTTCGGAGTGTTTTTTAATGCACAGAATTCTTTTTCTATAACCTGGATCTGTAAACGAGTGTGGACTATGGCTGTGAGTGTAGCTCTATTTGGTCTGAGGTTGATGTAGCATTTTGTGTGACTACGATCAGTCGGCTCTATAGGAAATGTCCATTGAGTGTGTTAATATGTCGTATCCATAGTATTGGAGTTACTGAAGGATGTTTGGCTGCTAATTAATCTTCTTTGGGTATTATTGATTACCTATAGTGACGGGGGACTCCAAGATCGAGAGCCTTGGATTTGGGCCGCAACAGATTTTCCAGCGCAAGAAGAAACGAAAAGAGGAACCAGAACAAGTTATAAAGAAGAACCGATGCATAAGTTAATCGATCGATCGATCCCAGTATTCGATCGATCGATCCCAGTATTCGATCGATCGATTGAAGACAGGGAAGTCTTAAGTATTGGTGAATTTCTGTTCTCAGTCGATCGATCGATCCAAAATTTTCGATCGATTGAATGTGAACTGAGACTTCGAGCGATTTATATATATATATATATATATATATATATATATATATATATATATACATATCGATTTTAGAATCGATCAATCGATTTGTCGCGAAGTCAGCTTAGCCAAAAGTCGGAATTTGAATTTCATGGGCAAACTTGTCTTTTTTTTAGTGTTTATTTGTTTTAGGGTTTTCTTTTTTTGAGGCCTACTATATAAGGTCATTTTAAAAAAACATTGTAATTGATTATTGATGAATGAAAAGAGCAAATGCTTTCAGCTTGAGATGAGCTTTTGAAGAGTGCATCTTCTTTCCCATCAAGGGCTTGGTGTGAAACCAAGAGTGCGAAGCCCACAATATCCTACTCTTATCTCTATCTCTATTTATCTTTTTTTCTCTGCTTTTTTCCCGTTCCCATAAACCCTATTTCATTCCATTTCAAGTTAAACCTCCCAAATTCCAAAACCCTAGCTTTCATTTGAACCGTTGGGTCGATCCGATTCAACAATCCCAAGAGAACCAGCAATTTCACTTTTGATCGAAGAACGACGCCCTAATCTGGAAGCGACTAGAGTTCTATCTCTAGGATCCCCCTTCCGCG
This sequence comes from Chloranthus sessilifolius, assembly GCA_021018995.1. Taxonomy (NCBI): domain Eukaryota; kingdom Viridiplantae; phylum Streptophyta; class Magnoliopsida; order Chloranthales; family Chloranthaceae; genus Chloranthus; species Chloranthus sessilifolius. The sequence continues at coordinate 109,437,049 of CM037595.1, forward strand.
AAGCTAACGGATCTAGCACATCGGACTGGACCCTACCCGAACCAAACATAATTATCCAAGCGGAAATCTACAAAACCCTAAGGTATCGCGAGTGTTTTGAGATTTTTATATAATTCATTTAGGTTAATTTCGGCAAACTAGCATTTCATCATCATTCACGTAGTCTAGGGTCGTTGTCCCATGTCAGTTTTGGTATCAAAGACTAGGTTTCTACGTTATGGCATATTTGCTTGTCATTTTAATTTCATTGAATTTTATTTCATTTGTATTCATCAGTGTGCATGTCTTGTGCTTGATAAAAGTCCTTATTCATTTTGGTTCACATGTGTATGTCATTTCGATGTCGTTTACTTTTTGTCATTTGTGTCTTCATTTGCATGCTCATCTTGTATTTGTTAAAATTCCTCAATTGTTGTGTGGTCCATAGTATGTGTCTATCATAGTATTGTGTATGAGTTGTGTTTGTTTCAAGCATCATGTATAAGTCACTTACACGTCACTGTGAATTCTTTACCCGTCATGAAAGGGTACTAACCGAACAAAGAAACGGCTATACTCCAAATTCTTAGCAAAGTCTCAAAAGTCGTGATGAGATTAGAGTTAGGGGATACTCCTATCATTGTAAACCCGAATATGATCTTGATAGAAAACTTCTAAGGTCTATTCAAGTCGAAATCCCAGATTTTAAGGATACGGTGAACCCTAAATCCTTCATGGGATGGTTGTCTAACATAGAGGAGTATTATAATGTGTTGGATGAGTGTAAGGTTGAGTTAGCCAAGACAATGTTGGTGAGCCATGCCAAAACCTATTGGGCTAATGTTGAGTTTCGACGCGAGTTAGTTCGATGTAAGCCCATCACATGATGGGAGGATATGAGAGAGCAACTTATCGAGAAGTATGTTCCTTTCACGTACCACCACCTTCTACGGTCTTTGGGAGCTAAGGTCGATAAATGTCATAATCACACCCAACTTGAGTCAAGAAACACCTACACAAAGGAGACCTCTAATTGCAAGGTTCCACCATTAAAACCCGCAAATACTCCTACGAGGCTCTAAATTGATCACTGGAAAGGAATTGTCCACAAGAGATATGATTTCGAGGTTCAATCATCGACCCGTGATTACTCGACCATATTCCCAAATCGATAATGGGAAAGGAACGATTATTGAGAAAGCCAAAACTAGTGGTCGCAACAAATGTTCCAAGTGTCACAAATTTGGACACTTGGCTTATCAATGCCCTACAAAACTTCCCACTCAAAATTTATTGACTAAAAGAGAGAGTTTTGAGGAACCGGGGAATGTGAACGTGGAAGAAATTGTGTATGAACCTCGTACCGTGATGAGTGAAAATGAGATGTGTAACGACCAAGATTTTTCGTAATTTAGTCCTTAATTATTTGCTAGATTTGTAATTTTGATTAATTTGATTGATTTGATGCATGTGATTAGTTGTTGCGCATGAATATAATATTTACTTTATTTAATAATGACCCGTAATAATTAATTAATCTAATTAATATACCCTAAAATCCTTTAAATATGTGTAAATAATAATTGGGGTGCGTTTAGTAATGTTTACTGAACTTTTAAAATATGTTAGTAAATTAATTAAAGACTCATTAAGTAATTAAAGACTCATTAAGTAATTAAAGACTCATTAATTAATTAAAGACCCAACAACTAATTAAGGACTCATTAAGTAATTAAAGGCACATAGACCACTTAGGAAACCTTAAAGTATTCTAAATAGAGTTAGATCTTAAATAGGAAACATTAAGTATTCTAAATAGAGTTAGATCTTAAATAGGAAACCTTAAAGTATTCTAAATAGAGTTAGATCTTAAATAGGAAACCTTAAAGCATTCTAAATAGAATTAGATCTTAAATAGGAAATCATAAAGTACTACAAATATAGAGATTAATTTACAAAATTTTTATATAACTCTAATAACCTAATAACCTCATAGAGAAAAAGAGAAAATTTTAGAGAAGAAGGAGAATTAGAAGAGGAACCCTAGAGTTTTTGGTTTGCAGGCTTAAAAAAACGCAAGAGGAGGATTTCGGTTTAGAGCTTCGGATTTGATCAAGGGAGAGGAGTTACATAAATATTACACGAAGACTAGAGGTATGGAGAAATCATGTTGAGATTAATCGAAAACGTAGATAACACAAAAATAAAATAGGAATTAGGGTTTATTTCATTTAATGAATATTCTTCATGTTAGATTGTTAAATTTTTATGCTTAATCGCGGGTTTTCGATGGTACACGGGGTTTCGTGATTGATCACGAAATTCTGTGCAGAATCCAGAATCTGTTTGGAATCCATAATCTATCCAGAATCCAGAATTTGTTAGGAATTTCATAATTTGTCTAGGATGCAAGAAATAAATTTCTGTTCAAATATTGTCTATGTTTAATCATATCATGTTTAAATATTTATTTATGTTCATCATTGTTTTATTGCTTAGAATCCATGCAACCTAGGATGTCTGATTTACACAACAGGAAACAAGTAGGAATCGATAGAGATTACATATTTATGATGTGTGAAGCCTAAACAAGTGAAAGAGCTATTGCATGATCGATTGATTTCTAGTTTTTCTATGCATGTACATTCATGGCATTCATAAAAGTGAAAAGATATGTTTATGACATGACACATGAAAATAAAATATTTCTATAATTATAATAGAATTCCTATGAGCTTATTGACGCGGCACGATAACCCTAAAATGCGTGAATATGATTTTATGCGATTTTGCCGAAATTAAACAAAATTAAATCAAGCTTAATCTCAAAACTATCTTAAATACCTTAGGGTTCAAAGAATTCAGGTTGGTAGATCACACGAGATCCAGTTAGGGTCCAGTCCGATGCGCAAGTACTATTAGATTTGAGGCGAGATCGGCCTAGAGCTAGAACTCTAGCTTTTTCCAGGATTGGGCGTCGTCTTCGATCCGACGTAGATTCGCAGGCTCTAACTAGGGCTTTAGAAATAGGTGTATGATTTTGTAATGGGCTTATAGTTTGATTTATGATTTAGAAAAAGGGTTTTGGCTCTGATGGATTTAGGGTTCAGAAAAGGTTTAGGGTTTTGGGATCAAAATCAATAGATTGAGATTTAGAAAACAAGCAGGGATCAATAAGGTAAAAGATTCAAAGAAGACAGTGATAGATAATAGAGAAAATAACAATGGCTTTTAGGGAATCACTCCCTTGGCCTCACACCAAACCGAGTGTACATGAGTCATTAGTGTCCCTTGATTCGATCACACATGACATGATAATGCCCACAAAGTCGGTTGTGCATAAGTCGTTAATGCTAGTAGAGTCAAGAGCACTTGAGTCGATTACATGTGAGTCGTTAGCATCGCATGCACATGAGAGTATCGAGTCCATAGATACACATACACATCATAGTCTCGAGGTGCATACCGCTACACATTCCGAGTCTTATTGTGAGTCAAGTTTTGAGTCTCATTCTGTATCATTGCATGCCAAAATCATGCTTAAAATTAATTTGTGCAATGAAACTCTCAAAGTATAGATGCATTTACCTAAGGCTTTTATGGAATTCCAATTGAGTAAGCATGTGATGGTTCAGATGGGATCTGAGCGATCCCCATCAAGAATCGTGAGGACACTCCAAACTCGTTATGCCGAATCTTTTAGGATTGTGGAAAGGGGTGGACCTAAATTATATGTGCTACAGCTACCTCAAGGTATGGGGGTTAGTTCGACACTCAATGTGGAAGACCTAGTTCCTCATCTAGGCTCAACCCCACTTCCTAGAACTCGTTTTCAAGCGTCCTTTCTTTGCGCACCAATCCCGATCCCACAACCCCTATCTTTTCCTCTTCCGAGCATAATGAGCGAGGTCACTGAGAAGATCCCGAATGATCTTGTAGCATTCACCTGCGCAATGTTCTTAAAATCCTCAGGCGGATTCGGGCGGTTGGGGGGATGTTCGAGCAGAAATCTTTGGGCAGCGCCAGGGCGAGCACTCCAAGATCTAGGCAGCCACTATATATATATATATATATATATATATATATATATATATATATATATATAATCATAAATGTATATATTTTAATATATATATTCAATTTTATATTTATGAAAAACACAACATTAGATTAGACTATTAGAGGCTTAAAGCATCAAAATAAATTCAAAATAAAATTCATGATTTAAGTTCAAACACACAATCACTTAGAAAAAAGAAAGTTTAACCGCACAATTACAAAATCACTTAGCCCAAAATAAAATATCACTTATACAAATAGTAGTGTTCATTCTAAATTTTCATCATCTAAATCATCTAATGGTTCATTTTGAAGATCTTCTTCGTCATCAGAAGGAGTAAACTCGATATTATCATCCCCTTCGTTTGTTGGCTCTCCATCAACATTCTCTTCATCTATTTCCCTCCATATCTATGCTGCAAATCCGGTGCTCCTCCTTGGTTGTTCTTCTACATTTGCACCCGAAGCCTCGCCAACAAGACCCCAAGTCAATGGCTCACTGGAAAATACTTGTTCTTCATTGGGGTCAATTAACTATTCAAGCACCCCTTCATTATCTTCAGAAGCTAAAGTATATCCTTTCTCCTTTCCTTTAGAGTTGCGGTCTAGAAACTTAGTATTAAATTGCACATACACCAAATCATTCAACTTTAATGCCCCAATTCTATTTCTTTTTTCGTGTGAATCTGCGAAAATAAAACAATAAATATAATTATGAATAATTAAAAATATAATTTTATATACATAATTATAATATAAATAATTAATTAAAGTCTATATCCATCTCAAAAGTACTCCAATTTCTCTTGCATCCAGAAGAGTTACATGTCAAATTTAAAATTTGTATGGCCATCTTCTGCAAGTTAGGAGCATCCACACCATAAATTTCCCACCAAGTAGTTGTTAATCACTTTTGAAAAATAAATTAATTAACTAGAAACATTAGCTACCTATATAGTTATATTACTCAATTGAAGATTTGAAACTTATAAAATAAATTAAATATACTTGGGTTAGGCCTCTTATGAATCAATTGAAGCTTCTTCTTCTCCACATTCCTTTGCCTAATTTCGATGAGATCTCCAAAAGATTTTTCAGCATCCATAAAACAACTCATCTCGTCCATAATCTTGTTACTAACTTCGGGATCAATAAATTTCAAAATGCAATCATTCACTCCTTTCATAAACCATTTAGCTCATCGAATTTCCTCTCTTTCTTTGTAATAGTAGAAAGGATTCAAGTGGTGTCCCGCCGCACCCAATGAATGTTCAAGGTGTTTTTTAAATCTACCTTCAATAATTTTTATCACCGCTCCAATTTGAGCCTCATTATTTTGGAAAGAGTTCTGAATTTCATTTTTTGCATCTTCTATGGAAGCATAAATGAACCCCATTGAAGGGACATCCGAATCGACCATTCGTAACACTTTTATGAGCAGTTGAAAGATTTTCAACGAGTACATCACATCATTCCAAAAGTAGTGCTCAATATAATACTCTCTGCTTGTTTTCCTGCCCGTTCTGTGTTCCATCTGCATTTCATTCATTCATCAGACGAGAACATCTCCCTCAACTTGAGCCTCAACTTTAAAAAGCTCTGCAAAGTGAGGTATGCAGTGGCAAAGCGTGTGACCCCAGCTTTAACAAGATCTCTTTTTTTCATCTTCTTCCGCATTATACTCAATACCCTCACGTGGTTGTATATAAATGTGGGCACCGTCTTTGTCTTTTGAACGGCCCTCTTTACTTTCGGTAGCTTCCCAATATTCCCGAACATTAGATCTATTGAATGTGCAGCACAAGGAGTCCAATAAAACTTTGGGTAATGTACTTTCAATACCTTAGCTGCAGCTAAGGCATTTGCAGCGTTATCAATAACTACCTATATAACATTCTTCTCTCCCACTTGTTGGATGCACTTCTCAACCAATTCATAAATGAATTGTGCATCATGAACATCCGCTGACACTTCAACCAACCTTAGAAAGTCGTTCTAGAATGACTATGCGCTAAGAGATTCACTATACTTCTCCCTTTCCTGTGTGTCCATGTATCAGTCATTATGGAACAACCAAGTCGTTCCCATGACTTCTTATATGAGGTTAATTTCTTCTTAATTTCTTCAACTTCATTCGCCAACAAAGTATTCCCCAATTGAATATCTGAAGGGCGGATGAATCTTGGACCATATTGGCCAATTGCTTCACTCATCTTCCAGAAATATTTACTGCAAATCGTGTGAAAAGGGATACCGTTTACATAAAACCATCTCGCAGCATGGTTATCTACACGTCCCTTCAGCTCCTTCGTAAGGTTCTCTGGAATGACTGTTTGGCGTAATTTTCCATTTCCTTTTACTTCCTCCAATGATTTACGGGCCACAAAACTATCCATTGGCCCCTAGGTGCGCGGTTTCTTTGAGAAGAAACACCGACTTTCTCTATTAAAGTCATCACCACTAGAACCGGAGTCTCCAGCACTGTAAATCGCCATAGACTCCTGTAATGATTGAACTTCTTTCTTCTGTTTAATCGAGTTCAAAACATCAAGCATCACTTGCCTAACATCTGTTGGTACGGAAATGCAAGAGGCAATGTCTCCCTTAATACTGGTGAGGAGTTTCTTCAATTGGTTGATGCTCACCGTATACTCCTTCTTGCAATACATAGATGTAATCTTCCTAGCACTTTTGGATCCTTTAGAAAACAGTGTTTCCAACCAGGATCGTCTTTTTCTTTTCCGGATGCACCAATCGATGCTATAGAAGACGACACATCTTTTGAAAAAAATAAAATAAATCAATGGTCATATAAAAAAAGTTTCAATACAAATATATTAATATATATTCTGAAATAGACATAATGATATATATTCTCAAATATTATATATATATATAAATATATATATATATATATAATTATATATTTGCATATATATATATATAGATATTAGAGTTATACACAGTACACACTACACACAGTCACAACACATTGAGCACAACACAGTAAAAAAACAAGCAACCATTTGATGGAATCAATGCATTTTAGATGGTCATAAATTCATAATGACCACATCAAACAATTTCATTTAGACGGTCATAGTAACCACCCATGAGAAGGACCATCGATTGAATGATCGAAAGGTTTAAATCGATCAGTCATCAGCATTTGTATCAAGAAGTGACGAAAGTCGAAAGAGACTCCTAACCCCATGAGAATGACTATAAACTGTGACCGCAACAACTTCCATGTGTTTATGAAAAAAAATCAGAGGACAAATGGAGAAGGCCATAATATTTTCCTATTTGTTTAATAAGATTATTTGCATATACACACACACACACATATATATAGGGTGCCATTACTTGCACACGCTTTTCAAGTGATTGCACTCGATTGCTCCGAATTTAACAGAAAGACTTGCAAGTTTGGCGACCTCTACTATGTGAAAACACCATCTAAGCCGTTTGATTTGAAAGCCATGATCTAAAGATATCAATTGCAAACAATTAGAACAAAATATAATTTTCATCATTTGATTAAATGGAGTCAAAGGCTATTATATACTTCAACAGTTGACTACAATAGATCATATGACAAGTATCGTGTTTTGCTCCAATTTTATGTACCAGAGATCTATTAATCATAAACTTCAAATCAAACGGCCCATATTACATTTGTACAAATCACATGTTCCTAAAATACCAAGTCATTCTTTAAATTCGGTGCAATCACTTGAAAAGCAAGTGCAAGTAATGGCACTATGGGCCTGTGGCACACACACACACACAGAGTCTCACATAGTCACATATAATCATATATATATATATATATATATATATATATATATATATATATATTTATATAATTATATATTACATATATGGCACGGTGGGCCTGTGGCACTCACATATATATATATATATATATATATATATATATATATAATATATTAATATATTTGTCACTGTGCACTGCAAGAAATTAGAATAAAAAAAATGCAGCCAATGAGTCAATCGGCCCTATCTAGAAGATGAGAAGGAAAAAAAAATGCAACCAAAAAGATGAGACTGATGCAAAAAAAACTAATGCAGCCAAAAAAAAAAAACTGATGCAAAAAACAACTAGAAAAAAGAAAAAAAAATTAGAGAAAAAAAAAATACCTGTTGTTGCTGCCTGCTGGACTTCCAGAGGGTGCCGCCTTGTCGGAGCTTCGAAGAAGAAGCAGAAAAGACAATGGCGCCAATAAATAAATAAATAAATAAAACAGAAGACAAGAAGAACAAAAAAAAAACTACTGGAGCCATGCACGCCGGCGGGAGGATCGCCGGATTCCTATGCTTCAAAAAAGAAGTACGGAAGATTGATAAAAAAAATTTAAAATAAATATGCATAGAAGAAGAGGAAGGAAGAAGAAATGAAAAAAAAAAAAAAGACTCACCGGACGGTCGTCGGTGGTCACCGGTGAGTGGATGAGCCAATGAGAGGAGAGATGAAGAAGAAGAAGAAGCCTCACTGCCCCAGTCGCCCCCCCTAAGCCCTAAAGCCCCTCCCCCCCCCCCCCCCCCCCCCCCATTTCGATTGAAACGAAACGAAAAAAAAAAAAAAAAACTATATTTATATATAGCCGCCCGACCAGCCTTGACCCGCCCCGATTCAATTTTGGACCACCCGGGCGGGCGCCCAAGCCCAAACCCGCCTCAAAAACCGCCCCACCAAAAACCGAGTCGACTGAAGACCCAATCCCCTCGGGCAACCGCCCCAGCCGATTTTTTGAAACATTACACCTGCGGCAGAGAGTTTCTGGTTTATGAGATGAAGAAGGTTGGTGAGTCGACCACCGAATGCATGGGCCAGTCATGAAAGAGTTTGCTGCTTGAGTTCCTATATTCCCAACCGATATCGCGATCGCACTTCATCAGAGATGAATTCCTTCGAGTCCGGGAGAGTTGATGAGAAGCTTCAAAACTATTTGGTAGAGTGGGTTAGCGAGCCAGGTTATTTGGTTCGTTGAGGAGAGGTTTACAATGTGCGCTCCGATACAATCGACCGAGATGATACTCATACGTTACCAGATGCTGAGATTGTATGGGTTAGTTGCAAGGAGTTCCACCGTTCGGGTCCTAATACACTTGATCAATACTACATGTGTGTTTCATCGATATGAAAGGTTTTGGGTTTAGGGGAATGACAGGAGACGCCAAGATCAAGAGCCTTGGATTTGGGCCGCAACAAATTTTCCAACGCAAGAGGAAACGAAAAGGGAAACCAAAATCAGGAATAAAGAACTTATGCATAAGTTAATCGATCGATCCCAGTATTCGATCGATCTATTTAAGACAGAGAGGTCCTAAGTTTTGGCGAATTTACATTCTCAGTCGATCGAATGTACATTCTCAGTCGATCGAATGTGAACAGAGACTTCGAGCAATTTATATATATATATATATATATATATATATATATATATATATATAAATCGATCGACCGATTTGTCGCGAAGTCAGCTCAGCCAAAAGTCGGAATTTGAGTTTGATGGGCAAACTTGTTTTTTTTTTAGTGTTTATTTGTTTTAGGATTTTCTTTTTTGAGGCCTACTATATAAGGTCATTAAAAAAAACATTGTAATTGATTATTGATGAATGACGAGCAAATGCTTTCATCTTGAGATGAGCTTTTGAAGAGTGAATCTTCTTTCCCGTCAAGGGTTTGGTGTGAAGCCAAGGGTGCGAAGCCCACAATATCCTACTCTTATCCCTATCTCTCTGTTTATCTTTTTTTCTCTGCTTTCTTCCTGATCCCATAAACCCTATTTCATTCCATTTCAAGTTAAACCTCCCGAATTTCAAAACCCTAGCTTTCATCTGAACGGTTGGGTCAATCCGATTCAACAATCCCGAGAGAACCAACGATTCCACTTTTGATCGATGAACAACGCCCTAATCTGGAAGCAGCTAGAGTTCTATCTCTAGGATCCCCCTTCTGCGAAGCTAACGAATCTAGCGCATCGGATTGGACCCTACCCGAACCAAACATGATCATCCAAGAGGAAATCTACAAAACCTAAGGTATCGCGAGCGTTTTGAGATTTTTGTTTAATTAATTTAGTTTAATTTCGGCAAACTAGCATTTCATCATCATGCACATAATCTAGGGTCGTTTTCTCGCATCATATAGTGACCTCATTTGTGATTAGTGTTGCCCAAAATTCTATTGCTAGATTGATTTGTGTTATTGGATGTTTAATGATTAACGGGATAGTTGGATAGTTGGACAGTTGGATATTAGTAGTTTACGAACTAAAGATGATAGAGATGGTTTCTACTTCTGATTTGTCTAGCCACACCTTTGTTATTATTCTTTCTGCGGCAACATGCTAACTCTGTGTGGACTGCCACATCTCTTCCCCCCACCCCCCTTCTTGTCGTGATTGGCTTAGGGGCTACAAACCATATGACTGGAAAGTCCCAAGATTATTCTTTATATTCCCCTTCATTAGTATCTTCACAGGTTCATTTACCTAGTGGCTCCTCACTCCAGTTATTGGGGGTAAGAACCATTCCTGTATCTTCTTCTCCTTCTCTGATTCGTGTTACATGTTCATCATTTCTTGATCAATCTTCCTTCTATCAGTAGTCTAACTTAAGGGATTACATTATTTCGTTACCTTTTACCCTTCTCATATTTTTCAAGATCCCACCTCAATGATGATTGTTGGTAAAGGCTTTGAGAAGGGAGGATTTAACTATTTGGATGTGGATCATAAGGGCTCTCATGTTGTTACTGCGGTTGTTCTTGCTTCTTCTTGTGATCTCTCATCCAGTTATACTTTTCCTATCGTTGCGAGCCATGATAATGTTCCATATGGCATGCCAAACTAGGGCATCTTGGCGCACAGACTTTGAGTACTTTGATTCCTTCAGTTAAATTTAAAACCATTTGCTCGAGGCAGTTTCAATGTGAAATTTGCGCCCTTCCAAAACAAGTTAGAAAAGTTTATCCTTCTCAAATGCACAGGTGTACTTCTCCTTTGAATTGATTTCATTCGGATGTGTGGGGCCTTCTCCCATTATTTCCCTTGATGATTTTGGGTATTATATGGTTTTCATTGATTATACCACCTTGCCACTTGGGTTTGTCTTTTGAAGTCAAAAGATGAAGTTTCCTCTAAATTTCAGGAATTCCACTCCATGGTTCACTCTCAATTTGGTGTCCCTATTAAAACCTTCCATTGAGATGATGAGGGTGAGTACATCTCTCATTCTTTCAATTACTATCTACAAGAGCATGGTATTGTCCACCAGCTCTCGTGTCCTTATACACCCCAACAAAATGGGGTTGTAGAGCACTAGCAAAAACATCTCATTGGCATTACTCGTACCTTATCGAGGGGTATGCATAATTCCTAAGAGCTATTGGTCGGTGGCTTTACTTACTGCATGTTTTTTTATTAATCTCACCCCTTCATAGATTTTAGCCTCTTAATGGATTTTAAAATAGATCTTTAGTAGTCCTAATGGCTTGTGGCAAGGAAATCTTGTTTCCACTTTCATTATCCCATTGCTCAGGGATACTCATTAGGCTCATCAAGAGGCTGTCCAACCTGGAGAGATAAGAGATGCTAAACTAGTTGGGGAAATTTCATATCTTTAGTTATTAAAATTTTGCTGTATTGTTGTGTTCTATGACTATGATGTTCCCCTTCCCAAGATGCATATACTTATCTCCCCAACTAGTTTAGCATATACTATGACTGTCTTCTATGTGTTCTATGACTAGTGTAGCATATACTATGACTATGTGTTCTATGTGTTCTATGACTAGTTTAGCATATACTTTGACTAGTTTAGCATATACATATACTTATCTCCTCAACTAGTTTCGCATATACATATACTATGACTATGTGTTCTATGACTATGATGTTCCCCTTCCCAAGACACTCGCCAAGGCACTACTCCTCATAGCAACAAATCAGATTGCAAACCAATAAGGAACATAGGAAAAATGGAACAAAATATAGTAGGTACCGTTGTACTCACCCCACCACCACACTACTTTCTCGTCCCATCTCCTCCAGCCGGCATGCATTGACCTCCTTGGATCAGACTATGGCGATCGTTTTTCGTCCCAATCTTCCACACAATGGATCTTTAGATCATAGGCGTACCATCAGACGGTCAGTTTCTGGTCATGTGGCACACATCTCAAAAAATGACCCTCATTTAAGCTTGTGCTTGATGTGTCACATGATTTCAGGGTCACTTTTGGGATGTGTGTCACGTGGAATAGAGATCTGACCGTCTGATGGAACAACCATGATCTCAAGACCCGTTGTTTGGAGATTGAGATGAAAAACGATCTCCAAAGTCTGATTCAAAGGCAGTCAATGCATGCCGGCTGGAGATGGGGTGAAACAGCAGTGTGGTACGGTGAGTGCAACGGCGCCCAATATATTATTATCAATAAATTCCTAGACAGTTGCTCAGGACAGAACAAGACTGATAAAAAATTACAGGAGTTTTAATGAGAAATAAAGAGCACATCAAAATTCATTCTCTCACCTAAATCATCAAACAATTAAATACCATAGAAATAGTAAGTTAAGAATTCGGGTGCACAACTGCATTAGTGTTAGCTAAAGGGGTGAAATATACAACTAAAATACTTACCAAAGTTTCTGTGGTGCACAGCATCATTCAGTCCTTGTATAAGTGAGCCAAGGACAAAACTTTCAGGCACTAATTTCACACAGCTTCCATGATTCTCCCAATTGATGCCCAAAAATGACTGCATAATGAGATCCCGAACTGCAACGTAAAATCAGAAGAGAATAATAACAGAATGGCTGAAAAAGTAATATAGAAAACTCAGAGTCAAAACTAATACATAAGAAACTTCAATTGGTATTTCATTATGACAATTAGGTGCATAGCATACCCTGAGGATTTTGGTGACAAAAGCCTCGCTCCCATAAAACCGCTAACCAGCTAAAGATTCCCTCTAACGTTCCCATCTGAACTTCGCAAGCCTCTCTACTGACAGGATTCATAGAAGAATGGTGATTCACATGCAAATTAATCAACAATGATATCTGAAAGAGATAAATAATGTCAGACACCAAAACCAGGTTCTGAGAGTTGACAGAAAGTAAGTCGCGTATTAAAGCTTTGCGTGTGAAGAATAAAGAAATTTTGCAAAAAACGGTATTCAAGAAATACTATAAAAATAATAAAATAAGCTTCCAACTCTCCATAAAAGGAACATAATGGATTCTTAAGAAAATATGTGCATCCCCTGAATTTCCTACACGCTCTTGGTTTCAGCATTATAATTATCCCTTCACCTCTTTTTCTTTCTTTTGTGTGTGTGTGTGTTTAAACCATCCGATCCGTGGACTTCAGTAACCATTGTTTTCAGTTTTAACGGCTGATATTAAAGTTCATCAATCGGATGTTTCACATCCACTTGTAGGCATGTTTCTTTCGGCTGAGACTTGTTCCAATAATAGATATCCACTCGGATGTTTTAGATTGATCATAGATGTCCACCACATGGCATAATGATAATCACTCCAACGGTATGAGATTAAAAGTCTAACTTTAATGGTTTAAGATCATTTAAACACCATTCTGGTGTTGTGTTTAACGGTCGGTCAGGAGCCATTATCCCATTCCTTTTTCTTTAACATGGAAATATCTTATAAAGAGAGGAAAAGAGAAAAGACGCGAATGGCTTAATATCACATTCAACCCTACTGATGCTAAGCCTATTCCACAATATTTAGTAAGATAGAGTACAATGGTCCCTTTTTGTAAAAACACATGGGATACCCAGAATTATTGAGGTATTAAACTTATGGATCATACTACAAACCTTTGAGAAAGAGTAGTGGAGCAGCAACTACAAAAGGAAATAAACATTTCTGAGAGAAGGCATTTTCTTGTTGATGCAACTTGTGGAAAAGTTTAAAGAGACGAAACTTTTACTTGGTTTTTATCAAGTTGGATAAGATCTAGAATTGAAAGTGATAATGAGGAGATTTTGAGGAAATGCATCCTGAATGATTTTGGGATAACTTATTCAATCTTATTTTCTATCTCTTCTCTTGGAAGAACTATGTGTGGAGAGACGGCCGAGTTGATTGTTGGACTTGGGTTGCATCAAGGGTATGTTAAAAAGTCAAATCCAGATCCTGACCAAAGAGCATGTACCTCTGCATCAGAGGTAGCCAAAATATCCACCGGTCCATCATATAAGAATCTTTTCACCTTTATCATTATTGAATACCTAAACAACACTAACCTAACTGGTTGCTTTAGCTACATCCATCAAGGGTTAAGATATGGGTAATCCAAACCATCAAAGTGATAGATCATACATTGAAAGAAATGGGTCCAAAATTCAAACTTTTTGGAAGATTTGAACCATACGAACTGTTGACTATAATATCAATGGCTGATATCTAAATCAACCGAATGGTTCAAATCAACTTTTAGGCATATTTCTTTGGGGTGAGATGTGTTCCAATGATAGATTGCCACTTAGAAAATTTAGATTTGTCAAGATGTGCGCCACATGAATGAAAAATCACACTTCAACGGCGTGAGATAAAAGGTATAAATTTAATGCTCTAAGATCATTTAAACACCATTCTGGTGTTTAAATGTCTCTCAGGAGCCATTATCCCAACAAAATTTATGATCCACTCACCTCATCTCTAGCCACGATTTGGGGTCTGCTCTGCGAGTCCTATTCCACCACTAATTTTTGTACAAAGCTAATCTTTCTGTTATTTTACAGTCCATCATGTCGTTTCTCACTACTTCCCTACAAGTCTCTATCAGTCTTCTCCTTCTACTTCCTTGTGCTTGTCTCTTTTCAATCACAGGGGCTATTTTAGGTCTCTAAGGGACATGTTCAAATCATCTCAAATGGCATTCCTTAGTTTTCTTTTTAATTGGGGTCACCCCAAAATTTCCTCTTATGTACTCGTAGTTGGGTTTATGGTTTAGAGTTTAGGGTCATTCTAATTTTATCTACTTTTGCTATTCAACACATCCGCCTTAGCATACTAATCTCAGCCACATGTACCATGTCTTCTACTTGCTTCTTCATAGCCAAATATTCTTTTTTTTTTATCAGTAATGTGTAATATATTGAAACCAGCAAGATGCTGGGAAAAGACAGTACATCAACATAACCATCAAAAACCGGAAAAAAAAAAAAAACACGAAAGACCGACAAGCCACCCTCATATACAGGTTAACCCGGGTCCCACATATACAAGTCCTCACACAGCACCCTCTCGCCGCTAGAAGCCCAAAGCCACACCTGATCTCTGATAACCTTTAAGACCATCCCCACCGAACGTGTCTTGTTCTCAAAGATCCGAAGGTTGCATTCGCGCCATAAATTCCAAAAGATGGCGTACAGGGCCGTCTTCCAGTACTTATCCTGCTGCCCCTCCAAACTAACCGACTCCCACATCAGAAATTGTGAGTATAATGATGCCAGCATAACCCAAAACATATCGAAAGACTGTATGACCACATTCCAAACATGGTGTGCCATCTCCCAGTGAAGCAACAGGTGAGCAGCGAACTCCTCACTATTCCTGCACATGACGCATCGATTAGGGAGGGCCCTCCCACGCCGGATAAGCTGGTCCACCGTTAGGATTTTTTCCTTGAACACCGTCCACGCAAAGAATTTAATTTTGAAGGTATGTTAGCCTTCCACAAAGTTGCGCCAAGCTAGTTGATCAACGGTCGTCAAGTGAGCATATTGTAGTATGATTTGACTTTGAAATAACCATCTCTGCTTGGGAACCGAATGCGATGATCATGTCCTCGAGGGAGTTTCTGCACCTAATACAGTCTATACAGCAGATGTGAGAACGAAGTAATCTCATATTCGCTCAACATATGCCTGGTAGTGACATCTCAGGTCCTCCCAACCAGATTTTCTGACGCATAATCCGCCACCATTCCTGTAGGATTCGAAGAAATGGCGAAAATATCCGAGTAGTAGGTTTTAAGTGGGTAATCGTCCACCCATGGATCCTCCCAGAACCTAATACGGGTGCCACAACCCCATCTAAAGCGCACGCCTCTAGCAAAAAGAGGCCAGGTATGACTGATGCTTTTCCACCATGCAGATGTGCCCCTCTGCGATTCAGTTTGTACAGCCCAATTCCCCTCCGAGTATCCATACGTTTCAATCAGCACTTCGTGCCAAATGTTGTCACATTCTTTCCTTGTTCCCGCTCGCCAAAACCATTTACCAAGGAAAGTAATGTTGGTCCATTTCATACTACGGATACCCAGACCCCCACAGCTGACCGACAGGTGGCAAGTATCCCAGTTAATCAAGTGATACCGTTTGTTCGTTCCAACTTCGTCCCACAAGAAATTCCGTTGTATCTGCTCCAGCCGATTGATGACAGCTATCGGACACTTGAACATAGAAATGTAGAACGTAGGCAACGCCGCGAGAACCGATTTAGTAAGGACCAGCCGCCCACCGCTACTGAGTAACTTGCCTTTCCACCAAGCCAGTCGCTGTTCAAAATCTTTGAACAACTAGATCCCAGTCCCCCTCAGCCGGAAGTCTCAAACCGAGGGGCAACCAGAGGTATTTGATTAGTAACTTCTCGGTACCGCAATTCACCACTTGAGCTATCTCATTCAATAGCTGATCTTCAGTTCTGATTTCGGTGATAGTAGATTTGGCAAGATTAATTCGTTGTCCAAATACAGCCTCATAAATCGTTAGTATCTCAAATAACGCTTTGAACTCCGCGACATCAGCTTTCCCAAAAATTAAAGTTTCATCAGCGTATTGGAGGTGGGAGATGCACCGATCAGTGATCCCCACCCGAATTCCAGTAACCAGATTTAGCTCTCTCCCCCGGCTGATCAGCCCAGCTAGAGCTTCACCAACAATGTTGAATAAGAAAGGGGATCTCTCTGCCGAATCCCTCTCAAACTCTTGAAGTACCCAGTTGGAGTACCATTAATCAAAACAGAGAACCAAGCCGACGAATAGCACCCCTTTAGCCATTTTCTCCAAATTGCGCCGAAACCCGTTCTCCTAAGCATATAGTCGATGCATTCCCAACTCACACAATCATACGCTTTTTCCATATCGACCTTCCAAAGCACCGCCGGCCGACGGTCACGATGAGCCGAATGTATAGTCTCTTGGGCCACCACCACCAGATCCACTGTCTTCCCCTAATGAAAGCTCCCTGATTATTGGAAATGACCTTCCCCAAAAACGGTTGGATTCTATTAGCAAGCACTTTGGCAATCATCTTATATAAACAATTAATAAGACAAATCGGATAGAAATCGGCGATGTCGTTAGCTCCTTCTCTTTTGGGGATAAGGGTGATGAACGTGGAGTTGAGGCTCCGCCCTATGAAACCTGAATTGTGGAACTCATGAAGCACTTCCACAATATCCGTTTTTAGCGACATCCAAAAATATTGGAAGAATTCCATCGTAAATCCGTCAGGGCCCGGAGCCCTATTCTTTCCACTGAACTTGATCACTCGTCAAACCTCCTCTTCCGTAAATTGCATTTCCAAACCAGTCCGCTCATCCTCGGAGATGGACCGAAACTGGATCCCGTCCAATCCAAGTCAGCGCAATCTTTCATCCGAATACAGCCTTTTGTAGAACCCAACGATGTGCTCCTTGATCTGCTCTTCCCCCAAGTAGGACACCCCATCAGCCACAATTCTCCCCAAATACTTCGATTTGTTTCGCACGTTGGCAATAGCATGGAAGTATTTGGTGTTGGAATCACCCTCCTTGAGCCACTTCACTTTAGATTTTTATTTCTAGTGAGTCTCTTCTACCATACACAGCCTGTTGAATTCCTGCTTAACTCTATATCTTTCCTCTCTCTCTCCTTCCTCCAGCCTTCTTGTTTCTTCCAGATTATCAATTTCCTTAAGCCTCAACAGTAGCTTCTCTTTGTTGACTTAGATCTAACCGAACACCTCTTTGTTCCAAGCCTTTATTCTTTTCTTTGTGTGTTGCAGTTTTGATATGAACTTAAAAACAATTGTCTCAACTGGCATTGTTTAATTCGACCAAGTGGGGACTAATGCCCGAAATTTCTCATCTAAAAGCCACATATTCTCAAATCTGAAGGGAGACGACCCTCGAACCCTCGAGTCGCAGGATAGCATAATTGGCCGGTGATCGGAGACAACCCGAGCGAAGCCATCTACCCTTGCCCCTAAAAAATTTTCCAGCCATTCCACAGTATAAAGAAATCTGTCGGGTCGGCTTAGAGAAGGATTATCCTGAAGATTCGACCAAGTGAATCTTGCTCCGGAAAGTGGGAGATCGAACAGCGCCTTGTCACGGGGTAACTTTTTTTCAACGCCGGTGCGACGCCTCGCTGCCGCTACAGTGAGGCCAGCCCAACTCAGATACCAATTTTCACGAGACACAACCTGACACTGGCTATCACACTCGTGCAACATCTCACTGCCGCGCATAACGAGACCAACTTATTCAACCATCACTCTAATACCACCCGTCTAGAAGACGAGAACTCCCGCTCACGGTTGCCTTCATCCGAGGCAAACCCTCTCAACACATCGTGTCTACTCGCGACACGCATGCCAGCACCTCAGTGCCACTTTGCCTGCCCAGCTTCACCTTGTGCACTGCACTAGTTCCTCGCTCGGGACAGTAGCACGCAACTCTTCATGCTATCCAAGCCAACCCTCGTGTGTGGCCCACGCGACCAACACACGTCCGCATCAGGCTCTCAGCTAGCATGCACTACTGTCCCACGTAGCCCTTGAGTGCCCTAGTGAAGTTGTCGACCCATATATCCCGAGCGTTGCTGCGGCGATGCCATGTGTCACCTAAGGTGAGGTCGCCATATGCAAGCTGACAAAATGCAAGCTGACAATCCAGTTGACGCTAAGCTAAACTGCAAAAAATACATGTAATGTTTGTGCCTGAAACATTGTTCATATTTCATCTAGAAACCCGGGACTACGCACCCCGTTGTAGAGAAATCTCTGCAACTACAGTCAGTTGGCCATCATGTGGATGCATCATGAGAATCGGGTGACTTGGCAACTTGGATAAGGTCGATTAAGTGCCACACAAAAAATATGGGCACGATCCAATATATATCCACCATTAAAAATATGGTCAATTTTCAAAAAAATCAGTGCACCAAATTTTTGGGACGTCACCACATCTTTCATCTTTGACCCATCAAATGGAGGTCAAAAAAAAAAAAAAAAAATTTAAGTATTTCTTTTAAACCACATGTCCATGGCTGATCAACCCAAAATGCGACCGGTTGCACGGGTCATCCTGTACAACCAGGGGCATACTCCCTATTGCCTTTTATCTATAAGGATTCACATTTTTCTTAAGTCATATTTCCCAGCACAACTTCATTTATTTTGTTATAAGAAGTAACAAAGTGTAAGAATTAACTTTTGCAGGTACCTTTAAATTCACCCACCGAATCTTTGAGTTCACCCATGTTGAAACCCATTGAATACTTTGAATCAGACTTTGGAGATCATTTTTCGTCTCTATCGTACACACAATGGATCTCGAGATCATGGGAGTACCATCAGACGGTCAAATTTCTATTTCAGGTGGCACACATCCCAGAAAAGTGACCTCAACATCATGTGGAACTCATCACGCTCAAACAGGATTCTAAGGTCACTTTTTTGGGACGTGTGCCCCATGAAATAAAAAAAGTGACCATCTGATGGTACGCCCATGATCTCAAGATCCTTCGTGTGAAAGAATGGGACGAAAAGCGATCTCCATCGTCTAATTCAAAGCAGTCAATGGGTTTCAGCATGGGTGAACTCAAAGATTTGGTGGGTGAATCTAAAGGTACTCTTAGCTTTTATCATGTAACATATATATAAATGAATGCACAACAGGATAAATGCATAAAGCGGAAGAGCTAAGCTGCTCGGCTGGTCTCTTCCTATCACATAGTTTCGAAGCTTTTGACCAGCTAATCTATCAAAATATCAGCATTCAAGTGTGCATTTTTTTATAGAAAATCACAAGAGATGATCCTATAATAAAGCATGAACATAAAATTGACCTGGTGGTTCCAAGCTGCTTCAACTAAGTGTGTGCCATACTGTTCGAGCATTTCATATAGAAGTAGGAATGCCACCCATCTCTGCTGACTATACAAACAAGGATTAACCAAACCACATATTTTTCCTATAGCTGAAGAATTAGCTTCCTTTTCAGCCCACTGCCCTGTACTTGGCATACCAAAATTTTCTAAACTTCCATCACGTAAAATTGTCACACCATTCTTAGTGTTCGTGTGAAATTCAGAAACAGCAGTGGGGCGTTCACGTCCTAATGAAACTTTTAGAATATGCAATGACTGCTTTCTCACTAGAGCCACCTTATCAACCTAATGAGGCAGAGAAAACAAAAAATGGAACTATTAAAAGATCCAGAAAATGCCATTTTTAGTAAATCAAAGTAGATTTGTATGGATGATCGGAAGAAGAAAACTCAAGATGTGTACCAAGCCTCTGCGCATTTCTGCCCAAAATGTTTTTTCTGCTCTTAGATCAAATTCTTCCAAACCATTCTTTACATTGACATCTTCAGTGCTTTTAGTGTGAAAGGAGAGAGAAGAATACAGAGATAGAATATGATATGCATCTTGTCGCTCTAGAGGACCAAGAGAAAAAAGAGATAAGCAGCATTTCCAAATTTTACGAAGAAAATACTCCCTGCAGAGTCAAACCATATAGGATTATTAGGACAGACATGGGGGTGGCTGTGGGTCGGGCTAGGATAAACCCAAGTCTGGCCCGAGCCCATGGCGGACTTATGACCACAAGCCCAAGCCCGTAACAAACTTTGAAAGACCAAGCCAAGCCCGTTTCTTTATGATTTTTTATTTTTTTTTGAGTCGATAACAAAGCTATATATTAAGATAATATAAGAAGAGGACATACCTTGGTGGGTAGTAAGAAGCTACTGAAACAAAGAACCCCGTTTATTTATGAATTTACTTATTGATTTATAAAAATTAGCTCTATATTTAAAAAAAATAGAAAAATTGATACATTACAACTATCTAATAAGATGTTAATATCTATTTGCAAGAAAGTCCAGAGTTTAAAAATAGAGACTGTTTTTCTTTGAGGTTTTGTTTTACATAATACAATTGACACTTTAATATACATATCATATGTGAGAGCCCAACGGGCCTATGAGATTAAGCCCAAGCCTGGCCCATTTAAATTTTGGCTTAAAGTGCTAGCCCAAGCCCGGCCCACGGGCTTTATGCCAAGCCTGAACCCTCCTTAAATCGGGCCAGGCTTAATGGGCTGGGGCGGGCTACCCAGCCCATTGCCACCCCTAGACAGACATAAGTGATGGTGAAAAAAAGGAAATGGAACTAAATTAAGATGCAGTAGCCCGATTAATTGAATAAACGATTTTCATTCACTTACACCAAGCATATCTGAAGCATAGTCACAAAGTCGGGAGTCGGCAATAAATCGGCAACGGTCGGGAAAAATCGACAAAAATCGGTCATAGTCAGTCAAAGTCAATAAAATAGGGGAAAATAAAATTTTCAAAAAAAACATAAAAAGTATATTATAATATATTTGAAGTTAAAAAATAATAGTTTTAACGAATAAAATAGTACCAAATAGGCACGACCTAAAGGTTTTTTATGAACAAAATAGTACAAAACCTAAAGGTTCCCCCCCCCCCCTTAAATCGGGTCAGGCTTAATGGGCTGGGGCGGCCTACCCAGCCCATTGCCACCCCTAGACAGACATAAGTGATGGTGAAAAAAAGGAAATGGAACTAAATTAAGATGCAGTAGCCCGATTAATTGAATAAACGATTTTCATTCACTTACACCAAGCATATCTGAAGCATAGTCACAAAGTCGAGAGTCGGCAATAAATCGGCAACGGTCGGGAAAAATCGACAAAAATCGGTCATAGTCAGTCAAAGTCAATAAAATAGGGGAAAATAAAATTTTCAAAAAAAACATAAAAAGTATATTATAATATATTTGAAGTTAAAAAATAATAGTTTTAACGAATAAAATAGTACCAAATAGGCACAACCTAAAGGTTTTTTATGAACAAAATAGTACACAACCTAAAGGTTTCCCCCCCCCCCCCCTTAAGTACAAGAAAAAAGAAAAGGAAAAAAATCGAACCACATCACAAACATCACCAATTAATCGGCCAAGTCGCGACTTGGCCGATTAATCAGCAATAAAGTCAGGATGACTTCAAGTCACCGACTTTTTCCGAGTTTTTGAAATTCGGAGTCTTTTGTGTCTATGATCTAAAGAAACAATATGCATATATAGCAAGATAAAATTGCAGGGTCTCTACCTACCTGGACAGGACATGTGTGAACCCATTAACTGAAACTTCATATGAAGAAAGTACATCAATTGCTCTGAAAATGAACGGAAGGATAAGACGAATTGTACAGGAGCGAAGCTCCATACATTGAGAAAGCATGCAGACTGCCATATTACAAAGATCCCAAAGCATATTTCTGGCCAACTTTTCTGGACAACCATGACCATTTATCACCTCCATTTCTGAGGGGCTTTGGACCGTTTGATGACTTCTTAGAGCAGCACATAATAGTGACGTTAAAATATGGCATGAAGTAGGCAATGGCAAATATACACCTGAGAGCTGTATGACCTCTTGATCTAACTCAGAGTCACTTAGCTTGCTATTTGGCACTTCAAGGAATGAGCGCCTGGTCCAACGATAAATGGCTAAGTCTTCATTTTGAAGCATGCCTATTGAAAGGCCTACCAATCTTAGAGAAAATGGCACTAAAGTCTCCTCCATAAGTTCCCACATGTTACCATCAGTCACAGCATTGCAAAGTAATTCTGCAATCTAAAAACAGAAGCATGTAAAATAACAACAAATATTGAAGGCATTGGCAATTATAAGACATAGAAAAGTAACAAGTGAATCAAGAACACACTGGCAGAACCTGACTTTTACCTGGTTAAATATTTCACAATCATTTGGATTTATTATCTTTAGTAGCGGAAGAAAACCTCTCCAAATAAAGGCTTGCAAAGCCTCGTGCTCATACCCTGCAATGTTAACACTGTAAATATCCAAACTGGAAAAAAAAAAAAAAATCATCAAATATATTGCGTGGTATAAGAGAATATAGATACCCATAAGGAAGGGAAGATTGATCCATGAAAAGTGCACAAGTAAAAGGAAGAAAAGTAGTCCATGCTATATTTAACAAGCACTACTTCTAGTTTACCCTTTTATCAGTAAAAGCAGATATATTAAAAAAGAGACAATGACTACAACCTGAGCTTACCGAGAAGCTAAGAGCTACAGGTAAATGGCCAAAGCCAAATAGAAAGAAAAAAAGGACACACCAAACCTAAAGCCTCGGAGGAGCCTCAGGCATAAGGAAACCCAAAAAAGCAGGCCAAAACTACATGAGAGTACTGAGGTCATCCCAGGTATTGTTGGAGATGTTAGAATTAGTGTCAATGCATCATGGTGTGTTAGTAATAAAGTGCAGTGTGTTAGTAGTTGTGTGTGGTGTGTCATGTTAGTAAGTGGGTGTCATGAGTAATATATGGTGTCATTAATAATTATGGTTGCTCCTTATATAAAGGGCACATTCCTTGTAATTACACGATGAATGAAAAAATTAATAGTCTTTTGTGCATTTCTCTCTCCTCTCTCTCCCTCCTCTAATAGTACTAAACCCTAAAAGAGTCCATAGCTAGTTTAATTTTATAGATTTTATCTTGGTATCAGAGCAAGCCTTTCTCCACTCGACGTCACCCAATTCAATTGTCCTCGTGATTTAGCTAAGTCCAGTCAACACGTGCGAGGGCGTGTTGAAGTTTAGTCCCACATCGGGTATTCACAGGCTTGTCTCTCGTCTTTATAAGATCATGGGCCCCTCCACTCATAGCCAATTGGTTTTGAGATGGATACCCAAATTTATCTTGGTTCAAGAGAGCTCAATCCTACTGCTGTTGTCATCAGCTCTGTTCATGTTTGCGTTAACAGACCAATAAAAGCCTCAGGGCTTTGTTGTGAGAGAGGCATTTTTTTTAGAGCTCTCTTCATGTTCTATCAGACTTTGATGAGCTCCAAGTGCTGCTGCTCCAAGTGATGATGTTTTTTAAAACAATGCTCTACCCGTGAAACAAGGTACTCATGTTTTTTAGGGTTTATAAAGTAGTTCCAGGCCTATTTCTCCAGAGAGTTGGTTGTCGGTGGATCAGTTTTGCTTCAGAAATTTTGTGGGTGCATGTTTATTTGATTTTTGTTGCAGTTTGGTTGAGTTACAGTGTGTATCTGGAAAGTGTTCAAATTTTATTGTTTATTGCTGTTGCCAAATGTTCAGATTATTCATTTTGTGATCATTTCATTTCTGCTGCCAAGTGTTCGACGATATGTCACTTTAAAAAAATGATTCTTAGAATGCATTGATAATTGAGTGTTCTTCGCAGGGATGGAGATGCAGCCAATTGTTTTGTTGCTGCAAATTTAAAGCAGATCAAGAGCTCTCATTTTTTCAGCAGATTTGAGAAGATCTGGAGCTGCTACCTCATGTTTAAGAAGGTTGATCTTACTACAGGTTGGTGAATTCGTTGAATTTGATGCTTTGTGATGATTTGATGAGTATGATAGCTGTTACACGTTGCAAAGATGATGGTGGCATGGTGCTGATGGTGTGTTCATTATTGGGGTCGGTTGTGAACCTGTTTATGTCACCTTTTCTGCCACTGAGAGAATGCATGCCGGTGCAGTTGTACTATATGACTACTGATATTCTTGGTCACAAGGTGTTCGATAAAATGCTCATAAGGAAGAGTTGAAGCTACCTCTTTCTATTGATGCTGGGTTGTTTGGTGCATGACTTGTTTGTTTGATCATCGAATGATATGGCTGCAGCCTGCAGATGATGATGATCTTGAGTTGAAGACTTTTTTTTGTGCTTCTTACCCTTGGCAAGTTGAAGCATCATTGTCATCAATGCACAACTCGAGGGGAAGAATAGGAGGAGATGAAGAAGAAACAAAAGGGCCATGCTTATGTTTCTATTGTTGTTGGTGTCGCCTACTTGGGGCTGCATAGAAGGTGTTTGAGTTCCTGAAGAAGTTGTTCGGTGTTGCCTTCCCATGGTGCTATCCCGTCTCCTCCCTCTACCCATATCATCTAGACCTTTTTTTAGGGAGAGAATAGGAAGAGATGACGTAAGAAGAGATGAGAAAGAAAGAAAAAGAGAGAGAAGGGCCGATGAAGACAAAAAGAAAAATATGGTTATGTTTTTGGTGATTCCTCCTCTTCCCATGAAATTCAAGAAGTATGGGTTGAGGGTGGTTGTTGTATTGTCTTTTCCCTTTTGTATTTGTATGTGGGGCATTGATGTAGGCCATAGAGCCAATTAAATGGTAACAAAATCAACATTGTTGTAGGCTAAGTGTTTGGCCACTTTTTGGACCACAGTGTGTACCACATGGTCCCTTGAGTGCACCAAGTTGTTAAGGGACCATGTTATGTAATTACACTATGAATGAAAGAAACAATGTAGCATTTTGTGCATTTCTCTCTCCTCTCTCTCCCTCCTCTAATAGTAGCTAGTTTAGTTTTATAGATTTATCTGATATCCACTAATATCCTATCATTTTCCGCCAT
The DNA here is from genome assembly GCA_021018995.1 of Chloranthus sessilifolius. Classification (NCBI taxonomy): domain Eukaryota; kingdom Viridiplantae; phylum Streptophyta; class Magnoliopsida; order Chloranthales; family Chloranthaceae; genus Chloranthus; species Chloranthus sessilifolius. Next base: position 109,462,821 of record CM037595.1, read on the forward strand.
GGCTCCTTATTCGACGGACCCAACTTAGAACCCAATTCCTAACAATGCAAATAATAAGAGTCGCGAGTTCTTATAAGTAGCATGGTATGAAACTCGGCCGATACCGATACGTATTAGTTTCGTCGAGAACTGATACATATTGGTATCATCGAGAACCAATACATATACCACACCAATACAAGTATTGAGATGGTATCAGTATCTGTATCGGACCGATATTGTCTCGGTATCGGCTGATACTGACCAATAAACCAGTTTTTGTTTTGTTTTTTTCAAAAATAAAAATATAAGTTTGACCAATAAGGTATCAACGATACCATATCCGGATCGGCCGATAGGTATCAGTCCAAGGTGGGCTGATACCCGATACCTATACCAATATTGACACCCTAAGTAAGTTTTCATCTACTTATCCTGACTTATAATATTTGAGGATTGCATTCCTCATTAAATAAAATGGTCAATGCCAAGTGTTTGTAAATTGTAGTAGGGTAACTTGCATATCTAGTTAAACATTTGGAAAAATACCCACTTCGAAGATAGTAACTCACTAGATTTCTTTAGAAGGTAGCATATCGCAGTTGCCAACGATAGTATATAGTTTGAGTAACTGGAATCAAACTTAGTATCCTCCTCCTTAGATACATCCTATGGAACACAAGGAAATTAAAAGTTATTGAGTAATCTCAGAGATAGAGAAACAAAATAAGGGGCTATCAGAAGCAATTTTAGACGGAGACCATGAGAAACACCCATTTTAAACCACAATACATAACATTTGAACAATAGAAGTCATCAAAATCGTAGCTCATATCGCAAGCTACAGTAGGCCCAAGAAATAACGGTCATTGGGGCATTTGAGATGTCCAATCTACACACTCTAACATTGGCGGACTTTTGCACTTTTTTTTAACAGAAATATTACAACCCTCCCATTAGATGATTCCAATGATCGGATATGTGAATTTCTTGGTTGGGTGTGATACAAGTGAAGACCATACACATGAAAATGAACAAAAATGTACTATCACGTGGCCCAACTGGGTGCTTTCCATGGAAATATGTGTAACGCGGACATATAAGTCGGTCTCTAAATAAATATATCAAAATCAAGAAAGGACAATAGAATCAAAATGTAGTATTCTTCCTTTCTTAGTGAATACAGCATTGCTATATTCTCCAACCTATGGTTGAGAAAGGAAGTGTAACACCTCAATCTCTAGTACCAAGTAGTGTTTCAGTATCTCTAGTATCAAGTAGTGTTTCAATGTTGGAGTTTTAGGACGTTCCAATCTAATAGCTTCACTACAATCAATTATCCACTCCAATTCCCTCTCTGTAACACACACACCCCCCCCCCAAAAAATAATAATAATAACAACAATAATAAATAAATAGTAATAATAATAGTTAAATCAAAAATAATGATTGAATCATTGATTCCCTGCTTTAAAATGGAATACAATTGTAGTCTTCCTTTCTCGGTGAATACAACATTGCTATATTCTCTCACCTTCAGTTGTCCAAAACCTATTGAATCATTGGCTCTCTGCTTTAAAGCATGGTTTTAAATATCGCCCCAAGACATCTCAGAGCTGAGCGAGACAAAAATCATACCACGTCTTGCCCCAAGATGCTAGAGAGAATCTTACCTTGTTAAGGATGCATTTATATAGGATGTTGTACTAGTTCACAAATGAAAGTGTACAAATTTGTCAGTTTTGAACATGTGGCACTATTGTGACTCACCAGGTGCACTATTGTGATATAATTTTAAGTTGTATCCAATCTATGTGTTGACCCCATGGACGTTGTTATTTTTTAACAGCCAATATTGAAGCACATTGATCGAACAATTTACATCGTCTTATAGGTGTGATTCTTTAATTGAGGTATGTTCCAATGAAGGACAGCCACTTGAACTATTTAGATTGATCACAGACGTGTTGCGTGGAATAACAGTGAAGTGTGCTTTAGTGATGTAAGATCAAACACATTTTTTAATGGTGTAAGATCATTTAAACATTCAGTTGTCGTCTCACACCGTACCACCGAGACATGAGACATCTCGCATATCAGACCCATCCAATGCGTCTCGGATTTCCGAGAATGAAAACCATGCTTTAAAGTGGAGCAAAATTTGTACTAAACATCAAAGTGGAATACGGCTTTACAGCTGTGCTCCTCTTTATAGCACGAGCATGGTTTTAAACAACGACCATATCTAATACGTCGGCCGATATGTGTCGGGTTAGGCCACATCCAATACGATATATACCATCAACTTTATATGGGGTCAAATATCGGGTCAAACTCAATCAATATCAGCTCATATGGGCTGATTAGTATCCAAATGTGAACCAGAAATAATACCTAAAACACCCTTTGGGAAAAAAATTAATGTTTTAAATTATTTATACAGTTGTAAAAAAAAAAAAGTGTCCTGATATGCGATATGGATCGGACTTTAAATCCATGAGCACGAGCCAATCACCGTATTCGCTACAAAACACACCGTGTATATCTAAACAGTATAAAGAGGAAACGAAGCTACATTTTGAATGAGCTCAAAGCAAAAAAACCAATCAGCATCCTCCAATGAGCAAATAAAACTTTTGATCCAAATACTGAAACGTACGAAATCAAATAACAGAGAATAAAACTTCCAATAAATCAACTCGGATTACTAAAAGAACAGTTAGAATGTACCTTTTCGAGATCGCAGAGAGTGTCGAGGAGCGAATGGAATAGTGGCAATGGTGAGAGATCCGTCGAAGCTAATATACAGTCCAGAATAGCTGGAACAGCGGCCGAGGGGACGAATTGAAAGCTCTTCGTAAGCGAAGCGACGTAGGTGGCAACAGAATCGATTTTGGGTGCAGACATATTTTTGGAGAATTTGGATAAACTAAAGCGATGATCGATTGCGCTTCAGAGCTAGAAAACACGATTGAGAGCTTGCCTATCCAAAAATAAAACGATTAAGCAGGTGAAGATCGATCATTAAAAATTAGATAAATGAAAAATGATAAAAATTAATAAATATCTATGGAATATTAAACCTGTAGGGTATTGAAATCGAAGGATACTCGAAAAAACGAAAACACAAAAAATAAAAAATAAACCGCGAAATTTTACACAGAAGATGCAACTTTTAACGTTGCTGGCGGGTAACACCTTTAGGGTTCAGGGTTCTGGTAATGAGTAATGACTCCTTACGTTTAAGCGTGCGGGATTAACTATCGTGCGTACTACTTGCGCACGCTGTATGTCACTTGCACGTAAATTTGTAAAAATCCATTGCACACGCATCATCTTCCATTGCACACGTACAATTGACAATATTGTCATGGTCATTTAGAAAAATTTAAACATGAGATTTATGCTTAAGGAAACCTCTCTCTTCACACCTCCGTGATTTCTGAGGGCACCTACTTGATTTGTGAGGATGCCTAAAATCCACTTAAACTCGTGGATTGCTTGGATTTAGATGAATAAGATCATTTTTCACCCATTCTTTCACACAATGGATAGTGAGACCAGAAGCACACCATCAAACAGTAAAAACATTTCCACGCAACACATCCCAAAAAAAATTGGCCCATAAATCACATGACACATCACACTAAACAAAATTTTAAGACCATTTTTTTGGAATGTGTGCCACAAAATCAAAACATATTGTATGATGGTAAGCTCGTGGTCTCAATATCCATCTTGTAGAAGATGGGGTGAAAAACAATTTTCACCGTCTAATTGCAAGCAATTAACCAATTTCAGTGGGGGTTCAAACTTCGAACATAATCGGCCTCAGAAATCACATAGTAGGCACCAACATATGTACCCTTTCTTAAATTGGTTTAGAAGGTCCAATTTGTATGCTACATGTGCAACTAATGACTCCCTTTTGAAAATATTTCTAGAATTTATTTCTTTGATTTGATCACAATACCCTTATTTATAGTCGCTAAGACGGAGTACGCGAATAAAGCAGCAATAGAAAAATTTGATAGAAAAAATTAATAATAAACGAAAAGTAAAGAAAATAAACCGAAATTTCGGCATATAGAGGAGACTTGAGTGACTGAAAAACGAAAAACATATTATAGACAAATGGCAAAATATAAAAGGAGCGACGTGTGAATTATATAAAGCCATTGCTAATAGTTGTGTTTATGTTAAGACATGAGATGAGATTATTCTCGAGAGATGCAAGTTAAGTGTGATTAGAAGGGTACCATATTCAATCAACAAATTCACTTAACATCAATTACCCGATTGAGCGTTATGTCACGGGGTCGCACTTCCGCAATCACAGTCCCGTGCGACACTTAACGTACGCTTCGCTAGGTCAGCTTACTTCTGATACCAACTGTCGCGGGAGCGTTCTTCAACGCGCTTTCAACCCGTGCGGTGCTTCGCTATCGCGTGCAACGAAGTCAACCCATCTGCACATTAGCTCTGATACCACCCGCCTAGAGGACGGGAACTCCCCCAATGTGGTTACCTTTGTTTCACGGCCTACCACCCGACTCATCGTGCCCCTTACGACACGCCAATTGCACCACTGTGTTAAACTTGGCCTGCTCAAGCTTCACCCTGTGCACTGCACTGGTAACTCGCTCGCCTGCCGAACCAAGCCCACAGCCTTATGCCTCGTGCTCGCGTGCCCAACTGAGTCCCACGCAGCTTGCCTTCATGTGCGTTCCTAGTTACTAGCGCACGTTCATCCTTAGCCCACATGTTGTCGTGCTCAACTGAGTCCCACGTAGCGCCCTTGTGTTGTCACGCAAGGTTGCCCAGCCGTATGCACCGCGACGCGTAATCCAGGGCCATACTTCCACCTCCCTTGGGTGCCACATGGCATCGCTGTATCGACGTCCTAGGCCCACCCTTTCAGACCTAGGAGACACTTGTGCCCCCTCTGGCAACGCAAGGCCCCGTGTGCGGGAGAATAACTTTCTAGCTCCTTTCCCCTATATAAGGGTAAAACAGTCATTCAGCTAGAATGACAGGAGAACCTCAAACCCCTTGGTTTGACATATCGCAACGCCTCCTGCGTTGCTAGCCCACCTTGGCTATGTCGCGATCGTGACGCTCCGCGTCCTACCCTCATGCGACCGTGTCGCGTCCTCGCAGCGCGACCACGTCGCCAGGCCCACTTGGCCCCATGTCGCATGCCCTCTTGGCACCATATGTCGTGCTACACGCACCATGCTGCAAGCTCGAGTATTGGCTCCGTCACATCCTCCACCACTCCATAAATGTCAACGTCCTCGTTGATGCATGATCATAGTGAACTGACCCCGCCAACTCCTCCCAGCTTGTTCGCATCTCATTTCTAGTTCTTAGGTCCGCACCTTCCCACTAGCTCCCCCCTGTCACCCCGGTCGGGTCAACTTGGTTCTGCTGTCACAAGACCCTCACCTGTTAACTAGCTCAGGGATGTCGCGTATTCTTTTGACACCACATCGCGTGCCTCCGCACCAATTGTTCATGGATGTCGCGTGCCCTCTTAACACCACATCGCGTGCCTCCGCACAAATTGCTCAATAGCATCATTGCTTCTGGATCGAACTTGACTCTGATACCAAAATGTCACGGGGTCATACTTCCGGAACCTCAGTCCCATGCGGCACCTAACGCACGCTTCGCTAGGTCAGCCTACTTCTAATACCAACTGTCGCGGGAGCGTCCTTCAACGCGCTTTCAACCCGCGCGGTGCTTCACTACCGCGTGTAACGAAGCCAACCCATCTGCACATCAGCTCTGATACCACCCGCCTAGAGGACGGGAACTCCCCCAATGTGGTTACCTCTATTTCACAGCGTACCACCCGACTCATCGTGCCTCTTACGACATGCCAATTGCACCACTGTGCTAAACTTGGTCTGCTTAAGCTTCACCCTGTGCACTGCACTAGTAACTTGCTCGCCTGCCGAACCAAGCCCACACCCTTGTGCCTCGCGCTCGTGTGCCCAACTGAGTCCCACGCAGCTTGCCTTCATGTGCGTTCCAAGTTACTAGCACACGTTTATCCTTAGCCCACATGCTGTCGTACTCAACTGAGTCCCACGCAGCGCCCTTGTGTTGTTACGTGAGGTTTCTCAACTGTATGCACCGCGACGCGTAATCCGGGGCCATACTTCAACCTCCCTTGGGTGTCACACGGCATCGCTGCGTCGACGTCTTAGGCCCACCCTTTCAGACCTAGGAGACACTTGTGCCCCCTCTGGCAACGCAAGGCCCCGTGTGCGGGGGAATAACTCTCTAGCTCCCTTCCCCTATATAAGGGTAAAACAGTCATTCAGCCAGAATGGCAGGAGAACCTCAAACCCCTTGGTTTGACATACTGCAACGCCTCCTGCGTTGCTAGCCCACCTTAGCTATGTCGCGTCCGTGTCGCGACCGTGACACTCCGCGTCTTACCCTCATGCAATTGTGTCGCGTTCTCGCAGCGCGACCACGTTACCAGACCCACTTGGCCCCATGTCGCGTGCCCTCCTGGCACCACATGTCGTACTACACACACCATGCTGCAAGCTCGAATATTAGCCCCATCACAGTTAGCTCAGTTGGTATCCTCCCCCTTCGTGGGGCATGACTGCATGAGGCCGTGGGTTTTACACTTCATGTGTTATCGTCTCCCTTTGTATTAACACGAGTGATTTGTCATAAATTTAGTGTTGTGGATTTGTTGTTTATAAGAGTCTCCATTGTTATTGCAATAGTGAGAGTTCGCTTTGAGCCTGAGATAAAAACGCCTCACCGCCACATTTATGGCATATAGGCTGACTTTATTCGCTGATCTAAATTACCATTGTTATTTTCTACATGTAAGCTGAGTTTGATATTAAAGTTGCACTATTGTCAACTTTTTAGTGAACTAAGGTTGTGTTTAAGATTGGTCTTTGGAGGCAAAGAGCAACCCACTTGAAAGAATTAAGAGTTGTTACAATCAAATACAGTCTCATACTAAAGTGCTATGCGTTAAAATAGAGAGATGCTCTTTGCCTCCAATTAGCAATCCCAAACACAGCCTAAAAAACCATGCTTATCAAAAAGGCTTTCTTATTTAATAGAGAATATTGTCCACATGTATAATAGTATTTTTTTACGAGTTAGCGTACAATGACTGCCCACTTATCATGAGTGGACACAGGTGTCTGTGTGACTGCATGAATGCACGGACTTCCAAAGTATGTAATTTCGTGCATGTCATGCAGTCACACATATGTGTGGACTGCTTTATGCACATGATGGGTGCATTGAAGATATGGATCCTCTAATTGGCATATTTTTCCCCTTTTTCAATCGCACCTTCCTTTTTTGCTATTTTTAAGGATCAATTATACCCTTTGTTTTGTACCTTCTTTTCACTTGCAGTATTTTTCGGGCACTCCAAATTTTTCCCATAATCTTTTTTGTTTTCTTATTTATTATTCTGTTGTTTTATTTGAGTGCCTCTTGGAAACTATGGGACTTTCATTTTTTGAGGATGTCATACAGCATAGGCAGCTCATATATAGTGCCTTTATAAACTTGCACTTATAAATGATTCATTTTTTATGCAACGCACCGGGAAGGGGCCCCGCATAGAGCCATCATCATAATTAAATGACTTATGCTTTCAGAAGGGAAGAGGATATTAGTTGAGCTATTCCTCAATCGGCTTATGATTTCTATTAGGTACACAAGTCGTGCTCACAGATCTATAACGCTAATATCACCTAACCCAACTTCGAAAGTCCTTAATAGATTCAGTACATTTATTAGGATTGGACACTCTGGCCGTCATTTAAACACAAGAATACTATTTAAAGGATCTTATCAAATAAAAGGTTTAAGGTGTGAGTGATCTCTACCATCAAAGTGATAGAGAGATTTAAACGATCATATCTGTTGACTTAATATAGATGGTTTGTTTATATTTGATGTGAGAGGACTTAAGTTTAGAATTAGATAATATCTTTTGACATGCGCTCCAAAGCATGTATGACGCATTTTAGGTAGAGACTTTAGTCCATGCTAAAAATAAAATTGGGGCAGAATTTAAGTCCATAACCAGATAATATTATAACATATTGGTCTAATAATGACTAATGTTTTTAGTTTTAATGGCTGATAATAAATTTCAATGATAGATTGTTACTTGACAATTAAATTTGCGAACACCATTTTAGTGCTTAAGCCTAGCGAGTGCCCGCACCATTTCTGGTTCACCCCCTCGAGTACCTAATATTAACCTCCCCAACAGAACAAAATCCCTCGCCTGTTGCCAGTTGCCACAATGAAAAAGTGCAGAGGCCAATTAAGACGACACCGTTGACAATCCCAGAAATCGTTAGACACGAAAACCTAGAAATGCATAAATCTGCACAGCTCTCCTTATACTTCCTCAGAGTCATCGCTCTGCTGCTACTTCATTCTGGTGTGCTAAAATGCGCAGTGGGCGATGTGGAGGGATTCTGTTCCGCTCCATCCACCAGCATCGATTCGAACTCGAAACCTCTCTATTGGAAAGTCACCAATCCCACACTCTCTCCCGTCCACCTTCAAGGTCAGCTATCCATATGCCTGCCTTCTGGTTATCATATCATAAATCATATTTCTTTAGGGCATGTTTAGATAAAAACACGTGAATGTCGGATAGTAAAATAATATTCCTATATTTTCCTGTGGATGCCTTTGATTTCCGCTGTATCTCGTGTTTGGATACATATGCAGGAAGTTGTTGAAAAATAACATATCTAACAAAAAAAAATAGTCATAATATCACAAAAGATCATCCAAATTAAAAAAATAGCTGCAATATCACAAAAATGACTATCTACATAAATTATTCAAAGAAAATGTAAGAAAAGACAACCACATTGAATATAAAAGGTCATTGCAGACCAAAGTAAAAAATACACATCCACTAAGCAAATCAATGTGGAAAATACATCCACCTGAATGAGAAGGCATCTCTTACTAAATATAAAAAAGATGGAGAGAAAAAAATAAAAATTATATGAATCAATTTCATGTAGAAGAGATAAAAGAAAAATGAAAAGTTTATGAATCAAGAAACTTCAAGAAAATATGATAGCGGAAGGAATGTCAGGACAGCTTGAATGCACAATTGGTTTAGATAACTACAATTGGTTGAGATAACTGATGTGTAATAGTTATAAAAAAGATACATTCTAATAAGACTAGCTGTGTTGGAGAGAAAGAAGAGTCAAAGGCTCGGAAGATAGAAAATGGAGCAACCTTTAGCATTTGTTATCGGATTTTGATGGAAAATGTGAAGATAGTTTCCGCGTTTAGTATGCCATCCGAACAACGAGAATCTCGGTAATTTATTTGCAGCATATGAGTTTTTCTTATTTTCCTTTATTTCCCTTCAAACCAAGCATGCCCGGAGTGGCTATTTACACCCGTTTTTGGAGTAACACACAAAGATATTTCTCCTCCACAATTTAGTATCACACACTAACATTTTTCCTTGAAGTGTGTGGGTGTGCTAATGACATCAAAAAAATGATTTAAGTACGACATTGGTGGCATCTGGATACGGCCGCCAAAGACTTCGGCCGTATGAGAAAACTCTTTTGAAGGGTCTCCAGGTGGTGTCTGACTCGAGCGAGACTTTCTGATGCGAAATTTAGATCCTCATGGTTGGGCAAATGAAGAAAATCAATAAGAAGAAAGTGGACCCACAAATAAATTTTTAAAAAAGGTCCGTTAAAGACTTGTGTGTACGTTATTTTAGGCAATATTTTTATCTAGGTTTAGTTTCCTTTTTTGTTAGATTTTTTTTAATAAATAGTTTAATTTAAGATTAATTTCCTTATTTGAATTATTTAGGGGTTAGGCACATATATGTGATATGTAACTATTAATTTCGCCACTTTCTGCGCAACCATCAGAAAAGTGGTCATTAGTCTACCAATATGTGTCAGAATTGTGTGATTATTGTCTTGTTGGAAAGCTATTTTGATAAGCTTTCAAACAAGACCAATTTCGCGTCAATCGGACATCGTTTGACCCTTCAAAAGTGGGTGCGTCATAAAAAAAGGGATTAATGGTGAAATTAATTATGACCGTTAAATTATAAAGTTTTAATGGTTGATTAGGAGTTTTATTTTAAGTAGTATTCATAGGGCTTCTTTTCTTTATAAATACATATTGTAATCTCTTATGAGAATTATTATTGAAGAATGAATGAAAAAAATTAAGTTGCTTTTGTGCATCTTGTGAAAGAGTGAATCTTTCGTACAAAAGTTGCTAAAAGTTTTCTCCTTTGAGGAGTGATTCTTCAAAGTTATCGTTGGTGCGAAGCCGACATGTCTATTTGGAGCGAATCTGAAGATCTTCTATCTTATTCTTCTTTTATTTTTCTATTTTAATTGAAGATTGAGAATCCTAACCCCTATCGTGCAAGATTTATGCTATTTTAGGGATAGCGTGAATCTTGTCCCGCATCAAATTGGTATCAAAGCGGTTCAAACCCTCGACAAGTGGATTGGCGAATCATGAGTAAATATCAAGTTTTTGAAGCCCATCGTGATTTAAACGATTACATGGTTTCCATGAGAACGTTCGTAAAATGGTGGAGCATTCCGATCATGTATCAAAAGATGACGATGGTGGAAAAACTATGGTGCGAGGAAAAAGGTAGATCATCCGATCAACATGGTTCCATATTCAAGCATATGCCGTTTCTTAACAGCGTTTACTGCGAGTTGCTAAGGTCGCGTCGGATCGTAGTTGCATGACATAAGAACATCAGTGCAATACTTATTAAGGCTTTTATTCACGATTTATCCAAAGACGTATTAGACGTGATTCAAGCTTTGAGATCGAAGGTTGTAAGCTTCATCCCCATAGCTGTACCTGTGAGAGAACCTTTACAGATTAAAGTTCCTCTACTCACGCCCGTGGTAGTACCTATACCGGTGGAAGATACGAACCTACGGTAAATTCAAGTACTTTCATGCCTATGGAAGAACCAATGACACTCGTTACTCAAGCAGATCCAGTTATTCATTGATCCTATGTCTGAGCAACATCCGGTTGAAGAGTCTATATCGGTTGATGAGACCGTCGCAGATCCCGAAACCGTTGAAGAACCCGAGATCGTTGAGGCACAAGCATCTGTGATAGGCCCTATCGAGCCCGAGACCGTGGGAAAATCCGAGGTAGTTGAAGCCCAAATCTCCGTGATAGGCCCTACCGAGCTCAAGACCGTTGGAAAATCCGAGGTCGATGAAGAGCAAGTATACTTAATGACGTCTATCGATGTCAGTTAAAGTTCGAGGTCGGACTTTTTCAAAGTAGAGGGGATTGATGCGGAATTTAGATCCGCATGGTTGGGTTGTGGCCGAGTCAAACGAAGAAAATCAATAAGGAGAAAGTGAACCCACGAATGAGTTTTTAAAAAAGGTACGTTAAAGACTTGTGTGCACGTTATTTTAGGCCATATTTTTATCTAGGTTTAGTTTTTTTTTTATTAGGATTCTTTTAATAAATAGTTTATTTTAGGATTAGTTTCCGTATTTGAATTATTTTAGGGTTAGACATATATATGTGATATGTGACTGTTAATTTCGTCACTTTCTGCGCAACCATTGGAAAAGTGGTCATAAGTCTACCAATATTTGTTGGAATTGTGTGATTCTTGTCTTGTTGGAAAGCTACTTCGATAAGCTTTCAAACAAGTCCAATTTTATGTCAATCAGACATCTTTTGTCCCTTCATCTATACTCAACCCCACTTCTTAGAATTTCTTTTCAAACGTCCTTTCTTTGTGCACCAATCCCGATCCCGCAACCCCTATCTTTTCCTCCTCCGAGCAAAATGAGTGCGAGGTTGTTGAGAAGATCTCGGATGATCTTGTGGTATTCACCTGCGACAGAAAGTTTCTGATTTATGAGATGAAGAGTGTTGGTAAGTCGACTTCTGAGAGTGCATGGGCCAGTCATGAGAGAGTTCGTCGCTTGAGTTCCTGTATTTCCGACCTATATTACGATCACATTTCATCGGGGATGAAAACTTTTGGTTCCGGGAGAGTTGATGAGAAGCTTCAAAAATATTTGGTAGAGTGGATTAACGAGCCGGGTTATTAGGTTCGTCAATGAGAGATTTACTGTGTGCATCTAGCTACAATCGACCGAGATGATGATCATACGTTACCAAATGCCGAGATTGTTTGGGTTAGTTGTAAGGAGTTCCACCGTTCAGGTCGCAATATACTTGATCAGTACTACATGTGCATTTCATCGGCGATGAAACATTTTGGGTCTGGGAGAATTACGGGGGATGTCAAGATCGAGAGCATTGAATTTGGGCCGCAACAAAATTCTCAAATTCAAAAAGGCCTAAAGGAGAACACAAAAGAGTACACAGTTGATCGATCAATTGTGGTTAGCGGGATTTAAATTTTGGTGACGTTTTGTTTTTCAGTCGATCGATCGAAGGTAATTTTCGATCGATCGAATGGAACCGAGGCTTAATGCGATATGAGAATATATATATATATATATATATATATATACCCGATCGATCAAATTTTCGTGAAAGTGAGCTCCGTCAAAATACGGAAATCGTGTTTAGGGGCAAACTTGTCCTTTTTGAGTATTTATTTCAGGGTTTTATTTTGTTTTAGAGGCTTCCTATATAAGGTCATTAAGAAAAATAATATAATTAGTTATTTTGATTAATGAAAATGGTTATTGCTTTGTGTGCTTGAGATAAGCATTTCCGAAGAGTGATTCTTCTTTTCCTGCGAAGGGTTTGGTTATCGTCTTCTGCTTCCTCATCGATCCCAATCAACCTATCCCAGCCCTTACCTTGCTATTATCACAAAGCCCATAAACCCTATTTCATCCCATTTCAAGTTACACCTCCGAATCCCAATATCCTAGCTTTCATCTGAACTATTGGATCAATCCGATTTAACAACCCACGAGAAAATCAACGATTCCATCATTGAACTATACGCGAGCGCCCTAATCTGGAAGCAGCTAGAGTTCTATCTCTAGGATCCTCCTTCCGCGAGGCTAACGGATCTAGCGTACAGACTGGACCCTACCCGAACCAACGCGATCATCTAAGAGGAAAACTTTGAAACCTTAAAGTATTGCGATTGTTTGTGAGATTTATTGTTTAATTAATTTAGTTTAATTTCGGCAAATGACACTTCATTTTCATTCACGTAGTTTAGGGTTGTTGTCCCGCGTCACCTTCATGAAGCATTCTTGGATCAAACTCGCTTGGGTGAGTTTTGAACACTCACTGGTCGCTCGGGCGATTGGTACCTCTCTTTGTCGACTGTCAACGTCGCTCGGGCGAGATGAACAATAAGCCTGTTTATTCCTTTCTTTCCGGCTTACCTTCTTTCCTTTGCTTTGAATCTTCTTTTTACGCTTTCCATCCAAAGCATTTTCGGTTGATGTCCCCATCACACATGGTAGATTTGAAGAGGGCGTTTCAAATAGGATTAATGCATGTTGGATGAAATGGAGGCTAGCAAACGGAGTTACTGTGCGACCCAAGAGTTCCACTTTGATTGAAAGGCCGTTTTTATAAGTTGACTGTTAGACCTATCAAATTATATGGTGTAGAATGTTGGGCCACAAAAAAGTGACAATAAGATAGAGTTGACATCGAATGTGTAGAGTAACAAGAAAGGGTAAAATTCAAAAAGTACTTAAGAGAACTTTTTAGAGTGACACCTATGAAGAAATAAATGATGAAATGTCGCTTAAGGTGGCTTGAACATGTTCATTGGAGGCACAAAGCAGACACTCTATAAAAAGTTGAGACGCGACGAGCACAAGAAAGTAGGAGAAGAGGAAGTCCATGAGAAGGGATGTGAAGGATTGCAAAGTTACAGGGAGCTTAGCCCTGGTCATAAACGAGTGGAGAAATAGGACTCGCACATCTGACCCCAAATAGATGGGATAAGGCTGTGATGATGATGATTTTTTCATCTTAGCTAAAAGCATTTGTCAGACATTATTTATATAACTAGTTTAGAGTGTATATTAATAGATAGCATACTCAACAAATTCAACTTAAAAATTTCGGGATTATCTCTATATGATCCCAAATTTCAACGAGGAAAATTAAATCAACTACATGCAATACAACACCAAATATGTGTAACACTACTCTCAAACTGTATGAAAAGAAAACCTTGGATGCTATAATTATATTGGTTATCACCCAATATTACTACATAGTGCTAGATTTTATGATGGTGATTGACTTTGGAATTGGATCAAGGATGTTTGCAATATGTTTGATTTATTTTATTAAATTTCAAGCGATTAGTCTATGATACCTTAGAGACTTTGAATCATTGAAGAAGGTAAATAAAAGCACGAGTCATAGTACTCGCTCACTTGAGATTGACACAAAGTGTGTAGAGACAAATGTATCAATGTGCATGAAATGAGGTCGTTAAAAGGGTGAAATAATATGTTATAAGGCGGAATATTACCAAGCTCAGTGTTGGCGCATTAGCACTAGATAGTAAGCAGCTGTCCTAAAAATGGTTCAAAATATTGTTCGACACCATACATATCGTCCGATACATATCGGTTTTCTGGGCTACTGGGTCGATACATTGAATGTATCGCTCCATTTATATTGGTAGGTATCAACAAATATCTACCAGTGTATCGTCCAATACCAACATGTATAGGTTTTTGAGCTGGCCGATACGTGCTAGGAAACCGAGATTTTGAACCTTGTTTCCTAGAACCCATAAAATTTTCGCTTGAGCATCCAATTCTTTCTCACTTGGGAAGTCCAACTATATCTTATTATCAAGTTATGTTGCTAAATGGAACTCTTAATTAAGCTCTATAAAATAATATGTAGCTTGATTGTTCAACAAAATCAAACAATCAAACTGAACTTTAGAAATTTTTTGAGAGTTGCAAAGATCACCTATAGATCTTTCATGAGAGCAAGACTGAGGGGTTATCGAAAGCCAAACTTTTGAAAGCCAGAGTTCCGATTACGAGGGCTAAGAATCTTGTTATGACATCTACGTCAAGCTTTTTAAAGCCTTAGAGCCATTATTATGTTTCATAATTAAAAATAAAATAAATTTAAAATTTTGGAAAGATCATTAATTGAGTTCTCATCATTTGTAGACAATCTAATTTGCATTAGAGTCGGTGCCACTCAGCTGAGCCAGGATTTTCTTCCACTAGAGGCAAGATATGGTTGATAGAGAATGATTTAATGAGTTAGTAGTAGGTAAGCGGCATGAGTGCCAAACGACTTGGTACTTGGGTGATGTTTTGGGATGTGTGCCATGTGGAATTAACACGCGTACCATCTGATAGGTGCACCACAATCTAAAGATTTTTAGTATAAAATATTGGGGTTAAAACAATCTCCATCGTTTAATTCAAAGCCGTCAAACACTATTGAAATTCTGTTTTTCATTCCCACCGTATACAAAATATATCTTGAGATCATGGGCGTCAATCACATGGAACACATGATGATTCTACATTGCACACATCCCAATAACCTGGGTACCAAGAGCATTGGAGCTCGGGTCAAGTACCTAATACCAACTCCAATTACCCCAGCCCCCTGACCAGGACTAACAGACACAACAAGCCTATGACATGTGTGGAACCAGAGTTTGGATCTAGTGAAAAATATAATTATAAAGAGAGTTGGATTTCATTTTGAAAAAAGCAACGCTCTCTTCTAGCTGTTGGATCTGTTGCAGATGTGGAGCCCTGGATCTCTAGCATACGTGTCAGCTATCTATAATTTCGGCCACTAAATCTAGTGGCTAAGCATGGGGTGCCCTTTTAGAGAAAGCTTATGATAGAGTGCTGAGAAAGATTATCTGGTGGACCCTAAGGAAGACATGTATGAGAGGGCAGTAACCAGTTTAAGAACTACGTGTGGAGAGACGAGTGAATTCCTTATCGGAGTTGGACTGCATCAAGGTTCTGCCTTGAGCCCTTATTTGTTTGCCTTAGTAAGGAATGAGTTAACCATAGACATGCAAGAAGAGATCCATGGTGCATGCTATTTGCGGATGACGTAATATTATATGGTGCAGAATGTTGGGCCGTAAAAAAACGACAAGAAGATAAATTATATGTGGCCAAGATACATATGTTGAGATGGGTGAAGCTAAACTTTTTAAAGCCTTGGAGATAGAGCAAAAATGAGGGGTTATCAGAAGCTAAACTTTTGAACGCAGAGTTCCGATTATGAGAACGAAGAATCTTGTTATGACATCTACATCAAACTTTTTAAAGCCTTGGAGGTATGATCTATCTCCCATTATTATGTTTCATAATTAAAAATAATAAATTAAAGAATTTGGAAAGATCATTAATTGAGTTCCCATCATTTGGAGACAATTTAATTTGCACTAGAGTCAGTGCTACTCAGTGCTGAGGTGGAGCCAGGATTTTCTTCCCAGAGGCAAGATATGGTTAAGAAAATGATTTAGTATGAGTTAAGAGTAGGTAAGCGGCATGACTGCCAAATAACTTGGTTCTTTGGGTAACTTGCAACTGAGCGATGTGCATGGGAAAAAGAATTATATATGTGGAGAAAGGGAAGTGAATGCGAGCATGGTAGTTTATTTTATCATATATATATAACCTACTTAAATTACCTACTGAACATGGTTATGTCAGGGCTTGGGCCTGTAGCACAATGGAAGGTTGACAATATCACATCCTCAAGATCGCAGTTTGAGCCCAGCTTACCTCTCTCTCTCTTTCTCTCTCTCTCTCTCTCTCTCTCTCTCTATATATATATATATATATATTAGTACATAAATAAATAATGTGTGTATGTGTACGTCTATGCACATTGAAATTTTTTTGCATAAAAATACACCTGGCCCTGACATAACGATGTTCAGTAGGCTGTTTAAGTCATATCTACAGGCAAGTAAAATTAGTTGATGCCCATCATGAATCTAGCCATTTCCATGGCCAGGATCAGTGTCAAACAGGAAAGTATAGGAAATTCTCTTATCCATGCATACATCTCTCTCTCTCTCTCTCTCTATATATATATATATATATATTAGTACATAAATAAATAATGTGTGTATGTGTACGTCTATGCACATTGAAATTTTTTTGCATAAAAATACACCTGGCCCTGACATAACGATGTTCAGTAGGTTGTTTAAGTCATATCTACAGGCAAGTAAAATTAGTTGATGCCCATCTTGAATCTAGCCATTTCCATGGCCAGGATCAGTGTCAAACAGGAAAGTATAGGAAATTCTCTTATCCATGGATACATCTCTCTCTCTCTCTCTCTCTCTCTCTATATATATATATATATATATATATAAAGAGAGAGAGAGAGATGAATATACATAAATATAAAAGTATAATCATATTAAGCCTAGTCATACTTGGGAATATGTATAGTATATTTTCATGCATTGATATATTTGCACAATGTATGCATATGGATGGATAATCTAATTACATGAGCACAGTATATTAGCCTGTATAGCAATATATTATTTGGCTTTACGAATCAAACATTACTTCTTTTGGTTTAGTTTCAGTGTTCCACAAGTTTGTGTTCAATTAACTAATTTATGGTTGCAACCTATTGCAATCTATCGAAAATTGCATCAAGTTTCATGGATTTTGTCCTACTTATATTTTTGACTTATGGGCTTATGAGAGTCTAGGTTATAAAGCACTTCTCTTCTATTGTCTGGCAGACTTACCAGGTTTCACTCGTAGTGTGTATAAGAGGGACCATGCTCTAATAACACCAGAAAGCCATGTATTCTCCCCTCTACTTAACTGGTACATCCAATTTAGCTCTACGCTTGATTTTAGCTGATGATTGGAGTTAGAGATATATTTGCGTATTCTTTCATTATCGGTTTTGCAGGATGAATACCTTAGGAGCTTATTTAATCACTCCAGAAATGGGTTCTCACTTTGTAATGTATTTGGCAAAGATGCGAGGTAAAATATTTTACATGAAGCATGCAACATGTTGTAGATCTCACAATTCCTTCCACGTTCGTAGCCATCTACGTCTATATATAAATGTGTGTGTGTATGTATTCAAATGGTCTAGCGGGTAATAAGTGTATGTGAGAGAGGGTTAATGTGAACTCACATCATCAGTCTAAAAAACAACCATATATCTGACATGCAAGTGAGGCTACCATGTTTTTATATTGTTTAGAAATATTTCAACCGGAACTGGATATCCTTCTTTCATATTGATTATTGAAAATTTGGTCTGTGGTGATCTGAATTATATATTCTGGTTGCTGGAATTTGTAACCAGACACCTTCTTAGAATTTGTGAGCCATATATTTGTGGCAAGCTTGGCTTGCTGCAACTTTGGCCAGATGTTGAGGTAAGGCATCCAACACATTTTCTCGCTGTAAGTTTACTTCATCGAACTACAGGCTATGTAATAAACGAGGAAGGCCCAAGGTCCTACCAATTGGTTCTGAAACCATCCAAAACTGCTCAAATAACTGGTATGCTGGGTTCTCAGCTATAGATTTGATATGTACTTTAATTTTTTTGTAATAAAAAAGGTGGGTTTTCAATTTTTTTAGCTGATCAGCATCTCCAAGGGTACATAAAAGGTGACATGTCCACATGAATGCCCAAGATTTGAATCGGGTTTCGTAGAATTCCCTGCATTTATTTTTCTCTTTCATGTTCTCATCTGAATCCTGGAGCAGCCCTATGCTCTTTGGCAAATTTGAGTTTGCATTTTCATTAGAAAATTGCCTGTTGCTTGTAAATTGTTGTGCTGATCTCTTTAGCTATCTTCACGAAATACCAAACTCTCATTTTATTGGGGTGGTGCTGTTTTAACTGCCTGTAATTGAGCTATAAAGATGGCGGCCAGTCTGGATAACTGTGACAAATCATGTGGCTGAAATCAGGAACTGTAAGAATATGTGGAGTGCTACTGCCAGAAAATTAGCAAAAGGGAGAAAATGGTGCAGGGTAGCCAACAAATTTCTCCTAAGAGTGAGATATGGAATCTGGACCAAGAGGAAAGCTTTCCTGGTAATCAAGAACTTTATTTTCTGACTCACGATGTATCAAAGGTGGTCGGCAAACCAGAAGGAATGAAATATTCTGAATGACTTTCCAGTAGAAATCGATATAGGGCACGGTAGCATGTTGTGTTCAGTTCAATGATCAATAATTTCTTTCAGATATGTTGGATTAAAAGATAAATAAATTCAGGATTCGCTATAAATCTCATGAATGCAGGATACTACATCAGGTCCATGACAAGTCAGCAGTCACTGACAAATAACATAGGAATAGCCTCAATGAGTCTTACATCAGCTCCATGACAAGTCAGATCTGAAACAAAAAGTGTTGCTTTAAGTGACAACCAATGGACATGGAACTGAAGGGAAATGATATTCTGCTTGAAATATCCCATATGTGGAAATAATTTAAGAACTGCGAACGGTGTTACCTAAGCACTTCTGCTTTTGGGATTTTTTTCCGTGCCGACACTTGGTGGCTCTTGGACACTCTTCAACATAGCACGATACTTATAGACATATACGAAAATATTACATAATACCATTAAATGTTCCTCTTTTTGACACGATAAAATGATCCGTCGTTTTATAATTTTTTTTTTCTGTGTAAAGTTTAGTAACTTATAAAATAAAAAGCTTGGGGTCCTTGAAAACAAATTGTACAATTTAGCATACTTTTAGTTAGGTTCATGACATACATTATGTATCTTTTCATTATATATCTCAATTGGCTCTCTAAGATCTCCCTTCAATTTTTTAATATATATATATATATATATATATATATATATATATATATATATATATATTGTATATACATCCTATTGTTTTAAAATTTTATTTTCTTAAGGCCCTGCCGCTGTATTGGAATCTTTAGAAATTGATGTGTCAAACATTTATGACACCTTTGTGTCACGTGCGTAGTTAACACTGACTGCAAATAACTTCATTCTAAGATGCCTGATCCTTCATTCCCCTCAATACTACCTGCCTCCGCACATGACACATTGCGACACTGGTATGGGATCTGTGTCAGATATGGCTTATCGATACCCCTTTTTTTCTATTAAGAAAAGTTTAAAAACTTAATATGAAATATTTAAAACATTAAGGAATTTATAGACTTCTTTATATTTGGTTGCAAATACTGAAATACTTCACCTGCAATATATAGATCTAGACTCAATTACAACAGCTGTGTTTGGTCTAGCATTATTAACTTCTTATTTTATGCATCTGATTGGTATTTACTGGCTATGCAGAAAATTCGAGGTCAGCAATGCCTCCACAAGATGTTGAAAGGTGCATAATTTTTCCTTTCCTCATTTTACACGTAACTGCAGAAAACCTTCCTTTAACATCTATGATTATGGGGTAATTTTCTTTTCATGATTATTTGAAGCTGCGGTATTTGTGGAGTATCTCCATGCAGGCATCTGGAAAATTGTTCTCGGGCTTCGAATTATTTTATAGTTAACTGAAAATAAATGTCTATCACATTGGCATCTTCTTCTGCAGGTGCCTGAATTGTAAAATTCTTGACCCCTACGAATAGAAAAAGAAAGAAAATTATTGAGCTCCATATTTATTACCTAATGTCAGGGTTTTTAGGACTCCATCAACTCTAATATTATTTATTCACTAACTGCCACTGTGTATACTTTTAATGAAATAGTGATGGCAATTTTATTAATGAAGGCCAACATCTTACAACATCTCAGTAGCATTCCTTCTTTCTTTTCTGTTTTCTTGGTCCTGTAACTTCTAATGATAATGGTTCCTGACTGACGTTTAAACACCAGAATGGTATTTAAATGATCTTACACCATTAAAATTACACTTTTTATCTCACGCCAATGATTTGTGATTTATCATTATGCCATAGGGCACACATCTATGACCCATCTAAGTTGTCCATGTGGCAGTCCATCATTCGAACATATCTCAGCTCAAAGAAACATACCTATAAGTGGATGCGAACCATCCGAGTGGTGAACTTTAATATCAGCCATTAAAATTAAAAACAATGGCTGATATTATAGTCCACAAAATAGATGGTTTAAATCTCCCTAATACACTATTTTTGGGCCTGTTGCACTTCAATCTAGGATCTATCAATTGACGGTGCGAACCACCCACTTCTTAAACCATTGATGGTGTAAGATCATTTAAACACCATATTGGTCTTTAAATGACGGTCAGGAGAGTCGGATCCTTTTTTGTGCGTTTTGATTTCACAATATTTTGTGCAGTTCCTCTTGTATTCATTTCAATTTTTGAGCTGTCATTATTATTATTATCTATTTTTGACATCTCTTTTGTATTCTCTATGTTGGTGTGGTCCACCTAGGTTCTTGTTTGTGCTTCAGGGCACCGCCATACTATCAAATGGGTCTGGGAAGAGCGACAGATTGGTTGTATGATCTCTCTCTATTCCTATTTTCTGATGCTTTCTGCATGGGTATCATGGTTTAGCATTTTGACGCAGGACGATACCCTAAACTATATGAATGCAATGATTAAATAATTGCCGAAATAGAATTGAATTTAAATTAAGCAATAAACCTTAAAAAATATAGCTAATACCTTAGGCTTTCTTATTCCATGGGAGGATCGCGTATGATTCGAGCAGGGTTCAGTCGGGGCGTTAGATCCGTAAGGTTGCAGCGCAGATTGATCCTAGAGATAGAACTCTAGATTTTCAAATTAAGGTGCTCACAGTGCAATGATGGAATCTCTGGTTTTCGGGTTATTTTGATATGGCTGGGCTTAGCAGTCAGATAGAGGCTGCAGTTGATGAATCGGATTGACTCAATGGTTTAGGGGAAAAGCTAGGGTTTAAAGATTCCAAAAGGATGATGGCTGATTTAGGGTTGTGGGATCAACACGCAAACAGAGAAGATAAAAATAGGTAGATAGAAGATAGATTTTGTCGGCTTCGCACCCTTGGCTCCATACCAAACCCTTCTCGGGAAGAAGAATCACTCTTCGGAGAAACTCATCTCAAGTCTCAAAAGCAAACACTCATTCGTTCAATAATCAATAATTAATTACATTGTTTAACTTAAAGACCTTATATAGGAGTCCTTTCAAATGAAAATAAAACCCTGAAAGAAACTCCAAAAGGACAAGTATGCCCCTAAAAGTTCAGTTCGAATTCAGAAAAAAATAAAAAAAATTAAACTCGATCGATCGAAAAACATATTTCAAAAGTTCGCCGTAGAAATTCGATTGATCGAAATTGAAACTCGATCAATCGAATGGAAATTCGATCGATCGAGTATATAATTTGATCGATCGAATTATATACTCCAAAACATATGTTTTCCTCTCGCTGCCGTTCGATTGATCGAAATAGGACTTTGATCGATCGAAATTGCAATTCGATCGATCGAATTTGCTGGTTCCTCCAACTTTTAATCTTTCCCCTCTGTCGCCTATTTCTGATTTCCATTCCGCTTCTTCCGTCGTCGGTATACACGAAACGGTCCATATCCAATGTCTACAATGTCAGCGTCCCCGCCACATTTTCTATTGTAAAGGTTATATGGTTGTGGGTGATATGTTGTCATTTGAGGTTGCAGGAGATGTGATGATGTGATGTGTCATACTTGCCTATGTGCATCTTATAGAAAATACATCTTTTTAGTATTAAACATTTTTTTTCAATGACGGGGTATCCGGGCCTCTTAGAGCACCTGACTAATTCCCCAAGCACATGCACCACCCGCACATCACATGTACCAGATAAGTAGGGGTAAATCCCTGTGGGTGGTCAACAGGAGGTGGGATTTGAACTCAAGACCTCCCGCTTCTTGAGGCGTGGTCATGGCCATTGTGCCTACCCCTTGTTGATTTATTAAACATTGTAATATGTACCTAATATATATTATAGCTTTTAAAATTAGAAATATTGCATTCTTTAGTTGGGCCATTTTTGTTAAGTATTATAAGCAATACCTTAGTTGTTATAATTATCGCTAAATGTCTAGTATCAGGTTATTCATTACATCATCCTACCTTCTTAGTATGTTGATGCAAATAGGGGTGGCAATGGACCGGGCTTGTGTCGAGCTTGGGTAAAACCAAGCCCTTCCTGTTGGATTTGAACTCGGCTCAAGCCTAGCCTCAGCCCGTGGCTTATGGCCCCAACCCCAAGCCTGGCCCTCACGAAACCTTCAAAGCCCAAGCCTGGCCAGGCCCGTTTATTTATAAATTACTTATTGATTTAAAGAAAATTAGCTCCATATTCATAATAAAAGAGAAATTAATATATTACAAATATCTAATAATAAGTTGATATGTACTTCCAAGAAAGTCTGGAGTCTAAAAATAGAAAATAAATAGTTCTTTAAGTTTTTATTTATTTTATTTTAAATATTACAAGTGAACCTCAATACACATATCATATATTAAAGCCCAACGGGGCTAAGAGCTTAAGCCCAATCCCCAGCCCGTTTAAAATTTCGGGCTTAAAGTGCTACCCCAAGCCCTGCCCGTAGGCTTTGTGTAAGGCCCAAACCCTCATTATATCAGGCCGGCCTAACGGGGTGGGCCAGGCTACCTAGCCCATTGCCACCCCTAGATGCTATGGGGCAATTATGGATGTGTACCCATTTAGCCATTTGGGAATCTCATAGTTGTTGATTGTAACTTCTTCTCCACTACTGTGTTAACTCTTTTTTTATTTTTTTATTTTTTATGGGTAAGCCAGGAGTGAACCTGCGACCTCAATGTTGCAATATTTCAATAACTAAAGTAGTTAAGGTGGTGTGGCGAGGCCATTTACTTTTTTTTTATTATAATATTTATTTTTATATACTAATATTAATATCTATATTTTTGTTTTTATATTTTTATAGAGGACAAAAAAAATCAACTAATTAATCATCCATAAATAAAGAGCAATAAATAGAGAGAGAAAATTAATTATGATATGAAACATCAATAAAATATCAACATGAGCAAGCATAAATAAAATATAAAGATGAAATATCAACCAATATAAAAAGATTAAAAGATATGAAATATTCAAGTACATAACGACACATATTGTAGTGTCGCCCATTGCTCAATTCGTGATAGAGGTTACAAGAAACCTATAAAAAAAGTTTAGGGATTGCAGAGACAAAGAAATTGAGCTTGCATAAGTGCAAATAAAAAAAAATAGCCAACTGAGAGAGAAAAGGGGCTGAGAGAGAGAGAGAGAGAGAGAGAGAGAGAGAAAAGGGGCTGAGAAAGAGAGAGAGAGAAAGAAGGGGCTGCGAGAGAAAGATGCTGAGATTGCGAGAGAGAAAGGGGCTGAGAGATAGCCGATAGAGATTAAAAAAAAATAGCGTACATGTATTTTTTTTGTTGGGACTGCGTGAGACATAGACGCGAGAGAAAAAGAGATGCGGAAGGGAAGAGTTGCGTAAGAGAGTTATAAGACGGCAAAGAGGAGATTTGGTCTCCAAACCCTAAATAACTCTTTTATATATATATATATATATATATATATATAAGTGATACCTTATAAAATATAAGTTATAAATATTGTAACTTATAAGTTGATTTATAAGTATTATAACTTACTATTATATTACTTATTATAATATAAGTTATTATATCAATTTTATAAATAGCGCCTATGTCGACGCCATGATGCCATTCAGCTATGGCGTCGCCATTTCACCATTCCCGCCAATTTTGTTCATACGGCGAATTCTATCGCCATTCTCCATGATTTCACCTTGACTACCATGCCAATAACCATATTTTAACAGTCCTTTAACACTTGCCTGTTTTCGACAAATTTCCTATCCAAGTTCTTTTGCAAGTCTGGGATAGTTTTTACTTACTCATACGAGGCCCTGCTCTGTTAAATGTAACGATAAAAAAAGTGTATAGTTATCCAGATTCCAGAGAGTTAACTCTACTCCAAATTCCATTTTACTTCAATTACATTCATCTAAAATATTTGCAATTTTCCTATGTATTCCATTTTGTACATCTTGTATGTCTGAAGAAACTATGACACACACACACGCACGCACACACACATACACACATATATATGAGACCTGGGAGTATGCCTCCAGATGCAGCCATGAGGGCTGCATCCAGATCATCTGGGCACCATGTCACCCATCACAAGGATCAGGTGCCATGGCAACTTAGACACGATTGATTTGGTACCACCCAAAAAATTTGGGCATGAACCAATGCATATACACCATAAAAAATGTGGTCAAAGACACTCAAAATCAATGCACCAAATTGGTTGGACATCACCTTATCTTTGACCCATCAAATGGAGGTAAAAAAGGTCCAAAAGAGATTTTTTTTAAAATCACATGTCCCATGGCTGATCAACCCAAAGCGGATGTTGTTCCTGGCTGATAATGCCACATGGCATGGGATCTGGAGTCCGGGTGCTGCCCTCTAGGGCTGCATCCGTATGCATCTTCTGATTTCTCTCTCTCTCTCTCTCTCTCTCTCTCTCTTTATATATATATATATATATATATATATATATTGTAATTCTTATCAGGAGTGATTGACGTCATTTGTGTTTGAATTGCAGGTGGATTCATTTGCATATCTACCATCTAATTCTGAACATACTTTGGAGTGTGAGACATTAGCCACTCTCATTGTGTTCGAACGGAGGTTTTCTCTTCCCATTTTCTGTCAAACTATGCATTAGTTTTTATGTTTTTTCACTTTACTTACATGATTTTTGCTATCTATCTTATACTTAGTTTGGGAGAGCACCCAAAACACCCTTGAACTTTACCTCCTCGTTATTCTCCTATATAATTGATTTGATAATTGGTATTTACAGAATTGCAATTGAGTTATGTTCTTGTTTATTTTTTACATCTGTAATATGCGCGGTATCATTACTCTCACATCATATTTGTACAACATAGTCCCTGTTTTGTTTTGAGTTTTATTTATTTATTTAAAATAAATCCGATGTTGGTATATGCTGGCAAATAAATTTCTCATTTCAACTAGGTATGCCAATCTAGAAAATCAGATTCCTGAACAGATAGTTGGTTCAACAAACCGGCAGCCACTTCTTGAAACTGCAGGGGAGGTAATTCCCTGCATATCCTTATGTTGGTTTCCTCTAATGTTTTGTAGGAATGATTATACTTTCATTGAGTTCTTTTAATTTTTTAATTTTTTTTTTTTCCTTCCTTTCGTTAAATATCCAATATCTAGTGATAGATTTGAAATCATTATTTGCATTTTATTTTTTAATAAATGGTTCCTCTAACTTCTCTTCATTTATTTTTTAAAGTGAATTGCTGCTCATCTGCTCTCAGGTTTTCGAACTCAGGAAACTGTTGCCTATATCAACTCCCTATGACTTTAACATCCATGTGAGCTATTATATACCATATATACGTATCTCTATCTATTTACTTTTTGTTCTCTAATGTCAGAGGTGTTTTGCATCTAAAAATTATACTTTCTTCACTTTGTATATGTCACACACAATTTCCATTCAACCATCAAGGCAAACTTTTACTCAATTTTATATATAGAGTCCTGGTCACCTTCTCCGTAGAAGCAGGCATATGCCAGCTCTAGACTCCAAATGCCTTCATATTGGTCCACATGGCACCCAAAACATGGGTTGGTGCCACATGGAGATAGGGAGCATTGCACAATTCATAATTCAAAAAAGAACAAAAAAAATCTACATTGTGGTTTTCTGTCATGAATATTTTTTTTCCACAATATAAAAACAACTGAGTAAAAATTTCTATTTTGAGAGAGCATAGATGGTAAATGTACCAATGTATAATGCATATAAAAATCCATTGTAGTGCTGCTGTATAGGGCACATGGAAAGAAGCTCTATTTTCATTCTTTTGTACCTTATGGTAGAAGTCTTGGCTTGCATGATATTTTATAATGCATATACAATTCCATTGTAGTGTTGGCCTGACTGAGCAGAAGCTCAATTTGCATGATATTTTGGTAAAAAACCATACTACGGATCTTGTCATGACCCGTCATCCATCTGATCCCTTCTTTCATTTTCAAAGTGCAAACTCTCTTCCAAATTTCAGGGTGTTCACCATCACTTCATAGGGCATTGGATAATCTGTTTATGAATTTTTGATAGTCCCAGCCCTCGACTATAGAGCATGTCGTGTCCTCTCCTGGCAATATTTGTCAATAAACGAGTATTTTTTAATAAGAAAGGAGAAGATAAAGGCACCAACGGAAAAAATTGCAGTGAGGAAAAAGTTCCCAATACAAAGAGAAGATTGAGAGACTGCCCTTTCTAGCAAGCAATTAAGCCAAATTATACCGTTATCTCTTATAGAAGAAATTCAATTCTCTGTGGTGGCCCTATGAAGTTAAGGAAGTCTCGATCCACTATAATAGGACCTGATGGATGATGCCCGCTACTGACACATTTAGTGCAGTTTTTGTGCAGGATACCTCTATTCGCACCTACCAGATTACTGGTGGGAGCCTACACTGAAAACCGTTGACCACATTGAATCAGATGAAGGTGATCATTTTTCATTCCAATCTTCCACACAATGGATCTTAAGACCATGTGCGTGCCATCAGGCGGTCAAGTTTTTTCTTCCATGCGGCACAGTTCCCCAAAAGTGGCCCTAAAATCACATGGCACACGTCACCCTTTTGTGAAAAGGCCCAAATTACGCTCCCAAGGGTGTGTACAAACTATGCATATCCCTGCACAAGTTTGTTACGGCTCGTGATTCTTAAACAATAAACATTGAAGAAATGGATGCGATACCTTGTGATGAAGTGCTCTTGAAACAAAGAGCAAAAAAAGTCAACTACTCTCAAGGTCAAAGTGAGCGAGTTAACTAACAAATATTTCCCAATGGGATTTGTTTTTAGGCCAGTTGATCTGAGCGAGCTATAGTTCTACGATAATGCTGTGGAGCACAGGCACTTGAAAGAGTTTGATTTCATTGAGATGTAATCATATAAGCATACTATAATGGAAGGACCCATTTTTTCTTTTAAGGCTTCCGTGCCTATTCAAAGCCAGTGACCATGGTTTAAAATATCGGTTTTCTATATGTATCGTCTAGCTCCAAAACCGGTACGTATTGTCCCGGACGATTCATTGGTATGTATCATCCGATACATCACCAATAATGTAATGCATCGGTACAATACATTCAAAGTATCGTACTGGTGACCTCCGAAATCGGTACTTATCGTCCACTACATACCGGTTTCGGACGAGTTTTTGAACCATGCCAGTGACGCCAAAATTTATCTAAGGAGCATTAGCCTTCTGGGTGACCAGTTGATCATCATAATCTCTGATTAATTGGCAAAGAAGTTAGAATAGCATAGCTCCCTGCTCAGGAAGTCCAAGTAGAATTGTGCATTGTATATGGGTGACACTTGTCCATCCTGACTGTATATGTCGAATAAGTACTACATGTATTGGATTCATTCATTGTAGGGAAGTGCAAACTTTGATTGCATGGCCACAGAAGGTAGCTTTAATTACTGATACTTTTTTTTTTTTTGAAAAATATCGAATTGGAAGTAATCGGTAGAATTGGTTTTCAAGAGCAATAGAGCACGTCGTTCCGATGACTCTTTAGATTAAATATATAATTTTATACTTCATTGTAATGCCTAATATTGATCCCCATCCCCACAAAAAACAGAAATAAAAAATAAAAAATAAAAAGTGGCTGGTTTCCCTTCGATAAATGTGCCTTCTCCTTATGAAGTTATTTTTAGTAGTGCTTCTCGAAAAGACACTCTATTTTACTTAGATGCAACTTTTCTCTTTTAGTTATTTATTTATTTATGGAGGCCAGAATTCTAAGATGAGTTGGTATTAGGTGGATAAGCCTGTGCACCACGTGTTGTGCACATGTTACCAAAATTACACTAACTTGTACACATTGTACACCTCTTGAAAATTTTGAGTTTCCAAGTGGCAGGACTCAATCCAAAACATCATGATCATCACAGGATTAGACCCGCCCAATCAGTTCATTTGATCAGGACCATTGTTCATGTGTACTTTAACCATCCATTTGAAGGCTCTTTTAGGCTTGATCAGATGATTGGTCAATGATGCATCGTTTTTGGGCTGAACCTCATCTAGACGGTGGCTAAGTGTGCTACGTAAATAGTGATGATGTGCATTCTGTGTACAGATTTAATGACTCGTGCACCCAGGTAGTGCATGGGCTTGCTCTCCTTATATTGAATCTTGTAAGTTATTATTTTCAGAAATGTAGCCTATCTCAGGTCACATGATTGAAATTATATTAAAATGAAATCCCTTCCAGGAACAATTTATTTTCACCAGGCTCAATATTTTTGTCTTCCCATGTTGCAGATCATGGATTTTCAACCGGGAGAATATCTTAATGTGAAGGTTTGTTGAATTCCATCTCATGTTGGATTCAAAATCTGCTAAGTTGGTGGAAGAATTTTACAACCTCTTGCTTTCTAAACGATCTATTCATGATAGTTTTATTGCGTCTTTCATAGTGACAAAATATGGCATTGTTTTGGAAAATACACATATTTTTTACTCAAAGTACTAAACTCGTAAAATACCCGTATTATTGAAAAACGTATATTTGAGTATAATATACATATTTCATGTTTTAAATGCATATTATACTTTTTATTCCCGTATTTAATCAAAATTTAAAATACTGTTTTAATTTTTTAATTTTTAAAAGTTTAAATATATACTGCCCATTTTTTTCCTTCCATACGTTTTATATTTTTTCTTAGCTTCCAATTTGTTCCCGTTTTCTTTCAAACTTTCCGTATTTTTTCTTTATCGACTTTTTCGCTCGCTATATTAGACCTGTATCCATGTTTTGTTACTGTGGACTGTCATTTATTTACAATGCGGCTATGCTGCTAACAAAAAGATGCTTTTAACAACTTAATATAAATATATATTATTGAAATTTATAATGTTGATTGCTTGTATGATTATTTGTTGGAGCAGGAGGTTCACTACAATCAGCATGGTTTGCTACTTCTAGAGGGACAGGGCATATATCGTTTGGGTGACAGCTGGTAAGGATGCCATTTTACACTTAGAAGAAAATATACTTGGCACATTTCTGGGGGGAGCTACAACTTGCACACGAGATTTGTACCATGGCACATGGTTGAAAAGAAAGACTTCGTTATTTTTGGGATGTGTCACGTGGAACACCATCTAAGTCATATGATTTGAAGACTATGATGGAAGGATCTTTGAGGCCAAATATTTGAAATAAAAGCGATATCTATCATCTGATTGAATATAGTCAAAGGCCATAATCTGATTCCATGGTTGACTATAACAAATCAAATGATAGAGATCATGTTTCGTACCAATTTTTGGCCTTAAAGATCTTAATATCATGATCTTCAAATCATATGGCTTAGATGGTGTTCCACGAGACAGTTCCCAAACATAACAAAGTCTTTCTTTTCAACCATGTGCCATGGTACAAATCTCGTGTGCAAGCTGTAGCTCCCATTTCTGGGTGCCCTTGTAAATAGAATAGTCTGAAACATAGAAGATGGTTAGCTTGCATTCTACATGTATTGATTCACTTCCTTCGCAATGTTAAAGTAATGGTAGAATTAGGCAAAGCATTAGATTATCTCTCTTGGTTGGTGCTTGTTTTTTACTAGTCCTTTCATACTAAGGCCATGGATAGTATTTGCTTCATATTAGCACGTCTTTCTGTGACACATATGTTTTTTAGGCACGTCTTGCTCACGGGCATTTAAAGATAACTTTTGAACTTTCAAAATTGCCGAAATTGGGGATTTTTTCAGGCTGAGGAAGATAAAGGGGTCATTAGCAACATTTTATCTGCTACCCTTTGAGCATCAAATTTAGTAAGGGGAACTATGTGCCCTCTTTCATTTACCTCACGTCTTCCTTTGCGAGCCTGAGCATTTCAAGTCAAAATATATAGTTTAAACTCTTTTTCTTTTGTCCTCTCTTGAATTGCTAAAGTGTTTTTTATATTGGAATTAAGGTTAAAATGTGTCATTTTTGGAGGTCAATTAATATCTGTTTTTCTCACAGTAGTTAATTAGTATCGTACTTATCTTAGTTTCTTCATCATACAGCTGCCGGAGACGGTTTCTGTATATAAAATATTTTGTTATGCATATATGTTCTATATACCCATTTTCTTAATGATATGTCACACAAATGAAAACAAAATAAAAATATTGCAGGGTAATTGACTATATTATATGAGCTATTATTTACCTAGGCTAAGCAGGAAAGGTATTATGTCTGGTCATTGGTCTTTCTTGTCTAATTTTCGTGTTTCTTCCTCTGCCCACTTCAAATTCTACAATCAGGGGTTTTTAATTGAGCGTTCATAGCGAACTTTTCTGAACATATTTGCTAGCTGCCACTTTTTATTATGTTCTGTGCTGCATGCTTTGAATTGAACGATGCATTCCGTTCTGTGAAAACCAATGGTGGTCTTACCAGATTTGTTTCTCTCTTGAAATAGGTACCCGGTGCAAGCAGGTGATGCCATTTGGATGGGGCCCTTTGTACCTCAATGGTAAGTATTGATTAAAAAGACCAACTCCTATGACCTCTTTACACAATTATTTGCCATTCAAAGCATCCATTTTAGCCACATGGCATACAACTTAGAACATTTAAAGTGTTTTATTTGTATCACACTCAGCCCAATAATCACACATTAAAGCATTGAAGCCATTCGCTGAGAGTACTTTAATATCAACCGTTAAAAAAGTGTGCACAAACGCCAATATTAGAGTGCATAGATCGGACCATTCAAATCTCCCAAGCCTATGTTAGCTTCCAATATGAGCTATGACTTTGATGATTTGGATTGCTGAAATGATGTGCTGCGTGGCCCAAAATGGGTGCTTCTCATGGAAAATATCTATAAGTGCTTTCATATCCTATTATTCCTTGTTTCAAATACCCATTAAACAATGGGCCTTTTATAGCATTATAAAAGTGTAACTGACCTTGGCCATGACCATTATGGGGGTAACAACTGTTA
This sequence comes from Chloranthus sessilifolius, assembly GCA_021018995.1. Lineage (NCBI taxonomy): Eukaryota > Viridiplantae > Streptophyta > Magnoliopsida > Chloranthales > Chloranthaceae > Chloranthus > Chloranthus sessilifolius. The sequence continues at coordinate 109,494,919 of CM037595.1, forward strand.
TAAGTTATTACACCCATTAATAGTACTTAAGGGAATTATAATGCACCTAAAAGAATGACATCAATTGTCGAAGGAATGATATAGCAACTGTTATAAATCTTGTATGGATCCCTTAAAATAAAATATCTTATTAAAATTTTGTAAATTTTCCTTATTATTATTGTTTTTTTTATCAGTTTAATTTTCTTTATTGTTATTGTTATTACTGTAAGTTGCTATAACAATAAAAAAATGGAAAAAAGAATAGAGAAAAAAATTGTTGTTATTGCAGCTATCATAAATTTTTTTTTTTCTTCGATCAGTGAAAAGCTATAACTCCATTAATTAAATGGAAATTATAGCAGATCAAAGAACCGAGTGAGAAACTCAGTCAAAATGAAAAGTAAAATACAACAAATAAGAAGGAAAAATGAAACCAAAAGGAGAAAATAAAATACAAAATGAACAGAGAGGTGTGGCTGGAACCAACACCCCAAATCATGGAAAAACTTCCATCATCTAGGACGAAGGAAAAACAACAGGGACCCCACCAGTACATTGGTGCACCTAGGGAGGTGTAAGTGTCTCCCACTCCCTTTCTATCTCCACTGATGAGGCCTGAACATTTGGGCGATATGAAGTACCACCAAAAGAGATCTCCGAACATCGAATCTATCACCGCAATGCAGGTGCCGAATTTTCTGTCAATACTCTCCTATTCCTTTCTCTCCAGATTTCTCAGAAGATTGCCATTAGAAGCAACCGCCACAAAATGGCCGACTTTTCTGTCAAATACTCTCCTATTCTGTTCTTTCCAGATTTCTCAGAAGATCGCCATCGGAAGCAACCTCCACAAAATGGCTACATTGCCCTCAAAAGGAAATTGGGGACCTCTGTTCGTGCCTACAGGTTCACTAAATGCGCCTACGTCAGAAAGCTAGTGAAACCCATTGACTGCTTGAAATCAGACGATGGAGATCGTATTTCACCCCAATCTTCCACAAAATAGAGCTTAAGACCATGATCTTACCATCAGACAGACAGTTTTTGATTCCACGTCGCACAAATCCCAAAAAAGGTACTAAAATCACGTTTGAACGTGATGTCCACCTTGTGATTTTAGGGTCTTCATTTTGGGATCTGTGCCACGTGAAAAAAAAGACCATCTGATGGTACACACATGGTCTCAAGATCCTTGTGTGGAAGATTGGGGTGAAAAACGATCTCCAACGAATGTAGGCACTTTCAGTAAACTTGTAGGCGCGAACAGATGTACCCATGGAAATTATGTCCATTGCGCAAGAATACTAGCGGGTGAATTTCCAAGACACAAGACCCCAAAATCAGCAAGGAAGGAATCCCAAATTTGTAGTGCAAAGGGCATCCCAAAAATAGATGTAGATCTGTTTCCTCCTCTACGCCGCAGAAAAGCATGTTTTGTTTACCACCAGACCCCTCTTGCAATGCTGGACACATTTTAAGATTCTATCCCAAGCCACTTCCCATGCAGAGAATTTACTTTCAAAGGGTCCTCTGTTTCCCACGACGACACCCGAGGGAAAAATTAGGGTCTTCTCATGAGGTGCTTATATAAATATCTTACACCAGCCATTGTAGTTCAATGTAACAGATTTAATGCTAACTGCCCTATGTTTTCTTTTTTTAACTCAGTAACTGCCCTATATTGTTATGGTCCTTATAATGAATTAATAAAACGTTGATGATTAGAGGGTTTTTTTAAGCTGACAAGTCTTAGCTTAGATATCATCGAAGAGACCTAAGTTTAGCTTACCATGTTAAAATATTTTCAGGTATGCGGCACTTGGGAAAACCCGGTCGAGATATTTACTTTACAAGGATGTGAACAGGAATCCACTATAACAGCATGCCACTTGGATATGTGCATCATTAGACTCGGATCTGATAAGGATAACAGAACCATTAGTGCCCACAATCAGGTACCAGCTTCTGGGGGCTACATTATTGCAATCTTTACTTAGAAGTAGAAAAAATATTGTTTTTGCTTGCTTAATATGATTAGTAAAGTAAAAAACAAAAGGCGAACCACAACTGCTAGAATTGAAGACATTTGCTTTTGAACAGGCAATTTGATTCGTATATTTATTTAAAGACTGCAATATATGCATTAATTATCATTTTTACTGTGTACAGGCATCAACTCTATGATGTCGAGGACTAGATCTTGCACTAATGGTCTATATTTTAATTTAATATATAAATAGGTGATTATGGGGTGTTGCTCTACTAAACAAGCAAGTGATGCGATGTAAAAGTTCTGATTCCAGGAGACATGTAAAGAAGGCATAGAAAAATAAACCCTAAACATGGTATCAGAAGTCTATTAGGCAAAGCCAGCCCCAAATATATGAGATAAGGTTGTGATGATGATGATGAATCTGATCAACTGGCAGCAAGGTATCGTTGCCAACTGTTTTCTTTTGCCATATATTTCCACCTTTAAACATTAGTTCATGGATTTGCTACTTTTAAAAGGAAAATGGTGAAATTTCAAAATAGGCACCTTCTTTTTGGACAAAACCATAGTTACTAGTATTTATTTCGTAGATGCTCCATCATTTGCATCCTGGCTATACGTTGAGGATGTTGGAAGGGGATATTATAATCTAATCCTTAAAAGATAGCAGTGTAACATTTTACAATCTAAAGGAGTGACATCCCTTATGACGGGGACGTCGACATCGTAGACATCGGATATAGACCTTTTCGCGTGTATCGATGTCGGAAGAAGCGGAATGAAAATCATTAGAACTAGGCGAAAGAGGAGAGAGACGAAATTCTAGAGAAAATTGGAGGAATACAGCAATTTCGATTGATCGAATTTGGCAATTTCGATTGATCGAATTTGGCAATTTCGATCAATCGAATTGCCAAATCGATCGATCAACTGGCATCGACAGAGTATAGAGTTATAGAGTGAAAGTTCGACCGATCGAATGGACTGTTCGATCGATCGAATGTCGACGGCGATTTTTCATAAAAGTATAAAACTTCTGTTTTGAGGGTTTATTTGTCTTTTATTTATTAATTGTTTTAGGGTTTTCTTTTATTGAAAGGACTCCTATATAAGGTTCTTAAATTGAACAATGTAACAAGTTATTGATTATGAATGATTTTTTTTTTTTTTGCTTGTGTGTGCTTAAGATGAGCCTTTACGAAGAGTGATTCTTCTTCCCGAGAAGGGTTTGGTGCGAAGCCAAGGGTGTGAAGCCTACCAACCTATCTATCTATCTCTTTTATCTTTGTTTGCATGATTCTACAACCCTAATTCAGCCATCCTTGTGAAATCCTAAACCCTAATTGTCCCTGAATCTTGAATCACTCTGATTCAATAATCGTAGATCCCAACTGAGTTATTAAACCTTCCGCACAAAATACTCAGAGGAAACCAGTGATCCCATCATTGAGTCGTGAGCGCCCTAATCTGGGAAAACCTAGAGTTCTATCTCTAAGATCGATCTACACTGCAACTTAACGGATCTAGCGCCTGGATTGAACCCTACCTAAAGCATGCGTGATTCTCCCATGGAATACTATGAAAACCTGAGGTATTCGTTATATTTTGTGAATTTTATTGTTTAATTTAATTCTAATTTAATTCCGGCAAAATCAATCATATCATTCACGTAGTTTAGGGAACCGTCCTGCGTCAGTTTTGGTATCAGAGCCCTAGGTTTCTAGGTTAGGGCATACTGTGTGACATTGCATTCATTGTACTTTATTTTCATTGCATCTTATTTCAGTTTTTATTTGTGCACATCTAGTGTTTGATAAAAGTCCCCATTCATTGTTGGTTCATATGTGCATGTCATTTTTGTTCAAAAGTATGCATGTCTATTGTTTGAAAAAATTCCTCATCCATTGTGGTTCATGTTTGAATGACATTTAGCACTTGTGTTAGTAAGCCATGTTCACCATGAGCATGAGCGAGATTGTCGATGCCCTTAGGGACATCAAAGCCCAAATGTGTGCAATTAATAATAGGAGCCGCCACACACCAAATTCTTGGCAATGTCTCAAAAGTCGTGATGAGACTAGAGTTAGGGGATACCCTCATCAGCGTGAACCCGAGTACAATCCCGCTGAAAAGTTTCTAAAATCTATTCGGGATGAAGTTCCATGTTTTGAGGAATGGTTAAACCCCAAAACCTGCGTGGAATGATTGCCTGGTGTAGAAGAGTATTTTGATTGGTATAGCGTACCGAATGAGCACAAAGTTAGGTTAGTGAAAACAAAGTTGGAGGGTAGTGCCAAAACCTATTGGACTAATGTTGAGCTTCTATGCGACTTAGCTCATCGTAAGCCCATCACACAATGGGAAGACATGAGGGAGCGACCTATCGAGAATTATGTTCCTCTCACACACTGTCATCTTTTACGAATTTTAAAACCCAAGACAGACAAGTGTCCTGATTGTCTTAAGTGTCAAGGGTTCGGACACTTTGCTTACCAATGCTCCACACAATTTTCCACTCCGAATTTATTGATTAAAAGGGAAAGTTCTAAGGAGCCAGAAAATATGAAAGTAGAAGAGGAAGTGTATGACCCTAGAACCGTGATGAGTGAAGAGGAGATGGAAGAAGCTGACGAAAGTCTCGTTTGTGTTAAAGAGACTTCTATCTCCCTTGTGGATAGTGATGTTGGGTCGAGTACACGTGAGTCCATCGAACTAGGTACGCAAGAACCATTAGTGTCAATTGAATCGAGTACCCCAGAGTCTTTGGTTTTGGTTGACGCGAGTACGCACGAGTTCATCGAGTCGAGTGCACTGGAGTCTTTGAAGTTGGTCGAACCGAATACACATAAGCCAATCACTTCACCTGCCACTGCGTCATTGGAATCCGTTGAGTCGAGTCCACATGAACTAATAGGGCCACTTGATTTGATCACACATGAGTCGTTAGTGTCGCATGCATATCATAGTCTCAAGTTGCATACTGCCATGCATTCCAAGTCTTATTGTGAGTCATCTTTTGAGTCTCATTCCACATTGCATGCCGAAATTAAGTTTAGAATTAATTTATGCAATGAAATTCTTAAAACATTGATGCAGTTACCTAAGGCTTTTATGGAATTCCAATTGAATGATCATGCAATGGTTCGGATTGGACCTGAATGATTCCCATCGGGAGTCGTAAAGGATCTCCAGTCCCACGGCGCTAGACCTTTTGGACTTGTGGCAAGGAATGGTCCTAATGCATATGTTCTCGAGGTTCCACCGGATCTAGGGGCCAGCTCTACCTTCAATGTGGGGGACCTAGTTCCTTCTTTAGGCTCAACCACACCACCTTGCAATCCTTTTCGACCGCCTCTTATTCATGATCTCATCCCAACTTTGCAGCCAATACCACTTCCCTATCCAAGCAGGCAGAGAAAAGAGATAATTGGGGAAATTTGGGACAATCTTGTGGCATTCACCTGCGGCCGAAAAATTCGGGTCTATGAGATGCAGAGGGTTGGCGAGTCGACTACTGAGAGTGCATGGACCAATCATGAGAGAGTTCGTCACTTGAGTTCCCGTATTCCCGGTCGATATCACGGTCACGCTTTATCGGGGACGAACTCCTTCGGGTCCGAGAGAGTTGATGCGAAACTTCAAAAGTATTTGGTAGAGTGGCTTAGCGAGCCGGGTCATTGGGCTTGTCAAGGAGAGGTTTATTAGGTACGCCCCTCTACAATGATCCGAGATGATGCTCATACGTCACCGAGTGTCAGGATTCATTTCATGCGTGTTTCATCGGTGATGAAACATTTTGAGTCGGGGAGAGTTGACGGGGACGCTGACATCGGATATGAACCTTTTCGCGTGTACCGACGTCGGAAGAAGCGGAATGAAAATCATCAGAACTAGGCGAAAGATGAGAAAGACGAAATTCTGGTGAAAATTGGAGGAATACAGCAATTTTGATTGATCGAATTGCCAAATCGATCGATCGACTGGCATCGACAGAGTATAGAGTTATGGAGTGAAAGTTTGACTGATCGAATGCACTATTCGATCGATTGAAAATTTCGATCTATCGAAATTTTCAAGTCGATCGATCGAATGCCGACGACGATTTTTCATAGAAGTATGAAATTTCGATCGATCGAAATTTAAAATCGATCAATCGAAATCGCGCCGGGTTGTTTAGTTAATTTAGGAGTTTAATTTTGAACTTCTGTTTTGAGGGTTTATTTGTCTTTTATTTATTAATTGTTTTAGGGTTTTCTTTTATTGAAATGACTCCTATACAAGGTCCTTAAATTGAACAATGTAACAAGTTATTGATTATGAATGAAAAAAAAAGCTTTTGCTTGTGTGTGCTTGAGATGAGCCTCTACAAAGAGTGATTCTTCTTCCCGATAAGGGTTTGGTGCGAAGCCAAGGGTGTGAAGCCTGCCAATCTATCTATCTATCTCTTTTATCTTTGCTTAAGTGATTCTACAACCCTAATTCAACCATCCTTGTGAAATCCTAAACCTTAATTGTCCCTGAATCCTTGAATCACTCCGATTCAACAACCGTAGATCCCAACTGAGTTATTAAACCTTCCGCACAAAATACTCAGAGGAAACCAGTGATCCCATCATTGAGTCGTGAGCGCCATAATCTGGGAAAACTTAGAATTCTATCTCTAGGATCGATCTACGCTGCAACCTAACGAATCTAGCGCTTTGACTGAGCCCTACCTGAAGCATACGTGATTCTCCCATGGAATACTACGAAAACCTGAGGTCTTCGTTATATTTTGTGAATTTTATTGTTTAATTTAATTCTAATTTAATTCCGGCAAAATCAATCATATCATTCACGTAGTTTAGGGAACCGTCCTGCGTCACCTTAGGGATGTAGATTCGCAGACAGGGGCTTCCACGGTTAAAACCTGATTGTCGTGAATCAGACGATAGAGATTGTGTTTCATTCGAATCTTCTACACAGTAGATCTTGAGATCATGGCTCACCTATCCGACGGTCAGATGCTGATTCCACCTTGCATACATTCCCAAAAGTGATTGTGATCATGGTATACCGTGCAAAGGGTTCTCGAATAATTGGGAAATGACTTTTTAGCAGAATTCACTCGATCTACATGCAATTTACAAAAGAAACAACAAACACAACAATCAACTGGAAGGTTGGCAATATTGCAACCTTGAGGTCATAGTTGAATCCCAGCTTAAAAAAGCAAAAGCGAACAAAACACTCAACTTGCATTTATTTGCGGAATTCACTTGATTTATTTGCAATTAGCAAAAGCAACATTGAACATATATAATTTCTAACTTGCATTTAGTAACATATTCCACTGTATTTCTTACGAGAAATTAACACAGAAAACTGTGAATTTAGCTGCACCTAGCCATTTGCCTTGATAATCTTTGATATGGTTCCATGATCTGTTTTGAATCCCTTTGCCAATATATCAGCATTTATCCCACTCCCAAAAACGCTACTAGCCACAGATACCGTTCCAGCATTTGAGCTCCCGAACATTCCGAGTGCAACTGCAGGCCATTTTTTGTTCGTATTCAGCTGGAAATGAACAAGGCCCTTGGGGAAGATGAACAGATCGGTTGGCTGCAGAGTCTGCACGAAGAGCTTATTTTTTGTGTCGACGAATCCGACTTCTAAGGTGCCTTGTATCACTATTAGCAGCTCTGCGGCTCTTGGATGCATATGGGGTGGGTTGATGCCTGAAGGAGGGTATAGTAGTGTGGCCACAGAGACTCCTTGGCCATCAAGTGCAGGGAACTCTTTCTTGGTTGCTTTGCTTCTTATGGCTGTGGTCTTTGCTGTTAGATTTGTCTTCCATAGGTTCCTAAAGCCTATGAAAGTGAAGAATTGCCTTGTTAGGGTGTCGGGGTCGATGGACGGAGGGACGACGAAGTTGGTGAGGATATCGGGGTCTCCCGCATTCACCGAAATCACAGTAGATAGTGCTATGATGAAGGCAAAGACAATCAGAAGGTTGCATCTTCTCTCCATGATTGAAAGAATGATGATAGATGGTTATGGCTGTTTCAATATATATATATATATATATATATATATATATATATATATAAACACCATGTGAGTTTTTTACTAAAGGAACCCGACTCTGCTGAGTCCTGACTGTCATTTCAACACCAAAATGTTGTTTAAATGATCTTACACCATGAATGATTTAAGATGTGGGTGATCCATATTGGCAAAGTGATAGATCATAGATTGACGTTCAACAGGCCCAAAAGTGGTGTTTTAGGGAGATTTAAGCCATCCGATATGTGGACTATAATATCAATTCGATGGTTCGCATGCACTTATAGTCATATTTCTTTCGGCTGAGACATGTTTCAATGATAGATCGCCACTTGGACAATTTAGATTGATCACATATGTGCATCACGTGGCATAATTATATATCACACTTCAACGGTGGGAGATAAAACGTCTTAATTTTAACAATATAAGATCATTTAAATACCTTTTGGTGTTTAAATGTCGGTTAGGAGCCATTATCCCTAAAACACTAGGAAAAGTTATGGTGTGTCTTGTTAAACTATGTATTAGGCTTGGCATGTGCTCAACATCGACGGTGGACTTGAGCTCGACCCATCAGGTAAAATGATTTCGACGGTTTAGATCGCGTCTGAACATGTTTTAAGTAGGTGCTTGCTTGACCATATCATTCCTCTAAATAAATAACTATGTTATAAAAGAGAGGTGAAGTTCATAGAAATAACCATGAAATTGGAAGTTATTGAAATGCCGGCAAACCTTGCTTATAGCAGCCTATGCTTTCTAGTGGTCTTTCTTGGCTTAATGTGGAGTTTTGAGTATCATTTGTTAACAGGGATCTTTACATTATAGCAATTTAAGGTTGTCAATGGGCCGGGCTTCAGCCCGAGCCCAGCCCGATTTGAGCTAGATTTGGGCTTAAATAAGAAACCCGAGCCGAAAGCACTCGTGCCAAAGCCGTCTTGATTTTGTATCCGGGGCTGGTTTGGGGCGTAGTTTTTAAGGTAAAAAATAATTGGGCCTACCAAAACCTGGCCTGATCAAGCCCCCGATTAAGTTAAGGTAAAATGTCGACCTGGCTTGAAACCAGTTTGGATCTGGTTTGAGCTTAGATAAAAATACCCAAGCCTGAAAGCATTGGGTCAAACCTGGACGAATTTTGTATCTCGTCTAGGTTTGGGCTTAGTTTTTTAGGGTCAAATAATAATTGGGCCTATCAAAAGCCCCGATTGAGCCCCGCCCGGCTCTTTGACAATGCGTATAATGTGCATGGGTCACCAATATTGCACACGTGGCATACATATGCACAATTGGCAGGTCATCAATGGGGCTCATTCCAAAGATCATCTTCGTGAGAGGATTTAAACCATTTGATCATATTATTATTGTTCATTAAACTAGGCCGTTTTATTGTCCATTTAAGTCTATAGTCAGATGGTGGAGATTATTTTTCAATCTTACGGCTGAGTATATATGATGGCTTTGTGTACCATGTAGCCAATTTTTTAATTTTTTTCATTTTTTATGAAGAATGATTCCTATAACGTGTACTTAACTAATGACCCGTGCATCATAAACGGTACTAAATTTGAAGCTAGTCTACTCTATCATTGACTACACCTTATATTTGGCATTTGCGTATGGCATTAGCTTTTTGTTAGCCCCTACTACAAAGTTCACATGTTTTAGTTGTAATTCTCTTTTCTAATTTCCTGCAAATAAGGATTTACTTGCTTTAGCAGCAATCTCTCTATTCTCTACTAACCCCTTAATCAATCAAATAAAATATACTCAAACATGGAGTGAGTAGAGAGGAGGGTAGAATTGATGAACAAATAAACCTTGCTATACAAGGAATTATAAAAGAGAAGGGGTGTCTGCTAAAGCAGGTAGCATGATGTTAACAAAGAGGATGGGAGAGGATGGGAATTTGCTAAAGTAAGTGAACTCTGTTATGGCAAGGGCTAGTAGAAAGCTATGTCATACGCAAACTTAGTCTCCAATGGGTCCATTCGTCCTGAGTGGACAAATCAGTCCACATGTCTTCGTGGTTGAGTAACTTGCATGGATTTTCATGCATTAAAAGTCTGTGCAATTCACTCAGTCACAAGGGAATGTGGACTACCATGTCCACTCATGATGAGTGGACACCCATTGTAGTCTAACTCTTTGATGAAATGAAATAATGGGGAGTCAGATTCTTCATTCGGTTCAATTGTGTCGGATTTCGGTTACCTGCTCTAGCAGTTCCCCCCTCTTTGTTAGAGCAGGTAAATTATGCTTTACAGGGAGTTGGCAAGGAGGGGAGGCCTGCTAAAGCAAGTACATTCACCTTTGGTAGGGAGCTCACTAGAATATTTTTTTGAAAAATTGACAACCGAACTGATAAAAACCGAACCGAAACCGATTTGGGTTGGTTTGATATCAGTTTTGGGTACCAATATAGTAAGAAGAGAAAATCAATAAAAATCGGAAATTCCTTTAAAAAAAAGAAAAAAAACTGAAAATCGATCTGAACTGAACCGATCGAAACCGATATGGATCGGTTCAATATCAGTTTTGATTTTTTGGTTATCGATTTTTCGAAACCAATAAGTTTCGATCCAGTGTCGGTTTTGGCTAAACCGATGAATTGGTTTTGGTTTCGATTCAGTATACCGAATTTCCACCTCTAGAGTTGACAAAGAGCTATTCCAAACATAGATCAAAATTTCAGCTGAAATGCATCAGTTTCGAACCCAATCGAAACGAAACCCCCAAAATTTCGCCCAAAATATCAAGCCTGCAAATTATTGGCCGATAATTTGTACGCTCGATATTTTAGGTTTAAATAAATAATAATAATAATAAATTTGGGCACTGAAATTTCGGTTAAATTTTTTATTTCGATCATGACCAAAACCCAAAACGAAACCGATCTTTTGATCCTTGATTCCAAACACGCCCTTAGTCATTTTGAGGGCCCTTAATTGGTGAACCATATAGGGTGTTGGGTGGTCTGAACAAAGGTACACCCTTTCACACCCAGCTAATGCGGACTGACGTTCCTACTAAGCCCTACAGATTCCACTTTCCCGCGTATCCCGGTCCCTCCTCTATCGACTTTGTGCACGTGATTCAAACTCCCCAACCAAGCCCTTCTCTTAAAGAGGTTTTTTGTTAGGGCTAAGTACCAAATGGCGCCTTTCGGCAAGAGACGAAAGCCACAAGACTCCATTTACCATATTTACCTGATAGGGTCCGATGCTTCTCTTATTACCCAATAGGGTCCCAAGCAGTCAACACTTTAAAAACAAGATGTAATTATTAATAGTGGCAAGAGGAATGCTTGATGTATCCATGCATTTGAATCAGGTGGGGTCATGTACTACTGCAACTTGTCAGGGACGATTATAACCTGTCCAAAAGTTTTGAACGTATTCTGATGCATATCTACCGTTTAAAATGTGATCAAATGAGAAAAAAATTCAATGCACCAAGATGTATGGGGCGGTACTAAAACTTTGACCACCAATTTTTTTGTTTTAACTTTTTTTATAAATCATATGGCACGTAGCACTTGATCCCAAAATGGGTGTTTTTTTAAGATAATGTTAAAGAAAGAGATAAGAAGAGAATGAGAAAATAAACAAAAAAGTAGAAAATTTTCGTTTACTCGGGACACTTTCAATGTGCGTCAGATTAATAGGAGAAATAGTTTCTCTATAGCATTGAGAAATCCGAACATTATGAAATTTCTTACATACCTATAAAAAGGGGCTTATCTCCACCTACCAAAGATATCTCAAAAATATATTATATTAAGGTAGCAAGGTGTATATCCGTTCACGGGAATACACTCACGTTATCAGCGATCTCCAGTCTCGCGACGAATCTCGTATTGATCCGACTCACATCCGATGAGGCGATTTATTCTTTCACATGGGGACATTTAGTTGTTGAGCATAACTTATTTGTTCTTGATGTAATCGAAAATGTTGACAATAAAAGTTCTTATATTGATTGGGTCAATGTAATTAATTCTTATACATGACATCTTAGATCAGGACATATAAGTAAGGATAAAATAATGAGATTAATTAATAAGGGATTAATGCTTAACTTAGACAAAATAGATTTTGAAACTTGTGAACATTGTTATATGGTAAAATGACTAGAAAACCTTTTCCTAAAGGAAAAAGAGCAACGAAGCTGCTTAATATTATTCATTCTGATATTTGTGAATCTCTAAGTGTTAAAACTCATAGGCATATGAAATATTTTATTACTTTTATAGACAACTTTTTTAGGTTTTGATATATTTACCTAATTCAAAATAAATCAGATGCATTAGAAACCTTTAAAGAATATAAAAGGGAAGTCGAGAAACAACTAGGTAGAAATATAAAAATACTTAAAACCGATAGGGAAGGGGAATTCACCTAAAATGAATTTAACACTTTTTGTAAGGAAAACGATATCAAACGTCAAACAACAATGATTTATATACTACAACAAAATGGTGTAACTGAGAGGCCTAATAGAACCCTCATGACATGACAAGATCAATGATGTCTCATGCTGATTTGCTTAAAATTTTCTCGGGAGAAGCATTAAATACTGCTATGTATATCCTCAATAGAATCCCAACTAAAATAATACATTCAACTCCTTATGAGTTATGGACATGTAAAGAATCTGATCTAAATTACTTTACAAAGTGGGGATCAGTGGCATATATACTGATTCCATATCAACTTAGAGATAAATCAGAAACGAAAACTATCAGATGTAACTTTATTGGTTATTCCAAAAGCTTTAAGAGTTATAGATTTTATCATAAAGTAGGGACGCTGAGTTTCTTGAGAATCTCAGAAATGAGAATTCATCCACCTCTTCTGATAATCCTTTAACTATAATAAATGATGAAAATAAATCGACTCTTATAGGATCTGATCTCATTGATGAATCAATACAATCTCCTCGCATGTGTAGAGAAAAGAGGATTAGAGCTCCTTCATCATTCTTAGGTGATTTTTATATTCATGTGAGTGAAGAGCTATATAATAACTTAGATTTAGATTAAATGAATAATCTATTAGATTACAATAATGCGATCAACTCACAAGAATCCAAAAAATGGTTAGATGCTATGAATGATAAAATTAATTCAATTGAAAAGAACAAAGTATATGAACTATGCGATTTGCCTGATGATAGAATACCCATAGGTTGCAAATGAGTCTTAAAAAAGAAATTTAAATTTGACAGGCCTATAGACAAATATAAGGCTAGGTTAGTAGTCAAGGGGTTTAATAAAAAAGAGGAAATAGAATATGTTGACACATATTCTCTAGTAGCAAAATATATGTTTATAAGGATCATATTAGCGATAGTTGCCCATTTCAATTTCGAATTGTCCCAAATGGGTATTAAAACCATATTTTTCAATGGAGAATTAAAGGATATTATTTATATGAAATAATTCGAAGGCTTCGAGATTGAATGACATGAAGATAAGGTGTATAAGTTGAAAAGATACTTATACGAATTAAACAGTCCTTACGTTAGTAGTACTTGACTTTTCATAATGCAATCCTTAAAATGAGATATGTAATTAATCAATTTGATTATTTTGTATATGTATTAAAAAGTGAGAGTACTTTTACAATAATGTTTTTATATGTAGATGACATTCTTATAGTTAGAAACGATTTAAAAATAATTAAGAAAACTAAATCCTGCCTAAGTTCTCAATTTGAAATGAAAGACATGGGAGAGACATAATTTGTTTTAGGTAAAAAAATAATTAGAGATAGAAAAACTAAAATATTATACTTAAGCCAAGAAAGATACATAGAAACTATTTTAAAATGATTTAATATGAGCAACTCTAATCCTGTGCCAACTCCTATAGAAAAATGATTAAAATTAAGTAAAAATTATAGTCCATCAGATGGACAAAATCAATTAAATGTTCTTCATGATCAAGCTGTTGGAAACTTGATGTATGCTATGATGTATACTAAATCCGATCTTAGATTTGCAAAAAGTGTAGTTAGTAGATACCAAAGTAACTCGGGTCTTGAGCACTGACAAGCAGTAAAATGAGATATTTAAAAGGAATAAAACATCTTAAAGTATGTTTTCAAGCTAATGAACTTAAGGTTTAAGGCTATTCAGATGTTGATCATGTTGGGAATAAGAATGATGAAAAATCTACCTCAACTCATATTTTCCTCTTTGAAAGTGGTGTTGTTTCTTGGTCTAGTAAGAAACAAGGTTGTGTTGCTTGTCATATTCAGGAAGCTGAGTATATAGCTTTTAGTACTGCTTGTACTTATGCCGTCTAAATAAAATGCTTCATAATTGATATGAAGTTAGATATAACGAATCTGTGTACATATTTTGTGACAATAAAGCTATAATTAGACTGATTGAAAGTAGGTCACATAGCTGAAAAGGTAAGCACAGTGAAGTGCATTATCACTACATTCAAGATGTAGTTGAGAAATGTGAGGTGACTATGAGTCATTTACTTTCAAGCGATATGATTACTGACCCTTTGACTAAAAGTCTTAGTATGGATATTTTTTCAAATCATGTTAGCTTAATGGGACTTAGGGATGCCTGAGTTACGAAAATGCAAAGCACTTATTATTTTATCATGAATAGCATATCCGCTTTTAAGCATGAAAATTTTTATGATATAATTTTAGTTGTGAAGGGCATATCCGCCAAGAGCGTGAAAAATCTCATAACTGAAAATACTTTCATAAAATATGCATTAAAAATAGTGGGAAAAATTTATATATATATATATATATAACGGCTTTCATGGCCAAGTGGGAGATGTTGGCACATGTGGCCATGTAGCCGTTGTGCGCTACCTTAATGAAAAACTGAATCTCGTTTACTCGAGACGCTTTTGATGTACGCCAGATTAATAGGAGAAATAGTTTCTCCATAACATTGAGAAATTTGAACGTTATGAGATCCCTTGCGCACCTATAAAAAGGGGCTTACCGTCGCCTACCAAAGACATCTCAAAAAAATATTATATTAAGGTAGCAAGGTGTACATCCGTTCACGAAAATACACTCATGTTATCGGCGATCTCCAGTCTCGTAATGAATCTCGCATTGATCCGACTTACATCCGATGAGGGCAATTTTATTCTTTCACTAGTGTCAGAGCCAGGTTTTGATCTTAGAATCTCTTGCTCACAAACCAAACTTTTAACCATTGCGCAATCACGTGAGTCCATAAAGAAAATAAATAAAAGAAGAGGATGAAAAAATAAACAAAAGAAGTAGAAAAATGAATTAATTATTATTTTTCTTTTTCTTACTAAAAGATCTAGAGACCCTTTCTTTTATAATACAATAAGGAACATTCGTGCTTATAACATGAGTTACAACGTGGGACCCAACATGGGAAAGTGGGTTAATGAGTAGTTATTTAGATGAATGTGAGTTACAACATGAGAATGTGAGTAACTGAGTAGTTATCTAGATTGTGGGAAGGAGACGGTGTGAAGCGCTTATTAAATGTGTCATTTAACATGTGATCTAGGATTCTAGTGCATGGGTTCATCCATGCCCTCCACCCCATAAACCCTTTTTCAAAACTAATATGACGTTGTAATTCAATTCAAGTGAAAGAATGAGTTAAGCGAAAATGCCATTAAGTCTCATATAAGATCGATTGAGTCACTCTCATATGGAGCCATTATTCCTAGATTAATAACTCCTAATGTAAACACTCTAATATAAATGGTTGTGCATATTTTTTAACGGTCCATAATCAACTGTGATAATCTATTCTAATATGAATGGTTGTGGATAATTTTTAATGGTCGACATTAAAAGTTTGTTCAGAATGGACGGACCATTCATGCTTGGCGAGAAGTCAATTATATCTCCGCGCGAGCTTGTGAAACTTGCAGACTTCCGTGCCCTATACTTTCCGTGCATGTCATGAGGTCGCGCAAATGTGTAGGCCACTGTCCAGCTCGAAATCGGCATGCCATCTATCATGGATAATTCTTATATTAAAGTAAAATGATCAAAAGGTTCTAATCATGATTTTAAATATCGACTGAGACAAAAAATAGTCTATAGTTTCGCATCTTGAGGCTTGGCGACATGACTAGTGTACGGACATAATAGGAAGAAGCTTAGCTTTTTAAAAATGTTCACATTTTTTAAAAATCTTTACTTGTTTAAGGGAAATTTATCGGATCGACCCTGTCAGATACACCTTTCTCGCTAAAGCCCCTCTATTTTCACCCTTACCCAAACCGACCAGCTCCAAGCCCAGCCGTCGCCTGCCTTTACGGAATGCTGAAATTAGCCCCAAGGTAATAAATAGCCATCCTTTTTTCAACTCATTATTGTTGACCTTTTTTACTTTCTACTTTTACGTTCGAAGTCGGTGGAGAGGCGGTGTCGAATCGTAGTCGCTGGCACTCAATTTTTGAATCTTCAAGCTACCAAATCCGTAAGTTAGAAATTAAATTACCTTCCATTGCTGTAGAATTTTTTTTTCTTTTTTCGATGGTCTATATTTTGAATTAATTTTCTTTTCGATACTAAAATAACAAAGCGATAACGATTTCTTACACAATTGATACCGATTGTTAATACAATCGCTACCGATTGTATTAACAATTGATAAAGATTGTTCAAACAATCGATATCGATTGTTAATATAATCGGTAGCGATTGTTATCTTAGACTGATTGTAATCTTAGACTGATTGTAATATTTTAGTATCTGAATCACGCCTTTCAATTTTATTACAGTTCATTTATAAAAGTCATCAAGATGGTTGTAGAGCGGGTTGTTGCCAAATATTCACCTACTGGCATTTCAAAAGTCTACAAGGAAGAGAGATGTCAAATGTCAAAGGGTGTGAGTTTTTCTGGAGATGTCGTCGATGCCATGTTGAGTTTTTGGGTTGAGAAGAATTACTTTCGAATCGGGAAGAGAGATGTCTATCTTTGAAAGATGGACATTACCTTAATACTGGGTCTTGTCATGGTTGAGCCTCAACAGTATACCCCTTCCGTTAAACCACCGAAAAAGGAAATCATTCAATATAAATATTTTCGTAGACTGCTGATCGGAAAAATTATTCGGTCTGATATAGAAAATGGATTAAGGCTAGCGGAAAGTGATGACGACTTCGTAAAGTTAGCACTTTTATTTATTTTGTGTACATTTCTTTTTCCCGGGTCCCACCATCAACTGTCGAAAGACCACGTTAAACTCGTTGATGCCGTCGAGAACTTCAAACAAACTCCATGGGGTCTCTACGTGTTTCATGAGTTGCTGGAATTATAAAGAAGGGCATGAAAAATAAAAAGACTGCCGACAAGGATAAAGCCCTTAAGCTGTATAATATTTATGATTGTATGTGTGTACTTCAATGGTGGGCCTATGAGATGCTGCCTGACATCTCACCTCAAAGAACACCTTTGATGAACCCTTTCCCACGATTGTTGAAGTGCCCGGAGAAGCCGCAAACGAGGACGAAAGGCTACACTCTTAGGAGATGTTGGACAACAAGGTATGATGTCTATTTAAATACTTCAAATTTGTAAAGGTAAGGACTTTAAAGAGTAAAAGGAAGGTATCGACTTCTTAAACCGTCGATAACGACTCTCTAAGAAGTCGATATCGACTCTCAAACTAGTTGATATCGACTGCTTAACTAGTCATTGTCGACTGTTTAGAGAGTAGGTATCATTTGCTAACGATCGTTATTGATTTGTAGAGAGCTCGAATCATTGCTTAGAGAATCGGTGTTGATGCTTAACGAGAGAGTTGGTGTCGATTGTTTTTAAAGTCGATATATTGCACTGAGTAATTGTTCAATTTTCTTTATTCGATTTAGTATATTGATAGTTTGGGTATTTCTTATTTTCTTTATTGTAATAGGTTTATGCTCCCCTTGAATCGATTTCCTTCGAGTTGGAGATACCCGTCGTTAGGGAATATACGTCGGGTCGAAAGGCTGTTGGGAGGAAGAGAAAAGGGATTGGTGAAGAGGTCAAGAAAGCTATGAAAGTCGAATTACGGTCTAAGAAGAAAAGAAATTACCTTCCGATCACAGAAGTTGATGAGGAAGAATTTGAGGACCAATTGACGTCGGACGAAGACTCGTCGTTAGAAGAGGTCCCCGTCCAATTAGAGCGTCCGAGAACAAGGGATGCCACAAAGACAAGCGAAAGTGCACCTACCTCCTCTAATAAAGTGTCATTGAGGAGGATTGACGGTATGATACTAGATAACTTGAAACTCAATCAAAAAGTGAGCCATTTGGAAGATGAGGTGAAGCAGTTGGTGAAAGAGAATGAACTCCTCCGGACACGATGCAACTCCTTGGATGATCGGCTCACTTCGAGGGATGTAGAGCTGCAAACAATTAATCACTTCAACAAGTTGATCCGAAAGGACCGAGGGATCTTAAAAGAAATCTTTCAAATGATCTTGGAGGTGACACCTAAGGTATGGGTCGTAATGTAGTTTGTAAAGTTTGCTAGGAAATAAGGTAAGTATCGAATAGATAAACGATCGACTGTTTAAATATATAACGATTGTCTTTAAAGTCGATACCGATTGTCTTTATAATCGATACCGATTGTGTTGAAAGTCGATACTGATTGTTTTTAGAGTGGATAACGATTGTGTTTAGAGTCGGTATCGATTGTCTTTAAAATTGATACCAATTTTCTTTAGAATCGATACCGATTGTATTTAGAGTCGATGCTGATTGTGTTTAGAGTCGATACCAATTGTACAATTACTATAATTATAATTTTCTTATAAAGATTGTTTCAATGTTCAGAGTGGTGTTATTTCGGAGTTGATTTCGAAGGTTGTTGTCACGACCGATAAGTTATCGACCAATGAGGTTGACGCCACTAAGAGACTAGCAGATATGGGACCACCTCCTCCCATGCATGATGAGGTGGCAGCTGCTAACAACCAACCCAAGTCTCAAGCTGATAAGGGTCCGGCTGGTGATGAGCAACCCAAGCAACCAATGAATGCTCGCTTGAGACCTAGGAATAAAACAAAACAAGTTGTCGTGAAACCTAAGACCGAACAAAAGTAATCGAAGAAAAAACTTGGAAACGAGACGATGGCCTCTTCAACGGTTAAGCTGACAGCTGAGCAGAGGTTCATGAATGTCATCTGGAAAGCTCCTATTGAGGATGCCGAGTAAGTTAATTTTTTGTAATTTTTTTCAAAGATAGTTGTTAATTTCGTTTTGAATTTAAACATTGGCCGTTATTCTATGCAACATCTACGTAAGCACAGTCGGTGATTATACACTCCGAATGTATTCTTTCAAATGTTTGAAAGACCAGGGATACTTAGACAATATTGTAAGTAACCAAAATGTTCATATTGTTTTAGTGATGTTATATTTTGTTTATGTTTAATTTCTCTCAGTACCGATTGTTTACACAATCGTTATTGATTGTCTTAACAGTCGATAACGACTGTCTAAACAATCGATATTGATTGCCTTAACAGTCGATAACGACGGTCTAAACAATCAATAACGATTGCCTTAACTGTCGATACCAATTGTCTTAATAGTCGATAACGATTAATGTAACAGTCGATACCGATTGTGTGTAGAGTCGATAACAGTTCTCTATAGAGTCGATACCGATTGTGTGTAGAGTCAATAACGGTTCTCTGTAGAGTCGATTACTCAAATTTTTTTCTTTCAGATATTGGAAGCCTACCTAAGACTTATGGAAGCCATTGATTATACTGTTCATCTTGAGCTAAAGGATAAATACTTCCTTATGAGCCCCACCAATTTGGCCTATATGGGCATTGACTATAATGATTTCATGAAATTTATTATATCTGAAAAACTCAACGACGAAGTGTTGGGCATTCAAATCGAATGGTAGTTAGCCCATAAGAAAGAAGCGAACCAAGACAAGAAGGTGCTCCAGAACTTCTTCAATCGGTTGATGGATCTCTGGGCTCACCAATGTACCACGGTACATTACGATCGCTGCCAACAATTTTTATAATTTTTAAATTATATCGTCTAACATTATATTATTTATTTAAGATATTTGCCCCAGTTCATTGTCACGAATTATTACATTGGGCACTTGCGATCGTTAAGGTTGTCGAACGATCGGTAATAATCGTTGACCCTATTTTGGAAAGGTCCTCTAAGGAGAAGTATCCCCTCAAATTGAACGCCCTAGTAATAATCTACAATACGAATTATCCAAACTTATAAATTATAAATTTTCACTTTTTGTTTGTCTTATATGCTTATCTGATTTGACATTACACTTTTCAAAACAGACCCATTACTTTCCCGCACTTTTACATTTATGCGGAGATTCCACTCCATTGAGCATTGAGACCTATCCTTGGTCAAGCTCTGATTGTCGGGCCAAATTTGTTTCCCGACAGAGCAATGGGTGGGATTGTAGGGTGTTTGTGTTGAAGTATGTGAAGTAATTCATGACGGTAAAAAAATTCGACTTCCAAATTCGTTTCCCGACAGAGCAATGGGTGGGATTGTAGCACTGACCCTTGCTAAATTCACTGCCGATGGAAGTACCGATGAAGAACCTACTACAGATGCACCGCCCTAGTTTTTTTCAGATGTAAATTAATTTGTATCTAGTTGTAGTTTCTGGGATGAACATTCATGGAAATTTGTAAATTTATAATCTCATTTATTGACAACTATATTTGTACAATTATATATGTACAAACTTGTAATCTCAAGTATTTACAAATTTATATGTACAATATTATCGGGTGAACATTCGAAACAAAAACTCAAAATCAATCCAATTACGATTGAATAAGTAATCTTCGAGTAAGAACAAATATACTGACTGTATAGACAGTCGATATCGAATGTCCACGCAGTCGATACGACTGTCAAAGCACTGGATACCGACTGCCTATATAGTCAATACCGAGTGTAAAAGAAGTCGATATCGATTGTCTAGACAGTCGTCAACGACTGTTTATAACATCAATGATGATTATCTATACAGTTGTCAGCGACTGTTTTAGCTATCGATGACGATTGTTTATACAGTCGTCAGCAACTGTTTATGCTATTATTGATGATTGTATGGACAGTCGTCAACGATTGTTTATATAATCGATAATGACTGTTAATAAAGTTGTCAACAAGTGTATATATAGTTGTTCTGTAAACGGTTGCAGAGCTATTGTTGGAAGTTATGAGAAAATGCTGAAAGTTCTACTAAAAACTGCTTTACATTGTTAATGGAAAATCATCGTATATATTACATCCAAATTTATAACTATTAAGAATCGAATTTGCGGCCAAACTTTACCTCGTAACGCTCCTTGTACGATCTAGCCGGCTTCTTATACTGTTTCTAGATGTGATCTGTCTCCATTCACCGTGCGTGAATTGCAATCCTATCATCAATCGATAGATGAGTTGTGCCAAATCTATACCATGGTGCCCTATTTTCGAAGGATGATTCTATATCAGAGATTCCTTCTTCATTCATAACATTAAACTATGTTACGAAGGTGATCATATAATAAAAAAAAACTTTTTATTTAATAATCAAATCTGTACGTAGTGGTGGTGAAATTAGTCTGACGGTTTTCCCCGTCCACAAGTTTGGAAGTTTCAACGCGTAAACATCTTCTTGCCCCCGTCGGTTGTGCAAGCCCACAATTATCGTTTGGGTTGGGTTTCAGGACCCAACTTACTTTTACAATGCAAAAAAATACAAACCAATCTCTATCAGTAAGCATGTTGTCAAAAAAAATCTCATTTTTTAATAGATGGAAAAATAAAAGTTACCAAACTCATAGATAGAAACTGCAAGTTACTAAATGGCACGTACTATATCAATCCATTGATTCCACTGCCGTACAATTCCTGCGATTGTGACCATACTAACTACACCTGTCACATTGTAGGGTCCTAACTTCACCCTTAGACCGTATCATTCTCTTCCTCGGACGGCTGACTTACTTTTAGAAATTATAGGACGGTCTCACTTTCATATTTTTTGGTAGTTGCTCAACTTGGATTAGCCATTGGCTTTTATCAGTGTGAGGACCCATTATTTGTCATATGCTTGTCTAAAGCAAAAGGTGAAAAATCATTTCTTACAGAATTTATGGTAATCGTAACTTCTCCGATTGATGGCTGCCACGACATGCGAGTAAGGCAAACAATGAATGTGCCAACGACAGTACGTACATGTCTTTTGTTCAAAGTCGTCCTGATGAATGAAATTCCCGAAATTAACTTGAAATTGATCGCGTCCATACGGTTGAGCTCTCTTTCTACTAGCCCATTGTAACACCTTCTCCATGTGCTTGTTTGCTTTCGGGCAGAGAAGGGTGCTCCATTTCTCAGATATCTGTCGGCGCTTTTAAAAATGATCGGTGACTTTCTCTCTAGTACTTCTGATTAAGTCGATAATTGGTCTCTCTCGAGTTATCTTCAGTATGTTGTTCAAGCTTGTAACATTATTTATAGTCAGGCATCGTACTGCCTTCCTTTGATATATGTGCGTGCCCAATGTTTTTGATCTATTTTTAAAATATACTCTACGGCCTGAGAATCGGCAGTATCTTTCTTCATTTTGTTCATAAAATGATCAAATCTCTCTACTGAATATGCATGCGTAACGCTCCACCATAGACCAACCACACCGTTCTTAGGATACTTGTGAACTAAATTTTGTGTCATATATCGCATACAGTAGTTGTGGTATGCGTCAAGGAAGATCCGTTTCAGCGCTTTTATCAAACCCTTCGACCTGTTCGTGATAATAATGAAATCTTCGCTAAACTCACCGATCACAAATGCACGTACCCGTTCAAGAAACCACATCCACGTATCCTCTTCTTCTAACTCGACGACGGCAAATGCTAACGGTAATATATAGCCATTATAGCTTTGAGCTAATGCGATAAGTAGGATCATTTAGAAATATTCAGGTAGATGTGTGTCATCTACAAGCAATATGTGACGAAGTGTATTGCAGTAGCTTTCGATGCATGTGTCAAAACCCCAAAAAATTCTTTAGAACTTATCGTCAAGCGTAAGTTAAAAGGATGTTCGTACATTATGATCTACCCTCTCAATCTCCTTCAAATAGGTCGGTAGATCCACAAATTGCTCTTTCCAACTACCTCTAATATTATTCAGGGTGAGTTCTTTCCCCCTCCAAACCTTAGCATATGTGATTTGTACGTTATAAGTTTTTACAATGTCAAATATTATCGACGCAGGTGTGTAGTCGAAGCCTTTCATAAGTTTCTCCCGTAAATAGTTGGCTACGAAAGAGATTATTGTATTACGGTGACCGTGCGATCCGATCTTAGCGGCTCCGCATGTGAGTACTATTGAACGTCTTGATTTTGAAAGAGTTGAGCCCAGTCGATTTAGACACATGTATTCGCCACGAATAATCGGGTTTATAGCATCCGGCTATCACTCGATAACTAGTGGATTCCAAGGGTTGAATTTGAAAGTTTTGCTCTATCGCTGGTTCTGTCAATGGTCTTTGGAATATTTGCTTGTCTCTGAAGATCTTTCCAATTTTAAACGTTCAATTTTGATATTCGGTTTCTACCTCTTCATCAGAAGACTCGCCCGATGTCTCTGACAATTCGTAAGCTCCATCTACTAAGGGATTATCAATGCCTCTTACAAAAGTTTTCGGATCCTATTTTATAAACCTATCCGGTTCACCATCATAAACTTCGTCGTTCTCTTCTAAGTTATTTTCATTAGTGGGTTGGAGATGATTACGCCCTTCACTAGCGGTATTATGAGGTAGTTGACTAGACCCCTTATCGAACAGGTTCTGACATGGTTGACTAAGCCCTTCACCGAAGGGGTGCTCATGTGTATAGACATGAGGTTGAGCTCCTTCGGTAATCCCCATTGATGACATGATAGAACATAATTCGTGAGTTAGCCAAATTGTGAATCCACCGGGGAAGATATGATCGAAATCGTCTTCATCCCCCACTCTTAGAGATGTGTAGTCTAACTCTTGACAACATTATTGTGATCCATGCATATATTTTAGTGGGTCATCATATGATTCAACTGGAGCATCATTTAAATCAACAGTTGCTTTCCTGACCGACGTGTTCGCCGTAAAATCGCGGTCATCGCCTAACCGAACGGTATCATATGTAGGTTCATCCTCCTCAAACTTATATGGCCGAAAGGAATGGTTACTCACAAAATTAGTCATGCCAAGAGGCACTTGTTTGCTTTGACTCGGAAGGAGGACGGTTCCTTAATAATGAATATCTTTATAACGTCCACCCCGACTTTATAAAACAAAAATAGGGTGGCTAAATCATCCGAGTCCATACAATCGTTATCAATTATTAGAGACGTGAAGTCGTTGTCGACTATTTCATAATATTGACCAGTAAAATACATTTCTCAAAATAAATTTATATTTCTTATACTGCATCATTATGAGATCCTAATAAATTTAAAATGGGGTTTACATTGAATGATTTGATCATATCTCGCGTCTCAATAACAAACTGCAGGATCTTCTTTTTCCAATGGCAAAATGCATGAGCTTTTTCTCCCGACCCTTTTTTATCTTCTAAATAGCAGATCGGACTGAGGACGAAGACGTCATCACCTTCGCCATCTCTAACTTCTTACTAACTGTAGAAATTAAAATGAAGAAAAAGGAGATGCATTCGTGAGTTAAAGAGAGTCAACTAAGGGGGTAATTTAGACTTTTTATTCTCCTTAGAGTCAATTCAGCTTGGAACTGGTCGGTTTAGGTAAAGGTGAAAATATAGGGTCTTTGGCGGAAAAAGTGTATCTGAGAGGGTTGATCGATGTATTTCCCCTTGTTTACATTTGAAAGTGAATAAATTGCCACTTTTATACACGTGGTAGTGTTTTTATTTACCATGTGCACTATTGGATATAACCATTGGCTGAATGCTGATAACCATATTGACTAACACAAATTTTTTGAGAAATATTTTTTCCTAATACTTTTTTTTAGTTTTTTCAAACTAATGCGTTTTAAACACATTTTTTTCCCGAAAAATACACCAATTTGGTCGCTATGGTGATGACCTATGAACAGTTTATCATGCCTTGTCCAAATCCGTCCACTCCAATGTCCGGCATTGTTCTTATTTTTAACGGCCAATATTACAATTCATCAATTTGGATGGTTTGCATCATCTTATAAATGTGATTCTTCATTTTGGATTAAAAAAAAACATTAAAAAAATATAATTCTTTAATTAGATATGTTATAATGATTAGACAATTATTTAAAATATTTAGATTGATCATAGATATCGTGTCACATGGACATAATCATATTGACCAAAACACGCGTTTCTCCCTCCCCCGAAAAAAAACGTTTTTTGGGAAATTGCCGCGTTTTAAACCCTTTTTTTGCAAAATAAGTTTTAAATCCGTCTTTTTCCGTTTAAAATCTGTGTTTGGTCCTAACATATATATTTTTTATTTTTTTATAATTATCAATTCAGTTTCTATTTTCACAAATTTCTCACTTTTTTCCCAAAATTTACCATTTTTTTCCGCATGTTTTCAGAGCTGTTTTATTCCCGTTGCTATGCTTAGTCACTGTGGACATAATATTGCAGTGTACACTTCTATGGTATTAGGTAAGATAAATGGTACATTTTATTAAAGGCTATAGGCAGGCTTAAGGATCAAAATTTTGGCCGAAATGACCGAAATTTTGGCCAAAATTATCAATTTCAATCCCCATCCCCATCGAAGCGATAATTTGAACTAAAATTTGGTCTAAAATTGTATGGGATCCAAAATTTCTGCCCGACTAAAATCGATAATTTGGACTGAAATTTTTCTCTAAATTTGTATAGGATTCAAAATTTTGGCCAAAATTTCGGTTCAAATTTCCCCCAAAACTGAAATCTTCCCGTAAAAAAATCAACGGTAAAACCACTTTTGATTTCACTGTTCATTTTTTCATGCGATAAGGAGCATTGATCTTATAATTCTATATACATTTTTGTTATAATACTTATGATCATCCAACCATTAATTAAAATCTTGCCCAAGGGAAGACATCTCGCATCTCACGCCTCAAAGAGATGAGATTAGGATGTAATTCCTTCATAGAAGAAACATAAAAAATTATTAGTTTTATATTTTAGTTGATATAGAGTATTAGGCTTGTATACTATTGAAAGTGTATTTCTCATTCTATTTGTATATGCAACACTATCTTATCTTATTGTATCTTATATATATGATAATCTCGTGAATGGCTATTATGGTGTGCCCAAATCCGTGTACACTATTATTACAATTTTTCTTATTTTTTAATCGCTAATATTAAAGATCCTTGACTGAATGATATACGATTAATAGGTGTGATTCTTTTAGTAAGATGTGTTCTAATCATGAACAATCACTCGGAGTGTTTAGATTGATCCCAAATATTTGCATCATGGCATAACAATAAGGTATTCTTTGATAGTGTGAGATCAAACACCTATTTTAATGATATAAAAACATTCAAAAGATTATTTTTCTTCTACGCCATCTCGCCGAGACGTGTACCGAGATGCGTACCGAGATGCGTCTCGATGTCAGGCTATTTGAGACAACTCGAAAATCCAAGATTTCAAACCATCCAACTGCTAATGGAGGGCTCCATTGGGTGTCCGACGACATAAGTCTAACGTAAGAAAAAAAAGGCTTTTAGTAATGAGTAAGGCTCCGTATGGCATTGCTCTTTGGTATCCCCCGTCATAGCAGAGTTCACTTATTTTAGTAAGTTACCATCCTCTTTGTTGATATCCCGGTACTTGCTTTAGCAGGTATCCCTTCTTCTTGATAACTCTTTGCATAACAAGATTTTATGTATGATTTATCTGTTTGGCAGTTCTACCCTCCTCTCTACTTATTCCTTGTTAGAGCTGATTCTTTTTGCTTTGATAGAGAGCTAGTAGAGAGGAGGATAAAACTGCAAGTGCAAGTAAATCATGCATAAAATTTTGCTATGCAAGGAATTATCAAAGAGAAGGGATACCTGCTAAAGCAATCTTGGATGCTAAAGATGATGTAACTAAAAGTGAGCTACTGCTATGGTAAAACTATCAAAGAGAATGTCATACTAGTCTTCCATCAAACTAATTAGTAATAGAGGGCTCCTAAAAATAATCAACGATTGATAGTTCTTTTCATCTAAAAGACCAAATTACCATAATAAAGTGAACATAATGTATATTGGATGACCGTTTGGGTGGAAGTCAAATATTGGACGACCATTTGATAAACTGAATAGCCGTCTAATATGCTTGAGAGAGAAAATCCTAAATTGGACGACCGTATGATACATCTTAAGAGTATTTTCGCCATTTTAGTGAGTTTACAAGGGAGATCTCTATAGAAGAGCCTTCCATCACTAATTAGCTTGATGGAGACTCTTACCCACTAAAAACAAAATCCAAGAATATAAGGCCACCGATATCCTTATGTTTTTGTCTTCCGCCCTACAATCGAGATATTCGAAATTTAAGATGATGCTGCTCAGGTCAATAGACTCGCTTTTGTTTTTTTTTTCTAGAAATATGTATTTTCGACCCTATAAGTTTGCTTATTTGCAGAAATGACTCTATAATTTAAAATTTTGTAGAATAAGTCAACTCTAAGCAAAGCTGTTTCCACGTCAGTACCGACCTATTTTTTCATTATATATACATATGAAAAAGGTGAGCTCCACGTGACACCAAAAATATTGTTTTGATTCCACGTAGAGCTCGGGTGCATTGCTTAGATCATCTTTAATAAAAAAAATAATTGAAAACACATCTCCATTGTGTATTTTTTGAACCGTGAAATATGAACTAATGAAACCCGTCAAACTTTGACTTGTAGGTTTAAAATTTTTTTTAAAATTTTTTTTTTTTTAATATTAATCTAAACCGTCCACCTGTGCTCCACGTGGCACCCAAATAATGTTTTAGGTGTCACGTAGAGCTCCATGTGTATCTTGGAGAACGATCACCGTCCTCCATTGGAGGACCTAACCAGCTCTCTCTCTCTCTATATATATATATGGAAAAGGCTTCCGTCCTTCATGGGAGGACGGTCACCATCCCCAACCTTCCACGTGGATCTTGGGTGCATTGCTTAGATCATCTTTGAAAAAAAATAATTAAAAACTCATCTCCACCGTATATATTTTAAACCGTGAAATGTGGACTACTGAAAATCGTCAAACTTTAACTTGTGAGTTTAAAATTTATTTTTCGAATTTTATTTTTTAATATTGATCTAAACTGTCTACCTGTACTCCACGTGGCACCCAAAAAGTGTTTTGGGTGCCACATGGAACTCTACATGGATTTTAGAGGACGGTCACCGTCCTCCATTAGAGGACTTAATTGGCTCCCTATATTTATTTATTTATTTTTCATTATTTTTTGTTATCTCATTTACCTTATTTGATAACTATCACACGTCAGTTATTTCAACCAATTGTAATTATTTAAACCAATCAATTGTAATTATCTAAATCAATTATAACTCGTGTTAAAATTCTAAAATACAGAATAAAATAAAAAGAAGATTAAAGAAAGAAGAAAAGATAGAAATATAAAACAAATAAAAGCGGTCGCTATATTAAGATGGCGGTCTGCTATCAAATAAGGTACACTCTAATATAGCAAGCAACCTATCTTAAGATAGCGGTCCGCTTTAAGATACTTTGTTAAGATAGTGATGTGTGGTAGCCATCAAATAAACTACACTCTAATACGACCACTATCTTAAGATAGTGGCTTGCTATCTTAAGTTAGCGGCCCACTTTAAGATGGTTGGTTGAGATAACTGATGCGTGGTAGTTATCAAATAAGGTGCACTCTAATAGAATCGCTATCTTAAGTTAGTGGCCCGTAATTTTAAGATAGTGGCTCGCTATCTTAAGTCAGCGGCCATTTTAATTTGATCTATATTTTATCTTCTTCATATATATATATTTTTTCTTTTGTATTTTAGAACAATTGTAAGATAGGATAGCGTTCACTTTTGTTTGTTCTATATTTCTATCTTCTTCTTCTTCTCTCTTTCATTTATTTTTTTATTTTTTTATTTATATTTTAGAATTTTAACATGCGTTACAATTGATTTAGATAACTATAAGTGATTAAGATAATTGATGTATGATAGTTATTAAATAAGGTACACTCTAATAAGATTACTAATGGAAAAAGGGACGATAAAAAATAATGAAAAATAAACATATAACAATGAAAAAATAGGTCGGCGCTGATGTGAAAAAGGCTTGGCTTGGAGTTGTTCTACAAATTTTTAAATTATAGGGCAATTTCTGCAAATAAGCAAACTTATAGGGCCTAAAATATAATATATATATATTTTCCCTCTTCATCCAAAATTACATGTAGGTAACCATAGAAAATCTGATGTTAACTACTTTTCATTACATTATATATGTATACGTTCCACAGCCGATCATATCCATGAAAACTCGCGTGCCCCGCGAGTGCCCACTCTCCCTCAATCCCTCAACAAATCGCAACGCTTAATCCAATCAATCCAAAAACCCCGCCACCAAAGCAGCCCCAGTAGTCAGAGTAGTCACACACTGCTCACTCGGTGGTGTAAGCCGTAAGGTGTGCGCAGTTTAAGCCCCATACGCTGCCCCCCGCCCCACACACCCCACCCCACCACACCACACCCCACTCTCCTACAAGCGGCGCCTCCCTCTCACCTACAAATCCTCCAAGTCATCACCAAACCTAAGAAAATGAAACCACCACCACCACTAAAGCTGCTAACCTACGCCTCCCCTCTTAACCCTCACCCCCACCACCACTACCCATCTTCATGGCTGCTTCATCATCTTCTGCTCAAGAAAACTCAAAACCCTCACCGTCACCCCAACCTTCTAGAAAGTTCCCTCCCCCCTGCTGGACCCACCAGGAAACCCTAGCTCTCATCGACTCGTACAGGCAGAAATGGTATTCTCTTCGCCGTGGAAATCTGCGGGCGTCGCATTGGCAAGAAGTCGCCGACTCGGTCGCCCGCCTCTGCCGCCTCTCGCCGCCTACGAAGACCGCCGTTCAGTGCCGCCACAAGATCGAAAAGCTTCGTAAACGATACCGATCGGAGAAACAGAGATCGGTGACCACCGGATCTCTCTCCTCCTCCTCTTGGGCTTACTACCGTAAGATGGATTCAATGGAAGCTGGACCGTCGTCTGGAAACGCTGGTGATGAATTGGAGTCGTCCGATGACGACGACGGCGGTGGCGATGACGGCGATGACGGCAATAATACGAGAAGCCTGCACCATCTGATGTCGAATGGGCGCGGCAGCGGCAGCGGCGGTGGGGGTTTCGGTGTTCCTCTTCGATCTAGGGTTGAGGAAAACCCTAATTCTAACCCCAGTTCGAGTAAGAACCCTAGGGTTGTTTTTAGGAGGTGTTCGGAGAGGGATCCGGTGGTGGAGATGGTTTCGGCGGTGAAGTTGTTGGGGGAAGGGTTTATTAAGGTTGAGGAGATGAAGATGGAGATGGCGAGGGAGATGGAGAAGATGAGGATGGAGATGGAGATCAAACGGACGGAAATGATACTTGAATCGCAGCAGCGGATTGTGGAGTCTTTTGCTATGGGGTTTTGGGGGAAGAAGAAGGTGAAGAGGGTGCCGTCCGGTGGAGTTGTGGTGCCCAAGGAAGAATGAATTTAGGGTTTATGTTGGTGAATTGAAGTGTAAGCTGCATTTTGTTCTATGTTTTTTCGACTGATTGGAAAGTTACTACTTTTTTTGTTTATAGTTGTTTTGAAGTTCCATGTAGTAGACCTGATAAGGGTTCTTGTTGTGCTTCGGGTTAGAGGTATAAATGAAGAGCTTTTGTTATCTTGCAGTTTCTTAGTGAGATTTTTATAATTTCGCTAGAATTTGGTACAATTGTTCATAAATTAGTGGTTTTTTCTGGTATGGAAGAATTTATCCTCTCTTCTAGGGCACGTTTGATTGAAAGTAACCCAACGACCCGTTTTAATTATCGTCATTATAAGTAACGATGTGGGCATACTAGGCTCATCGAATGCAAAAATGCGTATCGGTAAGCCAAAAAGTGGCAAAACGCATTTTGTGAGAGACCAATCAAACAAGCATTAGGGTCAACCACACAGTTATAACTGTTAAAACACGCTCTCAATGGCATTCAAACGTTCCCCTAGATTGTTGATGTTGGACGTCAATAGCTACCTTAGAATTCAGCTTTGGATTGTAACTGATTTTATCTTAAAATTCAGCTATTCTGATTGTTTTGGTCCATCTCTTTTTGGAATCATTTTATCGTTTAAGCAGGGATATCCCTTGAGGCAGAGGCCATTGTTATAATTAGTTGTTCAGTGCCAGTTTATTAGGATCAAGTCAGTTACTTTGATCGATTTGGTTGCTCATAAATAGCTGTGTCGCAGGACATTCTCTGAGGTTGATGGAGGGAGATTGACCTGAGTGCGGCCGCTCACATTGTGGGTGGGTACTTAATACCAACTCTTGTTAGTATTAGAGATTTGGTGCTAATTAGGAAATATAATCTGCACAATCCCATTGAGAATTCTTGTAATAACTTGTGGGCCATTTTTTTTTATAGATAAGCTGGGATTGAATCTGCGACTTCAAGATTGGAATATTCAACCTTCCAGTTTGTGTTTTCCAGGCCAAACCCCTAATTTTTTAGCGTAGGGAATAGGATTCTTCTCCTTTTTATCATTAAAGGAAGAGGTTTGAATCTAAGTCATCATGAATTTTACGTTTTATAGCTAACCAAGGTGTCAAAAGCACTGTTATTTTGTCTGTTTTTCCAAAGTAGTGCAGCTACTTCAATCCCCGATGCTCAAGTTATTTGCTGGCTCCATGCCTACTTCAGTAGTTGGTTACCGATCAAATTTTATGGTCATTCTACATAGATATTTGCTAATATGGTATGATAATCATTTTTAGTTCACGCAACTATCTTTTTTGTTATAAATTTTTTTCCATTGAATTGATCCTCATAGCTGGAGTGAAAGAAATTTTTAGAAAGCATTCTATTGCTTCAAGTTTGTGTTCTTTTTACCGATAAAAGAGGTTTATATTTGCTGTTGTTATTACTATCATTATTATTTGTCAGAATTTTAATTTTAATTATTTATATTTAGTAGTTCATGCTTTAGTGTCGCTCCAGTGCGTGTTTGGACTTGGGAACCGACAGTTGTGCTTACTGCAAGGTTTGTATTTTCCAAAAGCCAAGCCCATCATATATTTTATCTGTGGTAGAAGTTCTATTGGTTGTCTGTAAAAGATTTATAATGTGGTTATTCAGATGTCATTTTACAGAGAGTGCTTCAACGATGTTTCTATTTCTCTTGGGATGTCCTCTTAATATAATGTAGAAGACCTCCGATTTTTCATTCCCAGCAAGGAGTGCAAGCCTGCCAGGTCGTCGGCTCAATTCCCCATAAAACACCCTTTATAGAGATAGTATAGAATATGAGTGCTATCTGATTAGAAGAGATACTGGTCTCCAATTCTTGTTGTCTAGGGTGCTTATGTACGAGTCCTCAAACGTGAGCGTAGATTCACGCTGATACATGTCGGATATATCAGATGCATATCGTCCGATATGGCCCAATATGGCTGATATGATCCAATTTG
Source organism: Chloranthus sessilifolius (assembly GCA_021018995.1). Taxonomy (NCBI): domain Eukaryota; kingdom Viridiplantae; phylum Streptophyta; class Magnoliopsida; order Chloranthales; family Chloranthaceae; genus Chloranthus; species Chloranthus sessilifolius. The sequence continues at coordinate 109,527,638 of CM037595.1, forward strand.
AGCCAAGATGAACCCAGTGTTTGATTTGTTTTACCTAGATATTTGACTATCTGCCGATAAAACCCAATATTAGCCGATACGACTTGATATGGGCCTATATCACCCAATATTTGAGTTTTTTGACCGATAGTTTACCTTATCATTCTGTTTAACTTAACCGTCATTATCGGATACTCATGTACCAACGTGGGGTACCTTGTTTCAACTACATTATCTGTGGAAGATTTGATGAATGAGTGAACTTACTACTTAGGACTAGCTAGTCTTTTTTCTAATGACAGTTTTCCCGAGTAACTTATACCTGTGAGAACTATTCATCCCTTCTAGAGCATATACGTGTTATTTATAGACTAAGGTCGAATATCTGGTGGTGATCTCGCTATATTTTCTTGGGTACTAAATTTCTATGTCCTATTTTCCTAAGAGGAGAGATTAGAGAATTCTGTGTTTCTGAAATATGATCCTACATGTTTGTATTCTTCTCTGGAGAGAATTTATTTTATAGCCTAAGGTGGTCTATTTTGTCAGTGTTCATTTTAGTGTTTTACCACATAGTATGTATATGACATCGCATGGTAAAATTGTTCTCTCCATTCTTGAATTGACACATCACACATGTAATACTTATAGGGCCAGAGTTATCGAACGTTCAGTGGTTAATGGTACATTTGTAATCATAACGCCACAGTATGTGCATGAAGTTGTACTTAACATGTGTCCTTGAATAGATTTTTTATTTGATGCAAGATGGTTATGTAATGACCTACTATTTGTGGCATTCTTCTCGTTATTTATCTTTTTTTAAAGCGTCGAAACATGCATTTGTAGACATGGGTGGGTGGATATGTACCCATTATATAACCCATTGACTATTATGTGTAGTGCTACTCCACATGGGTGTGTCTTCCCTTTTGGACAGAGCAATATAGATTCATATATTCAGAAGTGTGAGTGCTTGTTAAATCCCCCATTATATTGGGAGTGGTATGCCTCCATAAGTCCACTAGGTGATAACCTTTTTGCTGATCAATTACAACTCAGCTCTTTTTTTTTTTTTTTTTTTTTTATCAGTCTTCCAACTCAGCTTTCATGTCTATCGAAGTGACATGTATTGGAGCATTTTTCTCCCTCCAAATTCATTTTCTAATTTGGTAGGAATTGATCTATAGAGGAAAGTCTTTGTTTCTTTTTTTGTATCAGGGCAATATATATATATATATATATATATATATATATATATATATATATATATAGAGAGAGAGAGAGAGAGAGAGAGGGGGGGGAAAGTCTTTGTTTTTTGTAATTTGGTAGGAATTGATCTATAGAGGAAAGTCTTTGTTTTTTTTTCCTCGTATCAGGGCAATATATATATAAACTAAGAGAAAAGAAGAGGGCCTTAGCGATAAACTAAGACAAAAGCAATAAGACCAACAACCCACCACCAGCAGCTTCATCCTTGTCCAAAATGACCCAGCTAACAACCAATCCTTTGCATTTCTCATGATCATAGCCGACGGCTTTCGCTCCTACTAGAAAATCCGCTCATTCCTTTCCAACCGTAAAGGATGCTCTCCAGAAAGCACCCTTTAGCCCTGCGAGCATCCCAGCCTCCCACTTAGCCAACAACTTCACATGGGTTCGACGCACAGACCCCAAATGTTTTAAGCACCATTCTCCAGTTTTTTTTTTTTCGCCACACAACGTGGAAACCGGTAATTTGTGGATTCTGGTCTTTATGTGTAAATTTGGTCAAGATAGCATTTTGATTTTATATTTTTAACTTACGTGTAAATTTTATTAAGATAGTATTTTGATTTTATATTTTTAACTTGTTTTGCTCCGTTCTTCTAATGCAACACTTGTTGGTCTTTCTTCATGATGTTGCATTTTATGGTTGCCAATGATTTGTTTAGAAGGATATGTACCTAAGTAAAAAAGTACATATTTGTAGGGATGGATTTGTAGGGATAGGTTGGATAAAAGGGTTTGAAAGTTGGAATTTAATTCTTTTCTATGGTATTTGATGTGAGAGAAGCGGATGTTCTTCTTCTTGAAGTTAAAATAATAAGAGAAGATAAAAATATCTCATTATCTCAATAACATTATGTTGAAACTTTTTAAAGAAAATTTAATATGATTGATTGTTCACCTTCTCCTATTTCAAGTGATCAAAATAAGAAATTAATAAAAAATTCTGGTAGAGCAGAATTTCAATTAGAATATTCTAAAATCATTGGAAGTCTTATGTATCTAATGAAGTGTACTAGACCTGATATAACATTTATAGTGGGGGATCGAGTAAATTTAATAGCAACCTAGGGTCGGAACATTGAGAAGCTATTCATAGGATATTGAGATACTTGAAATGAAATATGAATTATAGTCTACAATATAGTGGCAAACCTAAACTCTTATTCAAAATCCACAAGCAGATGAAGTTTTACTTTGATAGGAGGAGCAGTATCGTGGGGGTCTAAAAAATAAACATGTCTTTTTTATTTAAGTATGAAATCAGAGTATATAATAATATATGCGGGAGCAAAAAAGGCAGAGTGACTTCGAAGTTTCGTAAGACAAATTCTTTTGACTCAACATATATATGCAATTCATATTTATTGTGATAATAAAATTGCTTTGCAAATTTCAGGTAATAAGAAATATAAAGGAAAATCAAGACATAGAGGCCTTAGATATAACATCATTTAACAGATGTTGAGTGATGAGGTAATCGTGCTAGACTACATACCAACTTCTAAGATGCTTGCGGATTCGCTTATAAAAGCACTATTCAGAGATATAATGTTGAGATTATCAAAGGAGATGGGCCTAAGACCGATATCTTTAAGGACACAATAATTGAATCTCAACTTAGTAGAGTTTGGAGATATCAAATCCTAAGTTCAACGAGATAAGAAACTACTTCGTAACTTTTAAAGTGTACAAATATATGTTATTTATTGGCTATCCCTATGGTGTTAAATTTCGTGCACATATCTTGTAACGTGAGAGAGAGTAAGTTTAACCCTTAATGATTCTGTAGGCATTTATTTATTGGGGTGATAAAGTAGTTACAAGAGCACCAATGACAGATTTACCTATATGAGTATAGAAGTGAAGTTGATTCAACAGAGATTCGGTCATCTCTCTGAGATACTCGTGAAATTAGAATTTTAGCGCATGATTGTAAAGCGCAAGTCATATGTCACTAATGATTTAGGTCATAGTAAGTGTATATGTAATTTTCGTTTGTTAAACATGTTTTAAGTTCAAAACTATAAGTTACTTAAAGTCCTTACAAATTTTGAGTTGTATGTATCAGTCAAAGGTTCAAATCGAACGGCACCTCTGATGATGCTTAATATGATAGTTTTAATACACATTTTTTTATTATTTTGAAATAAGTAGGAGAATGTTATATATATATATATATATATATATATATATATATATATATATATATATATATATAATTAATTAATGTAGTAATATATATTTTATTGTTTCTAAATTAAGTTTATAATTATCATTATATATATTGATAATAATTCAATGACAAACTTGTAAAATTTATTCTCTCCAAAGAAGTGTCTTTTCAGATTTTGATTTATTTCTTTATCGTTAGTTGAAAAGCTACTAGTCTGAATATCTATTTACCGTTATTTGAAAAGACACAAATCTTCTCTCTATAAATAAAGATAAGATCTTCGTTAGAAAGATACATAGGACTATGCATTTTTTGGACCAAACAAACTGAACTAGACCGAACCGACGGGTTTGGATGGGTACCGATTTGGGTTTGATTTGGAAAAAAGGAAAATCGAAAAGTTTGATTTGGTTTTGTTTCTAAGCCTCCTCAAGCCGAAACCGACCGAATTGAACCGAATGTAGTTTATAAGTGTATATATATAGGCGGTGGCTTTGATTAATTTTAAAGGGCATTTAAGTAAAGTATATATTTTTATATAAAATCATACCCTTGTTTTTAGCCTATTCTTAAATCCTAAAGCGATAAAATAGAACTTACAGGAAAACCGGTTGAGAAGTTAAGAAAATTTTGATGTGCAAGTAGACCTTATAGGAAAATTGAAACCGACCGAACCAAACCGAATTGAATCGAATCGGGTTGGTTTGGTTTAAGAGTTGGACGGTTTAGTTTGAAAATCTAGAAACCGATTAGGACTGGTTTGGTTTGTAGTTTTGGTCTAAAACCGATCAAACCGAACCGAATATACCCTTAAATATACAATAAACAACAGAAATAATAATATTTCTCTGTTATGTTCTTAATTTTTTTATTTAAGAATCTTTTCGTGTATTAGAAAATTGGTAGATTTGTTGGGAATGCAATTGTATCTTTGTTTATCCGACGGAGTAGGAGACGTCTATTGTCTTTAAGACAATATAGTAAATTACGTGTTTCGAAGCTATTTTCAATACCATTTATTCTGCATGTCACAAATCCCTAAAAAATACACCTTGTGCGTGATACATAATGCTCAAACGTAATTTTGCCATATTTTGAGTTTAATAGGTGTGACATGATCTCAAGATCCTTTGTGTGGAAGATATGGGTGAAACACGATCTCTATCATCTGATCCGATGCAATTAATAATTTTTAAAGAGTTCAAACGTGGGCGCTTTCAGAGAATGCATGAGCGCACTTAGAGCTACGCCTTTGGTATTAGAACATAGAAGTTACATTTAACTCATATCAGTATATATGTAGCACTAATATGTTAACTTCTCTTGTCAAAGTTATTTCTCTATTAGTTGTGCAATAATTAAATTGGTATCCTCTTCTCTTGTGAAAGCATAGGTCGGGAGTTTTAATCCTCACGTCTGCTCTCCGCTTTTGTGCGGGTCCCCTCCCTACTATATGACATCCTTAAAATAATAAAATAAATAAATAAAATACAATCGTTATGGTTCATGATGGCTTTGTTTCATCTAATAGGAGTTACTAGGTTCTGTCCTCTCTTTTCTTTAACAAACGGTTTGGGTGCCATGTGGACAAGGGGGGGAATGGTTTAGATTAAATTTTAATAATAAAAAATTTAATATTTAAAAAAAAAAAAAAGCATAAGTCAAACTTAGACTATTTTCAATGATTTATATTTCACTGTTGAAAAAATACTCAATGGAGATAAATTTCCATTTTTATTTATTTTTAAAGATGATATAGCAACCGAGCTCCACATGGAACGTTGGAGGACGTATGCCTCTTGGAGCACCTGACTAAGTCCCTGGTATATGCAATGCCCACAAATTACACATACTAGTCAGGGATAAATCCTCGCGAGTGGCCAAAAAGGAGTGGGATTTCTTGAGGCATGATCCTGACCACTTTTCATCTCTTGTCTCGACGTTAAGCAAAAATTTTGTATCTAGTTCTCTTTAATTCTAATAAAATAAGTAAATAGTAACTGATATTTGTAATCAAATATTCTTTCTTTGTAATTAAGCTTTACACGTGTGAAAATTAATGATTATTTTGAATTAGATGATGGAGATCATTTTTCATTTAAATCTTTTACATAATTGATTATGAGATTATGAGAATCAACAAATGATCATATTTTGGTTTCATGAGGCACACATTCCCAAAAGTAAATGTGATCATGGATTGAACCATCAAACATGATTCTCAGGGTACTTTTTAGAATGTGCAATCAACATTTGACCTTAATGTCTCAAGGTTTATTGCGTAGAAGATTGAGACAAAATTCTATCTCCATGCGATTCAAAGTAGTTCGAGATTTTGCATGTGTAACGCTTGATAATGAAGAAATAATAACTGAATAGAAACACCAGTATCTTATCCTGTCCACGTGCGCAGACTAGTTAAGACTAGGTTTGCAAACGGGTCGACTCGATACCCGACATGACCCGACCTGATATTTTACTAGGTCGAGCACATAATATTGGCTTGTTAGATTGGGATGGGTCGACCCGATATTTAATACTTAAAAAATTATAAAATAGGGATTTTTTACAAGGTTGGGTCCAGTTTTAGGGTCAGGCGCTCAATCGGGTCAACTTCTCAGGTTGGGTCAGGCCCGCTTTAGTGCACTATCGGGTTCGGTCCGGTCGGGCATATGCAGATTTCTTAAAAACATTTTATTAAAGTTGTTTTTTAATAGTTGTGGGGCAGCTTTATTTGCAGCCCACAAATCTTTTGACCATCGTTGCCTAAAGCTTTAATAAAATAAATTTAACACATCGGTTAGTGCAGTCAATATGTGGTTTGGAGTGCATTTTATGGGGAGCTATTCTGTTGTAACATTTTCCTTTTAAAAGGAAAAAAATCAAACAAAACTCGCTAACAAAAGGAGTTAGTCTACAATGAGTGTCCACCCATCATATACATTAAAGCAGTTCACACATCTATAAGATTGTGTGATATACACAGACTTCTATGCATTGGAAGTCCGTGCATGTCATACAATCACAGCATGTGTGGACTGCTAGTCCACCCATAATAGGTGGACACTCATTGTATACCAACTCAAAAACAGAAACGGTACCTGTGTCACAACCATTCGCATTCACAACCTTATCATATATTTTGGGGTATTGCATTTTACCCACGTCTTATTTGCACTCAGCTTCCGTGTTTTTCCTATCTAATCTGCAGCCCCCGCTTTTGTGTTTCCTTTATCTATTACCCGTGTAGTGACACATCACTTACAAAACTAATCTTTTACTTCTCTAAATCAGATGATAGAGATCATTTTTCACGACAATCAAGCTGTTAGATTTTGATTCCACATGGTGATCCTAGCTATATATCAAGTGTGGTTCTTGAATCACTTTTCTAAATGTGTGCCATGTGAAATGAAAATCTAACTCTATGGTTGTAAGTCCATGATCTGAGGATCAATTAATAAAAAGTTTAGGGCCAAAAAACAATCTTCATCAACTGATTTACAGCAGTCAGTTATTTTGTCAAAGAATTCATTCCTGTAGGTGCTAAGGAATCATAAAAGCAAGGGCCGCAATATAAATAGATAAAACAAAAGGCGGAGTGCAAATAAGACATCTCTAAGGGGCAAATGTTAAAACCCCTTATATTTTTTTAAATTTGTCTTTGCGATCATAGATTTCAGGATTTGTTTGGAGATAAGTCACAATAAAGTTACATAGTATGTCGGTAAGTGCCCATCGACGGGCTAACAGATTTGTCAGCGGTCAAACAGAAATGGATTTGTCTTCTTCTCTTCGGTAGTAATGTGAATGCCAAAATGGTAGTCAGAATAAGAACATGTTGGTGGTTGTGGCAGCAGAGCTAAAACTTGGCAATGAGATTTGTACTGTAGCACATTGCTAAAAAGAAAGACAATTATTTTTCAGATCCGTGCCACATGGAAAACCATTTAAGCTACGTGATTTGAATAACTGTAAAGATTTTCGGAGGCAAAAAATTGGCATGAAACATAATCTCTAACATCTAATTTGTAAGGGTCAACCATTAAATCAAATGATAGCTTTTCATTATATTGAATGAGGTCACTTCCCATACCAATTTCTGGCCTCAAGATCTTTAGATCATGATCTTCAAATCAGACGGCTTAAATGGTATTCCACATGACACATATCCCAAAAATAAGTCTTGTTTTAACCATGTGCCACAGTACAAATGTCGTCTGCAAGTTTTAGCACCCTTTCAATGGTTAGTGTGGTGGCTTGCATGATGTCGAAGCTTTGATGTTAAATCTTGAGACCTAATCTTTTCACCATTAGGTACCCTAATAAAGAGCTAAAGAAGCTTCATTTCCCAAAATCAAAGGCCATGACTCTTTGCATTTAATCATATGATAAAGATTGTGCACTCTTTGGCGATAAAGTTGATTTGAATATGCCTTTCTGATTTGAAAGCCATGATTTAAAGATCTTTGATGCAAAAGATTATAATCAAATAAATAAGATCACTACCATATTCAACACTATCAACAGTTGAACCAAATAATGGCCTTTGCAATTAATCATATGACAAAGATCATGCCAATCTTTTACAGCTAAGATCTTTAGATTATGATTTTCAAACCAGATGGCTTAAATGGTTTCACATAGAATAGGTACCCAACATAACAAGTCTTTCTTTTAAACTATGTGGAAGGGCCAACTTTTCATGCCCCCTTTTGAAAAATAGGGTACCTCTATTCGTGCTTACAAGATTACTGAAAGCATTGCCACATAGAATAAAAACAGACTGTCTAATGATACACTCATGATCTCAAGATCCATTATGTTGAAGATTGGGGTGAAAAACGATCTCCATTGTCTAACTCCAAGCAACCAATGGGTTTCAGATGTAGGCGCTAACAGGAGTACCCTTCAAATAAATAATAAGTTTTTCCATCAGAGGCATTACTTGCTCTCAAGAAGTTTGCCCTGCACATAATTTAAAAGAACTTTTTTTTCTTCTTGAGTAGTGCAATGTGAAACACCATCTAAGCTGCCTGACTTGAAAGTCATTACCTAAAGATCTTGAAAAAGATTGGCACGAAATACGATCTTTATCATATGACTCAATGCAGTCAAAGGCCACTATCTGATTAAACAGTTGACAACGTTTGAATCATATTATATGGAGCATGTTTCGTTCCAATCTTTTGCATCGGAGATTGTTAGATCGTGGTCTTCAAATCAGGCGGTATAGATGGTATTTTCACATTGCAAAGTCTTTCTTTTAAACTATGCACAAGTGCCAACTTCAAGTGTGAAAGTAATGGCTCTCTTTTCAATCGTGTGCAAGGACAAACATTAGATGTGCAAGTAACCCCTCCAAACGTTTCGGGTCCATGAAAATTTAATAAATCATAATTCAAATTAATGCTGAAAAATTATAATTAACACTAAACATGCCATGATGGATGATGCCAGCCTAAAAACCTACTCAGCCATCACTATAATATGAGGTATGGGTTTGATCTATCACAAATATTGAACATGCTCATATATATATATATATATATATATATATATATATATATATATATATATATATATATATATATATATATATATATATATAGAAAAACCAAGGGAGAGGACAATGAATTCTCAGGGTAGCAGTCATGTACAGCCTAGTTGTTTTTTTAATCTTTAAGTGGGCCTTTCCATTCATCCAGTTTCAATGCCTCTAACCTTAGATTTCATTTCATGCCAAAAAACTATTGACTGAAAGGTATGAGATTATGGGTCCACAAGCAATTTACAGCACAGTTGATGAAGAAGATAACTTACCAATCCAATGCAGTACCACCTTTTACCTCATACGCCAGATGATATTCCTCATAGCCTCCTTTTCTCATTTTTTACAGAATCCTGAATCTGGTGACTTGAATCATCGATCCGAGCCTAATTTGGGCTACCCAATTTAGATCTGCCAATGAATAATAAAAGATAATCTATGGAAGAAGTTGGAATTTGCAAACCATGTTGGAAGGTGCCCAATTCACTCTTTAAATCATTATCGACTCAATACCTCAGCATTTTGTCTTTATTTATTTTAAATTTAAGTTTCAAAACATCAAAGGAGGCATGATGAGGTGCCACGCCAAGGAAAAAAATGGTTAACAAAAACCGGAGAATAGGAATAGCTAAATAGGCATGAAAATAAAAAAAAAACACAAATTGAGCACTCTGAGGGGCATTCAGCATGAACAAAACACGTCTAAGGTGGTTATAATTGTTCTCACTTTCCCTGCATCTCCACGGGTAGGGAGTGCTGAGCAGGTGTTCGAACACATACCAAATCGTTTGTCGAAAATCCAACAATTTCTTCTTTCTAAATTTCCCAGAAGATTGCTGTTTGTAACACTCTTCAGACGATGCCCATAGTGTCATTGAAAGGAGCTTTTGACCAACCGGCCATTACCTTCACACAAGATTCATCAATGCAGCCACTAATCCTGAAGCAAGCTAAGAAGGTTGCCAGCAAGCTTTCATATGAACCATCATACCTCTTTTATACAACTGAAAACAAGTAAGGATCCTACCACAAACTACCTCCCAAACAAAGAACTTTACTCTCTTTGGTCCCGCTGATTTCTTCATAAAATTCCAACACTGCTTTATTACGGGTTTCCTCTCTCAAAAGGATAAAAAAGGACTTGACAAAAAAGCTATTGCGGTCTCCTTGCTACAAAGGAATAGAAAAACTTTACTGTAAACCACTATGTTTTCCATTACCCAAATCCTAATTTCCTGCCTGTTGAAGTCTACCTTTACAGTTGCCAACTCTTCCAATAGTTCCACCAGCTCCAGAATTTCTTCCTCTCTTAAGTTGAATGTTCCATGATGGTTAACTCTTGTTTGTTTCTTGTAACTCAACCATAATGTATGCGTTAATTGCCAAATAATAAATATGTGTACTGCCTCTCAAACTCCTTACTACACCACCTCTCTCTCTCTCTCTCTCTCTCTCTCTCTCTCTCTCTCTCTTCAAAATCTAATTCTATTATCTCGGCCCACACTGAGTCTAGAATAATTGTAAAAAATTGTATCTGATCTTCTGAACTCCATTCCACCAATTCGATCCAAGCCGCCCCATGGGGACCCAAGTACCCCATCCCTAGCTGTCCCTCTGATAACCATTTGCAGTTCCATTCACCCAAATACCCTTCATCTCTTCACCATCTCCACAGCCATTTCACAAAAGAGCTAAATTATTGTAATAGCTTGCAGTCCTAAACCTTCATATTCGATTGGAAATCTCACCACATCCTAGTTAACGATATGGACCTTCTAGTTTGCTCTTCTACCGCTCCACAGAAAATTTCATCGAGTATCTTCCAACTGTGTTGCTACTATTATGGGGCACTCAAATAAGAACATAAAAAATATTGGTAAATTAGCAAGGGTGGCCATAATCAATGGAAACCTCTCTGCCTTTGTAAAAAAGCTCCTTCCAGCCTGCTAATGTCCAACCAAGCGTTCCACAACCGAGCCCAGATTGATGTATGAGGTTTACACATATAGGAAACCCTAAGTACGTGGACAGTAATCTCCCCCACTGTAACGTCTCCAAATTCATGCACCGGATCAAGGCGCTCACTTGGAGACATCACACTACATTACATATCCATGATCATAATTAAATCAATTAATCCATTAAGATCCGCATATAAACACAACGGAAAAATAACTATTAAAACCACACACATAAATTTCTTTTTCCATCATCATGAGAGCAACACTAAACTTTGAGATAACAACCTATTATACCAAATTGTATGCTTACTCTTAAATTAAATAAAAACTGAAATCAAGTATGATCCATCATTAACATGAACTTGTTCATAAAAATAAATCTGAAATAAATGTTTTAAAATCCTTCCTAATGCATAAAGAAAAAAAACCCTAATCAACTAAGTTTCAAATCCTTTGCTCAAATCTGGATTTCCATCAATCATTGAAGCATCTACTTCATCCACTCCATGTATAATTGTACTCCCTGGAATCCCAAACAATGGATCAGTTTACTAAGTAAACCGGTATGGACTAGACATGATGAAGCAATAGAAAATGTCTATAACTCAAACCAACTCATAAAATCAAGCAATAACAGAGATATAACATATGACATAAATAATGAGTAAAACAATAGAACGAAACTGAAACATAACATTAAATCTAAATAACCATTATGGCTTGCGTCTCTACCCTAATTTCATGTGTGATCATTTTTATTGTGCAATTAATGCTCATGAATCGGCATACATAATAGATATGATTATCTCTTTCTTAATCATCATCCTAATCTTCTCTGATCCTTCGATTAGTATTTACGTTAACCTTCACATAACTTCTCTTCAGTTAAGTAGTATGCTTAAAATTAAAGACCTTCTCCATCTCTTCACTCTTATCAATAATGCATAACTTTTATTACTTGTCATTCTTACTCATGTTAATTCCTCTAGCATAAGCCTATAGGAATTCTATCATAATCATAGAAATATTTTTTTTTCATGTGTCGTAAATGTATCTTCACTTTTATGAATGCCATGAATGTACATACATAGAAAAATTAGAAATCAATCGATCATGCAATAGCACTTTCACTTGTTTCATGTTATGTAAATCAAACATCCTAGGTTGCATGGATTCTAAGCAATAAAAACAATGATGAACATGAATAAACATTTAAACATGATGATTAAACATAAACAATATTTGAATAGAAATTCATTGCTTGCATCCTAGACAAATTCTGGACAAATTTTGGATTCTGCACAGAATTTCGTGATCAATTAGAAAACCCTGTGTACCATCGAAAACCTGCGATTAAACATAAAAATTTAACAATCTAATATGAAGAATATTCATTAAATGAAATAAACCCTAATTCCTATTTTATTTTTTTGTTATCTACGTTTCCGATTAATCTCAATATGATTTCTCCATACTTCTAGTCTTTGAGTAAAATTGACGTAATTCATCTCTCTTGATTAAACCCGAAGCTCTAATCCGAAATCCGGTAGCGTCGTAAGCTCCTCTCACATTCTTCTAAGTCTTCAAACCGAAAACTCTAGGGTTCCTCTTCTAATTATCCTTCTTCTCTAAAATTTTCTCTCTCTAAGGTTATTAGGTTATAAGAGTTATATAAAAATTCTGTACATTAATCTCTATATTTATAATACTTTATGGTTTCCTATTTAAGATCTAATTCTATTTAGAATGCTTTAAGGTTTCCTATTTAATATCTAACAATATTTATAATACTTTAAGGTTTCCTATTTAAGATCTAACTCTATTTAGAATTTCCTACATGGGTCTTAAGTGATTCTATTGGCGTCTAATTACTTAATGGGTCTTTAAGTACTTAATGAGTATTTAGTTAATTTACTAACATATTTTAAAAGTCCATTAAACATTACTAAACGCACCCAAATTATTACTAACATATATTTAAAGACTTTTAGGGTATATTAATTAGATTAATTAATTATCATGGGTTATTATAAAATAAAGTAAGCATTACATTTATGCGTAGCAACTAATCACATGCATCAAATCAATCAAACTAATCATTATTACAAATCTAGCAAACTATTAAGGACTAAACAGAAAATTTCGGTCGTTACATTCTTCCCTCATTAAAAATTTCATCATTGAAATTAGATCGTACATGAAGTAAAAAGGTGTGGATTTTCGTTCCTCATATCATCCTCGCACTCCCAAGTAGCTTCTTCTCGTGAGTGGTGCTTCCAACTAACCAAGACCAATGAAATCTTCTTATTACGCAGTGTCCTCTCCTTTCTATAATTGAAATTGGTTTCTCAATGATAATTATGTCTTTAATTTCTAATGGCTCCAAATTGGTTTGATGAACGCACCTGCAGTGTTTATGGACTTGATGAATAGAGTGTTCAGACCCTCTTTGGACAAATTTGTAGTAGTCTTTGTGGACGACATTTTAGTCTACTCAAAATCAGAAGAGCATGCTACTCACCTACAAATAGTGCTTCGGACACGTTTGGAGCACCAACTTTTTGCCAAGTTGAACAAGTATGAGTTTTGGATGACGGAGGTGGCTTTTCTAGGCCATTGGGTTTCTGAGAAAGGAATTACTATTGATCCTGCGAAGATCAAGGTGATCGTTCAGTGGGTAAGACCGAAGAGCGTGACCGAGATTAGGAGTTTTCTTGGTTTAGCAGGGTATTATAGAAGATTTGTAGAAGGGTTTTCAAAGATTTCTGGACCGCTTACAAATTTGACAAGGAAGAAGACGAAATTTGTTTGGTCCGATAAGTGCAAGCAGAGTCTTCAAGAGGTAAAAAGAAAATTGACGACCGCACCAATTTTGACGACACCATCAGGCAATGGAGGTTTTCTTATATATACGGATGCGTCAAACAAGGGTTTGGGTTGTATTGATGCAAAATGAGAAAGTTATCGCCTACGCTTCAAGGCAATTGAAAGATCATGAGAGGAATTACCCGACGCATAACTTAGAGCTCGCAACAATTATTTTCACGTTGAAGTTATGGAAACATTACCTTTAAGGAGAGAAGTTCATCGTATCAATGGACCATCAGAGTTTAAAACACTTGTTTACGCAGAAGGATCTGAACATGAGACAGAGGAGGTGGATGGAGACTCTAATAGACTTTAACCCTAAGATTAGGTACTACTCAGGGAAGACTAACGTAGTAGTTGATGTGATGAGTAGGAATGTTCCAGAGAAGATACTTAGACCAAGGGCTTTGGCATCCGACATCGATATTAAACCAGTACTATTGGATCAATTCAAAGGAAAGCAGTTAGAAGATCCAATTCTAGTTCGTTTGAAGGAGAGTAAGAATGCAGAAGTAACATGTTGAGAGGATGGAATAGTGTTATTCAAGGGAAGATATCGCATACCAAATGATGCAGAAATGAAGCAGCAACTTCTCTATGATGCTCACAGATCAAAATTCGCGATACACCCTGGAAGTATAAAGATGCATCAAGATATAAAGAGGAATTATTGGTGGCCAGATATGACAAGGGAGATTGCGGATTATGTGTTAAGATGCCTTGTCAGCAAGTGAAGGCTGAGCATAAGAAACTACCAGGATTATTACAACTGTTACCTATACCAGGATGGAAATGGGAGAGCATTGATATGGATTTTATTACGGGATTGCCGAGGACGAAGAGAAGGAACGATTCGGGTTGAGTTGTAGTAGACCAACTGACAAAATCAGCACATTTTATTCCTGTCAGGACTACTTTTTCGTCTACGCAACTAGCAGGTATCTACATAAGGGAAATTGTGCGTTTACATAGCATGCCAGCAAGTATAATTTCCGATAAAGATTCCAGGTTTACCTCACGTATGTGGCAGAGTTTTCAGGATGGTATGGGATCAAGATTGGAGTATAGTTCAACTTTTCACCCTCAGACATATGGTTAGACTGTGAGGTTGAATCAAATTTTAGAGGATATATTAAGAGCATGCGCGCTAGATTAAGGGAAGTTGGGATGATCACTTAGCATTAGCAAAGTTTTCATACAACAACAGTTATCAAACAACGATTCAAATGTCACCATATGAAGCACTTTACAGAAGGAGCTGCAGAACATCGTTATGCTGGGATGAGATTGGAGTAAGAAACCTACTTGGACCACAGATTGTTGAAGACATGATGACACAAGTGCAGCTAATCAGAGAACGTATGAAGACGGCTCAAAGCATGTAAAAAAGTAATACAGATAAAGAAAGGAGAGATGCAGAATTTGCTAAGGGAGATTTAGTTTTTGTCAAAATCTCACCTATCAAGGGCGTGATGAGATTTGGAAAGAGAGGAAAACTAAGTCCCGAGGTATGTTGGACATTTGGAAATATTGAAGAGGATTGGAGAGACGGCATATCGGATTTAGTTACCACCAAAGTTAGCTGGGATGCACAATGTTTTTCACATATCAATGTTGAATAAGTATATCAAGGACCCTTCACATGTGATCGATTTGGAGCCATTAGAAATTGAGGACATGACTACCATTGAGGAACCAATTTCAATTCTAGAAAGAAAGGAGAGGACACTGCGTAATAAGAAGATTCCATTGGTCTTGGTTAATTGGAAGCACCACTCAAGCGAAGAAGCTACTTGGGAGTGCGAGAATGATATGAGGAACGAATATCCACACCTTTTTACTTCAGGTACGATCTAATTTTGAGGATGAAATTTTCAATGAGGAAAGAATGTTCGACCGAAATTTTCTAATTAGTCCTTAATTATTTGCTAGATTTGTAACTATAATTAATTTGATTGATTTGATCCATGTGATTAGTTGTTATGCATTAATATAATGCTTATTTTATTTTATAATGACCCATGAAATTAATTAATCTAATTAATATACCCTAAAAGCCTTTAAATATGTGTTAGTAATAATTTGGGTGCGTTTAGTAATGTTTAATGAACTTTTAAAATATATTAGTAAACTAACTAAAAACCCAATAAGTAATTAAAGTCCCATTACCCATTAAGTAATTAAAGGCCTATAAAATCACTTAAGACCCATGTAGGAAATTCTAAATAGAGTTAGATCTTAAATAGGAAAGCCTTAAAGTATTCTAAATAGAGTTAAATATTAAATAGGAAACTTTAAAGCATTCTAAATAGAATTAGATCTTATATAACAAGGATCAAAATTTCGGGTTTCATTTCGGTTTCGGAGGGGACTGAAGCCGAAAATTTGAATTTCGGCCGATAATTTCAATTCCATACAAACAATGACCAAAATTTCGGTCCCATATTATCATTTCGGTGGGGACCGAAACCGATAATTTCGACCGAAATTTTGATCCTTGTTAAATAGGAAAACATAAAGTATTATAAATATAGAGATTAATTTACAGAATTTTTATATAACTCTTATAACCTAATAACCTTAGAGAGAGAGAGAGAGAGAGAGAAAATTCTAGAGAAAGAGAATTAGAAGAGGAACCCTAGAGTTTTCGGTTTGAAGGCTTAGAAAAACGTGAGAGGAGCTTACGACGCGACCGGATTTCGGATTAGAGATTCGGATTGGATCAAGGGAGAGGAGTTACGTAAATTTTACGCGAAGACTAGAGGTATGGAGAAATCATGTTGAGATTAATCGGAAACATAGATAATACAAAAATAAAATAGAAATTAGAGTCTATTTCATTTAATGAATATTCTTCATATTAGATTGTTAAATGTTTATGTTTAATCGCGGGTTTTCAATGGCACATGGGGTTTCGTGATTGATCACGAAATTCCGTGCAGAATTCAGAATCTGTTTAGAATACAGAATCTGTCAAGAATCCAAAATTTGTTAGAAATTTCAGAATTTGTCTAAGATGCAAGCAATGAATTTCTAGTCAAATATTTTCTACGTCTAATCATCATATGCTTAAATGTTTATTCATGTTCATCATTATTTTTATTGCTTAGAATTCATGCAACCTAGGATGTTTGATTTACACAATATGAAACAAGTAGGAATCGATAAAGATTACATATTTATGATGTGTTAAGCCTAAACAAGTGAAAGAGCTATTGCATGATCGATTGATTTCTAATTTTTCTATGCATGTACATTCATGACATTCATAAAAGTGAAAATTACATTTACGACATGACACATGAAAATAAAATATATCTATGATTATGATAGAATTCCTATGGGCTTATGCTAGAAGAATTAACATGAATAAGAATGACAAGTAATAAAAGTTATGCATCCATGCATTATTGATAAGACTGAAGAGATGAAGAAGGTTGAAGTTATATGGAAGTTAACGTAGATACTAATTGAAGGATCGGAGAATATTAGGATAATGATTAACAAAGAGATAACCATGTTCATTATGTATGCGATTCATGAACATTAATTGCACAATAAAAATGATCACACATGAAATCAGGGTAGAGACGCAAGTTATAATATTTATTTAGATTTAATGCTATGTTTCAGTTTCGTTCTATTGCTTTACTCATTGTTTATGTCACATGTTATATCTCTGTTATTGCTTAATTTTATGAGTTGATTTGAGTTATAGACATTTTCTATTAGCCTCATCATGTTTGGTCTATACCGGTTTACTTGGTAAACTGACCCATTGATTGGGATTCCAGGGAGTACAACTATACATTGAGTGGATGAAGTAGATGCTTCAATGATTGATGGAAATCCATATTTGAGCGAAGAAGGATTTGAAGTTTAGTTGATAGGTGTTTCTTTATGCATTAAGAAGGATCTTAAGATATTAATTTCAGATTTATTTTTATGAACAAGTGCATGTTAACGATAGATTATGCTTGAATTCAGTTTTTATTTAATTTAAAGAGTAAGCATACAACTTGGTATAATAGGATGTTATCTCATATTTTAGCATTGCACTCATGATAATATAAAAAGAAAATTTATGTGTGAACTTTTAATACTTATTTTTCCGTTGAGTTTATATGCGGATCTTTATGGATTATTTGATTTAAATTATGATCATGGATATATGATGTAGTGTGATGTCTCCAAGTGAGCGCATTGATCTGACCCACAATCCATAACCACTGCCAAGCTAATCATGCCCACATTCTCCATCCTTATTCAATATATTTTTGTTTTAGCAACACTGATTTTTTCCTCTTACACCGCTTCATAACACCCTATAACTACCTTAACATTCTAAGCTCCATTCCTTCGCTTCGTAAAGATAATTGTACCAATGACATATTGGAGTTGTGTGACCGTTATCCCTCCACTAAACTCAAATTCAATTTATAAACCCACCCTGGGGGCGCCACATGAGCCCCCAGAAAGCTTTTCCAACCATGTCAAACAAGAAAGGATATAGAGGTTCCCCTTGTTTCACCCCCTTGGACTTTTTAAAGAATCCTTTGGGGTGTAGATGTGACATTCTCTATCGCACGCATGCGAGGACCAAAGAACATCTGGTTAGGTGTTCATTTTTGGGTTCCATGGTTCAGTACATACTTGGTCTAGTTCATGGGAGGGAGGCTTCCTTCCCCACTCCTTGTCTCCTCCGTCTCCTGACACGGAACGATGACTGTAGACTGTGAATGATAATGAAATGTTAATTTGCCGAAATTAAACAAAATTAATCAAGCAAAAATCAACAAATAATCGTGATACCTTAGGGTTTCGTAGTTTTTCGCTTGGATGATCGCATTTGGTTCGGGTAGGGTCCAGTCCGATGCTCTAGATCCGTTAGCTTCACAAAAGGGGGATCCTAGAGATAGAACTCTAGTTGCTTCCAGATTAGGGCGCTCACTCGCAAATCCAAGGTAGAATTACTGGTTCTCTCAAGGTGTATTGATTTAGATTGGTTAATGGCTCAGGTGAAATATAGGGTTTAGGATTTTCGGAGTAATCACAAGTTAATGATTGAATGGGTTGATTGGGATCGGTAAGAAAGCAAAAAAAGATAAACCAAAGAGATAATAATAATAGATAGAAGAGTGTGGGCTTCGCACTTTTGGCTTCACACCAAACCATTGGCGGGAGAGAAGATTCACTCTTTGAAGAAGCTCATCTCAAGCTTGAAGCAATTTACTCTTTCATTCATAATCAATAATCCCTTACATTATTTTTTTAATGACCTTATATAGGAGGCCTCAAAAGAAGAAAACCTTAAACAAATAAAACACTAAAAAAAGACAAGTTTGCCCATAAAACCCAATTTCCAACTTTTGGCGGATCTGACTTCGCGACAAATTGATCGAACGATTCTAACCCACATCCATCGACACCACATCGCACCACAAGGTGTCTGAATACGAACCCAATTGAATCGATACACAACACCTTTGGGACACGGGAATGGATGAAGAGTCAACTCATGCGACTTTGTATAGTCTTGGGTGAGCTTCTGGTGTGTGTCGACACAACATGGTGCAACTCTCGCTATCCACGATAACCCTACAACTCTTCTCTCCACATTTGGCGAAGGTGTGAAAAATATTCTCCCTATGCCAATCTTCTTTTTCATCCCATTAAGGTTGTAGAATGGCACACCTCACAACAAGAGCACGGCCACTGTCATCACCTTCCTCATCACTAGGTGTGACATCCGACTCGAAGACTTCTTTCCCAAAATATCCATCATCCTCATCTCCCTCTCCTTTAATGAAGAGATTCCTTTGAGGGTCTCTCATAGGGCATTGGGCGGCAAAGTGTCCCAACCCCTGACACTTACAACACTTAATGTGAGAACCACCCTTCGAGGATTCTCCAACCACACCCTTTCCCTTGTCAAACCTCACATTGGTGGGAGGTGGGTTTCCAACACTAAGCCTCATCTCTCTGGTACGATGTTGACCGGTATGGGATTCAAGTCACCTCACCACCGTCATTTTCAAATACCGCTCAAGGTCTTGAATAACGACGTAACACTGTTCAAGAGTTTCAACTGGGTGAGAGATCAACTCTTTTTGTAATTCAAACTGCAATCCAGTGCGGAATCTGGAGAGAGTGACTTGAGGATCTTCGATACCTTGGCTCTCATCATGTACTTTTCAAATCTGCTAATGTATTCGGTCACGGGCATACTACCTTGGCGTTAATTTTGTCATTAGTCAAGTAGCCGATGGTAATATGATAAAGGAACGTACTTCTTCGTAAGTCGTACCTTCATATCCTCTCAATGGGTGGTGGGAGCATAACCCGCATTCATTCTTAAGCGTTTGACGTTGGATCAACAGAGTCGAGCTTGGCTAATGAGCTTCATTTTCGCGAGCCTGGTGCATCACTCATTGCTCATGCCATGCCACTCAAAATGTTGATGCATATTGGACACCCAATCAAGGAAGGCTTTAGGGTCCATTCTTCCATCAAAAGTTGGAAACTCAACTCAAACATTTTTGAGGAGTCTCCCATTTGGGTCGTAGTCATCTCCACGATGATCTACCCTATAGTTCTGATTTCGATCATTTTGATGACCACCGTGTTCGAAGCGTGGACCATCATACTCATGGCGTTGTTCAAGGTGCTCATCAACCCCTTCTAACCGATTGACTCGGTTTAGCAACCTACCATTGGAAGCCTCAAGGGTTGTTTGGGCTTTCTCCATAGCAGCCATCTTATATTTGATCACACACAATTCAACTATGATGTCCCTAAGGACATCGACAACCTCGCTTACGTCCATGGTGATCACGACTTACTAACACAGGTTCCAATATGATATGCAATTATGAACCAACAAAGGATGAAGACTTTTAACAAACACAAGAAGTACACACTGATGAACATAAGTGAAATAAAATGCAATAAAATTAAAATGTCACACAAAAGATGCCTTAACCTAGAAGTTTTGATACCAAAACACCCTAGACTGCGTGAATGATAATGAAATGCTAATTTGCCGAAATTAAATAAAATTAATCAAGAAAAAATCAATAAATAATCGCGACACCTTAGGGTTTCATAGTTTTCTGCTTAGATGATCGCGTTTGGTTCGAGTAGGGTCCAGTTCGATGCGCCAGACCTGCTGGCTTCGCAGAAGGGGGATCTTAGAGATAGAACTTTAGCTGCTTGTAACTTAGGGCACTCGCTCGCAGATCCAAGGTAGAATTACTAGTTCTCTCAAGGTGTATTGATTCGGATTGGTTTAATGGCTCAGGTGAAATCTAGGGTTTAGGATTTTCGGAGTAATCACAGGTTAATGGTTGAATGGGTTGATTGGGATCGGTAAGAAAGCAGAAAAAGATAAACCAAAGAGATAATAATAATAGATAGGAGCTCGTGGGCTTCGCACCCTTGGCTTCACACCAAACCCTTCGCGGGAGAGAAGATTCACTCTTCAAAGAAGCTCATCTCAAGCTTGAAGCAATTTGCTCTTTCATTCATAATCAATAATCCCTTACATTGTTTTTTTTAATGACATTATATAGGAGGCCTCAAAAGAAGAAAACCCTAAACAAATAAAACACTAAAAAAAAAAACAAGTTTGCCCATAAAACCCAATTTTCGACTTTTAGCGGATCTGACTTCGCAACAAATCGATCGATCGAAATTTGTGTTTGATCGATCGACTGAGCACAGAAATTAGCCAAAAAATTAAGACCCCTGCCCACAATCGATCGATTGAATGCCTGGATCGATCGATTGACTGTGTACTCCTTTGTGCTCTTCCTTTACGCCTGGTTCTGGTTTCCGTTTCGTTTCTTCCGATGCTAGTACACGCAATATGGTCCAAAGCCTATGTCCATGATGTCGGTGTCCCCGTCATCTCCTTGGCTCCAATCCTTTTGGGGCTCCATTGATCATGATGAGAATCAGGCCTTAGATATACAACTCCTAATCGATTTTGTCCACCTCTACCTTAACCCTAACATTCTAACATTTAGTCAAGGAATTTCCAGTTTACTTGGTTGTATGGCCGTTCCATATCTACCTTACATATCACCTCACATGTACTTTTCTCTCAATGCACTCATGGGCCAAGAGGCTCAAGACCACACCATCCATGATCTACCAAAATCAACACACATACCTTGGTTTCGCGATATAATTTTTCCCATTTAAGGATCGAATTCTGCTTTCTAACACGTATGTAATGATCTTATATAGACTTCTTAACATACTGGTTGGTCGAAAATCCTTAACCTTCTCGGCTCTTGATTTATTTGGAATAATTGTCAAAAAGTGTTTATGCATTTTCCCACTACAATTTTCAAACAATTCCACGAAAATCACAATTCCCCCTTCAATGATCCCAATAATGTTTATAGAACTCCAAATTAAATCTAACAGGTCTTGGCACCTATCCTCTCTAGCACTCTGTGGATTTCTTTCTCCTCAAAGGTCCCCATAATTCTCACTCACCTCCTTAAAAATCTGCCTAAACATGATCTCATCTAGAAGAGGTCGAGCCCACGCCTCATCCTGATATAACTTCCTATAATACTCCAACATACCTTACTTATCTCCTCCTCTTGATCCAAGCTAATGCCCTTCCTAACATTTGTGGTATCGAATGCACCATCCTTAGACTGCTGGCCATGCTTTTATTTTTTTGTTTTTTAATTTTTATTACCCTTTTCAACCATTGAATTCTAGATTTTTGTTGCCATGAAACCTTCTCTACTTTCACATCTTGCTTATATTCCTTTTTCAGGAAATCCCTCATCCTTTTCTCCAATTGATAATTGCCTATCCTTCTCTTTACGATCGATAACATTCAATTGCTCCAAGATTTCCTTCATTATTTCTTGCGCATTTCCAAATTCCAAGTCTTTTTGTTCCCCTTAATTTCCTATTGAGCATTTTTAGCTTGATATTAACCTCCTCTATGCATTTTCCGTTAGTTTCCAAAAACTCAGGATCTAAACACATCGTCGAAGCTTCCATTTAGTAACCACATATTCATCCTCATCATCATCGTCATCACATCTAGCCAATCCATTTGGAGTTGGCTTTGTGAGTTCTCCACTCGTGTGCTAAACTCTTTGTAACCCTGCAAACCTTCATGTTGCATCTCACTGTTTCCTTCTAGGTCTTCATTAGTTCCCTTCTCCTACTTCCTTATGCTCATCCTCTGTAAAGGGCTTTTTTCTGACATTCGATGAACATGTCCAAACCATTTCAAACGACTCAAATTTTATCTCATGCACTCATGGGTTAAAATATCGGGTTACCGATACGTATCGTCCGAGCTCCAAAACGATACGTATCGAACGATACGTATCGGTACCGGTCTGTATCGGACGATACATTGAATGTATCGTTCGATACATTCAATACATTTGAATGTATCGAACGATACATTCAATGTATCGTTCGAGTCCAATACCGATACGTATCGTCCGATACGTATCGGTATCGGACGATATTTTGATCCATGCATGCACTATTTCACAATTTATCTTTTCGTGTTACACACTCATCGGTCTTGAGATATTCATCTCAGCCTCATGCACCTGATCTTATTGTCACTTTTTTGTAGCCAAACCTTCTACATTATATAGTACAACAGATCTTACTGTTGTCTTATAAAAACATCCCTTCAATCGAAGTGGAATTCTTAGATCACATATTACCCCCCTCATTTGTGTCCAGTTCGTCCATCCTCAATTGATCCTATTTGGCATATCCTCAAATCCACAATCTAATCATGTAGCAGAGTCTAAATATAAAAATTTATGACAATGTAGCTCTAAATGGTGTTCTATTTAATTACATCCAACTCCAGGCTATCACGTTCACTAAAGTTGCACTTCGCATTTTTGTTTGTTTTCAGCTAATTTTCAAGCCTCTTGACTTCAAAGCTTTTCTCCATAATTTACTTATTTCCTAGTTTACTAGATTAGTACCACATCATCCGCAAATATCCACAATTGAGACTCTTCTTGTATGTTTATTATTAAAGCACCACCCATGACTAGGTGAAACAAATAAGGACTCGAGGTAGACCCTTGATGCAGCCCAACTCCAATAGGGAACTGATTCGTCTTTCTACATTAGTTCTTACACTGGATACTGTCTTTTCATACACATCTTGAATAATCTCAATATATAAGTCCACCGATTATCTATCTCGGCACTCTATTCTAAGCCTTTTCCAAATCAATAAAAAAAATGTACATTTTTCCTTCACTCTCAATTTTTTCCATAAGTTATCTCAAAAAAAAAATGGATTCAATTGTTGATCTATCTGGCAAAAATCCAAATTGGTGATATATTTGGTTTTTGTCTATCCCAGAGTTTCATTAGCAGGCTCATAAATTTAGTGCCTTGATAGTTGGCTCAATTTTGGAACCGTTTGTTCTTATAAAAAGGGACCACAATGCTCTTCCCAATTCCTCAGGTATTTCCCTTGTTTTAAGTACCCTGAATAATTTTTTTGTCAACAAATTCAATCCCTTTCTTCTCATCACATTCCAAACTTTTAAAAGCATCCCATCTGGTTCTAATGTTTTTTTTCCGTCCTAGTTAAGCTTCCAATACTTCATTTACAATCCCATAATTTAGTTCCTCTTCTTGATCTAGTTCCTTTGTATATTGCGTATTTGATAGATTTATAAAAATATTCTTGTCATCTAATCTCTATTTCTTCTTTTACTAAGACCCGATGATCGTTGCCTCCAATGCACCTTACCTGGTTGAGATCTCTAGTTTTCTTGTCAATAACCTCAACGAGTTCGTAGATTTCTCCATGTCTGAGCTAAGCACAATAGGTAAAAGGTGGAACGTTGGGCACCATAACACAAAAATAAGAAGATTGGCGTAGCAGTGCTCCCACTCACTGTCACACACAAATTAGACCCCTAAACTCATCACAAGAATATCTCTCACAATTTGACTAGGTGAATTAGCACTAGTTATAGGTACATCGATTAACTTGCGTCTCATCATGAATGGTCGAAACTAAGGCAAAAACTCTAGTTCACATGAGACAACACTTTATTTCTTCACAAAATCTATCTCCCCCCCCCCCCAAAAAAAAAAAACAAAACATACACCCACACACAAAAAAAAACGCAAGGAATGTCCCCTTCTTTGTTGACCACTCTTAGCTCATCTCAGAAATCACCCCTCAATTTGGTCTCGTCATGTCCATATACATAGTTGAAAGCCCAAATCATGGGCGGTACGTACTGGTATCGGCGTACTCCAGTACGATACATTGGATGGGACTTGCCCAGCCAATGCATCGGATGATACATTAAATATATCGTCCGGTACATTGAATGTTTTTTTGGGGAAATTTTTATGACAAGCTTGTCTATTCTCACTGCTCACATTTCGTCCATTCTCATAGCTAGATCGATCAAAAGATCATACAGGTCCATATTTTGACAATGCATAACTCCCATGACAATCAGTCCATTCACATCCTTTTCCTTGTTGTGTGCCATGATATGCTTGCTATAGTTGAAGGCAATATGTAATTTAACATAGAGGGAATTAGGCCCTTGGTTATAAGCACCTCTCCATAAATATCTCGGAATTCTTCATCAGATTTCTTATGTTGTCACCCAGTAATCACAGCCTAAACTATTTCGATCAAAACAACCCCAATTGATGGTTTCTGATATAATGAATTGGTCTTAAATGTATCAACGTTTGTGCCCTATTCTATTTCAATGAGTTAGTTTGGGTTGGGGATTTGGTCCGTTGAATGGTTCCATAACGTGTGATTCCATCAAAAGTATCTTATGTTGATCATTTACAATTCAGCCAACTGCATCATTGTGCTTTGATAAAGATGAGTGACAATCGGTCAGTTTGTTAATAAGGTCAAAAGCATTGCTTTGGGACAAGTTAAGTATCTATGGTTAGAGTAGGTTTTGGGTCCAATGGGTGAAGTAGGTCAGGTTGCAAATTCACAAGTATATCGGGCCTAAACGAGGTCCGAATCAAGACCACATTGAGTTGTTGATCTAACTCGTCCCTCAAGAAACTGTGCAATCTATCTGTGGGAAAGTTAACTCTAAGATCCCTTTTATCCCTCCAATTTCGCCCATACTCAACCACGTGCCCCCCCCCCCCAATTCATTGACCAACAAAGCATCCAAACCCCCTGATTACTCATCATATCTGAACCCCATCTCCTGTACTGATAACACGTTTTTCATGCCCCATGATCCCTTTGTTTTTAACATGTGCACGTGGCTCCCCCCAATTCATTGACCAACAAAGCATCCAAACCCCCTGATTACTCATCATATCTGAACCCCATCTCCTGTACTGATAACACGTTTTTCATGCCCCATGATCCCCTTGTTTTTAACATGTGCCCCTTTATGTGAAATCTGCATAATCAAATTAAAAGTTTGCTGTCTCATTCAAGCTTTTTGAGCTACACCACTTGATGTGGCATCCTAACCCCCATCATCTTGTTGACCCCTCCTAGTAGCCGAGCCTCACCAAAACACCATGCGTCCCTAACCTCGGGCCATAATCTCCTTTGTGACTGACAAAATTGTATCTACCTATCCCTCTCCCCACAATATGGTTGGCCCAAATTATTATCTTTGCGATCTTCTTTTCCATATCCGGCAGTGACCATTGGACGACGACTAAGCAAACTCTTGCATTCTATCATCTTCTTAATTGGCTTCAGAGAGACTGAGGGTGTTCCCTCCATCTTTGGTCTTCCGGAGAGGTTGGGCATAGCGGATTCAGATTATCCTTGATACGAGAAGTGTTTCACTCTCTCTATCTTTAGCATTTTCTGTATATTTTCCTTTACCCTCTATTTATCCGCACTTTTTCCTTTCGCCATTTGAAGTTCTTTACGATGATGAACCAACCAGTCCTCAATCTTTCTGTTAGGCTTATGACAAAGGCATCCACCCGTTCCTTTGAAAGCAACTGTTATTGGTGTTTGACTAATCCCCCCCCCCATTTTTTCTCCGTTGCATCAAATACGATTGTGCCAACAAAGTTCAAACCTAGGCATGCTAATCAAAACCAATCACCCTGTCTCAACATTGGAATGACGACCCAGCTCATACAATTTGATTTTTCCAACAACTAATTCCATGTTTAGGAGTCTCCTTATAGGCTTTTCACCTTTCTCTCCACATGCCAACCCCTATAAGGATGGTGTGCTTCTCTGAGAAAGCAACAGGTTGTTGATACATTTTGTGTCCCCATTGCCACTAATGCATTGATCCGTCAACAAAACACACACACACACACACATATATATGTGTGTGTGTATATATATGGGTAATGATCCTCTCACTCGAGTCATGGGACATAATCCCATGACTCGAGCTACCATTGTCTGCATGTCACAGCAGGTACGACTTTTTTAAGTCACCTGCAACCAATAGGAGCTATATATATATATATATAGTTTGACTGATCATACAACCTTTCTGGATTGATCCTCTAAAAGGGAATCAGAATTTTACTCCTCTCTCTTAGGAGGTGAACTGTAAGGGGGGACATTGACTATAAAAAGAGATCAATCCATGAACTCTAAATGGATGCCAGTCCATACAACCAATAATATATGTACATATCAAGTCGAGCTCCATGTGGCACCCAAAACACTGTTTTGAGCCATGTGGAGCTCTACCAAGTTGTATAGATCAATTTAAACAAAAAAAATTCTGAGACAAAATTTTAAAAACGAAAAAGTCAAAGTTTGGCATATATATATATATATATGGGAATGCTAAACTCACCCTCTTTATTGTGAGGTTAGCATCGTCCCTAGACCAAATTACCCTCATGGAGTGGCAAGAAAAATTGCCCTTTTTGCTTTTAGATGGCAAACTTGTATTTATAAAAAGTAATAATAATTTCCCACTAAAAAGCAAAAAGGATGGTTTGGCCCTTCATGCATTTACATAATGCCCAATGCATGGCGGCAGTTTGGTCTGGGGACAATGCTAACCTCACAATGAAGAAGTGAGATTAGCATTCCCCTATATACCATTTACATATATATATATATATATATATATATATATAACCCACATATTCTCAAGTGTGAACGGTCCATCCTCTGATGCAAAAATGGTAAAATCTGTACTTTCACATATTAACTGATTTGCATACTAATAAATACATTGTGCACTTGGCAAACATTTTATCACGAGAAGATTGACCCATGCACACTTGAGAGGGAACGGGTCAGCTACTCTCTACAACATAATTGTTTCACGGATCTCCCCGATTTCATCCACAAGTTCAATGCATGGGTAACGTAATAATTCATCCAGCGACCATGAACTTGCCAACTTTCAAAAACCTGTAAACAAGATTAGAACATTATGAATCTATGATTCCTGACATGAACCTGCTAAAAATGGAACCTACAGTTCCTTTAATGCTAGATTGAGGGTGCAACCATTTCTGCCAGGAAGGCAGTCAGATGCAACACTTTGTTCTCCAAAGGATTGGGTGAAAACTGATAACTGCAATTAGGACCAAGTTGATTCCAAATATTTCCTTGAACATGATTAGTAGGCAGTTGAAGGAATAAGATAATCTGCCTTTTCTATGCTATGCATAAGTAAATCCATGAATTAACACAATGTTAAACAATTCATGCCGGCAACTAGTGAACCACAATATATGGGGTAGGGATTTGATCAGCACAATAGAATTGCATCTTTGGTGCAATCATGTGGACTTTCAAAGTGACGATAATACAAGGAAAATTGATTCATTTACTCCAAAGTAAACAAACAAGGCTCTTACCTTTGAACAGTACAAATAAACAGAAGCAAATGTCTCGGAACACTAAAAGACCAGTTCCATCAGTAGTATGGCCTGTACCGCATGGGCCGCCTGAACCTTGGAGCCTTCCTGCACAATAAGAGACAAAAAACAGATGTGTCTTTAAAAACAGTAGTTGCAATAACAAAATTAAAAATTACTTTGCAAATAAATAAATAAAAATTCAACTCTAGCTTCTTTATTTCGTCTTTGATTTTTTTTTCTTACTTTTTTGTTGAGCAAGTCTAAATTGTATTGAGAAATTATTTACAGGGATTAAAAGTGGTTAGACAGGGAAGGGGAAGGCAAAACTTACCAACTTCCAAGAAGGATTGACTTTCATAGATCGACGTATTTACCAACAAATTATAACACGTGCTTCGAAGTGAGGTAGACCTGGGACTGACCCCTCAAGTAAGGCACTTACCTAAATCGTGATTCGTGACTCAAAGCTGTGCCTTTCGGAAGCAGAAGGTGGTATTCTCTTGGCCTTCTCTGCCTGGAACTCGAACTGAAAATACTTGACTTGCCAATTTTGTACCAGTTCCACATGTGTCAATGTGACTAGTTCTCTTCGTAATGCCTTCTCTGATCTGACGCCGGAAAATGGATCTATTCACTTATGAAAGCAGACAAGAGCTCATACAAGGCTATCAGCATGGGTCCTGCCCTTAAAAGGCATTAGTTAAGCAAGAGGGACTTGCCTTTGCATTGGATATCGGTGCGGGTCCTGCCCTTAAAATGCATTGGGTGGGAAAGGTTCGGTCAGTTTGTTGTTTCATTGCGAGACTACTTGTGTTGCGGTTGCTTTTCATGACAGCAGTTTGGTTTCTTATTGTCGTAGATCAAGTATTGAAAAGCTCGGCACCAAAAAGTACTCAGTTAAAACACATCCCATGCCCACGTTTCAAGAGAAATGAGAAGCACTTTAACGACCAAACTAACCAATGCTCTCTGGGAAGCAGTGGTGAGCAGGCACCAAAGTTAGAAGCTAATTTAAAGGCATTGGCATTATAAAGTTGCATTCATGAGATACACTAGTATTTGATGCAATGATCAACGTACTAATCAATGATTGGATACTTTTCCCCTTCTCTCAATTTCAAAATATGTAAATTTTATGGCAGATTTACTAAGCTGGGGTGGACGTCACTTGCTCCTTTGTGCATTGAGGGCTCTTCTCTTCTGAAGTAATTTGTAACACCACTAAAAAGATCATATTCAACTCGAGAATCAGTGTGGTTCCTGCTAAGTTGAATTATATCCAATCCTGATTTCATACCTTCTAACGAACAATCTGCATCTTACCAAATCTAAAAGCAGTAAAAGATACTTCGAACTATAGTAGCAATATTTTTTATTTTTATATATCCATGGAAGGATGATAACGATCAGTTGATCTATGTAATTTCTATTATATTCAAAATTGTAATGAAAAGTATAGTAGTATATTCTTCAACAATTGTAACAATTAAAAATATTCTTCGACAATTGTAACAATTATTGGATCATACATTATATTAAGTACACTGTATTATCTTATATAGAACTTGTGCTATCAGAATTCAATATATAATATTTTCCTTAACAAACCACCACTTAAAATACCATATTCACCTCCACAATTAGTATGAGTTCTTGCAAAATTAAATTTAATTTCCACTTCGCTTTTCACAAACACTCCAACTTTGCCATATTTAAATTAATAAAAAGATCTTTTGAAATATATATATATATATATATATATATATATATATAGAGAGAGAGAGAGAGAGAGAGAGAGAGGGCCCTGCTCCCCTTCCCCAGCATTACAGGCTGGGAAAGACAGTTAAAACATGTCACATGGCATTCTTTTTTATGGTTTTACAAAAAGATGTCGTTCCGCAGATCAGATTCAATCCAACTTATCATTTGATTAAAGGGCCGAAAAGAGTCAGAAAATGAATGGTTATTATGTGATCACCAAAACCTCTTCCGCTTCACCAGCATTAGTGGCTGGGAAAGACCCTCAAACTGCGAAGTATGGCATCATTTTATGGTTTTGGTGGCAGGTGGAGCAAGATGCTGTCCTACAGATCAGACTCAATCGAAAATTTTATTTAAAAACTCTACCATGTGAATAAAGGGCCGAAAAAAGTCAGCAAATGAATGATTATCCAAACTTGTTTTCTCCATCCATATTTAGCACTTTTATGCCCTTTAATCACATAAACGAGAGAGTTTTCACCAAAAAATTGACTATCATTTAATTTGTACGAATGACATCTTGCTTAAAGTGGCACCGAACCATAAAAAATGGTGTCACGTAAACAGAAATGATACTCGGTTTCTTCCACAGCAGTTGTATATATATCGGTCTATTAAATTTGTATTACGTTCAAATAACAGAAAATTATAGTTGTAGTATGATATTTTCAATAATATACACCAAAATATTTGCTGATTAGCTCTGGAAAAATGTAAAATATAGCACTTACCCATATCCAAAAGGAGAATAGGAGGGCCCCGGTATGTAAGGAATTCGGGAACGTAAACTCGCACGCCTTCCTCGGTGCTGCTTCAGTCCTGGAACGTTGGTTCTCTTAGCAGACACCTGCATAATAACCAACCTTTGCTTCATATTTATTAAATAGGCGAGGAGCAGGTACAAAACTATGTCATATAAGTTAACTATCTTAGGACCTTCAATTGACGACCATGCAACTCGGATTCATTTAACAGGACAGCATTTTGAACAGCGTCCATTTCGACAAACTCCACATAAGCATACCCCTTCGGTTGACCAAATTTGTCTGTTAAAATTGTCACTCTATTCACCGTTCCACAAGATTGGAAATGTTGCTGGACTTCCTCAGGGGTGCATGCATAGTCTACCTGAGGGATCAAAATAACAATAAAAGGAGACACTGATTGTTAATAAACATCCATCACCAAGACAAAAACATTTATGGAAACCTTTGTTCGCAAGATGGTGATCGTTTTTCACCCCCAATCTTCGACATAATGAACCTTGAGACCACGATGATGTCCAACCGACAGTCAGATTTTGATTCCACGTGGCACAGATCCCCAACAAATGACCCTAAAATCACATGGCACACATCACGCTCAAAGGAGAACTTAGGGCCATTTTTGTGGGATATGTGCCATGTGTAATAAAAAACAGTCCCTCCGATGGTACACTCATGGTCTCAAGATCCATCGTGTGAAAGATTGGGGCGAAAAAGGATCTCCATCGTCTGATTGCAAGCAGTCAACGGGTTTAGTGGGTTTCGGACGTAGGCGCACGCAGAAGTCACATAGGTGTGAACAGAGTTACCCAAACACTATCCTTGCTTGTTAAAATACACTTATTACAGAACAGGGAATCAAGGTTAGCAACAAAAGATAATTTAAAAAGTAAGAGAAATAAGTCCGTACTCATCCGAAATGTTAATAGGAAAAACTAACATCAACTTTTAAGTATATCATGTGTGGCCCAAAAAATCTTTATTGTTATAATGCAAGAAGGCCAAGTTGGGTGCTGTGAGTCCTAGAGACGAAGAAATTAGCTTTTTTAAAAACAATCACAATACCCTTACTACCACCACCTCAAAATTCTCTTTCAAATCCTTAAAGGGAACCTTTATTTACAACCCAAGATTCTTCTTTTTCAACCCGAATTTTAAATGCTTAAATCGTCGACTGCTTTCAATCAGACGAGGGAGATCTTATTTTGTTCCAATCTTCGACGTATTATATTTTGAGATAACGAGTCTACCATCAAATAGGAAGATTTTGACTATAAGTGGCACGCATTCCAAAAAATGAACATGATCTTGACATACATTAAACATGGTTCTCAGATCACTTTTCGAGATGTGTGCCACGAGGAATAAAATTTTGACCGTCTGATGCTAGGACCATGGTCACAAGATCTATTGTATCAAAAATTGGGACAAAAAATGATCTCCATCTTTTTCAAAGCAGTCAACAATTTAAACACGTGAAACCTCATTTGAGAAGGATGAATCTTGAGTTGAAAATAAAGGTACTCAATCCCAAAAGTCTCTCCCACTTCCACCTCTCCTTTTACCTTTGCTCCTACATAGAATGCTCACGTGCATGGCACGAGCATTCTACTAGTTACTAGATAGTGTCAGCAAGATGGTGCTTAACACTTCCTGAATACGAAGGGAAATTTAATTTTGTGAAAATAGAACTTATCAATACTGTAAAGAACATAGGTGAAATTGTCCACCATGTAATCACTATAAGTGCAATAGTAAAAACAGCTATAATCTTGAGATGATGTTTTGACACAAATCATTGTGAAATGCAGATCAGGAGCTAAGAAATGCTGCTTTGTCACAAAAATGAAAAAGCAGTGTTACGGCCAGTCGGCCACACCCATTTTTGTTACTGCCATGCCACATAAACAGACACTGTTGACTGCTTTGAATTAAACGCTGTAGATCATATTTGCTCCCACTATTCCACAAAATAGATCTTGAGATCATGGACCTACCATCAGATGTTGATTCCAAGTGGCACGCATCCCAAAAAGTGGACGATCGCAGCATATGTGCTACGTGGAATCAACATGTGACTGTCTGATGGTAGGCCATGATCTTAAGATATACTGTGCGGAAGATTGGGACCAAAAACGATCTCCATCATCTGAGTCAAAACAGTGAACTGTACTTCCTGTGGTTAAGTGGTGTGGCAGTAACACTGCTCAATGAAAACTGTACATGGGATATAAGCTGTCTTTTTTTTATATGGATGGGATATAAGTTATGTCACTATTCTTCTACTGACATTAAACTGGTTGGGTCAATTCGGTTCCAAATTTTATAGCATTATGTTGGCCAATAATTTTCAGAAATCATACTTCAATTACAAGAAGAAACAGCTCGCAAAAACATAACTCGCTAGATATGCCAAAAATATTTCATCATGCCAATGTCAATACATGCATATGAGGTATTGAACTGGCAGGGAAAGAAAATTAAACACCTCAAGCATATATGTCGAAAATTAGAATGTATAGTTGCTCTCAAATTTCAAAACATACTACGGATTTTAGAATAATATTACTTTAATTTAACAAGCTCACATTAACACAAACGTTGAGACCATTTCTTGTTAGAAATAACACATATGGATCTACCATGAGACCATCAGTTACTGTAGTGACAAATATTAAATAAATACAAAAAAAAAAAAAAGATAATATATAAACAAAGAATTGTGGAGACTCACATTACTAACATAGATTTGCGAAAATCAACTTTCTCTTTTGATAAAAAAACAAATATGTATCTATCAATTACAATAATTACAAACATCAAATAAAAGATAATCTATAAAGCAAGGATTCTAGAACCTCACATTACCGACATAGATTGAGCGAGAATCAACTTCCTCTTTTTCGGCTTGGGTTGGAATAGCATTGGAGGAATCTTTATACATGATCCAAGATGAAATAGATAAAATTAATAGTTAACGAGAAGAAACGATATTCTGACATCTACAAATTGTTAAAAAAATGACATAAATTAAAAAAACCAGTAAGAAAATCTGAAGCAATGAATGCCTTAGCATCTAAAGTTGAGCTTTCTGAAATGTAAGCTATATATAACATGTGACTTAATAGTTAATAGGCAGCAATCATTATGGAATGTACTAAAAAGGGAAGACAGCTGATAACATCTTTCACACAATATCTCATTAAAACTAAAAGGCAAAACATCAATCATACAAACAAGAATCAACATCTTATTATGTACACGAGTTTCCGTCAAAAAATGTAATGCATACTCCATCTGTTTGGTTAAAAGGGTATGCCACCCAATGGCCCAATAGTGAAAATTCTAAAACCAGATCTAAATTACAATGAATTGAAGAAATTTCAATCAAGTACAAATGTGTCAACTTTGATCATGTCCCTGTTACACAAAAACATATACACTTTTATAGGGCTCACAACTCAAACAGAAGGATGAATAGAAAACTAATTTAGAATAGAATGCCATTATTCTTGATTTGAAAAATACATAGTGTCTTCTTCCATCTTGTCAATTAGAAGATGAAGTCAGTAATCAATAGTTTCAGAAAGAGGTCTGGCAAATGGCTATTGACCCGTGAAGTGATTAATCTTCTTTGCGAAGTTGGAAGCCACATCTATAGGCTATATTAATTCACAGAATGCTACAATGGTAAAAATACCATTTTTTCGTCAAAATACATGGAGATTGGCTCCTCGTCGACAATAGTTACCAATAGTCGACATTCATATTATGCAATCCAACCACACCACATAAAATTAGAGGCCCCTTGACCCGGAAGTGAGGCTGATTATGCCACTCCATAAAGCATACCTAGCAAATTCTATAGCCTTTAAGCCATTGAAGTAGTCTTGCATAGGTGAGACCGGCCCTTACATGTAATAACGCATTTTGGTAGGGACAGCGAAACATAACGCCCATGCCAGGAACAAAACCGGGGAGGGGACCTAAGCACAGAACCAGACAATATCGTTGGCATGTGGGTTCGGGTTGTCACAGAATGGTATCAAAGCAGAGGAGGGCTCTTCTATAAGGTGGTGGGATTGTGATAATCCCACATCGGATAGAGACTTGTCCTGAGACTGGGCTATGAGGTGCGACCGACCCTTACATATAACGACGCATTTTGGGTGGGGACGGCGAAACATGACGCCCATGTCAGGAACAAAACTGGGGTCGGGACCAAAGCCCAGAACCAGAAAATATCTTTGGCATGTGGTGGGTCCGGGTCATCACAAATCAAAGA
The DNA here is from genome assembly GCA_021018995.1 of Chloranthus sessilifolius. Lineage (NCBI taxonomy): Eukaryota > Viridiplantae > Streptophyta > Magnoliopsida > Chloranthales > Chloranthaceae > Chloranthus > Chloranthus sessilifolius. The sequence continues at coordinate 109,563,096 of CM037595.1, forward strand.
AACACCAAGTGTCCACCAGCCAGGAGGTTAAAAAAGGAAGGAATACAACAAAAGCATATGCCGCCTCTAGAACCAATGTGTGTACAAATTATTTTATTGTCCTCTAAGAGGAGTATATACTATATAAATTGCTTGAATCACTCCACAAGCACTACAAAATACAACTATTTTCTTCCAAGAAAACTCGCTCAGGTGTCCAAACCTATGTGACTTAATTTGCTCACTCACCTAGTGAATTGTGAATCGGATACAACGAACTAGTTCATAATTCAATTTGGGCCAATTTGGCGTGAAAAGTGAATTGACTAATTAATGCTAACTTCTTTTTTTTCTATTTTTTTTTATTTAAAAAAAAAGGATAAAGAGGGGATTTGAACCTAAGACCTTATAGTTTTTAAGTTTATAGCTACCAAGGGGTCATTTACTTTTTTTAATTAAAGAGCGCAAATTTATATTATAAAATTAATAAATACTTCTTAACCTCATCCTGATGCAGAGTATTCAGGCAGATTTGGAATAGAGCTGGAGCATTCTGGGGCAGATTTGAATCTATTACGGGAGCAGATTCAGAGAGGAACTGTTGCAGGTTAATTTGGGATCAGTTTTAGAGCAGAGGCTATGAACAACATTATTGTCGAGAGGTTCTCATGTGATCACATTAAGTGACCATGTGCGACAGGGGATTAGTAAGACATAAGTCTCTATCTTTGCCCCTCACGTCGTCACTTAAGTGATCACAGAGTTTTCATATCTTTTCGTTTCCTCGAGTTCTAGGTTTTAGGAAGTAGAATATGGTAAACTAGGAGTTGTTATAATTTTCTTAAAGTCCAAGTTAACTAGGACATTAATTTTAGAAGGTTTTTTGTTTATTGTTATTGTTTTCTAATTAGGATTTCGTTACAGCCGATATCATATATGGTTGTATTTATTTTCAAGAGAACAGCTAGAATAGTTTATCTTGCTTCTTTTAAGCTGCTGCTACTCGAGATTCTAATCTCAGCCTCAAAACACCCTAGTTTCTGCAGAAGATTATGAACTGCTGCTGATCTGTAAGTGATCCAAGATTTCTTCCAGATTCATCATTGCAAAGAATTTTATAAAGCTGTATTCTAGACTCTTTAGTCTGAATCTCCTTGTATAAATTTACACGATCAACTGCTATATTACAGAACTCTGATCATCTAATTTACTATCAAAATCTCAGTCTCAGAATACAGTTAATGACAGTTTTATATTGCTGTGCGGACTGCATTCTTACATAGGTTGCCATCGATATAAAGGAGGATCATGATCCCTTTTAGACCAGCTGCGTAGATTTATATTACTTCTCTTGGATTTAATCAGCTCGAGATTTAGTAGGATGTGATTCACATTACATTCTATCCCTAGTGAATCAGTTTCTCTTGAAGCAACAAACAGTCATTGCAAATCCAATCTGGAACCAAGAAAACCAGTGAATGGGTTCGAACCATAACTCATTGGATGACTTGGATTAGACCAAACTACCAAGGGTTATGATGTTTGGAACCACCCTTAAATTGAATCATAGGCATCACAAGGTGTTAAAAAGCCATTGGAGTCCTAGAGAGGTTAGGATCCATCAGTTTAATTAACGCTATTCTTCCATCCAATAGACATCGGAAGACGATGCCTATATAGGCTTTTTACAGACCGCTAGCACATATTTTAAGTGCAATTTACCTCCTAGCGGTCTTTAAAACCCAATGTAGGCATCTTCTATGGGGCATATCTTGTTTGTAAGATTTGTGAACATATTCTTTCCCAATTGGGGCACACGCACGCACCTGTATTTCTATTTTTGACTCCTACGTCCCCATTGGAAACAGTGGCCAATTTTGGATGGTCAGTTGGAGTGAAGTCCTTGATTAGATGATTTAAGGTTATCTCTCTAATTCTTTCTAGATTGTGGTTGGCTTGGGGGATCAGTTGAGGATTCTACCCAGTGTTACCTGGACACGTGGCACGGGTGCCAAGTGTCAAGGTGCCAATCTCTAAAAATTCGAATACGGCGGTACGGTCATAAGAAAAATAAAATAAATAAATAAAGCATATATAGAGAAAATTGAAGGGATATCTTAGAGAACCAATTTAGATATGAAATGAAAAGATTCATAATATATGACGTGAATCTAACTAAACATATATTATAGAATAAAATCTTTTTCAGCGACCCAAACCTTTGTTTCAGTAGTTACTAAACTTTACACATTTTTCTTTTGAAACAAAGTTCATTTTATCGTTATCAAAACAATGAGAATTTTAATAGTAATATGAGGTTTTTCATATATGTCTAGAAGTTTCGTGCTGTTTGAGGAGTGTCCAAGTGCCGTGGGTGCCAAGTGCCACCAAGTGTCGGCAAGGCAAAAATTCCAAAAGTAGAAGTGTCAAGGTAACACTGATTCTACCTCTTTGTCAATAATAATCAGCTTGAATAACGAGATGCCACAACCATGGTTCAAAATTTCAGCCAATAATTCAAATTATCGGCCGAAATTTATTGGTTTCGGTCCACAGCGAAACGAAATCAAGGTTTGAAATTTCAGTCAAAATAATGTATGGAAGGGAAATTCCGGTCATGCCCGAAACCAATATTTTGATCCTTGGCCACAATACTAAGCTGGTACTAGGTGCCTGGGTCCATGCACTAGCAGCCATTTTGCATTGTTAAACCAACAAACCTTGTGAGAGTTGTAGGGATTTAGAAGCTTCAAGATCTTTAAATATCAGCTTTAACTTGTTCAGTGGTTCGTGATTGACCTGTGCACCTAATACCAACTCTCACACCACTAGGTATCAACCGAAAGGCGTTACAAAATGTCATTTCTCATGGAAAACAATACTCTAGTAGTTTATTAAATTCAATAAAACACTATCAGGAAGCTCACAGGTAGGGGTGAAAGTTCGGGTACCAGAACCGAACTGAAACTTCTGGTTTTTGGATCGGTTCCCCCGGAACCAAACCGAAACAAATAGGTTCGGTTTTGGCTTCTTTTTTTTTTGAAATTGAAACCCGAAAAATTTTAGTTTTTTGAATTAGGTTTTGGATATTTATTTTATTTTTTTATTTCAAAGCTGTTTTTGGTTTTTTCGGGTTTTCCGGTTTTCACCACCCAAAACTGAACCAAACCAGAATAAGTTCGATTTGATCCCAAACGATTTTCGGGCAGGTTCAAACGGGTTTGGTTCGCTCAGTCTCGCACCCCTACTCACATGTAACATACAAGCATATTGTTATGTAAGATGTTTTTCAAAGGAACCTAACCCTGGACATAGGGACAAATTTTGCCGAAATTTGGCAAAATGGGGGTCTGCCGAAATTTCGGTAATTTCATTATTTTTCGTCAATTTTCGGAAATTCCGGTAAATGCACCCTGCATTCCACAATGCATTTTTACAAGATGCAGCCCCAAAAAAATAACTTACAACCGCCTCCTAACTTAAGAGTTGTTTTAAAAGACTCAAAAAAAAAAAGTGAGCCAAGTATAAAAAAGTATTTCACATGATTTTGGGATTTTTGAAGTATATAGTGGAAATTCTATCTGAATCTTTTTGTTAGTATTGTTTTTCCCATTTCCCATTTATCTAATTGGTTCTCTATTTGGCTTATTGTATTTTGATGATCTTTCATTTTTTTGCTTAGTTATTTTTATTTTTTGTCTTTTTAATTTGTTGTCATTTTCCCTTTTGAGTGATATTGCAAAAGGTTTACTTGAATCATGTATCAATTCTTATGTATTAAATTTTTTTATTTTATATTTTTGGCTGATAGTAACCTGAGTATAAATGAATTACTTGTAATCTACTTTTATGTTTTACATGTGTAGAATGACTAGGGTAGAAGACAAGATTTGGGATTATGGGATTGAGGTTGGAAATAACAAAGAACAATGCATATATTGTAAGAATAAATTTTATTCCTCATCAACAATATTGAAATATCATTTTGCAAAGATATCAGGAAATGATGTAATATTATGCAATTCAGTCCCAGATTCAGTGCAACAATATGCATGAGAACGTGTCGAGGCAATGGGAAAAAAGAGGAGGTCTGTGATCGAATTAATGCGGATGTTGGCAGGAAGTGAACCTCAAAATGTTCCTTCATCAATTGGGTCGAGTTCTCAAGGAACAATGTTTACCGTGGATGTTGGAAGAAGTGGCCCTAGTGTACCCAATGGTAGTAGTGTTGGTGGAGGTGGACATCAAACTACTTTGAATTCCATCTTGAGAAAGAAGGAAAAGGAGGCTGCCGATTTAGCACTTGCGAAATTTTTTATTGCGAATAATATAGCCTTCAACGTTGCTAAGAGTCCAAAATTTATTGTTGCTATGATTGTTGTATCAAACCATGGTTTTGGTTATCTTCCACCTAGTAGTGAAACTATGAGAACTAAGTTGTTAGGTCGCTTCAAAGAAGAAGCGATGGAGTATGTGAAAGAGATTAAAGAATGTTGGGCTGAGACTAGTTGTACGATAATATTAGATGGATGAAAGACAATAGAAATAGGAATCACATAAACTTATTGGCATCATCCATCAAGGGCACGGTCTTTTTGTGCTCAAAATCAACAGAAGGAAAAAGGTAAGATGCATAATTTTTGAGCGACTTTATCTTACATGGAATTTATGCACACGTAGGAAGAGAAAATGATGTCCAAATTATAACGGACAACGCTTCAAATTATATGTCTGCAGGGTACCGCTTGGAGGCTCAAATGCCTTATATCTTTAAAACAAATTGTGCTGCACATTGCATTGATCTTTTGTTTGAGGACATTAATTATGATATTCCAAAAGTAAAGGAGACAATAGGGAAAGCGAGAGACATAAAAAAAATTATCTACAGGTATTCCCACATTTTGGATTGTATGAGAGTTCATACAAATGGAAGAGAGATGAAGAGGCCATCAACCACTTGATTTGCAACAAATTTTTTAATGTTAGAATCTATTGTAAAATAAGAGCAAGGTTTACGCTTTATGAATGCCTCCAATGAGTGGAGAAATTTACAACCGACAAAGACCGTAGGGGGAAAAGAGATTGAAGCAATTATTCAATCTAACATTTTTTGGGAGGATGGAAAAGAAGTGATAGGTGTGATCAAGCCACTTGTAAAGGTTTTGAGATTGATTGATGGGAAAGGGGCAACATTGGGGTACTTATATGAAGCTATGCTTCGCGCGAATGATGCAATCGCTAAATATTGCACTGGATCGGTCGAAAGATATGCTCCTTACTGGGCGAAAATAGATGCAAGATGGAGTGACAACTTGCGTCACCCTATCCATGCTTTAGCTGGTCTTCTCAATCAACACCTATTTTATAACAAGTTGGTAAAACACGACCAACATGCCAAAGAGGGAATTTCAGAAGCTATGCAAAGGATGCTTTTTACTAAAGCTGAAAAGGAAGCATTTGGAAATCAAATTACCAATTACATTGGTTTGAAGTCTACCTTATTTTCATCTCTTGCAAAAATAACGGTTCTTTAAACATCCAAGTAAGTTATAATTTAAATTATTACCATTATTTTTAGTGTTAAGTTTGTAGACTTGTAGTTTTATAATTAATATTTATTAATATATATGCTTTATAAATTATCATGTGAACTGTGAAGGTGATTGGTGGGGAACCGCAGTTATTGTTGACAAATATGCGGAAATCAGAAAAATCGCCTTTAGAGTATTAAGCCGCAATTATTGTTGACAAATATGTAATTCACTGGCTTGCGAAAGAAATTGGAGTGCTTTCGAGGCGACACACACCAAGAAAAGAAATCGATTAGAGCCTGAAACTCTTAATGATCTTGTCTATGTGAGGGTCAACCTTCACTTGAAGAAGATGAATGCATGCAACGATGACGGTGTGAAGCCGATATTTTTGGATCATATCAGTGCTTGTCCCAAAGTTGTACCAAATCCACTGGTGATTGCGGAGGATGAAAATGAGGAAGGAATTCCCCCTTTCAATTATGATGATATTGGAAGGGACTATATTGGAAACATCAATGATTCGTTACATGTATTTTTTTTATTTTTTGTTAGAAACGTGGGAGATTTTAAATTTTGGGATTCAATGGTTAGAGACATGAGAGATTTTGATGGGAATATAGATTCATAATGAAAGATGGATGTTTGTTATTTTGATTTTATTTTGTCTCTTTGTAATTTGAAACTTCTGCTTTGTTATTTTAATTATTGTTGTTGTCAAATATTGATATCCGAATTGTAAATTAGTGAAGTATCATAAATTCATAATTCACAGTTTCACACACCCATTATATATTTAAAAACATATTTAAAATTTTAAATATGTTCGTATATATTTTAGTCATTTTTAAAAAATATTAAATATTTTTTTTATATATTTTTAATCCCCAAATTTTGCCGAAAGTTTTCAAAATTAATCCGAAATGTACCGAAAGGATCCCCCCACCGAAAAATTGCCGAAAACAAAATTTGTCACTATGACCCTGGACACATTTGCCAATAAAAATAAGTGATAAATAGAAGTATAGAACTATATTTTGGTTAAATTTGATGAGGTGCAAAAGAGGTTAGTCCCAGTTTTTCCTTTAAAGGATTCGAGTTCAGGGATCGGGAAACCCCATACTAAAATTTTCCCCCTACTAAATCTAGGGTATTAAAAATGCAATCTCCTAAAGTAAATATTCGAGTTTCCAAGACATTCTCGAAAGATAATACAAAAAAATAAAGGCAAAAATACAGCTACGAAGGATGAAGATCGATTACAACAGCAGGTAAACAAAGCACATCTAAAACTACGACTTCCTAATTCGGGACCAACTATTTGAATTTCTCTATGTAATTCCCCTTACATATTATAAGATCAAGCTTCGTAATTTCAACCAGAAAACCCTAAAGTGGATTACCTTGAACGGCGCCCATTTCCTTCTCGACTTTGGCCTGGATCTCTCGAAGGGCTCCAGCTTCTTCTTCCATGTCCTTGAGTCTCTTTTTCATCTGCTCCATGTTCTGAACGAGAACCGAAGAGACTTAAATATTGGGGTTTCCGAAGAAATAGAGAGAGAAAGATAGCGAGAGAGAGATGGAGAGAGAGAGAGAGAGAGAGAGAGAGAGACCGCATCATCGATTTGGTCTTCTTCAGGTCTATCTGCAGCTTCTTCTTCGATCTCTCCTTCTTCTTCAGGTATATCGCCTTCGTATTCCTCGTCTTCCCTGTGCTCCTCATCCATTTCCGCAGCTTCTCCTGTCCCCGATCCTCTTTTCCCCTCAACTTTTGTCATTGTAGCACTCGTAAGAGCTGCAGTTTCATTCGAAAATGGGAAAAAAAAAAAAAAGAGGAACAGTAGGAAACACCTAATACAAATTTCTATTTAAATAAATAAATTTTTTAACTCGCTGGATAAGTACAGCGGGAAGTAAATAAGAGATTTAGTAAGGACATTGAGGTCTTTTAGTAATACCCTAACTTGTCGTTGAATTGGCCACCGACAATTTAAGGGTATTTTCGTCAGTTCAATTTACCGATGAATTGTCCATCGATAAGTTAACATAACTTTGATAAAATTCGCTCTAACGGTGTTAAAACGAAAAGACCATGAACCCGACGTGAATCGAACACGCAACCTTCTGATCTGGAGTCAGACGCGCTACCATTGCGCCACGGATCCACATTTGATGGTTATAATGAATTGAAATAAAATAAACTATATGAGAGACTTCAACTCACCCATGTAGAATATGTGATAGAAAGTTTTATGAGGAAGAACAAATTCTACCGTGTGATTCAAAGCCTCTTCACTTCAAAATTAGAGGGCCAAGATTCTGCACGTCCAAGGCTGGTTCGAGACAAATTGAACACCATTGAGAGGATTAGGTGACATAGAAACTTGGGTAATATCGATCAGCTGCCACACAAAAAATTTGGACACAATGGAATTGTGTCGATCGTGTGTCTAAAATTCAATGATTCTCAACAGTTTTCGGAGTTAGGACAAAACAAAATTTTCACGGACGAAAACCTTTGACTAATTTGAATCAAATGATGGAGATTGTTTTTTGTCTCACTCTTCCAATAAAACAGATCTTAAGATCATGCCGCACCTATCAGATGGTCAGATGTCGATTTCAGATAGCACATATTCCCATAAGTCGCCTACATCACTGGAAAATGAGTTGACGTTCACTTTTAGGGATGCGTGCCATGTGGAACATTTGGCGGCTAATGGGCATGCCATGAACCTAAGACCTATCATAGAGAAGATTAGAACAAAAAACAATCTCCATTGTCTAATTCAAATCAATCAATAATTTCGTATGTGAAAAATTGGGTCCTTATTCCAAAAATGGGTGAGAACTGTCGTACCCTATATATAATAGTTGTTTCAGTCACCACTATTGGCGACCTAACGGGTAACCTAGTGTCATGGTATCAAAAATCGGCCGATACCGATACGTATCGATTTCTCAGCAAACCGAAACGTATCGACCCCGATACTAGCAGTATCTCAACTCAATATCAGTGTCGGTATCGGCCGATATGTATGGGGTATTGGTTGATACGGTATTGGTTTCGGCCGATACCTCTATTTTTTCTTTTCCTATTTTTAAATAGGCCGATACGTATCGGTATCGGCCGAGTCGTATCAATCCTCCAAGGACCGATACCCGAGTTCGATACCGAATTTGTCACCTTGCCTAGTATCACTTAGTTTGGGAACTTGACTGCTATTACGTGAATACCTTCATTTACAACTGAAGAATCTTTGCTCTCAACCCAAATTTCAAGTGCTTAAACTGTTGACTATGTTGGATCGAACAATGGTATTTGTTTTTTTCCCCAATCTTCCACATAATGAATTGGGAGATTATGGGCCTACCATCAAACGGTCATATCACATGGCACACATCCCAAGTCATGTTTGATGTATGTCATGATCATGTTCACTTTTTTAGACGTGTGCCATGTAGAATTAAAATCTGACGGTTTAATGATACACTCATGATCTCCGAAGCCATTTCGTGGAAGATTGAGGTGAAAAACGACCTCCATCATCTGATTCAAAATAGTCAACCATTTAAGCACTTGAAATCTTGAGTTGAGAGGTTGAAATCTTGAATTGAGAGGGAAGAATCTTAGGTTGTAAAGGAAGGTGCCCATATTGCATTCCTCCCACACCTTTTTACTACTTGAATAATGAAATATGAGATAATTCATGCCAGGTGAGGAAAAGGGATGGCATATGCTTCCATTTATCTTTTCAGTTTCCTTCAATTTTTGCAGGTTTTGTGGAGCAAGAAGTTGCACTATTGAAGATGGTTTTGGTCACTCCAAATTTTTTTTGGATTTGTGGAGCAAGAAGTTGCACTATACTGAAAAATCCTGTGGCCATTCCAATTGGTTTTTTGTTATATGCATCGTTTGGTGGGGAGAATTTACCGGCCCGACCCTGTTAGAAATACTTTTTCCGTCAGAGACCTTATATTTTCACCTTTAACCAAACCGACTGGCTCCAAGCCGAGCCAATTCCAGCTAGCACAAAAAGTCAGAAATACCCTTCTTACACTTTTTTTGTTCCGTATAGTTTAAAATTTTAAATATTTGCACTTGTTTATATTTACGCGATGTAAAACGGGATCTATGCCGTCAGATTTGAAGACCCCAATATAAAATCGAAAGTACCAAAGATAGACACGAAAAAAAGGCAATATCGCCACTTATATATATGTAAACAGTTGATGATACTCTTTAATTAGTTGATAACGACTCTTAAAACAGTTGGTACCGAATGCTTAAAGAGGCGACATCGACTGTTTAAACAGTCGCTATCAACTGCAAATTTATTTTATTTTATTTTTCATCGTCGATTGTCTAGCGACTGTCATCGACTATTCAAAAAAATATTTTTTTTACAGTCAATGGCGACTGTCTAAGCAATCGATGTCGCCTCTTTAAACAGTCGATACCGACTGTTTTAAGAGTCGCCATCGACTGTTTAAAAAGTCGTCATCGACTGTTAAATATTTTATTTTTTTTAAAGAGATGATAGCGTCTTTTTTTTGTGTCTATCTTTGTCACCATCAATTTTATATTGTGGTCTTCAAATCAAATGGCATAGATCCCGTTTCACATCGCGTAAATATAGAAAAGTGCAAATATTTAAAATTTAAACTACGTAGAACGAAAAAAAGTGTAAATAGAGCATTTCTGACTTTTTGTGCTAGCTGAAAATTGCTTGGCTAAAAGCTAGTTGGTTTGAGTAAAGGTGAAAATATAGGGTCTCTGACGAAAAAGGTGTATCTAATAGGGTTGTTCGGGTAAATTTCCCTTGTTTGGGAGAAAACAGGTAGTAGGGATATAGTACGCAAAAAAAAAAGGTAGCTTTAAAGGCACCCACCGAATCTTGTTGGGCACTTACACTAAAAACCATTGGTTTCTTTAAATCAGACAAAATCTTTTTTCACTCTAATCTTCCACACAGGGGATATTGAGATCATGGCTCACCAATCAGATGGCCAATTTTTTTATTTCACATGGCACAGATCTAAAAATAAGTGGCCCAATACAAAAAACTACCTTTATTTCACACACACATCACTCTAAAACATTAATTTAGGGGTACATTTTTTGGTATCTGTGCAATGTGGGACAGAAAACCGACAGTCTGATAGGTGATCCATGCTCTCAAGATCCCTTGTGTGGAAGATGGACGCGAAAAGCAAACTCTGTCATCTGATTTAAAGAAATCAATGATTTTTAGTGTAGGTGCCCAACAAGATTCGTGGGTGCCTTTAATGCTACCCAATACAAAAGACTCCTCCCTTTAAATACGCTCACCCTAAACAAAAGTTGAATTTTTCTTGGAGGGTGAAGAGATCTGGACACTTTCTATATAATGAATCGTTTTAAATCTTCTTTTATGTAAACAACTTTTATAAGTTGAATTCTGATATTTTCCAAAATTCAGACAAAGTGGTTTCTTCCTGCTCCTTTTATAATAGTAAAGCTATTCTATGCTTGAAACATTAATTTTGTATGGTTCTTTTGGTGTTTTGTGCACTAAGTTGTAGGCATGAAGGATCAATCTCCCTCCTCAAAATTTGGCCAAAACTTTGTTAGAAGCACATGTATTAATAATTTAAATTTAATGAAATTATATATTTGTCCTTTGAAGGATTTCATGACCATATTACGGTTTGACCAATTTTCGTGTATAGAGATTGATGTCTATATATGCAGAGAATGGTCTTTGCCTATTAGCAACTAATGATTTAATCAAGTATAAAAAATCGGCTAATACCAATACGTATTGGCGATACATATTAATATCGCCGATATATATCAGCCAATACGTCTCAATTTTGATCAAGATTTTTTGTTTTATGGTCTTTTTCCTTTTTATTTAAATTGATTGATACGTATCCGCTTCGGCCAAATGAATACACGAGACTGATACTGGTTTTAATAATGAAAGCCCTCACTTATGTGACAAAATTTTATAAGAACACCTACTCATGTTTCATATATGATAGGATTAGGCCTACCACCTATTATTGTTTTTTTCAGAGATGTAATAACCACGAAGAGAGGGAAAATGGCGGAAAAGAGAGAGAGAGAGAGAGAGGAAGAGCCCAGGCCGTGCTGGCCATGGTAGCTATGCACGTTATGGCTCCTGGTGGAGGGGTTTGAAAGTGATGGATGGTACATGCGGTGGTGGGCAATATTATTGCTGGTGATCACAGTCACCAAATCGGGGTTGGATAATAATTCGGCGAGGTTAAAAATCGGCAAAATCTAGCAAGTTGGAGGAACTATTTGGAGAGAAAAAAAAAAAAAGATTTAAAACTATAAAAAAATATTAGAAATAATAAAAAATCACAAATTTTCAAAAAAAATTGTGAACTATTCAGGAATAATTCGCGAATTTTGGTGATCACACGATTTTTTGAAAAATCTGCGAATAATTCGGGAATAATTCACAGAGCTTTAAATTCGCAAATTATTAAAGAAATCCGGCGATTTTTTTTACTATGCTGGGGATCATGGGTTCTATTACAGAAGGTGAGCCATGGCAGTCCTAGTGATTGCGGTGGTCGGTGTGAGACAAGGCTGACTGCATTTGCAGCCATGACCAAGGATCAAAATATCGGACAAAAATTTGGACTGATAATTTGAATAATTGGCCTATAATTTGAGGATTTTGGTCAAATTTCAATTACTTTTTTTTGAGATAATTGGATTTTGAACAGTGTTCAAACTATCAGCCAATAATTTGAGAATTAGCAAATAATGGCCGATAATTTGAAGGTTGGAACATTTTGGCCGAATTTTTCGGGTTTTCATTTCGGACTTGACCGAAGTACATATCGGCCGATAATTGAAATTAGTGACCGATATTTTGAATCTAGCTATGACAACTATTTTTCTTTACATTCAAAGAGAGGACTGAGGAGGACTGGTAATGGACAGTGATGGAGGTGTTGTTGGGCTTGGTGTGGATTTGGTCAGAGTTAGTGGTTTAATGGTGGAGGTGGAGGTGGATGTGGAGGAGGAGGTGAGGGCTGTAGACTTGGGGCCCATTAACTTTTTGAAAATAAATAGAGTAGGCCTCTTATACAACCTTATTTTATGTGTGAGCCAGTTTATTACTGGCACTTTAACTTCCTTAATAACGCGTTATCTAACCTTTTCATGTGTCGTACCGATTGTTCACTGGACATTTGAGACAACGCATTATTGCATTTTTCGTCGACAAGCAACGAGAAATGGCTTACGACGGTAGAGCCTCGTCACTTTACTGTCATTGCAGCCTTACAATCCGTTGTTAGATCTCCGGACGAAAATGCAGCTTCTTTCGTTCTCTTGACTCTCTAATAAGGAGTTATATAATTGATAAACTTTTTCTTATCCAAAATTTTATAATTTTTGTTAAATCAAATATCAAACCCTACAATTTTAGCGTATCAATTATTATAGTCGCACATAAATTTTGTTAATTCAAATATCAAACCCTACAATTTTAGCGTATCGATTATTATAGTCACACGCCTCTTCAAATACATTAAATATCATACCAGCAAATGGTTTGCATGGGATCCTTGTAGTGACCCATCTTCTTTCCTTTCTTCATTACATCTGACTATCTCTTAATTTTCTCCCATAGCTTTGTCAAGTTAAAAGAGATGTCGGATTAATCCAAAGATGGGTTGAAAATATCATATTAATGCTACTTCATCTAAATCTTATGTGCATGACCACCATGGATTAAAATCTCTGTTTCAATTTCGTTTATGACCCGAAACGTAAATTGATCAAATTTCAGTCAAATTATTGATAAATTTCAAAAATTTTAAAAAATATACTCCGAATTTTACCAAACTTTATCGAACTTTATTTTATTAGTTTTTTTAACTCTTTAACATTAATTGAACGCATATTTACACTTGTGAGGCTAATTTTTGTCCGTTTAAAATTATAAATGTCTATTATCATAAAATTTGAAACATAACATAAACACAAAAGAACTTCATTACCCGAACTCAAGTAGTCACTTACTCAAAGCCACATAGAGTTCTTAGGTGGTTCTTCTTCTTCATCAGCATCATTTTGTTGTTGTGACCTATAATATTATCCGTATTGATAGCCATATGCTCTGTGCTGAGATGTTTATAGTCGTTGATCCGTATTGAAAGCCATAAAATAGACAAAAAATGTCTTCATTACCTTACACCCGTATTGACAGTCATATCGTCTGTATTGATAGCCATATGCCCCGTATTGATAGTCATATTCGGCAACTCATGGTATTTTTTGGAGCAATTCCAATGAAATCAGGCGAACAATCGGCTAGATCAGACGAACTCCAGCGAGATTTGGCGAAAATCGAGTTCATACGACAAATCACACAAAGATTCGACAACTTACGGGTTTTTTTGGCAATTCCGACGATATCCAGTGAGGTTTCGATGAGCAACCGGCTAGATCTAGCAAACTCCAACGAGATTTGACGAAAATCAAGTTCACACGGCAAACACCACAAAAATTTGGCATATTACGATATTTTTTAGAGCGAATCTGGCTAGGTTCCAACGAGTTTCCTGCTAAAATAATGCTAAATTTTTTTCCCAGAAGACCCCAAAAAATTTTCAAAACAGCAATATGTTATTGCCGGCTCGGGTTAGGCCGAAATTGAGTCATCTCGACTAAAATTTTGAAAATTTAGCCTAGATTTTAAACCATGATGACCACACATCATGAGAGCAACAAAACTTCATTAATTAGAAGATTAAAAAGCTATAAACTAATAAATCTTGAGATCATTAATCTAAAGCAAAAGTTCAGTAATCTATGTAAAAATTTGAGTTGTATGAAGCTTTAGTAATTTAAATATCTATGTAAAAATTTATGTTGGTTCTTATTGTTAATCAGATGGTGTTGTGTTGTGTTGTGAATCTTTAGCAAGAAAGATTACTATATCATAGTCTTCAACTAGACAACTTAAATGGTTCCATGGGGCATAAGTCTCATGAATATCAAGTATTTCTTTTCATATTGTGCAATGGCATAAATCTCTTGTACAATTTGTGACGACCTAGACCCACATGCCATAATATTGTCCAATTATGGGCTTAGGTCTCCTCTCCTGTTTTGTTTCTCGCATAGGCATTACGTTTCGCCGTCCTCACCTAAAACGCATCATGACATGTAGTGTTCGCAATCATATTGTAATAGTCCCACATTGGATAGGGAAAAGTCTAACCTTGGGCTATATATGATTGCGGACACTATTTGTCATGACGCGTTTTGGGTGAGGACGGCGAAACGCAACGCCCATGCTAGAGATAAAACTGGGGAGGGGACTTAAGCCCAAAATCGGACAATATTGTGACATATGGGTTTGGGTCATCACAGAATGGTATCAGAGTCAAGGACGACTCTTCTATAAGGTGGGGGGATTGTAATAGTCTCACGTCGGATAGGAAAAAGACCCGACCTTGGGCTATGTATGATTGCGGACACCACATGTCGTGACGCATTTTGAGTGAGGACGGCAAAACGCAATGCCTATGCCAAAAATAAAACCGGGGAGGGGATCTAAGCCAAAAACCAGACAATATTGTGGCAGCTGGGTCTTGGTCGTCACACAATTAGTTGCTCCTTCAGTCAGCTTAGCCGTGCCGTGCATCTTCATTATGAAAAACATAAAATAGATTTTTGTTAGGAGTTCAGATTTTAAAATTTTAATTGTGATCAGGCCTAACCCCAAAGAAGAACCTTGTATGTCTATAAATAATAAAATAATTATATTTTTTCTGTGAGTAGGCTAGGATCAAACTTGCAAAGTAATAAGTGTATCACTTGATCCTAATGCATTAACAATTTATAATCATAAAAAAACACTAGGAGATATGATTAAAGCAAGTATCACAATCATGGATTTAATGTTAAATATAAATCGGCACATTGCCTATGTCCAAGGCTGATTAATATCTGATATATCGGATACGTATCGGCAGCCGATATTTAAGCTCCGTTTTCTGTATTAAATAATAAAGATGAAATAATTTACCAAAATGGCCATTTTAGTATTTTGTCCAAGATCATATCTGATTCATATCCGCTAATATGACCTAATAAGGGCTGACCTAGCCGATATTTTCACAATGAAAAAAAATTGTCAACTCTTTAAAATAAAATAAAAATTCAAGAAAAATTCGAGAATCAACAAATCAAACGAATATTCGGTGACAATTTTGACAGACCACCTATTCCGACAATCTTTCCAAAATTTTGATTAATTTGGAGAATTTTGTGACACAGTCTCTAAGTCTGAAGCACACAACACAAATGTCAAGCATATTACAGCAACACAAAATAATTACAAAAGAATAGCTTGCTTATTGCTAAGGTGTAAGGATCAAAATTTCGGGTTTCCGAGGGACCAAAACTGAAATTTTGGACCGAAATTTCGGCCGAAAATTTCAACCTCATACAAAATTGGCCAAAATTTCGGTCCCATATTATCATTTCGGTGGGGACCGAAACCGATAATTTCAATCATTTCGGCCAAAATTTTGATCTTGCTACGGTGTGCCTTTACCACAAGACACAAAAACCCACAGCAACACAAAATTATTACAAAAGAATAGCCTGCTATTTGCAAAGGTGTCTTGTTGTAACAAGACACAAAAACCCATTGAATAAGATCAATTAATAGCCAAAAACTCACCAAAAAAAATCAGTGCACCAAGCACAATACTCATAAAATCCATGAGAGACCAAAACCATATAAAAGCTGGATGCAAAAACAATTCAGATTCGCTGCCACAATGTTGTGCAGTTTTAAAAACCCGAAACAGCCAGATTTTTGCAATCTCTGAAAAGCTCCTAATAGAACCTCTAAAAAAACTTCAAATCTGCAATCCATCTCCACATATGAACTCTTTACAAGAAAGTATCACAATCTAGAGTTTTGATCTCACATACTTTCGCTAGAGAAGAGAGATGAGAGACAGAATCTTGCACTCGATTTGATCTGTATTTTTCACTCCCCTCTCTGCTGCACTCAATGTTATGAGGAATCAATGATCGATTTTGCATGTGCAGGGAAGATGAGAGGGACCAGTGATCGAAATTCTCCTTTTTTTCTTAGAACGAGCTCCTCTCTCATGGATCTTTCGCGGGATTACTAGTGATCGATCTTCTCCTTTCCCTTTCCTCCACTTATTTGGATCTCGACGGAAATAAAAGCAGTAAATGGTCCACATTTCCAAAGTCGATTCCGCCTGAAGCCCTATCACAAAGTCATGAAAATTTATTTTTAAAAAGGAAGCATTACGTGTAGTCCAAATTAGTCAGTTTCAACTCAATTTATGCGGATTAGATACATTCTAAGCTCACCAAGAGTGAACACATAAGACATGACACCAAAAGGCATATGGCTAGTACATTAGTTAGTTTAGTCATTCTCAATTATAAAGATATTTTCTTAATATATAAGAAAAAGAGCTAAGCATGAAGTCAATTGCATTTGAGGTTCTAGGAAATCTTAATAATCAATATTATGAGGGATAAAAGGATGTTTGTAGGATATATAATCCACGGTCCAAAATTTGATCAAAGGTGCGAAACTTCAATGCACTAGTTAGGCAGGGGATAGGAAAGCTTTGACCAGAGTTTGGACTAGGCCTATAGCCTAATGGAAGTTGACGGTATTGAACCTCTAGGTTGCAAGTTCAATCCCAGCTTACCTATAACATAAAAAATGAAAAAAAAATTGACCATAGTTTTGAAGGGAAATAAGATTCATAATCAATTTTTTTTAGATCATATGCCACATGACACTTGATCCCAAAACAGGTGTGGTTTTAGGATCACATGGAATGTGATCATTGGTTTGAATGTATTGATTTGAACCCATAGTCCCTTTTCCCAATAATATATGGGTAGTGATCCTGTCACTCGAGTCATGAAATATAGTTTCATGACTCTAGCAACCATTGAGTGGATGTCACATTAAGTTGACTTTTTAAGCTCCTGATGACATGCAACTAATAGGAGCTCGAGTCATGAGCTTATGTCTCATGACTCAAGTCATATGATCATTTCCCTATATATATATTTGAGACGTAAGCAAGATTTTATTAATAATAAAAAAAGAACATACAAAGTTATTTAAATCGAAAACATGGGAGCTATAATAGATCTCCATTGAAACATCTTCTAGATTGTAGAAGGACACTAAGAGAGGAGAATATCATTATAGGTTCGCCATTCTGCATTCTCCGAACTATCTGCTAATGAATTTCCTTCCTGGAAGATCAAAGAAGCCTTCCAATGCAAATTCTGTAGCCTTTTAGAAATCTGGTAATACCAACAATTTAGTCTCCATGGTTTACCTTTACCCATTAACGCAAAATGTAGCACCTTGGAATCAGTTTCAATATGCAATCTATCAATATCAGGAGGCAATATATTAAGCCCAATCTGCAATCTGTTTGATCTTCCTTCACTTTGAGTTTAGGAACCAGATTATATCTTGCACCCATTTCATGACTGAATTAATAACTCCCACTGGACCATGACAATGTAAGCCTAATCTTGATCTGTTTCTTTCATTCCATATCTCCCAACATATAAGCCAAGGAATACACCTTATACAAATTGATTATTGGCAGATGGCCTAAACCAGTTTCTTAGAGAAACCTTCAAATTAAAGAAACCCATCCTTACATGGAACAGAGATGTGAATTTATCACATATGTAAGGCTTTCCATGCAAACGCCTTTATTTATCCACTTCCAAGTGTCTTCCCCTTTATGTTTCATCCTGATTTCCTCCCAAGCTGACTTCATAGGGAAGCAACCAGTAGAAGATAATTTCCTGAATACCGAATCCGAGCGACTGCAAAGGCACAGAGTGGTTTTGAACCTCCGCAGCGACTTCAGCCCCTAATCGATGCATAATCTCATCACTTTTTTACTGCCCACTCTCAATTGCCTCTGAAAGCAGCATATCATCTTGTGGGAAAGGGTTTAAATTTTTGACAAGGTCTGTTTCCTGACCAGTTATGTCTCAGTAAAAAAATATTACAGCCACTATCTACATCCCATTTTGAGTTATAAATAGTCTAGGGACTCCATTCACCGATATTGATTGCCCCGAAGAGTTAGCATACTCAGAAAGGAAACTCTTGAGTTTAGAGAAAGATTTTTTGGAACTTTTTGTATAGATATATAGGAAAATGATCATATGACTCGAATCATGAGACATAAACCCATGAATCAAGCTCCCATCGGTTGAATGTCACATCAGATGACTTAAAAAGTTGACCTGATGTGACATTCAACCAAGGGTTGCTAGAGTCATGAAACAATATTTCATGACTCGAGTTCGAGTATCATTACCCATATATATATATATATATATATATATATATGAGAGAGAGAGAGAGAGAAAAGTTAAAGAGGGGGCTGGAGTTATCTAACAAGGTTCTGACCCCTCACCTCTTTTCATTTGTTTTTATGGCTTTCTCGATAGTTTTTCATGGCTATTTCCTTGGTGTTGGTAGATCAAAGAAGAAGGATTAATTTATTGGGGTTTGGGCCTGTAGTACAATGGAAGGTTGACAGTAATGTAATCCCAAGGTTGCAGGTTCGAGCCCAGCTTACCGATAAAAAAAGGGATTAATTTTATTGGGGGTGTTATTTCATGATTGAACGTCTTCATGGTATTTCATGGTGATTTCTAAAGGTTTTATGATTTCATTGTTCCATGCAGGTTCCATTTTTTTTGACAAAATTTTGTGGGAGCTATGTTCTTTCCATTGATTTATTTCAAGTTCTCTTTCATACAGATTGATCTGCTTCTTTAATTTTTTCAAATTCGGTAAAAGTAGGGAAAAATTAGCAAAGTTAAAAGTATATGAGCCTTAAATGCAACAAGTACAGGTGTAGGGATGGTGGTCGGTTCCGTCCTCTTCTCCATGTCACAAAGTATATTTTATTTTCTCTGATGGTAACAAAGTATATTTTATAGAAGGTTTTAATTTTGAACTCCAGGAGTTTTTTATGTTAATTCCATATTTTTACTTTTTACAAGTAATGTCAAGTCAATTGGGTTATAAAAGTAAATCCCTTTGGTTTCCAACTTTCTACGAATTGAGCACCAAAGAATTGCGCAAAAAAACTGAGGATACATAGCCCTTTTATTTGTTTTTATTGAGAATCATTCAGAAATTTATCATTCATTTCATGATAAATTAATCGCAATAATTTGTTTTTTACTCATTTTTAAATTTAAATTAACTTTATATGAATTAACTTTTCAAAAAGACGGCCGATATTTGTTACTACGGTGCTAATGGGGTCTTGTAAGTTGTAGGCTTCAGATGATCAGAACATGTACAAGGTTTAGTGGAATAATGCTCTACCAGGCATTGGATCTCTATGGTTTTGTTTTCTCGTCTTTGTTTCTAGCTATGTGGTTACAGACATCCTGGGGTTATGCTGCAATTCTAAACTTTTCATATGAGTTCTCTCAATCTCTGATTTGGATGTCAAATTGACCAAGATGGCCAAGAACCCTTAGCGTGGATGAGTGAAGATTTCTCTATTATTTTTTAGAATGTGTAATTTTCTCTTGCACTGAAACTACAATTGACTGACTCTGAGGCGATCTCAAGTTAATTATGAACGGTTTTAAGATGACTGCATCTTTTTTATAGTTCATCTTTCTCTATCCAATAATGCATGTCTTACTGTTGTAATTCTAACATACCCCCACACGTGTTGGCGAGATTGAGCCAAATCACGTGGATAAGAAATGGGTGACGTGGGGAGAAAGAATGGCTTTGATACCATGTAGAAATCCAACTGGCCCAACTCAACCTCACAAAACCGGCTTGTAACGTGAGGAGTGCCCAAATTATATATATCCCAAGACGTCCAAGCCCACAGACAATGTGAGACTATTCTAACAGAGATAATGAAGATACAATGCACGTGTTTTCAAGAATGGTGAACCCTGCTTCTCACCACCGATGTAGTTGAGCTCAAATTCTTGTTGCTAAACACAACTGCTCACTTTGACCTTGTCCAAGATTATTTCAGAAAAGATGCCTACTCGTATTTTCTGGAAAACCTGCTTGTTTGGTAGATTTTGTAAATTTTCATTTGCTAGTACTAGTGTTCTTGTCACATATTGTTGCTTATGCTAGTGTAACAATATGCCGTTGTGTGACAGAGAACAAGTGAGCTTTCGACCTTTTTTTTTTCATTTTTTTGATACGGCCATTCGGTCGAGACAATCTCGAGAACCAAGGAGCAGGCACGCATACACATATAACAGTTGCGGAGCAGCGTGGGGGAGCACCAACTACAGTTGTGAGGATTAACTAACAGAATCCAACCCACACCTTATAAAGACGAGGATTAACTAATGGATAAATAATGGCTTTAGATGTGTGCTTTGTACATGGACATCAATGTATGAGCCTTCTCTTATGGGATATTTTCTTCTTTTTTCTTTTTCTTTTTATCAATGATATATATATATATATATATATATATATATATATATATATATATATATATATATATATATATATATTATTGTAGAAGGACCCTGCTGACTCATTGCACACATCTTGATCAATCCAAGTAGTCCACCTAACAGCTCACCATTGATATATGTTTTAATTAAAAAATCTAGCCTCCGAGAGGATTGAAATCATCCTCTTGGTGCACTTTAAACCGTTGCCCATTTTAGAGTTCATAAGTTATAACAGTTTAAACTTTAAATCCCCAATGAGTATGCTATAGGGCGAGGGTAGCTCCAAATATGAGCTATTACTTCTATTAATGTGGATTACAGATGGAATGGGCACAATCCAATCTTTAAACTTGGTGGTCATAATCTACTAATCCATTTTACAACCCAACCAAAGTAACTTTTTTCTCTTTAATTCCCTTTTTTTTTTGTCAATACTGAAATCCATGCGTTGCCAGTTGGAGGTTTACTTTTGTTCATCTCTGTTTACGTGTGAGGGGAAGGTTGGAGAAACTACCTGTTAAAATTATAAAATAAAGAAGAAAATAAGAAGATAAAGGAGAAAAAAAGGAAGATAGAAATATAAAGCAGACAAATTGCCATAAATTAATTACGTTAGTGTGTTACTATATTCCGACTAGAAAGTGTATATAAATGAGATTACAAATATAATCACGAGTGATTATTACCGGTTATCAAAATAAGGTTCAAGTTAAGATTACAAATACAATGTATTGAGATTTAAGAAATTGGTTGAGCGTGTGTAAAGACTTCTGATGACTGTGGAATATTTCCTCTTAGGTTCTGTGGGTGCTGTAGGCTACTTTGTCGCAATTCCATCGAACTGTACCAACGAGTAAAATGTCCTTGTACTTCGGGAGCCCAATTCCATCGAACTTATACTTTCGACGTGCACTCCTGTGCGGCATCTAATTTTTGAAGTTAAGTCAGTCTGCCTTTGATACCATCTGTCACAGGGGTACAACTCAACACCGGCTATCACACCCGTGCGATACCTCGATGTCGCTTACAACGAGACCAACCTTAACTCTCGATCAGCTCTGATACCACTTGCCTTCAGGACGGGAACTCCCGTTTATGATTTCTCTATTTCCAAGGCAACCGTATCCATGCATCGTGTCTTTCTGCGACATGCATGCTTGCACCTTTGTGCCTTACTTGGCCTACTCAAGCTTCACTTTGTGTCACACTTCTCAATTGTAGCATGCAGCTCCTCATGTCGTCTCATTCCAACATGTCTTGCCGTTATACTGAATCAAGCCCACCATGGTGTGTGGTCCTTATAACCAGCACATATTATCTTTTGGCCCTCATGCCGACGTGCTCTACAGAGTCCCACATAGCTTCCGAGTTTCTCCCTCTTAGCTGACCCATATACATCGCGATGTAAGCTCGGGGCCATATGATAAACTCACCTTGGATGACACACGGCATTGCCGAAACAACGCCCTAGGCCCACCCTTTCAGGCCTAGGAGACCACTGTGCATCCTCTAATGTCGCAAGGCCACGTGTGTGTGGAAGTGTCACTCCAGCTCCTCTCCCACATGTATGGTTTAAACAGTACCTCCAGTCAAATAGCACGAGAATATCAAACATATTGACTTGAGATACCATCACGGCACATGAACTCCTTCTGTAGCACACGAAACCCATGCAATCCCAACACCTCTGATTCAGCTACCTACTCTCACGCGCGTCTAGTAGCCACACTAGCACACCACCTTGCATGAGTTGCCATCTACGCCACATATATGAAAGTACATATGCGACGCGAAGTCTCCTGCCTCCACGCTCACACGTCACACACCTAGTACTAAGGCTGGTTAGCCGGCGGGTGAGGATTGCCTAATCATTATAACTTTGCTAATTAAATCTCACCATGGGACCGGCTATTGAATTGACGGTCAGGATTGACCCATCCAGGACTGGCCTTGGGCCAAGGTTCAAGAGGCTGCCGCCTCAAGTCCCTAATTTTTTGGATCCCCAAATCTTGTAAGTCTTTAGCATCTAGTTAGTTAATATAATTTTTAATGTACAAATGTTGATTGTCATTAAAAAGATGATAGTTGATGCTATGTTCCTTTTTTAAGCCATATGGATCTATGTGACATGCCATTTTGCTACCCAAAAATTTATAGATTTGTATCCTCAAATCTAAAAACTTAAACATGAAACATATGCTAGATATTGATAATTGTCCATTTGAAACTACGCGGATGGAATGAGCACACTTCAAAAATCTTAGATTGAGAATATATATATATATATATATATGGAAAAGGCTTCCGTCTTTCATGGGAAGACGGTTACCGTCCTCCAACTTTTCACGTGAAGCTGGCACCCAAAACATTTTTTTGGTGCCACGTGGACCTAGGGTGCATTGCTTAGATCATCTTTGAAAAAAAAAATAATTAAAAACTCATCTCCACCATATATATTTTGAATCGTGAATTATGAACCAATGAAAATCGTCAAACTTTGACTTGTGGGTTTAAAATTTTTTTTTCAAATTTTTTTTTAATATTGATCTAAACTGTCCACCTATGCTCCAAGTGGCACCCAAAAAGTGTTTTAGGTGCCACGTGGAGCTCCACATAGATCTTGGAGGACGGTCTCCGTCCTCCATTGGAGGACCTAACCGGCTCCCTATATATATATATATATATTAGTTAATTTTAAATCGGGTGATAGAGATCATTTTTTGTTCCAATCTTCCACGCAATTGATCTTGAGATCATAGCGCACCTATCAAACATTCATTTTTTTATTTCACATGGCACAAATCCCAAAAACATAGCCCTAAAGTCACATTTGAGCGTGATGTTTCCCATGTGATTTTAGGGCCACTTTGCTTTTATATGTGCCATGTGGAATCTAAAATTGACTTTCTAGAAGGTGCGCCATGATCTCAAGATCCCTTGAGCGAAAATTGGATCAATAAACGATCTTCATCGTCTGATTTAAAGCAATCAATAATTTTTAGCACAAGTGCCCAACAAGATTTGATGGGTGCGTTTAAATATATATATATATATATGGAAAAGGCCTCCGTCCTCCAACCTTCCACGTGGAGCTCCACGTGACACCCAAAACACTTTTTGGGTGCCACGTGAACCTTGCGTGCATTGCTTAGATCATCTTTGAAAAAAAATAATTTAAATTCATCTCCACCGTGTATATTTTGAATCGTGAAATATGGACCAATAAAAATCGTCAAACTTTGATTTGTAAGTTAATTTTTTTTTTTCAAATTTTGATATAAACTGTTCACCTGTGGTCTACGTGGCACCCAAAAAATATTTTGGGTGCCACGTAGATCTTAAAAGACGGTCATCGTCCTCCATTAAAGGACCTAACCGGCTATATATATATATATGGAGCTCGTTAATAGAAACGGTGCCCCTTTTACTGGCAATTTGTCACCATGGTTTATCAAGTATGCCATGTAATTTGATGATCATAATCTAAAGATTAAAGATCCTTTAAAATAATTACAGAAAACCAATTTAATTTTAGCGATTTACATGTTAGTCGACCAGCCGTTATTCTAAAGCATCTGATTGCTTTGAATTACGGGACTCACAGCCGAGAACATCGGACAAAAGCTGTAGTTCGCATACAAAACACGAGTTCGTTAGTGCCTATGTTACTTAATTCTCTACTCTACGCTACAAATGGCGAACTACTTCAGAGCGAATCAATACACCATTTGATTCAGTCCGATTCGGTGACTACAAATGGTGAACTAATTCAGAGTGAATCAGTTCACATCTGAATTAGTTGTCATTTGATTCAGTCCGATTCGGATCAGTTTACCATTTGATTCAGTTCGATTCGACGAATTGCAGTGACTTTACGGAATTACCTTTGCTACTTTACACCCAACATCCACACTTGTCTAACGAAATAAACTGACATCTATTTTAGTATAAGAAGTTAGGGTTAATAATTATATTTTAACTTCTTATTAGCTTACCAAAAAAATTTATAATAAATAAACAAAAACTCATCCTCCCCATAGTAACAAATTTTCGCCAAAATTCACCTAAAGGGCGGTGTAACAAATTTTCGGTAATTTTTGGTAAAATTTAATAACTTTTGCTAATTTTCTTTTTTATATTTAAATTTTTTATTTTATTTATTTTAAATATATTCGTAATTTATTTTTAAAAATATTATAGATATTTTTAATCTCCAAAATTTTTCCAATTTTTTTTCAAAAGGTATCAAAATTAATCCAAAATGTACCAAAAGGAACCCCGACTTAAAAATTATCGAAAACGAAATTTGTCACTATGATCCTCCTCCTAGCAAAGTAAAGTTGGCAGTAAAATGACGAATTGCAAATTATAAACTCGAATTCCAATTAAGGGAACTGCAAATTAAGTAACATAGGTCAGTCCAATAGCAAGAAGAAAAGAGATTAAAACTCTGTATTCTATATGAAGGAAAGAAAGCATCATAAAATGCTGTGTCATGGCTCATGACTTGATTGATCTTACATAAGCATTAGTTCACATACAACAACACAAAAGGCTGGTCTGAGCCCTACAGTATTAAACTGGGCACCAGCACTTAACAACTACCCTTTACAAGAAAACAACAAACAAAAGGGAACCTACAACTGGACCTTGGGTACCACCCTCACTCCTACAACATATCACCACCGTCTATTTACATATACATATCATGATTTATGAAGCAAAAGTCAAAGCCAACCTGCTCCCCTATCAGCCATCTTCTTCAATGACTGAAAGTGGTTCCAAGAAGGAACTCATGATCGCATCCTCTCGAGAAAAAAAAAAAAAAAAAAAAAAAACAAAAAAGTGTGGTAGCTAGCGGTGCCGAAAATTCTGTTTGGTACTCTATCTCCCTAAGCCTCTCACACTTGTTAAGGTTACACCAATTGAAAAAAAAAGAAAAAGAGGCGAATGGTGGTGATCACACAATTGAAATCGATACGTCGTTGTTGCTATTATGCATTCTCTTTTGGACAGCTTTCACCGCTGCCACTCTTGCCGCATTGGCTGCTTTGTTGGCTGCTGCAACTGCCTTGTTTACTCTCTCGTCGACCCTCACCAAGTCGAAAGCTTTTTCTGCCGCTCTTCGTGCTTCCTGATAATAAAAAAGACAAGATGCTCAAAATTCTGAATTTTTCTTCTATATTAGTTTCAATTACATAACAATGTTATCAGGCAGTCATTGTAAAGTTTGGCAAACGAAGGGCTCTTTACAAAAATATACTTTGAAACAGTTTTTAGGCCAAGTGCCTACTTCACAATGCCTGCCTCAGGTCAGGTACCTTATACTACACTTATTCACCAAATCGGGATTCGGTAATAATTCAATAAGGTTTAAATTCGGAAAAATCCAGTGAAATTCAGTAAGTTCAGGGGAGAATTCAGAGGAAAAACCAGAGAAAAAAAAAATAAAAAAAAAAAATTAAAAGGTATAAGAAAATATTAAAATACATGATTTGTGAACAAATTGTGAATCATTCGCGAGTTTATAAAAAGCACATGAAGTTTTCAAAAATCATGAATAATTTGTACTTTTGTAGAACCGTAAACTTCACAAATTATTCGCAGATTTTCAAAAATTTGGAGAATTTGGTGACTGATACTAACTACTAAGTCTTCTTTCATTGCCCGAATTCTTACTATGATGAATAGACAATTCTGTTACCTGGACTGCATTAAGTACTTTGGAGTGGTTTACAGCAACAGGAGGCCCGGCATGAGAGTACTGCGTGCTCAAAATATCAAGGACACCATTTTTCCAATGACCCGCCTGCGTCTCGCCATTTCTAAAGGTGTACATACCAAGTCCTTGCCTTCTACCCTCGTGCCAGGCTCCCTCATAACGATGCCCATTTGCAAAACGATAAACTCCGAAACCATGCATCTTGTCCGCGAAATATTCTCCAGCATACGTGTCACCATTTCTGCACATCCAATAGCAACATTATTGCCGAAATAGTAAGGACATAAATCTTTAATGCATCATCCACTATAAATGCAATAATAACCTATAACCCACAGGAAATACGACGGCAGAGCAGGTACACAACAATCACATTTAACAAATGAAATTGATATGAGGATACAGCTATATATAGGTGCCACACAATCACACACATTGGTATTTATGTGTTCAAATATTTACACAAAAAACCTATTGAGAAGTTATTTTAAACTCCAAAAATGGGGCTTCCAGGGGATTAAAATTTGGATAAAAAATTCCCCACACATCAATTTCTGAACAAGTAAATCTCATGTGGCTAACCCCTTAAAACAATAGAGATTAATGGACGTAGCTCCTCATCAAATTAAGTATTTATTATGGCACCAATGGGGTACAGAACACCTCTACTAAATCTTCACCGATATATATATATATATATATATGGATAAGGGTTGCGTGCCCCTAATGGGGCATGGTGAGTGTACCCAATGGTTCATGTGGAGCTCCGCGTGGCACCCAAAACACTGTTTTCGTGCCATGTGGAGCTTTAATGCATCGTTTAGATCAATTCTATAAATTAAAATATATAAATTGTTTAAGGGAAAAGTCAAACATTGATTGATTTCAATGGTCTTAAGTTTCAAGGCCATAAAAGAATACGGTGGAGATGAGTTTTGACAAAAAATTAAAGATGATCTAAACAAAACAACCTTGCTCCAAGTGGCACCAAAACAATGTTTTGGGTGCCACGTGGATCCTTGGGGCACCTAACTGTATATATATATATATACAATGGATTGAGGAAAGGGTTATACTATACTGATCAAGTCACCTAATAGCAAACACTCTACAGAAGATCTACAACAGCAACAATGAGCAGGGCTCCTAACTTATAAGTTCTAAAAAATTACAAAATCTAACTTATAAGGAGATTGGGTCACTTCTTCAAGTTCTAGGCATAAAGAGCACTTCGTGCAACAGCTCCGTATTAAAATCTACTTAGGTCAAGGTAGATGCACTTAAATATGGTTTGAGAATCCATGTTGAATCACAGATACTCTTCGACTGGAAATCTGTCAAAAGTGACTTTTGCTGTAGTAAAACTAAGAGGCAATCCTACAGAGAACTTGCTATCATTTTGATGCTCAGAGAGAAGGGCAAATTTTTTTTCTAATTTTTCAAACTCGGTATCGGTATCGGTATCGGGTATTGGTCCATCTGGGACCAATACGTATTGGCCGATACGGATACAGCATCGCCGAAACCGTATCGGGCACTATTTTTTTTCTTGGAAAACAAACAAAAAAAAAGTATTTGTATCGGTCAGTATTGGCAGATATCGAGGCACTATCGGCCGATACTGACCCGTATCGGTCCGGTACCGATACCTGTATCGGCATGATATCAGTATCAGTTTTCGACTACATATCGGTATAGGACAAATTTTGATACCATGGTTGCATGTTTGCAACCACTCAAGTGGTTCATTGGGGAATCCTAATTTTTTTATAATAAAAAAAACAAGAACAGAAAAAATAAATATAGTTACTTATATGGTAGTTTGGCCAAATGTGGCCAAAATAGCATACAAGAAACTATGTGCCCAATGTATGCAGCAGCTTAGAGAAGAAGAGATCTGCCCAATATGGCAAACAGCTTAGAAAGAGGAAGAATACATGATAATGGGTTGAATTTGACTTGATCTGTCCAATACCAACATATTTATTTAAAAGTTAGTTCAAGATCTTTGATTATAAGTTGAAGGGGACAATATCGCCAGAAAGCTCTGATCTCGCGTGGATTGGATTTCCTTGAAAAGTGTTATTTATTTGTTAGATTACAATTAGATCAATATTCAAAAGTTGGTTAAATATCACTACAGCTAATTCAAGATCAAATCTAGCTTTGACTCTAAGTTGAAGGGGAAACAGAATTCAGAAACTTTTGATGTTCTTGTCGATTGATTTTCCTTGAAATGGGCGATTACTTCTAAGAGCATTCGATAGTCAAAGCTGATGGCGACAAAAGAATTCAAAAAACTTTGATGTTCTTGTTGATTGATATTTCCCTAAAATGTGTAATAGTTGAGTATTTGATTATATTAATAATTGGTCTACAAAATTCAGCTAGACCTTTTCGGCCCATTCCAAAACCCACGAGACCTTTACACCGTGTCATTTTTATTTTTACCAGCACCCACTATGCGTAGAAGTTAGAACTAGAGCTAAATAGTCTTACCTTCATAGATTCATATATCATCCAGTCAAGTTTCTTGATCCTATCCAGAAGATTTTAGTACAAGGAAACTTCTACTAGGTTAAGTTTCCTTGGTTTCCCATTATAACCACCATGGCGAGGTTATATGTAGGATTCATGCTCGTAACAGCAGTGCCTATTATTTCTATGGATTTGACACCAGCAAAAGTTGGGATTCATAATTTCATACAACAAAACATGACACCCTATACACCGAAAGGAAAAATAGGTTCATTTTTGGATTGAAGTTTTAGTCTTCATATATTACTTCGACAGTGTAAGAATATAAGTAGTGAAAACTATTTTGCAAAGCCCAACTAAATGAATAAATGTAACTCTTCTACCGTTGAATGGGAACCTGAAATTTGAAGTCAAATTTCCATCTTAAGTATGAAGTCCGCAGAAAAATTTCAACCAAATGAAAGCCCAGATACAAAAAGAGAGACACAGTTGGAGTGTTAATCTAATCAAAATTTACAATTCCTACTCTTATTCAGCATAAGTTGATAACAAAGGCAACTTTATCCCCTTTTGATACCATAACCAAATGATGATGGTAGTTCTCCTCATTCTATGAGGACGATCTATGGACAAGGAACAAGTCGAAAGAAAAATGAATATAGTTTGGAAGGGAAAAAACAGTTCAGAAAGCAACACTGCTGATTTTACATACTTCCTCAAAGAAGATCCCATGCTTATGAAAGTTTTAAGATTAGGCGTCATTCCTCTCTTTATTATATGATATCAAAAAAGAAGCTTTGTTGAGAGAGAGAGAGAGAGAGAGAGAGAGAGAGAGAGATGAGAGATGAGAGACGAGAGACAAGAAAAAGAGGAAGAGATGTACTGTAACAGT
The DNA here is from genome assembly GCA_021018995.1 of Chloranthus sessilifolius. Taxonomy (NCBI): domain Eukaryota; kingdom Viridiplantae; phylum Streptophyta; class Magnoliopsida; order Chloranthales; family Chloranthaceae; genus Chloranthus; species Chloranthus sessilifolius. The sequence goes on from CM037595.1 coordinate 109,593,245, forward strand.
CCCACATCAGATAGGGAAATGTCCAAAGCCTGGGCTATAAGTGATTCCCTTCCCCCTCCTGATATGACGTGTTTTGGGTAGGAACGGCGAAACGTAACGCCCATTCCAAGAACAAAACCGGGGCGGGGACTTAAGCCTAGAACCGGACAATATCATATCGGATCGTCAAGGTCGTCACATGTACTCATGGTATCAAAACGCAACCAATACAGATACGTATCAGTTTCGTAGAGAACTGATACGGGACAGTATCGACCAATAATGCACCGGTATCGGCCGATATTGACCGATACCATTTTTATATTTTATTTGCTTTTTTTTCAAAAAAAAAATATCGGCCAATACGGTATTGGCATACCGTATCCGTAGCGGCCGATAAGTATTTGTCCCAGATGGACCGATACACGATACCGCTACCGAGTTTGATACCTTGGATATAGTTAGGGCCTAGAGAAGTATTTTACAAGGAGACTGAATAACTACGAACACAATCTATCAAAATATAATTCTACAAGGGTACAACTCGCAAGGTAAAAAAGTGAGTTACTTAGTGGGGCCAGCTCCATCCATATTCAAGCAAAACTGCACAATACCACCATTGGCCCAAAAGATTCTAGTGCACTTGTTTGCTTTGTTTTGAATTATAGTACACGCTAACATTTATCATGGTCTAGACTACAGCAACAAGAGTATTACTCACAAGGTTAAAAACAAGTTACCCATTGGTGGGGCCAACTCCATCTATATTCAAGCAAACCTACAAATACCATCTTAGGATCCAAAAGATTCAGGTGCACTTGTTTGCTTTGTTTTGAATCCTAGTACCTCTTAACATTTCCCATGGTCTGGAGTCCACACCCTCGGGCAGTTTTTAATTTCCACTGTGATTTTGTCTGTTGTTAATGAAATTAGTTGGTATTAGGCACCCGACCCGAGTGTCAACGCTCTTGAATCTAGATACTTGTGGAACCACCATGAGTTCCATGTGATTTGACACCCATGAACCCAAGACCCATGGTGCAAAAGACTGGGTCAAAAGATGATCTTCATCATCTAATTCAAAGTGGTCAAAGGCTATCTACACTAAGCTGGATTTTCATGGTAGCCGTTAATTTTAGATGCGTTTGGCTGTTTTGACTCAAATGATGGAGATCATTTTTCATCCTAATCTTCTGCACCATAGATCTTGAGATCACGGGCATCAAATCACAAGGAACCATCATTTGACAGTTAATTTTAAGAGTTAGTTCTAATGAAACTATGGTGTTATTATGATTTTTTTTTAATTTTAAGAGTTAACGTAGCATCCAAAATATAATTCAGCTATATGAAGTTTGAGAACCAACAATCAAGCCAATGCACAAAAAGAATAACGCAAAAATATAAGCTAGAATTCCTTTATGATTACAACATATATAGTAATAACAGCGACCCCTTTGAAACCCATGGAAAAGTGCTCCAGGTAAACATACAAATGCAATTTTTACCAAGGTAGTAATGCTTGAAAAAAAACAAATTTACCAAGGTGCTACAGTAAGGTCATCTGCTTAGAAAATATAAAAAGAGAACAAACAATTGATCACCATCTCTAATCTTTAACTAATTAATAAAACTCACGAAACAAAAGACGCACCCAAAAAACCTACATAGCATAAAGTCAAACAGCTATTTGGTTCCAATCACAACATATCTGCAACTAAGCTAATTGAATATGACATGTGATTAAAGAAGCTTTACACAAAAATAAAAATATCAGTAATAATCTGCAAATTTGTTTCTATCATATAAAGGTTGATTTCATTAAGAAAACTAATATGACCTGCAACTTCAAGACCAACCAAGTAACTAATTAATTACCCAAACTCCATAAATAAAAAAAGTCCCGCCATCCAAAAAGAAGAACACAAAGATTCAAAATTCCTAATAACATCAACAATTCAACCCCAACCCCCAAAACCCAAATTCAATGATCCCAAAATCTGCATACCAAAAAAACAAAATCCAAATGTTATAATTCAATAACCTAAAACTAATCCAAATATTATAATTCAATAACCTAAAAATAATCAATCAAGCATGCAAATTCAAAAACTCTGCATCCAAAATCGACCCAATAACCAAAATTCATTACCGATGTAATCAAAGTTTTTTTTTTTTTAATCGGTAATGGTGAACTTTTATTAAGCAAAAAACTATACAAAACCATAGAATAAACTAAGAACCCAAAATCTCATCTCAATTACCTAAAATGATAATGCCCGAGGCCGTGCTTGACCCCCCACTTGAATTCCCCAACGTACCGACTCCCATCCTCACAAGTATGAACCCCGCACCCGTGGCTCTGTCCGTTCGACCACTCGCCTGCATAAACGTCGCCCGTATAGAACCTATAAATCCCGAATCCATGCCTCAATCCATGCCTATATTGCCCACGGTATCTACTCCCCCTCGCCCACGTCTCGACTCCGAATCCATCGTACTTCTCGTCAACCCAATCCCCCTCGTACCGCCCACTCATATAGTAATAGTAAACTCCGCTTCCGGAGCACTTGCCCTTATGGAATTCTCCCTCGTAAACGTCCCCATTGCTATACGCCTGAACCCAAGTGCCAGAAGAATTGGGTGTCGTCCGATGCGATTCGGGCTGGGACCCGATGGACCAGAGGACGGGTTGGCGAGGGCGGGAGGCAGCGGCGGAGGAGGAGAGCTTGAGGGGTTTGAAGGATCGAGCGAGGAAGAGGCGGATTGAGGGCAAGCGAGGGAGGGCGAGGTTGAGGGAGACGAGGAGGGCCGCGGAGAAGGCAACGGCCGAGAGAAAGTCGACGAAGAATGAACGGTTGGGATTGGAGAGGAGGAAGTAGAGGGAGGGGAGGGAGAGGAGGACTAGGAGACGGAGGCGGAGGCAGAGGCAGAGCCGGAGGCGGAGGGCGGATTTGGCGATGGAGAAGAGGGGGTTGAAAGAAGGTGAAGAAGAGGAGGGGGAGGAGGTGATGTGGGACACGTGGAGGGATCTGAGGGTGGGTGATTTGGAGAGGGAGTTGATGGTTTTCAGGGTGGGGTTTGGGTGATTCATTATGGGTCTCTTGTGAGGAGTTGAGAGGAGGAATTCATTATTATTATTACAATTATTATTATTATTATTTGGGACGTCGATTTGGAGATGGGGAGGAGGAGGAAGAAGAAGGGGATTGAAATCGGAAGAGATACCAGTGCTTTCTATTCCGATTTGGGGTTTTGATTTCTTTTGATGCATCTAACATTCATGAAGAAATGGGAATTTGGGTGCTCTCTCTCTCTCTCTCTCTCTCTCTCTCGGTTTCTCTCTCTATGTTGGTATCTCTCTCTTACCTTCGTCTCTGTTATGGCTTTTTTTTTCTTGTTGAATGGTTTTTCCTTGGAGGGGGGAAGAAGGGGGGGCATAGAGCTGAGGGAAGAGCCTTTTTTGATTTGGGATTTGGCGATTTGGGTGTCAAATGGGCACTAGTGAGTTCGAAAGCGGGTTTGGATTTGGATTTAATTACGATAATGCCATTCTGATTTGCGAGCTTTTGCCGAAAAGTCAAAGGAGACCAAATTTCTTTTCTATTTTTTAGGCTGTTATTTTTTCATTTTTACCCTATTATTTTTATTTTTTTTAAGGGTAAGTTTAATTTCAACCCAACATTTTTCCTTCTCAACCCAACTTTTATATGCTTAAAATTGCTTTGAATCAAATAATAGAGATCGTTTCTCGTACCAATCTTCAATATGGTAGACCTTGATATCATGGTCCTACCATGGACGATCAGATTTTGAATTCATGCGACAGACATCCGAAAAAGGGATTCGAGAATCATGTTTGATTATGCTAATGATCATGTTCAGTTTCTGGGATGTGTGTCATATGGATTCAAAATTTGACCATCTAATGATAGGCTCATGATCTCAAGATCTATTATGTCAAAGATATAGATAAAAAATTATCTTCAACTGATTCAATGCGGTCAACGATTTAAGCACGTGAAACTTGGGTTGATAAGAAAAAATCTTGGATTATAAATAAAGTTTGTTTATTAATTATTTTTTAGAGCCACGAGTCTCTTTCTTGACCACATACACAACGCTTACATGTCAATTATTTGATCAATCCAAGTAATCCATCTAAGGGCCAATTGCTGATACATTTGTCACTCAAAAAATATTCCTATCAACTAATATATATCATCGATTGGTGCATTTTAATTTCGATTGTTAAAAAATTATGAACAATCGTCCATTTCAAAGTAAATAGATCATATGGTTCAAACTCTCAAATGAGAGTGATTTTTAGACCAACTAAAATTCAATATATATATTAGTTACAATTTTGATGACATGAATTGCTAAAGAAACATGTGCCAAGTGGCCTGATATCGGAGTGATCATGCCTCTATTAGTAAATAGGCATCATGGCATGTAGATCTCTTTTTCTTTCTAGATACGTAATAGGGTTGAAAGAGTCCCCTCCCTTTGTATTAAAATAGACGATGTGTAGAATATGTCAATCCAAGATCCTACTCCTCATATGGTGGCTCTTATGGTTAAAGAAGTTGTCTACTCATTGATGACTCATTGTTAGACAATGACCCATATGGGTGTCGATTTTGAGATTTTGAGATTTTGAGATTTTGAGAAGTGCACTTTCTTCAGTCTCAAGCTCCGCTTACTGATGATCACAAAGGTGAGTGACGACCTGAGCGATATACGGTGAGCAAGCGCCGCGAGGCTGGTGATATCAGATATAAAGTATCCTTTTGAACAACTGTACTTAGGGGGCACAGATTTCTTGTAGTTTTTTGTACCTTTTTCATGGAGTTTCATTTCAGTATTTATAGCCTTCCAATGGTCGGATATGATCTGAATCGATGAAAATGGCTCTCCCTAACCGAAGGATTGCTTAATCAACTATCCGATTGGGAGATGCGTTGGTTTGAAATCTCTTTCGTCGGTTTGAGTTCCCGCGCTTATGTTAGCACAATCGCCACATGTGCCAACACTCGATGCATAGCTTACAAGACATAGCTCATTCCCAGCAATGAGCCCTTGGCTCATTGTAGACGAACTCATCATTTAAACATTTTGTCGTTCCGTTGATGCTAGATATGAAAGATCAATATGAAATTGTGCATGCTGCCATGTTGGTGACCACCTACAAGGGCGGAAAGTAGGTGTGGCACAAGGCACATCTTGAATACCTCCCTAAATAAGTAGATTATGTGTTAAAAGATCTTATTCTAAACTCGAATTAAAGCAGAAAAGAGAGATACATAAAAAAGAGGGGGCGACCGAGAGGTCTTAAACCTAATTTGACAAGATCTACACCATTTATATATTAGTTTAAAGTAATAGCTCAATTAATATTCTCTTTCCTTGTAGAAGTAATAGGTACACATGCTCTAATTCTCATGCCTACTCAAACAAGCATTATATATATATATATATATATATATATATATATATATATATATTCGTGGATGTTCGGGCCAGCTTGCGCGCACTTAGACTAATTTTACAAGTCCTGGAGCTAATGACCGGATAATACTCCAGTGTCCCTGAGGAGACTCGAACTGATGATCATTGGAGAGCAAACACAAAACCTGACCAACTGAATTACCTATATTTTTGGATTGTCTATATCATATGACATACTTAACAAAAAAAAAAAAAAAAAAAAACATACATAACGCGATTAGTTTTTACTTCTGTCAAAAAAAAAAGTGCACCTTATAAATACGCATATAGCAAAGTTTAAAAATAAGCTCTCTCATACTTCACAATTCCTTCATCCTACTTCTAAATTCTACTTTTCAAGTTAGGTTTTAGTAATTTTTTTAATCTTTCAGTATGCTTTTATTTTATTTTCTTTTATATGCATTATGTTGTTATCATTTCAATACTTTGTACATGATTGCCTCCAAATTATCTCAAGCGAAATTTTTTAATTTTTTATTTATTCGGTTGCTCTTAGAAGACAATTAGCCCATTTTATCCTTTTTAAAGTACATAATGTTCAACATGAAAAATGCCACAACGCTCACCTTAGCTTCAAGGAGTGGGCCATGGAATTCCTCGCTTGTGCTGGTTCACAACATATGAATCTCTTTTTTACTTTGGCATTATCTTTATGGAATAATAGAAATCGTGTTATCCATAGCAAAAAATCAAAGGATCCTATCTTGATTGCAAATAATACATGCAAATATATCAATGAATTTCAATCGGCAAATAAAAAAGGCCCAAATCCTTTTACTTTCTTTATCTCGACCATTTCAAGATCTTGGTCTCCTTCGGATGAATGAACATATAAAGCTAACTTTGATGGGGTATGGTGCTCTCACAATGGGGTTGTTGGGGTTAGCGTTATTATACGAGATCATTTGAGCCGTGTGATGGGTGCGATGGCTAAAAACTGTAAGCTTGTTTTTTCTGCTGATCATTGTGAAGCTATTGTGCTACAGGAAGTGATTCTTTTCGCGGTTCAGACAGGTTTCCAAAGGATCATTTTTGAAGGTGATTCATCAAAGATTATTCATAGCGTTTCTAGGACGGATGACATTTCTGAGCTCTCAACCATCTTTGAAATACCAATTCCTTAGCTTGAAGCCTTTCTTTTTTCTCTTGGGCTCTCTTATTAATAGATCTGCAAATGGTGCTGCAGATGTGCTAGCTAAGTTAGGTTTGAATGATGGTTGTAATGAGGTCTAGTTGGAGGAAGTCCCTCCACAAGTCTTTGACATTATTGATTCTAATTTCCTTATTTAATGGATAAACTATTCCCTCTAAAAAAAAGGTTTCACTTCATCAGAAGGTTGTCGTCTGAGACGTTGTTTGTACATTAGGAGAGCTGGCCATATAAGAACCATCCGATTACATCTTCAAGATCATCTTATTAATGCTGTCTGCGACTTGGTCAAAGAGACTTCTAATAACGTCATATAACCTTCATTGTATTATTATATATATATAATTATATATTTTATTATGAACCTATTTAGCAAGGTTGATGCAACTATTAAAATAGCTACAGTTGGACACCTCTGAGTCTCTGACCACCTATAACAATAAAACACATTCCCAGTTATAGGGGCCTCCTTTAGAGATCAAGTAGAAATACAGGCTTTGGCCACCAATGCTCTTTTAGCCATGCGATTCGAACCGGAAACTATATTCATAGGTTTTAGGGGCATTGAAATAAAGTCTTTTATAAATCCAAGTCTAGTGCTTGTCATCATCCATCTAGAAAGGTGAGACCAATTGTAAAAGTAAAACAGACAAGTTTTTCAGGTGGATGGCTTTCTTTTTCCACTCTATCCTCTTCATTGTGATATATAATAGTATTTATATGGGTACCCCTAAAAGTACCCACGTATCCGACTCCTTGAAAGCTATCGATTCTTTCAAATCAGAATCAGATGACGGAGATTATTTTTTATCATGATCATAGAGAATATAGATCTTGAGATCATGACGCACCTAGCAAGCAGTGAGTCTGATTTCATATGTCACAAATCTTCAAAAAATTATCCTAAATTTAAGGGTCATTTTTTGGGGATCTATAACACATGGAATAAAAAATTGATTGTCTGATAGGTGCGACATGATCTCAAGATCTATCATATAGAAGATATGGGCGAAAAATCATCTCTATCATCTAATTCGAAAGAATCAATAATTTTCAAGAGATATGAGACGTGAGCGCTTTTAAAAAATGCATACGCGCAAACAGATTTAGCCATAATAATATTTATATGCAATAGCAATATGAGATTAACTTTACTCACTTACATCACTAGATAACAATCTCAACGGCGTAAATGATACCACATGGCACATATTGCAGTCAAATATCAGATGTTTCCAGGAAATTAGTTGGAATCGGCTGATGGGTAATCTTTTTAGGCTAATATATGTTCACATAATTTTTAATATTTTGACAATTTGGATCTGCAAAAAAAAGTGTCACATGCATTTTTTAGTGGTGACTCAATTTATGCAGCCACGTATGACCATAGTCATAAAAATCATCGATTTTTTTTTTTTTAAATAAATAATAATTCAAGAAAATAAGATTTTGTGAATTAATCTCGAATTACTCACGATTTTTTTAAAATTCTCTTGTTTTTAAAAAATCGCAAATAATTCTCAAATTTTTCAAAATTTGTGATTTTTAATATTTAAAAAAAATTTGCATTTTAAATATTTTTAAAATATATGTATACTTTTCTTTTTTTTTCTCTGAATATATCCTTGAATTTGCCCAATTTCCTTGAATTTGCCCAATTTCGCCAGATTTTCCAGAAATTTAACCTTACCCAATTATTGCGCCCCCCACCCCCCCCCTCCCTCCAATGAACTCTAATATCAGAATTATACAAAGGGGCTACTACTTGCACATGAGATCTGCTCTCTCCCACATAATTTAAAAACAGAACTTTGTACTTTTTGAGATTGTGCCAAGTGATACACCATCTAGGCCATCTGATTTGGAGGCCATGATGTAGAGATTTTTTTTCAAACTTTGGCATAAAACTTGATTTCATCATTCGATTAAATGAAGTAAAAGCCCATCATTTGATTTAATAGTCGACTGTGTTGAATCAGATAATAGAGTTTGTGTCCAATTTTTGGCAACAAAAATCTTTACATTGTGGCCTTCAAATCAAACGGCATAGATGGTGTTCTACGTGCCGCTGCCTAAAGTTCTCCTTTTAAAGGGTACCTCTATTCTCCTTTTAAAGGGTACCTCTATTCGTGCCAACGGGTTGTCGGTACCTCTATTCGTGCCAACGGGTTGTCTGCAAAGTGTCAATGTATGAAAATTTTTGGTCGCTTTGAATCAGACAACGGAGATCTTTTTTCACACCTATCTTCCATATAATAGATCTTGAGATCATGATCGTATCATCAAACGGTCAATTTTTCAATTCATGCGATATAAATACCCAAAAAGTGATCCTAAAATCATAAAGCACACATCATGCCCAAACGTAATGTTAGGGTCATTATTTTGGGATATGTGAAATGTACAATAAAAAAGTGACCGTATAATGGTAAGATCTTGGTATCATCCCTTTGTGTGAAAGATCAGGGTGAAAAACGATCTCCATCGTCTAATTCAAACCTGTCAAGGGGTTTGAAACGTTGGGGCTTTCAAAGAACTAGTTGGGGTGGACAGTGGTACCCATTTTTAATTGTGTGAAACTACACAATATTTATGTGCAAGTAGTAGATCCCATACATAAAATGTAACAAACATGAAAACTTTCATGATGGCCTAATGGTACAATCATGGTCTCAAGATCATCATGTGGAAGATTGGGGTGAAAATCGGTCCAGATCGTCTAGTTCGAAGCAAGCAATGGATTTTAGTGGGTTTCAAACGTAGGCACCCTCGGATATTGCCTAGGCGCGAATAGAGGTACACTCCATTTTTTTAAAAAGGGAGCCATTACTTGCATGCATTTTTTAAGTGATTGCACTAAATTTAAAGAAAGACTTGGTATTTTAGGGACATATGATATGTCAAAATGCAATATGGGCCGTCTGATTTAAAGTTCATGATCAATCTTTGGTACATAAAACTGGAGCAAAACACGATACTTATCATATGATCTATTGTAGTCAACTTGAATTATATAATAGCCTTTGACTCCATTTAATCAATTGATGAAAATTATATTTTATTCTAATTTTTTGCAATTAATATCTTTAAATCATTGCCTTCAAATCAAATGGCTTAGATGGTGTTTTTACATAATAGAAGTTGCCAAATTTATAAGTCTTTCTTTTAAATTTGGTGCAATCTATGATAAAGCGTGTTCAAGTAGTGGCTCCCTTTCAAAACAAACAAGGCGCGAACAGAGATGCATGGTTCAATTGATTGAACCGTTGAAACAAACTATTAATTCATATTTAAATAGTTGGGTACTTTAAACTTTGTTATTTTAAAAATGACAAAGTAGAACTTAGTAGACGCTCCCCTCCATTGAGAGGGAGTAAGGGGAGGGATCAATTCTCGTCTTTCTCAAGGTCCCAGTACTCCGGGACACTAAAATCTAACGGTATTCATAGAAACTGCAGAGAGATGAGTATGCAAGTAGCTTGAATAGAACCTAAGATAACATACAAATCGTATGAGCATTAAATGAAGATCCAATAGTCATAAACTATGGCGCTACGACCAACTCTCGTGGTTCGGAATCACACCATACTCATTTCTCCCTTATTCAAAAAAGACGGGGACGAGAATTCATACTTTGTTAGCATATATATATATATATATATATATATATATATATATATATAGAAGCATCCATTTAAAAAAATCAGGGGTACTTATGTAATTTAGTGGTCAAACAAGGGCATTATAAAATCGCGGGGTACTTGATTACTTGCGAGACGTTTGGCCTCGTCTCACTTCACTGCCAGGAAACGACAGACGACCCGTTCAGCAGCGATAGAGATGGAAGATAACCATCCTGGAACTGCCACGTGTCATGATGAAGATGTGCCACGTGGAAACGACGCTTCCCTGTCTAGTTTCTTCTAATTTTGAACCCATGATAAGAGGGTAGCATTATTTGCACCCGTTGTTCCTCCGAAGCGCACCCACTCTTCCACCATTCGAAACCGTTGACTGACTTGAATCAGACGATGCAGATCATTTTTCATCCCAAACTTCTGCATAATAGATCTTGAGATCATGGCACACCTATTAGACAATCACATGTTGATTTCACATAAAAACATGCTCAAATGTGAACATAATCATGAGTGTATCTATTAAATGATCACTTTTGGAATGCATGTTACGTGGACTCAATACGTGACTGCCTGATAGGTGCGCCAAAATCTCAAGATCTATTAATAAAAAATGATAAAAGATTGTATACCCTTCACAAGAAAATATGGGTGCAGATAATGTCACCCATGATAGAAAAGGAAGGTATGTGTCCCTACACATTTTATTTAATGACGTTTCTGCCCTCCACTTGGGAGCACTAGGTACCTCTATTCTTGCCTACCAGATTATTAGTGGGTGCCTACATTGAAAAACATAGACCTCATATGAATCTTGACTGTTTCTTGTTTCAATCTTCCACACAATGGATCTTGCGATTATGGGGGTGTCATCAGACAGTCAAATGTTTGATTCCATGTGACACATATCCTAAAATTGGCTCTAAAATTAAGTTGGAGCATGATATGTGATGTGTGATTTTTAAGGTTAGTTTTTAGATTTGTGTGATGAGGAATAAAAACTGCCCTTATAATAGCACCACAGTCTGATTAAATGCAGTCAATGATTTTTAATGTAGATGCCCACCAATAATTTGATAGGCGCGACCAGAGTTGCCCATTGGGTCTGCCTTCAGCTCGAGCCCAAAAAGACATGGACCGAATCTGGCCCATTTTATATTCAGCCTGAATTCAAGCATATTTTTTAGAGTAAAAAAATAAATGGGCTGGCCAAAACCCAACAGATTAAGCTAAGAGAAAAGGTCGGGCTGCCCTACGAAGGAGTACTAGGTCCATGCCAAGGAAGTCGTGTTGTTTAAATCAAATTTTTTTTAAAAAAATTAATTGAAAATACATCTTTATGATATGTTTTTGGAGGCTTGAAATCTAGACCATTGAAGTTCAATTAAGAATTAATTTTTACCTATATGCTAGAGTTTCATATGGCAATAACACATTGTTTTAATGTCAAATAGGGTACTCTCTTCTTCCTCATCAAAAGTACGATTTCCTTAGTTTCTCGAAAACATTTTGTGGGCTCGGGATTTTATAAGAGGAAATACAAGGCTATAAAACCAAAACCCTGATATGGAATTAAACTTCAACACATTTTTTGAGGATAACAGGCTCATCTACTGTTGACAATATTCCTCCCAACAAGTATTAAAATTTCGGTTTCAGTTTTGTCCGAAATTAAAATTTCAAAATTTCAAAATTTTGATACATGTTTGTTTGTTTGTATTTTTTTTAATTTTTATTTAAATTCTAATTACCAAAGGCAAATTATCGGCCGATAATATATTGAAATCAAACAAATACCAAAATTTTGATGTTTTCATTTTAGAGGCCACTGAAACTAAAATTTTCAGCCAGGCCTCCCATTGAACCAATATTTTCTTTGAATAATTTATATTACTTTAATTATTTACGTGAAAAGGAGACAGAACCAAGGGCATTTATATATTTATATTACCAAAATAATTAGAATCCCTCGTGGAGTAGGGACTGGTAGATATTTCAGTGGGGAAAAGGGCACGTTATGGAATCACAAATTCACAATCATATAAAGCTGAACACTTTCTTGGAGTTGGCATTAGCCGTTACGTAACCCACCCGAACACGGCAAATCATCTATACATCAACGATTTGGGTGGACCCGTTACTTACCGATCGTACACATAAACTTGACTAATCTGGTTAGGCCGGCCAAGAGAGATCCAACCCAACCTTCGAGTCGGATCAGGTTAGGTCAAGTAAAGCAAAAATTCTCAACCCGACCTTTTATATATAAATATATATATAAGAGAGCCGATTAGGTCTTCCAATAAAGGACGGTGACCGTCCTCCAAGATATACATGGAGCTTCACGTGGCACTCAAAACACTGTTTGGGTGTCATGTGAAGCGCAAGTGGATGATATAGATTACTATTAAAAAAAATAAATTTTGAAAAAAACTTTTTAAACCCACAAGTTAAAATTTGACGGATTTCATTGGTTCACATTTCACGATTCAAAAAACACATAGTGGAGATAAGTTTTCAAATTTTTTATTTTCAAAGATGATCTAAGCAATGCACCTGAGCTCCACGTGCCATAAAAAAGTATTTTGAGTGCCACGTGGAGCTCCACGTGGAAGCTTGGAGGACGGAGACTGTCCTCCCATGAAAGATGGACACCTTTTCCTATATATATATATATATATATATATATATATATATATATATATATATATATATATATATATATATCACATGAAAGATGGACACCTTTTCCTATATATATATATATATATATATATATATATAGAGAGAGAGAGAGAGAGAGAGAGAGAGAGGTGCTTTACAAGGTCAAGACGGGTGCACCATCAGCCCGAGTCGGGTTGGGGAGGTGCACCATAGGATGAGTCGGGTAGTGCTATTGGAAATAATGGTAATAAATTGACGAACTATAGAAAAAAATAAAGAGAAAAACTTAAGTGCAAGCACATCAATCGAAGCACGTGAAATACGTTATTTTTAAGTAATGCTTACCCCCACCGTACACGATCAATAAAGGATTTCCGGCAAAGTAGACTCCATGATACAACGATTCATGTAATAGTATACGTTGTCACCAGGGGTGGTGGACAGGTCAATATATTTGTCAAATTGGTCAATCCTCTGAAGAGAAAATATATTTGACCTTTTTTGTCGGGTCATGAGTGAGAATTGTCTGCTCATTTTTCGGGGCATGAACCTCATGTTAACTCACAAGATGAAATCCGCATAGAAATGAGTGGAGAAATAAGACCTACAACTCTTCCGCCCTATAGATAGCATAAGGCAGTTTTGATACTTGCAATAATTATGAATTGATTGAGCATAAATTTTTTCAAACATCGCGAATTTAAGATTTTACGAATTATTCGTGATTTTTTTTGAAATTATTAATTTATTTTTTTAAATTCACGATTTTTTTCAGTAAGTAGTGATTTTTATTTTTTTTTCTTAAAAAAAAAAATCATACTTTTAAAACTGATTTTAATTTTTTTCACCGAATTTCTCCCTAAATTTACTAGATTTTTTCCCATTGTAACCTTGCCGAATCATTGACAAACCTCGACTTGGTGACTATGGGTGCCAGTGTCACCACCATTACTAGATTATTTAGTTTACACAACGAACCTTTTATCTCAACAATCTCATCAAAATGTTTAACCTTTAAGGGAAAATTAGAAAAAAGGACTCTTTGAAGAATATTTTACATATTATACTACTTTAGAAAATTTTATAAAAAAAATGGATTGACACGCTTTTCAACTCCTCAAAAGGGTAATTTAAAAATACGAAAGAGAACTCAAAAAGTCATTCGATCAACATAAGAAACATTATAGTTGAAATTACAAAAAATACCCTTCTACTAAATATCCTATAACACAAACGATATCGTGTATTTAGGTAAGAAGAATGGTCACTTAGTAATTTCAATTATAAGCGCTTTTAAAACTTAATTTTCAAAAAAAAAAAATGTTTTTAAAACTTTGACTGAGTGTAAAATCGTGACAATCCCCTTTTTGTAGAAATTTCCAAAGTAATATAATAAACTAGAACTTTTTGAAAATAATCCTTGTTTTCTAAAGAGCCCTAATTTTAATATATATTTTTTATATAAATATATTTTAAATGAAAATTTTTAATTAAATATATTATATATTTTTTGAATTTCAATATCTATTTATTGTTTATATTTTTTTCCCTTTTCTGTACTTATTATTATTTATTTTTTTACAGTTTTAAATATTTTACTTGCCTTACTAATCCCTTTCCTCTTTTTTTTTCTGCTACGTTTTATTTTTTTACCATTTTTTCCAAATTTGTTCCTTTTCGTTTTAATTCCCTGACTCCTTTTTGGTGACTATAGGTTGTGTATGGCATAGCTCTATGTTAGCTCCTGCCATAACAGAGTTCACCTGCTTTAGTAGGTTCCCATCCTCCTTACTAACATCCTACTATCAGCCTTAGCAGATTCACATTCTCCTTGATAACTCCTTGCATAACAAGATTTTATGTAAGATTTATCTGTTCAAAAGTTCTACTCTCCTCTCTATTCACTCCTTGTCGAAGCATATTTTATTTGTTTGAATAGGGAGTTAGTAGAGAGCAGGGAGGTTGTTACTAAAGTAGGTAAATCCTCCTCTGCATGAAGTTAGAAAAGAGAATGCGAACCAATTAAAACAGATGAACTCTGTTGTGGCAGGGGCTAACAAAGAATTATGCCATACGCAATCTATGTCATTAACATTAATAGATTATTTAGTTTAGACACCAATCCTTTTCTCGTCAAAAGCCGACTTTCACATATGTCAAAGTCCTTAAGGATATGTACTAAAGTTCTCTTTTTGATCGAAGCCCCCGACCGGTGGAGAGTTAGCTCAACTGGTATCCTCTTCCCTTTGTGGAATCATCAAGGTGTTAGTTCAATGTCTGCTCCGCCTTTGTACGGGTCCCTCATGGTGTTGTTCCAAAAATATATCCTCTCTACGTGCATGTTTGTGTAGACACTACATCTCGACTGCCTATACTATATGATATCCTAAGAAAAAATAAAGGATTCCTAGATACATGACAACTTATAAGCTTGATAATATATTTGATAATTTATTGATATCAGTGGGGAGAGTCAGTTATTATTTTTATTGAACAAACATGAGACAACACATTAAAGTACACAAACTATATTACTATTTTAATGAAATTAGAGATAAGATTCTACTTGGTTTACTTTCATGATATCGACATATAAATCTGGATCTCCTATATGAAGACACGTGTCATGGCAGAGGTATTTTGGACAATAAGATATTAGCTACATACTAAAGAGGTTAACCAAGTTGTGAAGGGTGTTATAATCAAGAAGAAAGCGATATCATATACTTAGAAAAATCCCAAATTTTCCAAAGAAAAATCTGTCGTCTCTTGTGTTTTATGCATCCAATCACTTTTTATTTATAACCTAAGATTCTTCCTTTTTAATTTCGGTTGCACGTGTTAAATTGTTGACCGGTTTGAACCATCTGCTAACAATAAAATCCCACCAAAACGGACTTGCACAGATAGCAAGGCTGAAAAGCGATGAAGTATTGTTATCTGATAGGTGGCAATCATGTTTAGTCTTTATTTACAGCCCCAAAATCTTTTTTCTCAATAGAGCAACCGATTGGTTTGAATCAAGCGATAGAAAATACTTTCCTTTCTACTATTTCAGCTAATATCTTGAGAACATAGGTTTACTATTAGTCAGGCAGAGGTTAATTCCACGTGGCACTCATCTCAAACAGTAAACATGATCACGGTAAACATCAAACATTATTCACAAATCACTTTTCGAGATGTGTGCCACATTGAATAAAATCTTATTGTCTATCGGAGGCCTATGATCCCAAGAACCATTGCGTTGAAGATTTGAATGAAAAATCATCTCCATCATCTGATTCAAATTAAAGATTGGGATGAAAAACCATCTTCATCATCTGATTCAAAGCGATCAACGATTTCCCAAAGTTGGGAAGAAAGAATCTAGGGAAAAGGTACCCACTTCAAAAAATGCAAAGCCTCCTTATCCAATAGGGGCCTTCATTTACAACACAAGATTCTTCCCTCTCAACTCGCATTTTGCGTGCTTAAAATGTTGATTGTTTTGAATCAAATGATGGAGATTTTTTTTTGCCCCAACCTTTCATACAATGGATATGGATATCATGAGATTACCATCAAACAGTCAGATTTTGACTCTACATGGCACACATCCCAACTCCCAAGACCATGGTTCATCTAAGCCCATAATCATGTTCACTTTTTCGAATAAGTGCCTTGTGGAATCAAAATGTGATCATTTGATGGTACGCCCATGATCTCCAATCCATTGTATGGAAGATTACGGCAAAACATAATTTTCATCATCTGATTCAAAACAATCAACGATTTAAGTACGTAAAATTCGAATTGAGAGGGAAAAATCTTAGGTTGTAAATGAAGGTACCCTTATCCAATTTTTCTCTATAAAAATTTTATAAATAAAAAAAAGAATTCAATAATATAGATGAGGCCTCCACATCTATCTATTATGAAAAAGGGTTGGCGTTATTCCTCTTGTATTTATCCATATATGCCTTTCCTTTTCGAAACCTCTCATCACCCATGCCCTTGTCTTTATCGTCTCTCGTGATACCATGTCCCCTGAAACAAATAATAATATCTCATTGAATATACTACTTTACCTTGTGGGGAAGCATATCCTAAAGCCTAAACAAATATATATATATATATATATATATATATATATATATATATATATATATGGAGCCGGTTAGGTCCTCCATTGGAGGACAGTGACCATCCTCCAAAATACATGTGGAGTTTTACGTGGCACCCAAAATAGTGTTTGGGTGCCACGTAGAGCACAAGTGGACGATATAGATTAATATTTTTTTTTAAACTCACAAGTTAAAGTTTGACGGATTTCATTGGTCCACATTTCACGGTTCAAAAAACAGCCGGTGGAGATGAGTTTTCAATTCTTTTTTTTCAAAGATGATCTAAGCAATGCATCCGAGTTCCACATGACATCGAAACAATATTTTGGGTGCCATGTGGAGCTCCACATGAAAGCTTGGAGGACGGTGACCGTCCTCCCATAAAGGACGGAGGCCTTTTCCATATATATATATATATATATATAAACTACAAGTTCATCTCCCCAAAATTAATAAATATTATTTCGTTAATTACTCTACTATAGCTTTAGATTATAGAGGAATACTTATCATACATTGAAGGAAAACAAGGGAAGCACGTACTCATTAAAATATAAATTATAAAGCCCTTATTGAATCCTTAGGGTGATTTTTATGTTTTTTCATAGATAATAAGGCGAAAGAGAGGCCCAGTGTACATATATATAGAGGGCCGGAGATATGCGCTAAGGCGCAGAGAAGTCTTTGCGCCTATAGATAGAAGATCGACACGTAGCCCCATTTTGGTTGATGAGACAGTCCGACCTTTTCCACGTATCTGCTTCGCATTGGATGGGGGGTGGGGGGGGGGGTTCTCTACACCCCGAGTGCATTTTCCCTTTTACTATATATATATATATAGAGAGAGAGAGAGAGAGAGAGAGAGAGGAGAGAGAGAGAGAGGCCCAAGACACTATCTTTAAAGTCAGTTGCGTGTGATGAGACATCTAACTCAAGGATCAACTTGCCCAAGGTTCACCAACGACTATCTAAAAAGAATAAAGCATAATCATTTTTCGCTATAAAATTTTTGATTAAAAGGTAAATATTTTAATGCACCATATTTAGGCTTGGAGCCAAGAATATTTGAAGGGCTAGAAAAGAATAAAAAAAATCTAAAAACCTAGTAGACTGATTCGACCCCTCGTGGATGTGTGTAACTCGCGATTGCAGAGTACCGTTCTTTTATATATTAATATTATATACGGCTTAGAGTAATCGCCCTCAACTAAACTGATAAACCTCACAAGATGCACAAATACTAATGCTCTCACAAATCAAGAGAAACACATTTTGACCTAGCACTGATTTGGCACCTGATATCTCTTGAAGCTAAATAGAGGAGAGATTATTTGTGCACCAACCTTGTACAAGGATTATTGCATATACCCCTATGTTTTGGCATATTTATAAATGCTACCCTCCTAATTTGCAGTTTTTCTTTACCTATTTATAAACAACTTCCTAATTTGCATTTTTTCTTTTAAATAACAGTTTGAGTTACTGTTCCATTAATTGTTGTCTCTAAAGAAGTAAAGTGACATCATAGAATTATTTCTAACACAAGAAAAAAACCAATGTTGGTGATAAGTGCACAGAGAATTATTTCTAACACAAGAAAAATAACTAATGTGGCGATAAGTGCACTTTGCGCTTTGTAGAGACAACAATTAACTAAACATAAAATTACAAATTAGAAGATTATTTATAAATAAATAATACAGGAGTTGCATTTATAAATACGCCGAAACATGGGAGTACATGTAAAAAAAACCCAAAAAGGAAAACAGATAATTGTGCAATCATATGCACGTCCATCAGTTCGTAAGAGGTTGTTAGCATTAGCCCCGAGAGCTCTCGAGCAATATAAAAGACCGGCCTAACAAGTAGCAACGTATTGGGCAATGTAACAAAATTCGTATTGGCAATTGTTCGGCAAGAGGATTATTTGATTCCATTGAAATAAATTCGCAAACTGAATCAGAAAAAAGTTGGGAGATGTTTTTACGCAATAAAATCAAGGTAACAAAATGGGTATCAGGTATCGGTCCTTGTAGGACAGATACAAATCGCTATGTATCTGTCTATTAAAAAAAATAAAAATACAAGTATCAGCTGATACAGGATACTTATCGGCCAATACCCGATACGGGCCCGTATCGACCGATACCAATACCAATACCGAATTGGATACTGATATGTATCGGCACTGATACATATCTGTTTGCCGATAAACCAATACATATCGGTATCGGCCAATATTTGATTCCTTAAATAAAATAGCTGTAAGACGTACCACACGATGTTTTAAGCTATAACTTTGACAGCTTGGATTGCTCACATCATAAATCTTTCATGGTGTAAGATCATTTAATTACCAAACTGTTTGGCACTGGACCGCTTACCTACTAAAAACTCATTGTGATGAATCCTCAGTCCATTTTATTTCGTTGATTGATGAGTTGGGATTAGATCAGACGGGCTAGAACCCCCTACATGCTTGTTGTGTCATCAATATTGCACATATGGCATTATTCTCTTCATCAAAGCAAGATTTCAAAGTGGCAGGCCATTAAACACATGAGGTTCAGAAGAACCCTACCTTCTAGTCTGAGAGCAAGCAATGCAAGAGCTTGAAAATGAATGGTCAAAGCAGGAATATATGGAACGGTCTAAAAAAAGGATCAAAGTGCTCGTCGGAGGTGCCGTATCCCATCTTCATAGCAGGAAATTGCTTTCTTAAAGTGAAGAAAAAGGAGAGAAGGCAATGGGCTCCATTGCCGGAAAAAGTGGAGGATAAGGGGTGAAGAGCCGCTCGGTTAGCATTGTGAAGACAGATAAAGGGAGAGAAGAGAGAGGGATCATTCGGCAAATCCCCAACTAATCAGCAAACTGTCACATATATATACACTCTTTGGTTGCCACAAGGAGCACAAGTAGATGGTTTAGATCAATTTAAAAAAACGAAATTTCGTAAAAAAAAAATTTAAAAGCATAAGTCAATATATGACTAGTTTCAATGGCCTACATTTCACGACTCAAAAAACACATGGTGGAGAAGAGTTTTCAACATTATTTAAAAAAAAAAAAGATCTAAGCAATGCACCGGAGGGCCATGTGGGATTGAAACAATGTTTTGGATGTCACATGGACCTCCACTTTGAACCTTGGAGGACGGTGAGCGTCCTCCAAGATCCTACATGGAGCTCCATGTGGCACTCATAACACTATTTTGATGTCACATGGAGCACAGGTACATTGCTTATATCATCTTTGAAAAAAATTAATTTGAAAACTCATCTTTACATTTACCATGTATTTCCTTAGCAATAAAATTCAGACAGTTGAAACTAGTCCAAGTTCGACTTGTTTATATTTTTTGAAATTATCTTTTTAAAATTAATCTAAACAATGCACCCATACTCCACGTGGCACCCAAAATGTGTTTTAAATGTCATGTGGAGCTCCACATGTATCTTGGAGGACGCTCACCACCGGCAATGCAAAATCCGACGATGAATTCATTCAACCCACATGCATTTGCTTCCATATGATTTCATTCGGGTTTGATCGTGACTCAGCTTGTACACCACTGGCTTTATAGCAAGCTTCAAAGACATTATACAAGGAATTGATATGAGGTTCCAAGCACAGCTATTTACGAGCATACAAATCAGTGAACGCACACTTCTGACCTTTCACTGATTTGGTGCTCAAATATCGATGTATTTCCCAAGGTTGGCCGAGGGAGTCACCTCTAGTACACGTATTCTACTGCAGCAGCCCTCACAAATAGCAGGTGCACAGGCTACAATAAGTTCATCCACTCCACCCTATAGAAATGACCTAAAAAGCACGACAAAAAAATGGATCATCAATGTATATAAACAAAAGCCAAAAAAACAACCCAACAAGGCATTTCAATCAATTCTCAACCATGGAAAATTACACAGGCCATCTGCACACAGATGAATTAAAAGAAACAATAGGTGGACCTTCTCAAACATTTCCCAGATGTATATATATGAATTGAGGGGAAAATAGTAACCTCTTTCTGGGGCTTCTAGACTCCGCTCGATGCGAAACAGATTTTGATCGATAAGAAAGCATGGAACTCGGTAATTCTTAACCCCCCCCCCCACAGACGGCTTGGATGTCACGGTTTGTGAATCTTAAATCCAAATATTTTTGGTACATAGCTCTGGGACGGTTTTTGTGGCTTGAGGTGCCCGTAAGTCATCAGAAACAGATGCGGGAATGTGGTACCAAAATAAGCTCCATCGATGTCTATGCATTGTGTCAAGAAATTTTTCGTAACAAACCAAATGGCAATAAAGTGAAATAACTTACATCAATATGCACTGTATCATAGGGAAAGATAACATAATCTGTCTGTGTGTGATTTAATATGATCAAAAGGATGAATCCAGTAAGATGCCCAATCCATCGCTATTGAATGGACAAAAAGATGGCTCTAGTAAACCTAATTTAGATGTGCATGCCTGAGACCCAATTCTCAGCATGTCCACCTGGTTTGGGGAGTAATGAAGTTGCGAGAAATTTAGGGCTGGAAGACACTTGCAATGTGTGGACGGAAACCACATACTCCAAAACATGTGCGTGTGCAATAGCAGATATTATTTAAGGAATTGCAACCTTATTCCAGCCCAGGAGAGTGAACCCAGATTGTTATTGGCAGATCTCTTTGCCAACTGATCAAAAAAGAAAGAGAGATTCACTCTCCTCACCGGCGGATTGAGATCACACTCTTAACTGTCCCACTTTTAGCTCACAGGATGCACTTTTGACCAATCCAAGCCGTCTAAGTGACAGGTCATCATGTGAGCTGAACGCAGCCCAAAAATCAAAACCGTTTAGAGGATCTATACCATACAACCATAGCACTTTAATATGGACACTATGGTATATATGAGCAACGGTCCATATAAAAGTCGTATGACCAGATGGCGCGAATCCCTTTAATGGTTGAGCTGAATTCAGTTCAAATAATGGTCTGCGATTTGGATGACATGGACTATTAAAAAATTTGCACCATGTGGCCTAAAATGCGAAGGTGAGAGAGATTCTTGACCGAACGGGTTTCCATTAATCCAAAAATGAAAAAAAGAGTGCCTCCCACCACAAATCGGCTCCATCTTATTAAACTAATATGTAATAGCTGTAGGTGTCCAATGCTGACATTTACAGATTTCATTACCCTGAAAGCTGCACATGTCAGCCTTTGGCAGTGAGAGACCAACTTCAATAGATCTAGATCTATTGAAGTTGGTGAGCCCATTAACACCCCCACCCCCCAAATCAGTATGAATGCATGGTGATTGGTGAAGCAATTATTGGATTTGTGTAATAAAAGTTGGTTAATTGGAAGGATACTGCCTTGGTACTTGGATCTTGGATAATAAATATCTTCACATTTGGGGCAGTAGATTTTAACTGTACTCGATCGAGGAATATCTGATTGACCCACTGGAAGACAGGGTTGACCACAGCAATAAACTCTTGGGCATCGCCCAAAGTCATAGTTCTTGTACTTGTCTAACTGTAGAAATTGAAATTCCCATTTGACAACCTTAGCCAAACTAGAAAACAACATTGCTATCAAAGGAAAAAGCAAAAAAAGATAGCGTAATGAGAGAACTCACCATCGCAGCCATCCCTTTGCTGGTCAATATGTATCGCACATGGATCAGACCATACAACATCTCTGCTGCTGATTCAACTAACTCATTCTGTTCCTCAGTAAACATATCACCTATGCAGGTTCATCGTCCATTAAAATACAAATTAGTCGCCCATAAGAATATATCAGGAATATATGAGACAGAAAAATAAGTTACAAGTAAAAAAAGATTCACCCATTGGATATTCAGGAGAATTTACATTTAACAACTTTTGTAGCTATGAACAATAAGGTTAATGTCTTTACTATTAACCAACAGGGGAATTGGCACAATGGCCAGGGCCACCCCTCAAGAGGCTTAGATCCTGAGTTCGAATCCCACCCCCTGTTGACCACCCGCAGGGATTTATCACTAATTACCTGGTACTTGTGATGTGCAGGTGTTGCATATGCCCAGGGACTTAGTCGGGTGCTCTAAGAGGCCCAGATTCGCTGTCATAAAATAATAATAATAATAATAATAATAATAATAATAATAATAATAATAATAAAGTGTATGGATCACCTGACACCTGACTTATTAAAACATTTACTTTGCAAGTTCGGAATGGTTTGTGTTGTCTTTTTCAACTGTTGCTCTAAGGGATCTTGGTATTCATTATCATTCAGCACAAGGGCTTAAAGCTAAAGCATTGAATTAGATCCAAAGATTCTGCCACCAAGGAGTTCCCCCCTCCCCCCTCAAAAAAAAAAAACACTTAATCAGCCTCCATGAATAATTTTTCTTTATTTTCCCGCACCTAAAGAAAATAGAGGAACCACATTTGACTATTACTGGATTTGTAACAATTGCCTCAGTTAACTCTTAAGCACTGCATTAGAGCCAAAGATTCCGCCTCCAAGGAGTCACCCCACTTGATCAGGTCAGATGAAGCTATAACTGTTGATCCATTAAGGCCTCTAATTAAATCCTCTGAAACCACATGGACCCATATTTCCAATAGACCATTTCTCAAAGTGAATCTTGAAGTACTCCGCCTGGATGGTTACTATTTTTTCCTTCATGAGATATTTTAATCTTGTGAGATCATCAACATTGTACTGAAGATGTATTTAGGTATACCAAATCCGTATCACTATCCTTCTAGCATAGAACACAGTTGGAATAAATAAATAAATATATATATATATATAGAAAGAGAGAGAGAGAGAGAGAGAGAGAGAGAGAGGGCCGGGATGCTACCCACAGGGGTAGCCTTTCGATGCTATCCACCAGCCAGCTAGGCGCCATGTGACACAACCCGGAGAGATTGGGTGCCATGGCAACTTGCCCAAGCTTGATTAGGTACCATGTAAAAATATTAAATTTTAAATAAATAAATAAAAAGGGTGGATGTCCACTGTTGAAAATGTTGTCAAAGTTGGATGAAATGAATGCACCAGTATAGGTGGGCGTCACCCTCTCTTTAAACCAAGATTGGGCTATAAAAAAATTAAAGAATTTTTTTAAATCACGTGACGCATGGATATACACTCCAAAACTGGTGTTGGAGTGTTACCGAAAGTGGCAGGAAGCGTGTAGTAGGTTGGAAATAGAAGCGCCGTCAAATTTCTAAATTACACTATTTTATAGTTGAAAGTAGGAGCGGGAGCGAGATTCCAAAGCAGGAGCGGCACACTAAGTAGAAGAATCCTGCTACTAGGGGTCACATGATCACTTAATGTGATCACGTGAGGCACAGCTGCCTGCTCTAGATCCTGCTGTTGGCTGCTTTCAGACAGCTCCAGTTTCTGCCCCCAATTTCTTTACACTATTCCTCCAGAGAGCTGCTCCACCACAGTGATTGACCCCCCCAAACTCTTCCCCAGGTCTGTTCAAGAACAATGTCATTCCTGTGTCAGATCTGCCCCGATGCCTTCATCATTCTCATGGATCAAAAAATCGGATTTTCGATACGTATCGTCCAAACCTCCAAGACGATACGTATCGCGTATCGTTCGATACATTCAATGTATCAGCGAAACATTGAATGTATCGTCCTAGTACATTTTTTTTTTTAATCCCAAAAAATCGGATTGACCGATAAATTAACCGATAATTTGGACGATATGGACGATACGAACGATAAATTGGACAATACGAACGATACGGACGATAATTTGACTGTTTCTAATGGGCCATAGAAAAACCCTAACATTCTGAGTCGGACGATAATTTGACTGTTTTTTAGGGAGGGCGATAAAAATCCATTTTACTGTATCATTATGGTCCAAAACCGATACATATCGGATGATACATATCAGTATCGGACGATATTTTGATCCATGATCATTCTCCCAGGTTGGAGAGTACTCAGCTCCATCGACTAAGCCCTTTCGTATATATGAAGAGGGCTTTGTCCATCCTTTTGGATTCGGATGTGGTGATCCATGCATTATCAGAATCGGGTCTTCCTTTCCACTTGACTAAATGTTGGTGACAGCTCCCTTGTCGTGTCTTAAACTTTAAATGCAACCGCATGCTCAATTTCATCCTTGTCCTTCCGTGTGAACTCTTTGGCCCCGGTAATTGGCTCGGTTATCTCCTCCTCAAGCTATCCATTGTACTCAAAAATATCAAAAACATTGAACATGTGTGATATCCGTTCCTTTGGGTAGTGCCACTAGGTAAGCATTATAATTAATTTTATTAACTACCTGCAATGGTCCAATTTTTCTATGTTTTAATTATTGTAAGTATCCGTAAGAAACCTCTCCTTTCGTATGTAGACCATCACTAGATCCCCTTCCTTGTACATCTTTTCTTTGCTATATTCATCAGCGGTCCTATTGTACATTGCTTTCATGAATTTGATGACGAACTTGTTGTAGAATCCTCGTACGTGTTCGGCAAAAGCTTCGCCATCATCACTATTTCGGCTCCAAATCGGTAGAGAAACTAGATAGCATATGCTGAGGTGTCCACCCATAACAATCTCAAATGGTGTTCTTCCCGTAGTATGATTGACTGAGTTGTTGTAAGCAAATTCCGCTTGAGGTTCCATTGAGTAATATGTCTACCAACTAAGCTCTGGAAAAAAATTCCCAAGCTACAGTTCACCACTTCCATTTGCCCATCAGTTTCTGGATGATAGGCACTAGAAAATTGTAGAGTCGTTCCCATCCTCTTCCAAAGTGACGTCCAAAAGTGTCCCAGAAACTTCACACCTCTTTTCAATGTAATTGTTTTAGGAACTCCATGTAAACATACGACCTCCTTGAAAAATAGATTGGTCACATGAGAAGGATCCATTGTTTCGTTACACGGAATGAAGTGTGACATTTTTTAGAATTGGTCAACCACCACAAATATAAAATCCATGCCCCTTGAAGTCCTCGGCAAACCCAAAACAAAATTCACACTAATATCTCTACCCAAGGTGCACTAGGAACTGGCAGAGGAGTGTAGAGACCGATATTTTGTGCATACCCCTTAGAAACTAGACATATGCGACACCTCTCCACAACCTCTTTGCACTTTCGGTCAATAATATTTCTCTCCAAGTAGAGAAAAAGTGTTATCCCGTTCAAAAGTCCTCCAAGATCGCCACTATACAACTTCACAGTAATCTTCCAAGAATAAGGTACTACATAGAGTTTCCCTCCTACTTAGTGCATCGGCTGTGTACCTGCTTTGCCCGCTTTGTGCCGCAATAGGAATATGTACTCTTGTAAATATGCTACCCACGTAACATGGCGGTTATCAAGCATCTTTTGTACCGACAAGTATTTCAATGCCTCTTATGATCAAAATGGAGTACAAATTCTCTTTGAATCAAATAGCGTCACCTATGCCACAAAGCTTTTACCGCCCCATAGAACTCCACATCATACTTAGAATACCGCTTCTTTGCGTCACAAACCTTCTTACTAAAGTATGATACAAGTCTTCTTTCTTGACTTAGGACAGCCCCTACGCCTAATCCGGAAACATCACATTCAACTTCAAAAACTTTCTCGAAATTGGGAAGCAAAAGTACCGGTGCTTCCATCATCTTCTTCTGTATAAGTTGGACGCTTTCATCTGCATTAGACGTCCATTGAAAGCATACCACTTTCATGCAACCGGTCACCGGTGCTATGATAGTGCTGAAATTTCTAATAAATCGGCGGTTAAAAATGGCCAAACCATGAAAGCTATGCACCTCGATAAATGGGCAGGATATCGTCCACTCTAGGATTGTTTTGACTTTTTCTTCATCTACTTAGACCCCTTTAGATGAGACCAAATAATCCAAAAACACAACGACGTTCATTACGAATGAACACTTCATAAGATTCACATAAAGCTTCTCTATGCAAAACATCAAGAACTTGGATTGTTTTGACTTTTTCTTCATCTACTTAGACCCCCTTTAGATGAGACCAAATAATCCAAAAACACAACGACGTCCATTACGAATGAACACTTCATAAGATTCACATAAAGCTTCTCTATGCAAAACATCAAGAACTTGACGCAAATGTTCAATGTGCTCATTGAGATTAGCACTAAACACCAAACTATCATCAAAGTAGACCACCAAAAACTTTCCCACGAAGGATCTCAACACTTGGTGCATTAGATAAACCAAACGGCATAACTAACCACTTATAGAGTCCATCATTTTGGCAGTGGTCTTTCCTTGGCGGATTCGGATTTGGTGGTAACCACTTCTCAAATCATTCTTCAAAATGACCTTTGCACCATGTAACATGTCCGACATGTCATCTAGCCATGGAATAGGAAACCGTTACTTGATGGTAATTTTGTTGATAGAGCGGATATCAACACACTTCTTCGAACGTTTATTGCTCTCATTCCTAAGTGTGTGGGAGCCATCAACATCTCGGACTTCAGACCAATCAGCCTCACTAGGTGCGCTTACAGGATTGTGGCAAAAAGTCTAGCTATGCGTCTTACGGGTGTAATCAGCACACTAATATCCAAGGTGCAGGGGGCTTTCATTCCGGGTAAACAGTTGTTAGACATTGCGGTTATGGCGGTCGAAACGATTGATTCGGTTAAAAAGCAGGAGGATAAGGGATGGATCTTCAAAATCGATACGGAAAAGACATATGATAGGGTCCAGTGGGAATTCCTCGATTATGTGCTTTATAGAATGGTGGGGTTCGGTGAGGTGTGGAGTAAATAGATGAAAGGATGTTATGCATCTGTCAGATTCTCGGTGCTGATTAATGGGGCTCCATATGGATACTTTAGGAGTAAGAGGGGGCTCAGACAGGGATGCCCAATATCGAACATGTTATTCAATTGTGTTGGGGAGGCTTTGCATAAGTTGCTTAAGAGGGCAAAGGATCTTAAGGTGGCAAACAACGGAATGACTATTACTCACCTGCAATATGTCGATGACACGATGATGTTCTGTAATGGGGGGAAGTAAAAGCAATCACCGACTTGATGGTTATTTTGGAAGGTGTATCAGGCCAGAGAATCAACATGCATAAATCCAGCTTAGTTGGCATTAATATGTCCAATGAGGATACGGAGAGGGTGGTGGCGACTATTGGGTGTAGGAAAGAAAATCTGCCTCTCATTTATCTAGGTATCCCTTTGGAATCGGGAAGTGCAGAGCGAGAAGTTGGGATGTACTTGTGCAGAGATTCCAAAAAAGGTTGGCTACGTGTAAAAGTAAGATGTTCAGCAACGGGGGGAGGCTAACTCTCATAAAGTCCACTTTAGCGTCCATTCCAGTATTTATGATGTCTATTTTCTTGGCCCCTATCAGTATCACAAAGAAGTTAGAGAAGATTATTAAAGACTTTCTTTGGGAAGGAAGCGGGGATTGGAAGAAGCTACATCTAGTTAAATGGGGGGACTATTGTGATCAGAAGGAAGAAGGGGGACTAGAGATTCGAAGATTACTACTTGTGAACAAAGGCCCTTCGGGCCAAGTGGTTATGGAATATTGGCGATGAAAGAGAAAGGGATAAATTGTAGTGGCATGTGGTTACTAACAAATACGGGGTGTCAGAGGAATCCTGGAACTACAACTTCACCTCTACCCATGAGTCAGCTTGGTGGAAGGAGGTGAAGGCTGTGTTTGGGTTAGCTCTTATAAGAGCAGAAGTAGCTCTTTGTCTGCTCTCTGCCAAAGCAGACAAAATCTGCTCTGAGCTAGAACAGACATAGAACAATTTTATCACTTAAAATAGCTCCCTGCCAGAGCAAATTAAGCAAAGAGCTGCGTTACCAAATGTAAAAGTAGTTATCTGTTGGAGCCAAAAAGTGAAAGAGCTGCTCTTTGCCCCAAAAGAGCTAACCCAAACGCAGCCGAAGCGAAGTAGCCTGGAGCTACAGAACGGAATCAGGTATAGTTGGGGTGACGCACTGGAATGTTTGGGATTAACCTCATATCAAATTGAATAACAAACTATTCGAAATCACCCAACTCGTGAAATAATTTAATGAATTCAATAAAGAAACTAGGTTAATTCAATTTTCGTGCTTACATGCATTGATATTCCCGATCTAGAAAAACGGATTCGATGAAGGATTCAAGTTTCGATCTAGTTTAGGGCTTCAAGCGACAATTATAGTGTCGTCTCTTGACTCCTCTAAGGTTTGGGAAAACAAAGGCTCAAGAGATTAAATTAATCAAAAGGGATAGATCACAAGATGTAAATTTTTAGGTTTGGGGGTTTAAGAATTTATCACAGCAAGGGAAGATATTACCAAATAATAAATAGAGAAAAGGTATAAGAGAAGGATAGGATCTAAGGTTGTATGTCGGCTTCGCACTAAGTCGCACGAGAAATGATCACTCACTCAAGTTTCGAAAGATTTGCTTCTTCGATCGAAAACTCTTCACAAGTCTTCTAGGGTTTGCACAAAAGCAAACTCTCAATTTTCATTCAATAATCAATTAACAATAATGTTGTTTACAAGCGTTTAAATAGGCTAACCAAAACCTTAACACAAAATTAGAAGAATCCTAAACAAATAAACCACTAAAAAGGAAATATTGACCAAAATAACCAAAATTCCGTCAAAATCCGCACTATCGATCGATTGATCGATCCCAGAGTCGATCGATCAACTGGGAAATTAATTAAACTGCCTTAAGCCACGAGCTTAAATCAATCGATTGAAAATTCCGGTTCAATCGGTCGACTGAGTAACATAAAGGCGCCTCAAAATATTTGTTCACTATCCACAATCGATTGATCGAAGGCTAGGGATCGATCGATCGACTAAAGCATGTTCAATCCTTCGATTTTGAGCTCTTAACCACTCTCACGCTCTTCTTTTTCTTTTCAACTCTTCCGTTCCGATTCCCTTTCCGTTTCTTCTGGTGTTGGGCAATCTCTCAACCCAAATCCAATGTTCTTGATGTTGATGTCCCCATCAATTCTCCCTGGGTGGGAGAACTCATCCCTGATGAGTTGTAGAACTCGCGTATGGTACAGTTTGGATGCTCAACTCCTAGCTTGCCCTTCCATGATGTGAGGTATGCCTGATTTTTATCCGTGTTGGTAGTGAAGTTTGGATACTCTAGATCCTCCTCATTCAACCTTTTCTCATATAGCTCAGGTAGGGTACGGGTCATGAATTGGTTAAATGCACTTGGCTCGTTTAGTAAGGTAGCAAGGAATGGATCAAAAAATATACTTGAAGGACTTGGAATAGGTGTAAGATCTTCCACCACACCTATCGGATGAATGCCCTTGTTTAGAGGAAATTCTAGGTCGAGAGAACTTCCACACATGGTTGTCAAGGCCACGCTATAGCCTCACTATGGCCTCTCCATGGAGAATGGTGATGGGAAACGTCATATATAACCAAATAGCCATAATGGCTAAATAGCGACGTCATAGCATCGCCATGGCAGAATACACCATGGCCGAATAGCATTATCGCATTACTATGCACGTTATTTAATTTTTTGGATAATAACGTATAATACTTATAAGTTATGACATTTTTATAATATATAAGTTACAAAAGTTATCTTACAAGTCACAAAACCTCAACTTATAAGTTATAAAATCCTCGACACACTCTCTCTCTCCCTCCCTCTCTCTTCACAGCAGTTATCAACACCATCATCGTCGAAACCTCAGTGTTGGCGAGACTACCGTATGTGTACTTAATATTTTATATTTTTTAATATTCTATATTTATTGATATTTCATATTTATTTATTTATATTTACCATGTTGCAAATTTCTTTAAAGTTCCATATTTGCTTTGTATTTATTGATATTTGTTTATTCCTTGAACATGAAATCCTCAATATTAGAATCAAAGTATGATGTTTTAGTAGTTGAATTTTTTTCTTCCTATATCTTTTTTTCTTATATAAAAAATATATTAAAAAAATACTACTAATTAATAGATAAAATATATACTTTTTTAAATTACAATAATAAATAGTTTCGCCATGGCTTCGCTATGGCCACGCCATGGCGTAGCGAGCCTCTTCGCCATGACCTCGTCACACCGCCTTAACTACCTTGCTTCCATATGCTCAGAACTATCATGAATTAACACGCAATTAGTATTATTATAATCATTAAATAAATTCGTTGTGTCAGTAACATTTGGTGTATTTCAGCATTCAATAGAATATGATGATTAATCCCATGCAAGTTAGTATGCTGACATGTCCCTACCGACTCTAACAACCCATGTGGTATGGGCACATTGCCACTACTCCCTTCGGGAATAGAAACTTTCCTAATGCAACCTACGGTTTTCACAGGAGTTTCGTCTTCCTCATCACTTGGCAGTTCAACAGGTTCGTACACTTCTTCTTTTAACTCATTGCCCTCTGTCCCCGCATGCTCTTGAATAATCAAGGTTTGAGCTTTACTAGGACATTGGGATGCAAAGTGACCAAAGCCTGGACACTTATAGCACTAGTGCGATACGCGCCTAGAACTCTCGATCAGTTGTCATTTTCGTTTGTCAATCTGGGGATTCACAAGTTTGAGAATTGATCAGAGGCATTATTTGCCTTTTCCGTAGGATTAAATAAAGACTCAAACTTAGAGGATTTAGATCGATCATTACTAGGGGTGTCGAGATACCTCTCCAATTCTTCAACCCTAGAGAAACATCCCTCTAGGGTTGAGTTCCCTTTGTAATTATGGGCGAAGGCCCATTCAGAATCGGGATAGAGTAACTCTTTCCGGCTCATCCACATCAGCCTAGGTCATCAGGTCTCAAATCGATCAATGTATTTGGTGACCGGTGTACTCCCTTGGCGCAATGATTGCCACTGATCGAGAATATGTTCTTCGAAAGATAAACATATTTCTCATTCAATTGGGTCTTCATTTCTCCCCAGGTAGAAATGGGACGAAGAACTTAGGACTGTCTACGACGCTCTACTCCCAACCAATAAAGTCTAGCTTGACCCATAAGCTTGACTTTGGCAAATTTGACTTTGCGCTCATCAGACATGGCATACCACTCAAAGTAGTTTTCCATGTTGGCGACCCACTCGAGAAAGACCTTAGGTTGTCTTTTCCCGTCAAAAGTAGGGGGGTCCATTTTCACCAATTTCATGACTATATCGTCCTAATCAGTTTGGATGTCACGACGATGATAACTTTCCCTCCTACAATCATTGGTGTGGACTCTATTGTGATTTTCAGCGATGAGCTCACTAATCTCCTCAACACAGGTTTCTAAAGCCTCATGTCGAGCTTGTTGATCACACAGTTGTCGTTGCACCTGATTGTGTTGTTCAGCCATTTGGGCTTGAAGGGTGGTTTGAGTTGTGGTCAACTTGGATGCAAGATCTCTAAGTAGGGCTTCTACTTTATTGGAGTCCATGATGATGCAAAACAAAACGATATGATGCAAGACAAAATAATAAAAAACCTAAACCTATATGACACCGACAATCCTAAACTAAAATTGTGCTTTGATACCAATTTGATGCGGAAAAAACGCTAAAACCATAATTATGCATGTTTGGGATTAACGTCAAATCAAATTGAATAAAAAAATATTCGAAATCACCCAACACATGAAATAATTTAATGAATTCAATAAAACTAGGCTAATTCAATTTTTCCGCTCACAAGGATCGATGTTCCAGATCTAGAAAAACAGATCCGATGAAGGATTCGAGTTTCGATCTAGTTTAAGCCTTCAAGCGACAATTATGGTGTCGTCCCTTGACTCCTCCAAGGTTTGGGAAAACGAAGGCTCAAGGGATTAAATTAATCAAAAGGTATAGATCACAAGACGTAAATTTTGAGGTTTGGGGGTTTAGGAATTTATCACAACAAGGGAAGATATTCCCAGATAATAAATACAAAAATGGTAAAAGAGAGGGATAGGGGATCCAAGGCTTCACACTAAGGTTGTATGTCAACTTCGCACCAAGTCGCACGAGAAATGATCGCTCACTCCTCAGGTTTCAAAAGATTCGCTCATTCGATCGAAAACTCTTCACAAGTCTTTTAGGGTTTGCACAAAAGCAAACTCTTAATTTTCATTCAATAATCAATTAACAATAATGTTGTTTACAAGCCTTTAACTAGGTTAACCAAAACCTTAACACAAAATTAGAATAACCCCAAACAAATAAAACACTAAAAAATAACCAAAATTCGGTCAAAATTCGCACTATCGATCAATCAATCCTAGAGTCGATCGATCAACTGGAAAATTAATTAAACTACCTTATGCCACAAGCCTAAATAGATTCTGGCTCGATCGATCAACTGAGTAACATAAAGGCGCCTCAGAATATTTGTTCATTGTCCACAATCGATTGATCGAAGGCTAGGGATCGATCAATCGACTAAAGCATGTTCAGCCCTTCGATTTTGAGCTCCTAACCACTTTCATGCTCTTCTTTTTCTTTTCGGCTCTTCCATTCCGGCTCACTTTCCGTTTCTTCTGCTGTTGGGCAATCTCTCGACCCGAATCCAATACTCTTGATATTGATGTCCCCATCAACAATGAAAGCAATTCACTTCATAGTTGTGTGTAATATAGTTGGGGGCTTCACAATAGTTAGGAAAGCTCAAAGGGAACATGTGTGGGAGAAAAAGAAAGAGATCGAGGAGCACAAATACTCGGTGCACTAGAAGAAACCGATTACTCTGAGAAAAGTGATGCCCTGGGATTTTTTTTTAATGAATGTCAAATTGATCAGCCCGTCAAAGTTTAAAATAAATAGATGATGTGAAATGTGAAAAAAGGTAATTGGTTTCGTAACCAAATAATTTCAAAATATATTTCTGAAAGAAAATAAAAATGCATAGGATGCAGAAAGTATAAAATCCACACCCACCGGATGAATAATTCCAGTCCATTCAACCAGTACCATGAATAAATAGATTATACTGAAGAAAATGTTTCTGCAAAAAGAAGGATTAAGATTACCATGAGAAGATTCAACATCCAAAATCAGATCAAGGGCGTAATCATAGTAAGGAACTTGACTGCTTAACCCACAAAGGTTGAAATCATCTTGGATGTACTCATCATCAACTTCACAGAAGAACTCGTTTCCTCTCAGATTACAGAACCATGAGATCCAAGAAGTGTCATCTCCATCGGAACCACTGACGTCCGATTCTTCACTGTCGGTTTCAGATTCTTCTACAGTAAAACAGAGAACATAATCAGCAGACAAAAGAGTATGATGGATTAAACTTAGGGGTAGTAATATACTTCAAACTCAAGACACAAAATAGCATTTAATGAATTCAATGAAACTTGTTAAAATGGATAACAAGTAAAACTTGTTTGTCTCACAATCTGATAGAAAGAACACAAACTAAAACCAATATGAGCTTAGAAAAACAACCCTCGAAGAAACCAAGCATGATCACAACCAGTATTTTTACAGTCTATGTAACTAAGATAAAAACATGTGGTGCTAGTGGTGTCTGTCAAGAAGTGTAAGACCTAAGAAGCACGGATATGGGTACGGGACACGGGTACGATATGATACGGGTACAGCGATACGACAATTATTAGAAAATCAGGATACGATACAGGGAGAATACATTATTTAAAAATTATTTTTTTTATATTTTTAGGTTTTAGATAAATAAACGTAAGAAAAAAGAAGAAAATGAAAAAGAAATTTAAAAAAATATATAGATACTGATTTTAAATAGGTAGGCTGCTGGTAGACTCCTTCGATTTCATCTCTTTCTTCTTTTCTAAAAACCCTAAATCCCAAACTTGCTGTCTTATTTCCTCTTCTTTTAATTTTTTTTTTCAGGAAACACCCAAAGTACGTATGCAACTGTATCCCTCAAGTATCGATATCCGATACGGGTACGTTGCCAAAACTGGAGTATCTGTGCTTCCTTGTGTAAGACACAACTAACTAGGGAAAAAAAATATGATATGTCAACACAACCATAATATATTACTTCCAAGAGATATATTGTTGTACAAATGTTGATCACAAAAATATAAAAATAATAAATAAATAAACACCAAAGCAATGTACTCTCAAGACAGAATAATAGAAGAAAAATATATATACTACAGTGTTGTCCTATTAGTGGTAGTGTCAATGAGTATATAATGTGTTTCCCTAACACGGAATCTTTTAGAAATGGAGCATTCTTGTTACGCAGTGCATAATAGTACAATCATCAAATTTCTGTCTGAAAATAATTTATTTTTTTTATCTGAAAGAGTAAACAACCATATCTACTTATGATTTATCGTACTAAAAAAATTACTTTCTTGTCAAATGTTGGTTAACAAATTGCAGTTATAAGTGCAGAATAATATTACAAAAAGGCTGAAAATTTATTACATAACTTTATCACATTTAACCAAAAGTAGGAATCCACGTAAAAAACCTCAAACCAGAAAGTGAATATTTTCAAGAAAAAAAACAAATGACTTATTTGGGATCAATCATTAAACTACGGAGCCTCCCTTCAATTGTATCACATTAAAATTGTTAAGTATGGATGTTACTTTGTATCCTCTTACAAGGCTTATTTTTAAGTCTTTGATGCCCTGATTTCCAGATTGTTATATTGGAACATCTACTTGAAATGCTTCACACTGGTTATGATTATTTGAGCAGCTTTGTGACAATATGTTTGCCCAACTCAATGAAATCTATCTCATCAACCGCCAAAATCTTTCCATCAAGCATACCATGCATTCAAATATATATTTAGTAATATGATCATAAAAGGAGATGAGTAATGTTGGTTGAGATGGTTTGGGCATCTCCGTTGAAGACTTGAAACAGCCCTAGTCCAAAGGATTGCTAAAATACAAGCAAAAGGACGAAGGAATGAAAGAATGGATGGAATCATGGAAGTGGTAAGAAATGATACACATGATTGCGGAATGATGGAGGATTTTACCCTAAACATAAATGAGTAAAACAAAACTCACAAAATCGAACCCAAGTAGATGAGATGTGGTGATGATGGCGACAATGATCAAAGTAGAACATTTGATGTTATTTACATATCACGATATATATTGTAGAGGCTGCCCCCTTGCTACAACCCAATTTTAGTACAGAGAGATAAAATGGTCCTTTGTCCATTTAAGCTATTAAAATTAGAGAGAGATCACAGTAATCTAATCTCAGGCTTCTGATTGAGTTTCTTGTGATCCCTCACGTTTGATCATAATGAAATATCGTGGGTCCTCTAAACAACCCACCTAGACACCATTTGGAATCCTATAACTTGTTGAATTATCTTTTAACCTTTGCTTAAAATGAATCATTTCTCATATTAATTTGAACAGTTGAACTCCAATTGCTAAAGTTTCTTAGCTCTAGTATCCTAAGTTGATCCATGAACTACTTTAGAATGTAGGCATGATGGAGTTGAACTGAGCTTTTGTGCAAATGAATTGAACGGGCAAACATGTTAACATAATACATCATAGTTTTGGGTTATGTGCATTTACTATTGGTCTTGGACATGGTAGTCAAGGCGACGCCATGGCGAATGTCGATAGAATTCACCATATGAACATAAATGACGGGAATGGTGAAATGGCGACGCTATGACAAAATGGTGTCGCCATGGACGCTATTTCTAAAATTAATACAATAGCTTATATTATAATAAGTGATAATTTTATAAACTATAAGTTATAATATATATAACTTATAAGTTATAGTTATAACCTATAACTTATATTTTGAGTTATTACTTATATATATATAACACAATTATTTAGGGTTTTGAGACCAAATCTCTCTCTCTCTCTCTCTCTCTCTCTCTCTCTCTCTCTCTCTCTCTCTCTCTCTCTCATGCAACCCCCAACAAAAAAAATACATGTATGCTATTTTTTTAATCTCTATCGTTTATCTCTTAGCCCCTTTCTCTCTTGCAGCCCTTTGTCGCTCGCAACCCCTTTCTCTCTCGTGGTCTCAGCCCTTTCTCTCTCGCAGCCCCTTTCTTTCACAACTTCTTTCTCTCTCGCAACCCCTTTCTCTCTCGTCTCTTTCTCAGTGCAGCACCGCTCTCAGTCCCTTTTCAATTTCTCTCCTATTTGGCTCTTTTTTTTTTGCACCTTCGCAAACTCAATTCCTTTGCCTCCGCAATCAATAAACTTTTTTTATAGGTTTCTTGCAACCTTTATCATGAATTGAGCAATGGGTGACACTACGGTATGTGTCAATGTGTACTTGAATATTTCATATCTTTTAATCTTTCTATATTGGTTGATATTTCATATTTATATTTTATTTATATTTGCTCATGATGAGAATTTATTGATGATTCAAATTTCATACATAATTTTCTCTCTATTTATTGTTATTTATTTATGCCTACTTAATTAGTTTAATTCTTTTTGTCCTCTATAAAAAATATCCAAGTTAAAAAAAATAGTAAAAAATTTTAAAATAAATAAATAAATGATTAATAAATAAAATAAAAATTATTTTTAAAAAAAAGAAGTAAATGGCCTCCCAATGACATCGCCATACCGCTTTAACTACCTTAGTCTTGGATAATGGATTCAACATTATTCACAACCCCAATCTCTCTAATTTACCTTGACAAATGACTACTTCTTTCAACTTTCAAGCACAACATGAAAATTAAATAATATTAATTTCCTAATATATCTTCTCCCATCACATTCCACAAAAATGTCCTCAACACCATCGTCACCAAATTATCCGAAGTTACAAAAATGCGAAATAATTCATGAATTTAAGGTTCTACAATTAATTATTCACGATTTTTTGTAAGATTCAAATGTTTTTAAAAAACCACGAATTTCAAAAAAATACAAATAATTCACAATTTTTTAAAATAAATCATGATTTTTTAAAAAAAATTTAAAAAAATTATACTTTATAATCTTATTTTTAGTTTTTTTCTCTGAATTTTTCCCTGAACCTGCCGGATTTTCCCAAATTTTCATCTCGCTCAATTATTGCGAGAACTCCGACCCGGTGACTATGCTCAAACACAAGACAGTTTCATCAATTACCCTAAAAAATAATAATACCAGCGAACCCAAAAGAAGAAAAAAATACAAAATTTGACATATCTCCATAACATATTGATCCTTACACACATCACAATGCACAAGAACATCCTAAAAAGAAAACATTTTCATCAATTACCCTAAAATCCCATCAATTCCCCTTAAAATGAACAAAAAAACCAAAAAAATAAATAAATAAACAAATTATTTTTTAAAAAAACTGACCGTCGGAGCATTTGTTCTTGGACAGGGATGCGGATCGGCCGTCCCTGGGATCTGGTTGAATCTTTCCAGTCGAAGTCGACGGAACCGACAATCTGTCCTTGTCCTTGCTGTTAAACCCCTTGGAAGTGGACGGTGATGATTTCTCAAGATGCTTATCTAGAGCATCGTTGATCCGTTTCCGATCGATAGCACCGATCTCCTTCCATCCACCGACGCCAACACCTCGATCCTTGTACATCTCCTCGATCCTTTTTTTTACTGAATCATAGAAAATTCAGTCCCATCCCCTTGACATTCTAATAGTAGAAACCAAAATCTAGGGTTTCTGAAGAACAAAACTAGGGTTTCGAGATGAGAATCGAGGAGACGAAGCGATGATAATAAATAAATATAAAAGCTAGGGTTTGTTACTCTTCTCCCTCCTTGGTTTCTGTAGAGAGAGAGAGAGAGAGGCGTTGGGGTTAAGGGTAAAAAAAAGTTTAACGCGCCTAGCTCCGTCGAGGTTATCTATGAGCCGGTATTTGGTACACGGTCCGAATAATGAACGGGTTAATCTCATCTCGTAGATAGTCATGATCTGACTATTACAATTTAGCGTCCATAAATATCTGTGACTCTTTCCAGTTTTGACCGTCCTGACAGTCAGAGATTGATCCGTGTACCTAATACCAAGTCGATTGGCTGTACCACTGGACGATAGTTGATGCGCTGGCTCTTGACCTTTCAATTTGCACGACAATCAAGGTAATTTGAGGTCCAACAGAACAAAGATTTTTTTTTCTTTTTCATGGGGTTAACTAGTTTTACAACCATTGGATAGAAAGAAATCATGACTTTCATTAGATGCATGCAGTCAAAATTTCTTACAATCCAATTATTATAAAACTCGTTGAACCCATCACCTAGTTTTATAACCATTGGATAGAAAGGAAACATAACTTTCATTGGATGCATAAAGTCAAGATTTCTTATAATGCAATGGTTGTAAACCTGGTTGAACCC
Source organism: Chloranthus sessilifolius (assembly GCA_021018995.1). Taxonomy (NCBI): domain Eukaryota; kingdom Viridiplantae; phylum Streptophyta; class Magnoliopsida; order Chloranthales; family Chloranthaceae; genus Chloranthus; species Chloranthus sessilifolius. Next base: position 109,632,594 of record CM037595.1, read on the forward strand.
ATATCTACTTTAATTAGTTGGACTTGACCATCGCTCTATCGAAGAACGGTAATTTAATCTTATGGATTAGGTAAGTTACTTAAATATATTAGTTGGCTACATGACAGCTTAACATTGGACTCAGTATCACATGAAGGAGCAGCCTAATGATAAATGTTTTTATTTTTTAAAGATAATAAAAAGAATATTGTGGTCAATAATGTCAATGACGTAAAAATTAAATAATTTTTTAAACCATAATATTCTTGAGACTTTGTGCCACATAGAACACCATTTTAGTCATTTAATTCTAATGCCATAAGGTAAAGATATTTGGTGTCAAAGATTGACACAAAACACCTTCTCTATTATTTGATTTGGCATAGTCAAAGCCTATCATTTGATTATGTGGCTAACTTTGTTGAAACGGATGATAGAATTTGTATTTCTTTGTACTATGTCATGCAATTAAAAAGAAAGATTGTTATTTTTGGAGGAGCACCATCTAAGTCGTACAATTTGAAAATTGCAATCAAAAGTTTTTTGAGACAAAAAATTGGCACAAAAGATGATCACTATCATCTAATTTATCAAAATCAACCATTGAATCAAATGATGGCCTGTAACCACATTACATCATTAGGTTGAGATAAGGTTTTATGTCAATCTTTAGCCTCAAAAATCTTTACATCATGATCTTTAAATTATACAACTGAAATAATGTCTCAAGTGGCATAAATCCCCAAAATAGTAGTCTTTATTTTCAAACTAAGTGCAATGAAACAAATCCCATGTGCAAGCAGTCGCTCCCTAATTAAAATATATTTTTCCCTTTTATTTTCGTGTGATTGACATTGTCAACTCTGTGGCTATATAATACAAGTAGTTTTTTTAGCGGTCTTGATCATCGGTCCCCCTCATTCATGTGACACAATCATATAATTAGATGCCATCAAGCATGAGTCTAAGTAACTTACCACGGATAAAGGTAGTATGGTACTAAGGACAAGATAATTTACCATGTCCCACATGATCTGATGCCACACAAAGTACAAGCTCGATGATCATAACTATTGTAGAAAAAGTAATAATAATATAATATATAAAATGTATGATCAATTATCTAAATATGTAGAAAATGAATGTTGAAACTAAATATTATTTTTACCATTCATTTTCCGTGTAATGTACTCCATTGATCGCATGATTTTCTATTTATTTTTTTAATCAGAAAAGTTATGATCATTGAGCTGCTCACTTATGTGACACTTGATCACGCAATTGGGTGACATTTGGCAGCAAACTACTGTGGGGCGAGGCAACTTACATGATCCTTAGTACAAGACTACCTTTACTCATACTAATGCATGGATTAAAATTTATTCCATGGGACCGGACAGTGATATGCAGTGGACAATTTTGCAGGCAGCTTATGCGGAGTGATATGACTGACAACACATATAGTGGGGCTCAAGCACTACAGCCGTTCACATCACGCCACATAACATGTCTGCAAAATTGTCTACCAAAACTTATCCAGCGTTTATATGAAACCTGAGAAGGACAGTGTTATATGGCAAGCAGGTTTTGTGCAGCGGTGACATGGTGCAACGCAATTGGGCAGACAAAATTTTGACCCGACCCGTTAACAGCCCTCTGCAAAGGCAATGGCTCACCGTCTCTAATGAGCCGCACATTGTAGTCTAAGTACACGCATGCAGTGCGCAGGATCGCTATACTGGATTACTAATACATGCTAAGGAGTATTAGGTAGCGCGCCGATCAGGGAGTTGCGATGGCGTCTGGGTCATCTTCTTCGTATCCCAGCGCGTCTCGAATCTCTGATTCCATGTGCTTTCCTCAGTATTCTGCTTCTCTCAAATGTAAGATCCCAATTTATTACTATATTTATTATTTTTTGTTTGGTTATTTGGTTTCCAAACTCTTTATTTATTTTATAATTATCGTTTACCAGCAGATATATATATATATATATATATATATATATTCCATGAAAAATAATTTATTTGAAGAGACAAATTCAAAAAATAAATAAATAAATAAATAAATAAATAAAAAAAAAAAAAAATATATATATATATATATATATATATATATATATATATATATATATATATATATATATATATATAAAGGATAAAGATTTCCTAGTCCCATGAACTGGGTAAGTTACCTAGACCATGCTTGTTGGCTGCCAAGTGGCACTTGATTACATGATCGGGTGGCACATGGATGAGCGGCGGATGATCAGGGCCACTGAAGAAAACAAAGTGGTAAAATAGTTATGTATAACTGTACAGGCAACAGTGTCAATTTTGCAAGAAATGAATGATGAAACTATATTTGGTCTCAACCATCCAGTTTCTAGTCGACACCTTTGACTGCATGGTTTTTAGTATGTTTTCTTAATTTTTTAAAAATGATCCTGATTACCGGGTTGCTCCTTCATGTGCCACCCGATCATTTGTTTGGGTGCCACGCGGCAGCCAAATTACATCGCTTAGTTTAATGGATAACTGTCACGCCCCGAAATCCAATACACCGAGAATTTCGGTGCGTGAGTGAATTCAATAATCAAAATAAAACTAAAAGGTTAAACAAAACACATGACCTGATATTTCATTCATAATTTCAAAAGAAGGGTACATCATTGTTACAATTCATAGCTCATCGTGATCACCATTACACTTCAAAAGTCCCTTCCAACCAAACACAAAACCTTACAACTCCTCGGCAGACCTATTTCAAAAGATCTCTCAATGTCTCTTCTTGAGAAGATGCACGATGATCAACTCGATCCGTTACTGAAATATTAACAACGGGGGTGAGATAAACTCAACAAGTGAGCCCCTAATAATATCTAGTAACCTACGTCTTAATAATCAATAAGAGAGAAAATTTGATTATAAGCATTCCTTTGATTTCAGTAGATGTTGTAAATGTATGCAAATTCACTATTTAGCTCTCAAGGCATTGCACTTGCAACTATCATCAAGTAGGAAATGAGATGTATGAATAAAAGAACATGGATTTTTTTTCTTTAAAAGGAAAACAAAAGAAAATAACTTAATTTCAGCGGCTACACATTTATAGGTGTAGGTTCTACTCATATAGTACCGGATCCATGGTACAACCACATGTGACCCACCCTTTTGGACTTCACCTCTTATTCAGGTAGTCCTTACCACATCACATTATATATCTGAATTTCACACCTTACCGTGTCATATTGGTAGGCAACATGTACTTCATATTATGGAAATACTAGCACGGGCATTCGTCCCAAACCCATGTTGCCCAATGGGGGATCCTGACTAGAAATATCATATAATTATATAGATGCACAACGTATGCGGTAGAAAATCATTTGTTCAATAGTAGATGCTTTCCGTAATCAAGATGGTATTTCATGATGCTTTTCAAAAAGAAATACATACTACGATCAATCAATTTTCATAATCATTCTTTCTACCAGTTTATGATAAGAATTATACTATAATTTGCTTGCTCATATGATCAATTGTATGCTCATACCAGTTATGCCATCAAGAGTCGAACTACGATTAACTTTATATAGGAATTTCAATTATCAATCATGATTGTGTAGAGATAAAAGAACAAGTTCCTATATAGGTATATTTACATATTTATAATATCATAGATGTATCACACTATCTAAGGTTTCAATTCATAATTATAGGGTTATATGTACTTGTATATACATCGTATCTAAATAGTACTAATTAATTAAACAAAATAGGGTGATAAGTGTAGGTCACTTGCCTTGATATGCGCTTCCCTGGTGATTGTAATAGGGGTGGTTGAAGCTCGAGTTGCCCAACGTGTTACCTACATGATAACAAGGGTGTGTTAGCGCTAAGCGATGTTTTGACAATAAAGATAGTTGGGTGAATACGCGAGAGGTAATGAGTTAGAGGTTGAGTCGATTCACGGGAAGGTTAACCAATAGGGTCTCGACTCGGATGATTCAAGTTTCGGGAATGAATGACACCACTACAAGATGATGTCGTTAAAGAACGACGATCGGGTCGTTACGCAATACCGAAAATATTTCGAAAGGGTAAATACATTAAAATCATTTTGATACCTCATAATAGGGATATATATTTTAATAAATATTTGAAATCGGATAAAATAGAAATTACTAATAAAATATATTTTATAATAATTTAACCATAGTGACAAATTTCGCCGAAATTCGGCGAATTGAGGGTCTGTCAAAAATTTCGACGAAATTTCGGCAATTTTTGAAAATTTGGCATTTTTGGTATTTTTCGGTGAATCTCGGCAATCTTCGATTTTCGGTAAATGCACCCTGAAGAAACAATGCATTTTTACCAAATGCAGTCCAAAAAAAAAAAATTGCAACCGTCTTAACTCTTAAGTAAGTACTTAAGTTTTTAAAAAAAAAAAACGAAAAAACCCATCGTGTATTCGCGTTTTTCCTTTTGAGAGGAGAGGAGAGATTTCTGTTTAGGGTTTGAGAAACTCAAACCCTAAACCCATCGAGCCCCACCTCCCGCCGACCCCCCCCCCCCCCCCCTACCTCTCGCCGCTGACCACCATCCGGAAAACCTCATTTCTCAAGGTTTTCTTCTTATTCTAGCTTCTTCTTCTTCTTCTTCTTCTTCTTCTTCTCATTTCTCAAGGTTTTTTTTTTTTTTTTTTTTTTGAGTAATCCGGCCGGCAAACCTCCGAAGTACGAAGCTCTCAACCCACACAACACAGCTGCACAGTGCACAAGTAATTTAATTAATTTTTATTTTTTTATACTTTTTTTTTCCAGTTTTTCAATGGATGATTAGAGGAATGGAACTGCTTTTTTTATAGATATCAAATGGGGCTTTTTTATATTTCAAATGGGGCTTTAATATAATCGGCTATGATCTGATGATCATCCAAATTCCAAGCATGATTTTGGTGTTTAAAATGTGGGTGACGACTCAGCATGACAACAACTCTTCCATCCATATATATATATATATATATATATGAGAAAATTAACCATCAATGGATCAACCCATTTGTTTAATTAGTTTTCTGTTTGGCAAGACCAGCACCAATTAGATTAGCAAATAGCAATAGATCTAAGGTTTTTGGTTTCGTAACATATCATAGAGTGGCATGAGAAAAAAATCCAAAATGGGATCACCGAACGATTTTGAGCAGACTGTTTGACCAGCAACAACCATCTATTCCTCTTCATCATATAACCAGTGATTTCTATTCTTTGCATAATCCAAACAGCCACCATATCTTCCTTGTTAGAAAAGTTAAACATCACATGTCTGTTGTCTTGAGATGGGACACCCATTATATATTTAAAATTATTTTTAAATTTTTAAATATGTTAGTAAATATTTTAGTAATTTTTTAAAAATATTAAAATTGTTTTTTATATATTTTTAATCCTCGAAATTTTCCCGAAAGTTATTGAAATTAATCCGAAATGTACCGAAAGGATCCCCCACCGAAAAGTTGCCAAAAACAAAATTTGTCACTATGAATTTAACTGATATTAAACCTAATAAATAAATATATTCATAAAATATTTTATAATTGATTAATAGTCTAAAACTACCTCTAACAGCATGTGGGTTATAAACCCTTATATTTTTCATAGCAAAAATAAAATAAATAAATAAAAGGATAGCTCTTAAAAATATAATAAATATATATAGGTTTTATACCCTATATATATATATATATATATATATATATATATATATATATATATATATATATATATATATATAATAAAATAAAAGGCTTGTAAGGTCATTCGTCAGTGACAAAACAAAGACAAAAACCACTCGTATAATATACATAATTATATACGTGGTTAATACTTTATATTAGGCAAAAAAAAATAAAGATGAAAATGTTTTCATGCCACTGTTCTGGTACAACCCGAGATGTGGTTTGGGCATGACACAGGAGAAAGAGGAAGAGAGGGGTTGGTAGAGAAGAGGGGAAAAACACAGAGAGGGAAAATGGATTTCGTCGTTGGGTTTGACATTGCCGTCGACAAAGTTGATCTTCGTCGCGCGTGAAGGTGAATGATAATCATAAGGTCGCGCTTTAACGAACGACAGCGAGCATCGAATGAATGGGACAGATCGTCACGAGATTGAGTCGGTCGAAACCAAAGAAAAAAAAGGTGAGGAAGAAGAAGAAGAAGCAGAATGCCTTACTAGGATTCTTGGCTGGTGATGGTGGCGAATTTGTCGCCAGGGCGGCAACGGACTGCGACACGATTTCGTGTTCCAAGCCTCTGTTTGCAACGGTTGGGATTAGGGAAAAGGATTTGGTGTAAAGCAGGGGCAACAATAGGAAGGTTATAAGGAATTTAGGTTGGGTCTGGCCTGAGCTTGGTTGGGGCCAAGAAATGGGTTGGGTCATGCTAGGCTTGGGTCCTCACATTCTCCCCTCACAAAAATTTCGTCCTAGAAATTTACCTAGTGTCGTTAAACAAGTGTGGGTGCTCTTGACACATCTCATCCTTGCATTCTCATGTCGTTTCGTCACTCGTGTGATGTTTCCAAAGAACTTTTACTAGTACTCTCTTCGATCTCACTCGATTACTCTACCAGTTGAGGATTTGCACAGTGATTCGGTAAGATAGGTTTTCTTGGATGTTCAACTGCTCGAGCTCTAACACGCGAGTAGATTCTAGTCAAGGATCAAAATACCGGTTTTAGACGTGTCGTCCGGTCGAAAACCGCAGTGATTTCGGACGATACGTCTTAACGATATATGGACGATACATTGAATGTATCGTCCGATATTAGCCATATAAATGGGCGATACGGTACATTTAATGTACCGTATCGTCCACCTCCGATACCGATACGTATTGGTATCAGACGATATTTTGATCCATGATTCTAGTACATGTGAGGGGTCGAACTTATATTGTCACAACATTGATACGTGGAATACGTCGTGTACATTGGCGAGGGACGGCGGTAGGGCTAATTGATATGCAACTTTTTCGACTTTCCATAAGATTTCAAATGGTCCGATGAATCTAGGACTAAGCTTTCCTTTTTTCCCAAACCTAAACACTCCCTTGGTTGGTGACACCTTGAGAAGTACACGACCTCCGATGTTGAACTCGCGTTCCTTTCGTTTATGATCAACGAAGCTTTTTTGTCGGCTTTGAGCGGTCAGTAGACGCTCGCGGATGAGCTTGATATTCTTCGTGGTTTGTTGCACTAGCTCTAGTCAGAGCAGACTTCGTTCTCCAACTTCATTCCAACATACTGGCGATCGACAGGGCCTTCCGTAGAGGGCTTTGAAAGGTGTCATTTGTATGCTTGCTTGGTAGTTGTTGTTGTAGTCAAACTCAATTAAGGGTAAGTTGTCATCCTAGCTTCCTTTAAAGTCCATTACACACGCTCGTAGCATATCATCCAGCGTCCGAATCGTCCTTTCTGCTTGTCCATCCGTCTCGGGGTGGAAAACAGTGCTGAAACTTAACTTCGTGCCCAATTTATCTTGAACTTTCTTACAAATTCCTGAGGTAAACTTCGAGTCTCGATCATATACAGTTGCTATCGGTACACCATGCAATTGAACAACTTCTTTGATGTATAGCCTCCCAAGACTTTTCGTTGTCTAAGTAACCTTGATGATAGAAAGTGTGCATGTTTGGTGAGTCTGTCTATTATCACCTAAATTGAATCATAGCCGCACTTGGTCTCTGGTAGCCCGGTGACGAAGTCCATGTTGATGCTTTCCCACTTCCATTCTAGTATCGACAATGGCTGTAACAATCCTAAAGGCTTCATATTCTCGACTTTAATCTGTTGACTCGTGAGGCATCTTGAGACGTACTCGGCGATCTCCCTCTTCATGTTATTCCACCAGAAGTGACTCCTTAGATCTTGATACATCTTTGTGCTGCTTGGATGCACTATGTATTTGGACTTGTGTGCGCCGTCTAACGGTTCCTTCTTCACTTCCACGATGCCTGGTACGCATAATCGATCTCAATACCTCAACGAGCCTTCTGAGGTTACTCCGAGCTCTAGTCTTTCTCCTTTCTTGACTTCCTCTAGCATCTTTAAGATCTCTGGGTCTTCACGTTGTCCTTCTTTTATCTTTTCGACTATCGTGGATTGCATGCTCAGATTAACACACATAAACTTGGGTTCCACTTTTTGGATAGACAGTTCCAATTCCCAAAATCTTCATGCAATTTCCACTTCATCATCATCAATGCGGCGAGGGTTCTTGCTAACTTTCGGCTCAATGCGTCTGCTACCGTATTTGCCTTACCAGGATGATACTGAATGGTGCAATCGTAGTCCTTCAGACACTGCATCTAACGCCTTTGTCGCATGTTCAGTTCCTTTTGTTGACAATATACTTCAAGCTTTTGTGATCAGTAACAATGTCGAAGTTTTCCTCGTACAGGTGGTGCCTCCAAATCTTTAATGCGAAGATGACCGCTGCCAGATCTAAATCGCGGGTTGGGTAATTCTCTTCGTGGGGCTTTAGTTGTCTGGATGCATAGGCGACGACTTTCTTGTGCTGCATAAGTACACAGCCTAAACCTCTTTCTAAAGCATTGTTATAAACTTCGAATCCTCCAATTCTTGATGGAATTGTCAACACTGGTGTAGTTGTCAACTTCTCTTTCAATTCTTGGAAGCTTTGTTCGCAGTCGTCACCCAATTCAAACTTAGCACCTTTCCTTGTGAGCTTTGCCATTGGAATTGTTGTCCTGGAGAAATCCTTCACAAAGCGTCGGTAATATCCAGCTAGTGCTATGAAGCTTTTGACCTCTGTTGCATTCCTTGGTGTCTCCCAGTTCACCACAACTTCAATCTTGGTTGGATCGACAAACACTCCCTTTCCCGAGATCACGTGTCCTAGGAAAGATACTTCGTCCAACCAAAACTCGCATTTGTTCAATTTCCCGTACAATTGGTGCTCCCTCAAGATTTGCAAAGTTGTCCTTAGATGGTCCTCGTGCTCGATCTGGTTCTTAGAGTAGATTCAAATATTATCAACGAACACCACTGCAAACGTATCTAAGAAGGGTTTGAAAACTCTATTCATCAAGTCCATGAATGCGGCTGGGGCGTTCGTCAAGCCAAAGGGCATCACTAGAAACTCGTAGTGTCCATAACAAGTTCGAAATGCCGTCTTCGCTATGTCGCCTTCCTTGATCCTTAGTTGGTGGTAGCCTGTCCTCAAGTCATTCTTTGAGAAAACCGTTGCGCCTTGAAGTTGACCGAAGAGGTCATCGACTTTAGGTAATGGACACTTGTTCTTGATGGTGGCATGGTTCAACTGCCGAGTGTCGATGCATAGTCTCATGAATTCGTCTTTCTTCTTCACAAATCAGACCGGAGCATCCCAAGGTGACACACTTGGGCTTATGAGTCCTTTCTCTAGTAGCTCCTCTAACTGCTTCTTAAGCTCTTGGAATTTCGCTGGTGCCATTCGATAAGGAACCTTCGAAATGGGAGGTGTATCTAGGAGTAGATCTATCGCAAACTCGATCTCTCGGATGAGAGGTGGTCCATGTAATTCGTCCGGAAAAACATCAACAAGTTCATTGACAATGGGGATTGACTCTATTTCGGGCTTACTCTTATCCTTGCTAATGACGTACGCTAGGTAACCCTGACAACCTTTTGAAAGAAGTCGTCTAGCTTTAACGGCTGAAATAATGGGTGAATCAAGAGTCCTAACAATACCCTGAAATGAGAACCTTCACTAACCCGGGATACGAAAACTAACTCGCTTGCGAAAGCAATCAATACTTGCATGGTGAGAGGCAAGCCAGTCCATGCCCAAAATTACATCAAAGTCTACCATATCAAGCAGAATCAGGTTGGCAGCTAGTTGCCGACCATCTATTTTTACAGCTCAATCCTTATATACAGTATTAGTAGTTAGGGAATCTCCAATTGGGGTAGAGATAGTGAGTGCAGAGTCTAAAGGTTGAGGTTTGGATTTCAAGGATTGTGCGAAGGATGGTGATACGAAGGAGTGTGTGGATCCGGAGTCAAATAAAAATTTCGTTGTCACTTCGAAGATTGGGACAATACCTTGGATTACAGCTTCCGAGGCTTCGACATCTTGTTGAGTCATGGCAAACACTCACCCTTGTGCATTTTAGCGTGGCTGTTGTCCTGCATGAAACTGAACTGGTTGCACTCGTTGTTGTTATTATTATTGAGATGGAGTGGTTGTCTAAACGGTTGAGAATTCCTTGATGCGTGTCAGTCCTTTACCACGTGTCCTGCCCTTCCACACCCAAAGCAATGTCTCGGCGGCTTCGAACAAACTTGCGATACACGTCCCAGTTCTCCACAGTTATAGCAGGTAGCTTTTGTGTGCCAACATGGTATGTTGCCATGGTTCTTCCCACATATCGTATATGATGGCCTCGTGAATCCAACTCTTGTATCTTCAAATTGAGGTCGTTTTGGTGCTGCGTGTTGGAAAGATGGTGCTCGCCAGTCTTCGCTCACCAGGTCCTATTGCTTCTCGTGGGATGGGCGGCTCCATTTGGTATATTCTTCCACCTTCAAGGCTCGTCTAACCGATAGCTTGTAGTTCCTTGAGAATAGCCAGGAGAGGCGTTTCCGGATATTAGATCTAAGGACATACTCGAATCTCTGCCCCCTTTCTCCTTCCGTGAGCTGGTGCTTGTAGAATCGTTCTAGGTCGACGACCTTGGCCTCATACTCGACCACAGTCATAATTCCTTGCTCAAGTTTAAGAAATTCAGCTCCTTTATTCTCTCAGATATGCCGGGGAAAATACTTTTCGAAGAATATTCTTACGAATCTGCAGCAAACGACGACTTCTCCTAGTGCTAGCTCTAATCTTTCCACCAACTGCCACCAACGGTGTGCCTCTCCAGACAATAGGAAGATGGCAAATCTAGGCTTTTGTTCCTTTGTGCATCTCATTGCCTCGAATATCTTTCAATATCTTCGATCCATCGCTCGGCCTCCAAAGGATCGGTGGTGCCTCTAAAGGTTGGGGGATTCAATTTCTTGAAACTTTCCAGATCGTCTCTGTAGTCAGTGTAGTTTGTGCCGGTTGATGCCGAACCAACCCCGTTAGGGATCAAGTGGGTTAGTGCAACTGCAATAGCCTCAAGAGCCCGAGGAATAGAATCAGGTGTAGGTGTAACCAGTGGGTTGCTTGCGGGTGTTGCGGGTCTCTTAGTGCGTGGCGTTCTGGTGCCTCATCCTCGTACCGTCTATATAAAAAATAAAATATAGTTTAATCACGTCATCTACTTTACAAGATTATTGTAATTACTATAATATATTCATGACATAATTAAATAAAAAGAAGGGAAAACAATTCATTTCATTCATAGATTGGTAATTACATAAGCACAATTGTTACAAAAAGAGATTTCGTAATTTAAGATTTCATTTGTGTAGTTGTTACAAAAGAGTTCACATCTATTCTAAATCTCATCAAAAAGGGACCCGACGCTACATGTCTATCTCCTATTCTAAAGGCCTTGTTGTTCCTTGTGCCTACATCAGTGGTGAGAATTTTTCTTTCTTAGGCCATTACGGTTCCCCACAAGTTTCCTATTTAGCCTAGTTTAATATTGGCCCATTCGGTATTTTTATCCTCAGAGTTCTTCCTCGGTCTCTTCTAATTCAAGGTAGTAAGAGATTTTGATAATGTCGTGTTCTGCGACATTTGGTTCATCATTGTTCATCTCTTCAGCATCTAATTCGTCCTCGCTTAGGCCATTCATCTCTCCTTCGCTGAGGTTGTATATTTCCTCTTCGAGTTCCTCAAAGTTGTTCGACACTTCTTCCTCGAAAGATCGAACTTTGAGCAAGGTATGTGGAGGAAGAGTGTGTGCTTCATGGCGTCACTAGTATATGTTGACATCTATGATTCCAGACGCCTCCTGGTACATGAAGGTTGGCCATCCTATAACGAACTAATCGGGGTAGTCCAGTTGTCTTTCACGCCCCGAAATCCAATACACCTCGAATTTCAATGCGTGAGTGAATTCAATCATCAGAACAAAACTAAAAAGTCAAACAAAACACATAACCTGATATTTTATTCATAATTTCAAAAGAAGGTACATCATTGTTACAATTCATAGCTCATCGTGATCACCATTTCAATTCAAAAGTCCCTTAGAACCAAAACACAAAACCTTACAACTCCTTGGCAGACTCTAGTTCAAAAGATCTCCAATGTCTCTGCTTGAGAAGATGCACGACGGTCAACTCGATCCGCCACTGAAATATTAACAACGGGGTGAGATAAACTCAACAAGTGGCCCCCTAATAATATCTAGTAACCAACGTCTTAATAATCAATAAGTGAGGAAATTCGATTATAAGTATTCCTTTGATTTTAGTAGATATTGTAAATGTATGCAGATTCGCTATTTAGTTCTCAAGGCATTGCATTTGCAGCTATCATCAAGTAGGAAATGAGATGTTTGAATAAAAGATCATGGATATTTTTCTTTAAAAGGAAAACAAAAGAATATAACTTAATTTCAACGGCTACACATTTATAGGTGTAGGTTCTACTCATATAATATCGGATCCATGGTACAGGCACATGTGACCCACCCTTTTGGACTTCATCTCTTATTCAGGTAGTCCTTACCACATTACATTGTATATCTGAATTTCACACCTTACCGTGGCAGATTGGTAGACAACATGTACTTCATATTATGGAAGTACTAGCACGGATATTCGTCCCAAACCCATTCTGCCCAATGGGGGATCCCGACTAGAAATATCATATAATTATATAGATGTACAACGTATGCAGTAGAAAATCACTTGTTTAATAGTAGATGCTTTCCATAATCAAGATGGTATTTCATGGTATTTTCGAAAAGAAATACATACTACGATCGATCAATTTTCATAATCATTCTTTCTACCAGTTTATGATAAGAATCATACAATAATTTACTTGCTCATATGATCAATTGTATGCTCATGCCAAGTATGCCATCAAGAGTCGAACTACGATTAATTTTATACAGGAATTCCAATTATCAGTTATGATTGTGTAGAGATAAAAGAACAAGTTCCTATATATGTATATTTGCATATTTATAATATCAACATACAACAATGTCTCGTAGATGTATCACTATACCTAAGGTTTCAATTCATAATTATAGGGTTTTATGTACTTGTATATACATCGTATCTAAATAGTACTAATTAATTAAACAAAACAGGGTGATAAGGGTAGGTCACTTGCCTTGGTATGCACTTCCCTGGTGATTGCAATGGGGGTGGTTGAAGCTCGGGTTGCCCAACGTGTTACCTGCATGAGAACAAGGGTGTGTTAGTGCTAAGCAATGTTTTGACAATAAAGAGAGTTGGTTGAATACGTGAGAGGCAATGAGTTAGAGGTTGAGTCGGTTCACAGGACGGTTAGTCAATAGGGTCTCGACTCGAATGGTTCAAGTTTCGAGAACGAATGGCACCACTAGAAGATGATGTCGTTAAAGAACGACGATCTGGTCATAACGCAATACCTAAAATATTACGAAAGGGTAAATACATTAAAATCATTTTGATACCCCATGATAGGGATATATATTTTAATAAATATTTGAAATCGGATAAAATAGAAATTACTAATAAAATATATTTTATAATTGGTTAATAGTCTAAAAATACCTCTAACAACAAATGGGTTATAAACCCCTATAATTTTAATAGCAAAAATAAAATAAATAAATAAAATGATAGGTCTTAAAAATATAATAAATATAATATATACATAAATAAATATATATAGGTTTTATACCCTATATTATATATATATATATATATATAATAAAATAAAAGGCGTCTAAGTTCACTGGTCTGTGACAAAACAGAGACAAAAATCACCCCTATAATATACATAATTATATATGTGGTTAATACTTTATATTTGGCCAAAAAAATAAAGATGGAAAAGGTTTCATGCCACTGTTTTGGCACAACCCGAGATGTGGTTTGGGCAAGACACAGGAGAAAGAGGAAGAAAGGGGTTGGTAGAGAAGAGGGCAAAAACACAGAGGGAAAATGGATTTCGTCGTTGGATTCGGCATTGCGGTCGACGTAGTTGACGCGGATCACGACTGCGAAGGTGAACAACGGTCGCGAGGGTGCGCCTGGTAATGACAGCCGCGTGAGCATTGAAATGGATGGCGACGATCGTCTCCGGAGATTGAGCCTGTCGAAACCAAAGAAAAAAAGAAGGTGAGGAAGAAGAAGACGCAGAATGCCTTACCAGGATTCTTTGGGTTGTGGAGGAAGGAGGAGATGGCTGCCTTCTTTTATAACTTGAGGGAAAGGTTGGGCTGCGAGTGATGATGGCGAGTCTGTCGCCAAGGTGGCAGCCGACTGCAAAACGATTTCGTGTTCCAAGCCTCTATTTGCAACGGTTGGTATTAGGGAAAAGGATTTGGCATTAAGCAGGGGCAACAAGAGGAAGGTTTTAAGGGATTTAGGTTGGGTCTGGCCTGGGCCTGGTTCGGACCAAGAAATGGGTCGGGTCATGCTGGGCTTGGGTCCTCACATTGTAGTCTAAGTACACGCATGCAGTGAGCGGGGTCAATATACTGGATTACTATACATGCTAAGGAGTTGCTATTAGGTAGCCAGCAGATCAGAGAATTGCGATGGCATCTGGGTCATCTTCTTCGTATCCCAACGCTTCTCAAATCTCTGATTCCATGTGCTTTCCTCAGTATTCTGCTTCTCTCAAATGTAATATCCCAATTTATTATTATATTTATTATTTTTTGTTTGGTTATTTGGTTTCCAAACTCTAATGATTTTATAATTATCGTTTGCCAGCATATATATATATTCCATGAAAAATAATTTATTTGAAATGACAAATTAAATTGAATGAGTATCCAATATGATGTGATTTTGATGTTATTTTCACTAGTGTATATATATATATATATATAAAGGATAAAGATTTCCTAGTCCCATGAACTAGGTAAGTTACCTAGACCATGCTTGTTGGCTGCCAAGTTACATGATCGGGTGGCACATGGATGAGTGGTGGATGATCAGGACCACTGAAGAAAACAAAATCGAAAAATAGTTATGTATAACTGCAAGGCAACAGTGTCAATTGTGCAAAAAATCAATGATGAAACTATATTTGGTCTCAACCATCCAGTTTATAGTTGACACCTTTGACTGCATGGTTTTTTAGTATTTTTTCTTAATTTTTTAAAAATGATCTTGATTACCAGGTTGCTCCTTTATGTGCCATCCGATCATTTGTTTGGGTACCACGTGGCAGCCAAATTACATCCCTTAGTTTCATGGATAACTTAGAGAAAGAGTTCTATAACTTATATTTGAACTAGGAAGTAAAGCATGAATAATGTTAGTGTCCCTTAGTTTAATGGATAATTTTTTGTTGAAATAGTTGCAACAATCATGCATGATATATGAAAAGTTCGTATTAGTTACCCAACCCGCCGGGACGCTCAAGTCAATCTCCTTCTGTCCAAATGGTCAACCCTTGGGAGTTGACGTCTATTTATGTGCTTGCAAATCAGTGAAAGTTAACTTTTGATCTTTCACTATTTCGGAGCTAAAAAAATCAGCTCATTTGGGAATTGGACCTTTCCCCAGTTGACAACTATAATGGTACATCGGTATTGAAGTTGTATGATCTCATATAGGAATTGGCTTGTTTCATTTTTCCTGAGGTTTACTATATTGTTTCCTGCAGTTCCGATTGTGATTTAACGTTGAGTGAGCTGAAATTTGTTAGGAGTTGAAAGCCAATTTGTCAGGAGCTGGTATAAGGCTCCTCACCCCCGAGTGGGTCAGTCTCATTTTGTCCAAATGGTCAAGCCTCAAGAAATGCACTCTATTTATGAGCACTGAAATGAGTGAAAGTTCACTTTTGACCCTTCACTGGTTTGGTGCTAAAAATTGTCGGCATGCCATTTACTGTGGCTGTCGGTTTGAGTTTGACCCGAGTGTCGCCGCCGGCACTTGGGTCAGGCAGCTTTTACTAAGTCATATAAACGCGGGACGGCAACCCTAAAATGCGTGCATGATGATTTAATGAATTTTGCGGAAATTAAATAGATTAAATTAACCTTAATCGCAAAATTATCTCAATACCTTAGGGTTCTGAGAATTCCGATCGGCAGATCACGTGAGATCCGGATAGGTTCCAGTCTGATGCGCGAGTCCCGTTAGCTTTACAGTAAGATCGGGCCTAAAGATAGAACTCCAGCTTTCCAGGCTTGGGCGCTCATCGTTAATCCGATGTAGAGTTGTTAGTTCTCACTAGGGTTGTGGGATTGGGTAGATTTTAAGGCTCAGGCAAAAACTAGGGTTTTGGTTGAATTAGGGTTTCAGAATATATGAACAAAATGGAGAAATGTTTGTAAGACAGATAGAGATAGGTAGATAGAAAAGATAATAAGGATAAAGAAGATGATAAATGGGAATCACTCCCTTGGCCTCACACTAAACCCATCACGGGGAAGAAGAATTTCTCTCCATTCAAGTAAAAGTTTATTCAATATATTAAAAAACTAACTAAATTGTGTTTACAAGCCTCTTTAGATAGGCAACCAACTAATAACTCGAATTTAAATAGTCTTAAAATAATAAAAGACGACAAAAGGTAAATTTTCACAGAAAATAAAAATCTCCGTCGCTGGGCGGAAATCTCTATGGACGTCCGTCCTGGAGGTCACGGCTGTCCGTCGCCTACGGTGTCCAAAATCACGGACATCGGTGATGGTTACGGATGTTCGTTGTGCATTAAACAGTGGGGTCTCCAATTTATGGCCGTCCGTCCTAAGCCTACGGACGTCCGTCACTTGATAATGGCTTATGCCTCCTCTCCCTTGAACCTGTAGTACCCGGGCTTCCTCTTCGTTTCTTCCAACAGCTGTAGAACCGATGTGGTTCAAAACCGATGTTCATGTATTCAGCGTCCCCGTGACATATGACAGTGGAACTTTATTTTCATATGGAGGAAATTATTAGTTGAGAACTCAGGATGCATATGCTAGCCACTAAACTTCTATTAAGGCAGTGCTAACTGCTAAGGCATTTATGTGAGATTCAACCTTTGCCCTGTGCAATTGATGATGGATAGAGCAATCTTTGAGTCGGAGAAGTAGCTTAGGAATGGCTGTTTCATCACTACTCATGATCAATGAATCATTCCCATCTTCGGTTGTGACCGCTAATGTGATCCCGAGGAATTCGTTTTTATGGCTTTCTCATGAAGGTTGCATTGATGGTTATATATATATATATATATATATATATATATATATATATATATATATATATATATATATATATATAGGTGGGAGCTCAATTATGTGGTTTGGTGATATGTTTAGCAATGCGTGAGGATAGTTTTGGTCTTTAATTAGTTCAAACTTGTCGTACTTAGACGATGGTATAGGGGTAATTATTCTAGCTTATGTGTAGTTGATAGATAAACAAAAAGCCTAATCAAGATCAAGAGGAAATATTTGATATGTTCCTCTAAAAAATTCTCCTTGCTGTCTTCTTGTATAGGAAAAAATGGCACTTCTGCAGTTCTACAACCTTTAACTGATCCTTCCTCAAATTGGTTCTGAATTGGACCCTCTTTATGCACAAAGGCATCATCAATTCAATACAAACGGAAAATTAGCGAGTTGGATGAAGATGTAACCTGGACAAAGACGTCATTTTGTTTGTACCATAGTGATAAACTACTTTTTTTAAAAAAATACGATTCATGCAAGTATTATTGGTACAGCGTATTATACCCATATATTTTTTTTAAATGCATATTTTAGTTTAAAACACAGATTCCTTGTTCTAAACATGAAAGAAGCGTATTAAACCCGTTTTTTCCCCGAGTTTTTCCTTCTTTTCCAACTTTTTACATTTTTTCTGACTTCAATATTTTATAGTCTTTTCAGCTTCTGATCCCCTTCCCCCTCTCTCTCCTAACTTTTCCTTATTTTGCCTTTTTTACTGACTTTTTTGCTCGACTTATTAAACCTGTATCCGTACCATTTTGGATTATACGACCAGAGGCTGATGTTAGCAGTCATGTAGTTGTCTTCATCATCCTGGGTTGAGCAGGTACCATTATGTAATGAGATTCTACTAATTTATCGGAGGTTTTAGAAGTGATTTTTGAAGCCTAAGAAGGTAGAAGATATAAAATTCAAATCCAGAGTGATCATTCCTTGTACTGTTGCAGATCTAGAAATTTTTTTTGCAAGTTTGCAAGTGAATAAAGCATCTTTTTACGAAAAATCATATGGGGATTGTTTTGAAGTGGTCTAACTGACTTTTAAGAACGCCACAGTGAATCCTTAAAATCATGTTTTGTTGTTCTAACTCCTTTATTTATTTATTTTGTAAATTTCAAAATAAACTATATATGTGCTTGGATTATTAATTCCAAGTTTTATTTGGATCCCTTAGATTTGTGATGTGTTAAATCACTTTCATATAAAATACCTCCTTTGGTAGTGAAAATTGTACCAAAAAGTGTTATGCCAAAATATCCGAGATCTGTACATAATCTCAACTTTGCAATAGTTTCAAACAGTTTAAATGTTTCAGCTTATTTCCACTCATGAGCTGTTGAGTTCTATTCCGGTGGTTAGCTTTTATGGGGCTCCATTAGTGATTCGATCAAGCCTCGATCATAGCAGTATCAAAAGATCAAGGTCAAATTGAGGAGCAACAACCAATTGGTTATGTTGTCTTAGATTTTAAACCAACAGTTTTTTTTGGATCATGTTTATGAGTACATAAATTTTTTAAAATCATCTCGAGGCTCTATATTCGCACAAGAATGCAACTAAGATTCCTTTTTGGGGTTCGAGATTAAGAATCTACTGCAGGGAACCAATTGGTTATGGTGTCTTGGGTTTTGAACCAACAATATTTTCGGATTGTGTTTATGAGTACAGATAAACAATTTGAAATCATCTCAAAGCTTTATATTCGCACAAGACCGCAACTGATATTTTTCGTTGGCGTTCGAGATTAAGAATCTACTGCAGGGATATGTCTTTAAAGAAATATAATGAACTCTCAACTGTGGAAGGAATTGACTCATTAAATCCCCAATTCATGATGTACATGTCTACTAATGAGTTTTTTGGAACCTCAACAACTTCTCTAGTTTCTAGTTGGGCTTCAACCACAATATGAGGAAATCAAGATGCAATTTTGAATATCATCACCATCAAATATGCATCACTTTCTAGACATAGCTCCGGAATGAGGGGTAACAATGTCCTAAGCCCTATTCTTCATATTACTGAGCAATTAAGCTTGATAAATTTGGGCATCCATATCAAAACCAATTGGCTATGAGTGGAGGGCCCCGAGATCTTATTAGAGGAGAGACAAGGCTATGAATACCCGATGTGGGACCAAGTTAACAAAGCTTAGCATCGGATGGTGTAGTGGTTCCAGTAGCCAAACTATTTTAAGCTAACTGGCCACTTCTCTCAACATAAAAGTGTTTCTTGTAGCACTTTATATAAATAATCTTTGTTATCTTCATGTTGTTAATGATGCAGGATAAATGCTAAAACCCTAATTATGCGAAGTTGGGATTAATTTCAGATTAAATTGAATAACAAAAATATTCAAACTCTCCAACCACATAAAATAGTTTAACAAATTTAATTAAAACAATTAGGTTGAATCAATTGTAGCGCTCACATGTATTGAAATTTCCCGTTCTAGAAAAAACAGCTTCGATGAGGGAACTCCCGTTCTAATTTAGGCACCAACTGACAATTATGATATCGTCTCTTGACTCTAGAATTTGAAGAATTAAAGGTTCGAAGGTTAATTCAATCAAAGGGGAAAATCAAAATATATCAATTAATAAGGTGTGAACAAAGTTCCAACAACTAATTAATTAGGGAATTTGGGTTTTTTTTTTTAAATTTTATCAAAGGAAATAAGGAAAATAATTACCTGACAATAATTTAAAAGGACAAAATAGAAAGATAGGGTTCCAAGGCTTCACACCAAGGATGTACGTCGGGTTCGCACCAACCGCGTGATAAAATGAAGATTCGCTCCTCGAGTTATGAAAGATTCGCTCTTTCGGGTGAAAACTCTTCACAAGTTCTCTAAGGTTTGCAGAAAACAACTCTCAATTTCATCAGTCATCAATTACCCTTAAATAAAATTTGTACATGCCTTTATATAGGTTAAGAAAACTTTAACTAAACATAAATTCGAAATAAGAAAGCAACTAAAACCACCAACTTGCGGACGCAACTCACGTCCGTCCGTCCTGTAATCACGGATGTCCGTCCTCTGTTCATGGACATCCGTCGTCTACAACATGCACAAAACAGAAACTATCTAAAATCACTGATGTCCGTCTGAATTCCACGGATGTCTATTATATGTTAACGAACTTTGCTTCTTTTCTTCTTTCTCCCTTGTTTTCTCTTTGCACTTTCCATCCGCCTTGTACTGTGAGATGTCCCCATCAGTTAACCTATTCTTTCTTTCGAATTTTATCCACTTAATGTTTATGGTTTACATTTTGAGACATGGGCGGAGCCAAGTAGAGCGGAATAGGGGATGTAGCTCATATAATTTTGGAAAAATTATAGAATAGGCTTACGATACAACATTTTTCTATGTGTGAGTCCTCAAATCTACTGTGTATTTAATAAAGGGTATTTGATAAAAAAATATGGGCTTCTGAGGATTCAAACTGTATCAAATCACTTAAAAAATTTAGTATTTAATAAAGAGCATTTGATCAAGTAACAATGGTCGCTCGATAGTGTGATTTTTGGGTTGATGTCCATCTAACATGTAAAATACCAACTCGTTGTATATAGACTTACTGAATTGGGATTAGGTGGTCTAGAGTATTAACATTTGTGTTTGGGTCATCTATCCACCACACGATTAGATGTCCACATTCATTGGACAATCCTAACCATAACATAGGGTATGCAAGACTTTCGAACTAATGGTTATGGTGAAATCGTGCCATCCTTATTGTAAAATGACAATGGGATCAACTCTCCTCACCTTCCGCCTACTTTTAAGTCATGTAGCGCCATGACAGTTTTTACCGATCCAAGTTGTCCAAGTGGCTGAACATCATATGGCCTTGGCACAGCCAAAAACTATGCCCATTGGATTATCCATACCACTGAACACAGGTACTTCAACATAAACCCTATGTTAGATATGAACAACGGTACATATTAAACTTCCTAGTTCGAATAATTAGAACCCTTGGATAAGTATATATGTCCTTTTGGCTGGATGTTCATATAATGTTAGCCACTTGGACAAATTGGATTAGTCAAAAAGGTCTGTCATGTGGCCCAAAAAGGGAGATGGTGAGGGCTTTATCTTAGGCCTAGGCTGAGCTCCCACTAATCCACCCACAAAAATGTAAGATTAAGACCAGATTGCTGCCACCCCAGGGAGTAGGGAGAAAATAGTTTGTACAATAACATTGTGGGCACTTAATTTTTCGCCCTTTTAGGCTTTAACCACACAGTAAATAAGATTTTCGATGCTATATTGCTGCCAAATTAGATCTTGCAAATTAGTGGGAATTTCTTGATTTTCTTTCTTAGAATTGTAAAATTTCTTCTATTTTGTCATTGTTTCTTCTATTTTATCCATTCCTTTTGTTATATTTAATCTTGTACCTTACTTATTTGGTGTTCTTGCCTACATTATATTATATGGATCCATACGGTGATAAATTTGATAACTGGGATTTAAACGTGTTTCTTGAGGTATCCAACCCCTTTACACGTGTCACAATTTTAAAATTCATTGTGTATATTTCAAGCATGTCTCTTTCTTCTTCCCTTTATGGACAACTTTGTGATATATCCTTGACTTGGGAAGAAACCAAGAGAAATGAAGAGGCAAATAGAGTTCAAGTGCCAAGTTGTTCTATCTATATCTCTTGATGAGTTTCTATTGATGCTCCATTAGATAATATTTCAATGTATTTAAAATTTTCTTCCAACCTTGTCATTTTGAGAATAAGATGCAAGTGAAAATCAAGTACATCCAATATCACTAATCTAATATCCTTTTGGGATTCAGTTACTCCTTTTGATATTTCTATCCACCTAGATTCTTCTGTTCTCATCAAATCTTGGCATTATTACTCTTCGAGAGCCTGAATTGAAGTTTCTTTAGAGCATTGTTTGTTAGCATGCTACATGCACCTTCACATCTCTGCTTCTTATAAGCTAAACCTCTAGAAGATAGGAGGTCTACTACCAGTTTTTGCACCCCTTGCTGATGGTATCACATTGAAGAGTAAGCAAGTTTGTTGGTAGATCTATTGCATAAGCTGTCTACGGTATTGCATGCTAGTTAGGTTGGGTGAAAAGTTTTATTTTAAAGTTCGACTACTCTAAATTAGGGATCTAGATTTGGTTAACCGAAATTTCGGTTTCGGTGTCAGTTCACCTAAAACCGAACTGAACCGACCCCCCCCCCCCCGAACCGAAACCTAACCGGTGCGATTTCGGTTTCTATTCGGGTTTTTTCCATATATATATATATATATATATATTATTATTATTTTTTCTTAAAGGGAAAATTTTGGGTTTTTGTTTTGTTTTTTCGATGTTAGGGTCGTTTTCTCACCCTACCCGGCTGGTTTCCGGCTTTCAGCTACCAAAACCGAAAACGAGCCGAACCGGTTCGGTGTCGGTTTTGGTCCGGTTCGAGAGGCTCGGTTTTCAGTTCCTCTAGTCTTAATCCAATCCTATGCAGATGCATTTTCAACAATCACATTGTCATTCATATCTTTATGATGTTAATTTTCATGAACGACTGTCCACTTCTGCATCTATGATCCAGCTTGAGTTACAGTCCTCGTCAAAATTCATTGTGGTATAAAAAGAAATATCTTGTGGACAATATTTGAGATGTTAAAATGTGCAGTACTAATAGCATAACCAAACGGTTGATTATGTGTATCTCTGTTTTAACTTAGAACTTTTTCTCATATGATTAAGCATGCAGGAAACTAAAATTTTGCCAAACCATCACAAAATTTTATTGAGCTATTTGTAAATAATCACGATCTATGATGAAATTAAAGCAATTGGTAATCTTCTGATCAAGTCATACTATTACCAATTTCCTATTACTCTTTTGGTCTATATTAATTTATAGGGGCAAATTTGCAGGCTTAGAGGAATCTAACTCTGACAAGAGTAAATGCCAAGTGCAGTTTGATGCTTACAAGGAATGCAAAAAGAAGGAGGTATGACTATCTGTTTGAAGTTTAATATGTGCCTTTTTTTCATATAGATTATCTTTTTATCATTATTATGATTGGTATGGTATCAAAACTCGGCCGATACCCATATGTATCAGCAATACCCGATACCGATACCTTGATTGTTACTGCCATCATCATCATCATCATCATCATCATCATCACCATCACCACCATCACCACCATCACAATTTCACAACGTGCCAAATAAATGAAAATGTCAGCGTCCTTATCATTTCTATTTGGAAATGCAAATAAAACAAATTTGAGTTCCTAACTTGGCTTTTGTGTTCTAGCATGATGTGTTACCTGAACATGGACATGCATCTTTTTTCTATCTTAAATGTGGGGTGTCAAGAAAGGGAGAGTAAAGAAGGCCAGTAGTCGTATTTCATACCAGTGGCATCAGAAGTTAAGAACCACTGTTAAATGCAAATGAGGTTTTATTTGGTGTGGATCCTGAAATAGAATATTTGCTTGATGTATATCATAGGCGAGAAGTACTGAGTTCACAATAAATTTTTCGAGGAACTTTGCTACCCCGTTACCTCTCTTAAAGAATGGCATATACCACCCACTAGAAATCTTGAAAAGGTAATATTATGTTTGTTAAAATATTTATTCTAAAAAAGAGGAATGAGAAGGAGAAAATGCATTTCTGTTTCATGCATTCTTTCTTTTACAATAAATGGGTTATATAGTCCACTAAACATAAAACACTAACTACTGTAGGCAGTGACAAAAAAACAGAAAAGCCATAATATAAAGGCCCATTATCATAACCCTTAAGCCAAGTTAATTCAAATGCAAGCCTTTGCACTTAATCCAACAATCCCTCTCTTAAATAATGGCACCACTAGAAATCTTGAAAATGTAATATTATGTTTGTAAAAGCACTTATGCTACAAAAAGAGGAATGAGAAGGAGAAAATGCATTTCTGTTTCATGCGTTCTTTCTTTTACAATAAATGGGTTATACATAATCCACTAAACATAAAACACTAACTACTCTAGGCAGTGACAAAAAAGCAGAAAAGCCCATAATATAAAGGCCCATTTCTCCACAAGAAGAGAGAATGCAACCCTTAAACCAAGTTAATTCAAATGCAACACACACCATAGCTATGTATTCAGCCTTTGCACTTGATCCAACAGTCCCATTCTTCTTTTATGCTTCCAAGTTATGTAATTCTCGCCAATAAAAAAAGATACACAAAAAAGAGATCAAGTCGAGGGATAGTTAAATATATTAACTTTCTGACCAATTGTTGATATCTTTCAGGATCTTTGAGGAGTTCACCATTATAGGGACTTATGATGATTCTGTTCTATTGGAGAGTTTATTAGCTTTGCTCCAAAGTCCAAACTTAACAGTTTTATGAAGGAGCAACTTCAATTCCCATAAAAAACCCTCAATACACCTAATTATTTTTATATGCAGACCGCTCACAAATTATCTGAATAGGAGAAAATAGATAGGAGAAAATTTTAAACATTACGCAGCTGATCTAAAGAGGATAACGACCCACCTTTAAATCAACTAAAACAATATATGACAGTACTTATCGGACAGATTACTACCAGTCATATTCAGACTAATGAATCTTGAATACAGTAACCTAAATTTCTGTTTAGCAGTAAACTATGTGAAGAGAAATAGGGCAGCAGCACCAGTACTTACAAATATTTTAAGGTTCAAAATATCTGCAGAAATTAAGAGTTTCTAGTATTGAGATGAGAACCTTGAGACAGATAGCTTAAGAGCGGAAAATAAAAAAAAAATCTCATTCTAATCTCTTTTTCACTGAAAATAAATCCACATATAAAGTCTTGACTGACATTTTTATTAGTAGAAAACTAGTGAATTTATAAAGAGTTTGACTGTGTCTTGGACTCTGAGCATCAAGTAGGAAATAAATAAATAAAATTAGTCTTATGCTAATTTTTAGGAGTTGAAAATAGAGAAACTTGGGACTTTAGAATTACCAAGAATGAGTCTTGGTCATCTTGCATTTCACGTGATCACTTAAGTGGGGTGGGGAGGATGTCCAATTACCGAGACTTATGTCTCGTTGTTAAAAGGTCTCATGTGACCACTTAAGGTGATTATGTGGGGCCTTAATTACTCCATTTAATTTTCAGTTTCATCCCCCATTCAACTCTGCCCTCTGTTCTGAACTTCCAGCATCCCATGACATAGCTCCTTTAGTGGCTGTTTAACCACATCGGCCCTTTCTAATGCTCAGATCATTTTATATCAAAATCTCATCTCAGATAAGATTTCAGGTCCCTGATAACATCATTGTTATATTTAGCATGAATATTATCATCCACATACACCGCCAAAATTTTAGATTTTCCTCTTCCTCATAAACACTGTGTTAGTGGGATCAAGGTGTCAAACTCAGTTTCGGTCATGGTTTTAAAACACGGAACTCGACTTGACTCAGAAATCATCTGAGTAGAGTCAACACGGAAAATCGGTCCGACTCAACTCGCTCCGACTCAGGTTATTATATATATATATATATATATATATATATATATATATTTATATATATTCTTCTTTCTTTCTTTCTTTCTTTGCTTTCGTTCTTTCCTTCGTTCCTTCTTTTTCTTTCTTTCTTTCTTTCTTCTTTCTTTCTTCTTCTTCTTCTTCTTCTTCTTCTTCTCTCTTCTCTCTTCTTTCTTTCTTTCTTTCTTCTGCTTCTTCTTTCTTCTTTCTTCTTTCTTTCACTAAAGTCAATTCACTGAGTCAACAAACTCGGTCGAGTTTTCGAGTCTACTCGGCGAATCAACCGAGTTGAAGCCCAAATCGAGTCTATAGACGAGTCGACTCGAAACTGGGTCGAGTTGACTCGCCCGAGTTTCGAGTCGACTCATCGAGTTTTAAAACCATGGTTTTGGTATAGGATATCAGTCCATCTTGGATTGATACGTATCGGCCGATACGGATACGCTATCGCCGATACTGTATTGATCAATATGTTTTTTTTGAAAAAATATAAAAAATTGGTTGTATAAGTCAGTATCGGCTAATACTGAGACAGTATCGACCGATAGTGACCACTATAGGTCCGATACCGATACCACTCTGATACTTGTATCAGAGTGGTATTGGTATCAGTTCTTGACAAAACCATTACATATCGGTGATACGTATTGGTATCAGCCTCTTTTGATACTATGAGCGCAAGGTAGTCAACACGGTGTGACAAAGTCATGGCGAAGAGGCTCGCTAAGCCATGACGAGGCTATTTATTGATTTTGTAAAAAAAAAAATTATTATTTATTAATCATTAGTATTTTTTGGGAGCCATTACTTGCACACGTTTTTCAAGTGATTGCACCGAATTTAAAAGAAAGACTTGCGAGTTTGGCGACCTCTATTATGTGAAAACACCATTTAAGCCGTTTGATTTGAAGGCCATGATTTAACGATATCAATTGCAAAAGATTAGAACAAAATATAATTTTCATCATTTGATTAAATGGAGTCAAAGGCTATTATATAATTCAACAGTTGACTACAATAGGTCATATGACAAGTATCGTGTTTTGCTCCAATTTTATGTACCAGAGATCTATTGATCATGAGCTTCAAATCAGACTGCCCATATTGCATTTTTACATATCACATGTCCCTAAAATACCAAGTCGTTCTTTAAATTCGGTGCAATCACTTAAGAAATGTGAGCAAGTAATGACTACCGTATTTTTTTATGTTTTATTTTTAAAAACTTTATAGAGAAAGAAAAAAATTCAAGTACTTAGGAATCATTCTTGGCTTCCAATATTGAGGATTTCATGTTCAATGCATAAACAAATATCAATAAATACACATCAAATATGGAACATCAACAAATTTGAAACATGAGAAAGTATAAACAAATATGACATATTAATGAATAGAAGATATTAAAAAATATGAAATATCAAGTACACATGCTGTAGTATCGCCAATCCTAAGGTGTCGTTGGCCGGTACGCGTTGAGGTGTCGTCGATGCTGGTGTTGGTAGATAATATGACAAGAGAGAGAGAGAGTCGAGGGTTTTGTAACTTATAAATTATAATAATGTTATACTAATAACTTATTTATTTTATCAATATTATTCGCTATGGGGTCGCTATTTAGCAATCATGGCTATGTGGGTTATATATGGCGCTTCCCATCGCCATGCACCATGTGCCATGGCCAGGCTATAGCGTCGCCTTGACAACCATGTATGAGCGGCATTACACCTCGAGAACTCAATGCTGATATAGTATTCAATTGTTCAGACATGCTCACAACAATTGTTTGAGACTGTATATTGTCTTCTTTAATCCATATGCTATCTTATTCTCCACTGGCAAACAAATCCAGCGGTGACATTAAATACACTTCTTCCTATAGATTACCGTGAAGAAATGGACCTTTTACACCAAGTTGGTAGTGGCGAGTCTTTTGGTAATGCAATAGATAAACTCTGATCAAATTCATCTTGAGCGTCTAATTTGTTTGGACAATTCAAATGCAATACACTAAATAGCTAAAATATTATCAAATTTAACAAAGGGCACGCTTCTTGAAGAATTTCAATGGGTTGATGCCCTCAGCAAGCTTGACTCCTAATAACATTATCCTTATCCCACCGATCAAAACATTGTCCTTATTAAAACTAAAACTAGAATGAAAATAATTGACTTGCACTTAGGTTGGTTAAGAATATTTACTAGATTTTGAAACACACTGATCATGGAAGAAGGATGCAATACAATTCAAGTTTTTAGTAAGACATCTACATATTGGAGATTAGATGTAAAATTAAAAACATGAAAAACAAATTGACACGAGATGGAGGATAAAGTTTGGGTTGTTCCAATACCATAGCTATCAATACTAAAGCAATCATCAAGTTCTTACATTCAAAGTTGTCAAATCGTGTATCAAATTGTAATTAAGAATTTTTGCATCGTGTATCGTAGAGTACACTTAGGTTTATATATATATATATATATATATAAAATAATCTATGATCATATTTTCAATAAGTGTCAAAGAGACTCATTCCATCATTCTTCATAGATTGTCAAAAACACTCAAAGAATGAGTGTCAAAGATGCTTATTCTTCATCTCTATAGTACCATCATCTTCGTTAGTAGTATATCATTTTTTTCTTATTTCTCTTAATTCTCGTAGACTTCTTCCTCTTCTTTTTTTTAAATAATTTTTTTGAAATTAGAGTTGAGATAAAAAATTTAAATAAAAAACTAGTTAATCGAAATCACATGTATTGTTTGTATCATGTATCACAACGTATCATAATGCATCGTGTATCGAAAGATACAGTTAAAAAAATAAAATAAAAAAAATCCCCTTTCTTTCTCGTAGCTTTTCTTTTTTTGACTATGTGTCGCGATTGTACTAGGTTTCAGCACCTTGCTGGTTGTTAATACAATTTTCATTACTGATAAAAAAAAAAAAAAAAGCTACACATTATATATACGTTTCTTTTTCTATAATATCATGTATCGTATCACGTAGCGTATCGTGTTTCGTAAGGTATTGACAACTATGCTTACATTACCATTCTAAATTATTAAATGCCACTGAGGAAATATCATATATATAGATAATATGATAACTACCCCCGAGTCTCTTTCCCAAGACATTTGACAAAATCTTGGTTTTTTTTTTAACTGTCGGAAGTGTATTTGGCCCACATCCTCTTTCAATACATTTGACGAAATCACAATAGCATGGAATGTAAGAGAAGTACCTGGTTGATCAAACAAAGAACTAAATGTGGAAACACCGATGAGAATACTCAAGTAGCTCATTATTGAGTTTAACAATTTTATTAAACTCATTCCCAAAAACCTTCCCACAATCACTACTCAGGTTTAATTCAATGGTTGCATTAGAAGTTTCACCTACACTTCTAGCCAACAGTTAGACCGTGACCTGACCCATGACCTCTGGTCCTCTACCACTCTGGCTTAGGTTTTCACGTATTTCTAGGACCTCCGCCTCCAACTATTCAGGCAAGAGTTAAATCACTCTACAGAATTCACAGGAAGCATTTCAATACTTTATTGTTCATAACTTATTAAGTGACAATGAGGTAGGGGAACCCAAAATCTGAGCTCACATATATACTTGTAATTAGGATGCACCCTACATAATAGATCATAAATCCCGTGTTGCTTAATTTGATGATGGTGATTTTTTGCGTCACCCACTCATCTAGTGTGGATAGGTTGGGAATCAACTTATCTCTTATATCTCTAGGAAGGGAGTAATAGTCAAATAGAATCATCTGCTTCTGTTGGCCAACGTTTAAACACCAAAATGGTGTTTAATTACACCATTAAAATTTAGACTCACACCATTGAAATGTGATTTATCATTATGCCATGTGGCCCACATCTGTGACCAATGTAAATTGTCCAATTGGCAATCTATCATTAGAACATGTCTCAGCCCAAAAAAACATGCCTATAATTGGATGTGAACCATCCAATTGCTGAACTTTAATATCAGCCATTAAAATAAATAAAAAACGGTGGATATTGTAGTCCACAGTTCAGATTGTTTAAATCTCTCCAAAACACCATTTTTAGGGCTGTTGCACTTCAATCTATGATCTATCACTTTGACAGTATAGATCACCCGCATCTTAACCATTGATGGTGTAAGACTAAGATTATTTAAACACCACTGGGGTGTTCAAATGAAGGTCAGGAGAGTCGGTCCATTTTTAAATAGTGTCCCACACTTCAATAACAGCCCAAAGAAACTGCAAAATTCAGACCAGTCTCAACTCCATGAACGATAATTGTTGCCATTCAACTTTATATTGGTAATTTGCAATTCGAGATTTTCCAACCTTTGGAGCACCCTCTTATTCTCTCTACTGTCCATGCCAAAAGTACCTGAATGGACTCGCCAGTCACGGGAGGAACATATTTTCAAAATATCCAAAACACTGTTTTCTTCGTTTTGAAAATATAGTTCATTGGGTACAATCTTGTCCAACAAGAATGTGGTCTCACTAGTAGGTTCAACACACATGTAAACCGCAGATTCTTAACTCTTACATCAAAAGAGGGACCTAGAATGACTTTATGTGCTCTAAAGGTAAATTTCCGAAATTGTTTTGGGAACAAGTATCAACATTGGTACCAGTATCAGGTATTGGCCGATATTGATACGGTATTGCCGATACTAAAACCTTGTTTTTTCTTTGAAAAAAATAAAATAAAATAAAAAATGATGTACTGGTCAGTCAGCCGATTCGAGACAGTATCGGCCGATACTGACCCGTGTTGGCCTGATACCGACCCACATCGGCCCATATTATGGGGGAGATTTGATCTTTGAAAGTGACATTTTTGTCGGGTGGCTTTGCATAGTTCTTTACCTGAAAAATATGCATGCAGATTTGAACTTTGGATATAGGGATGGGAATGCAATTTTAGTTTGCACTATATGATCACGTTTCTCAGTGGGCAGGAATTGGTATAAGGTACCCACCCAAGTGCCAGCCTTGGCACTTGGGTCAATTTCCTTATCAAATGGTTAAGCATCCGCAAGTGCCTGGTTATTCAGGATCACACAAATCAGTGAAAGTGCTTTTTTTGACCTTTCACTGAGTTGGCTCTCAACAATATCTGTGCATTCCCCAAGATTGTCGGAGGGAGATTGGCCTGAATGACGAGGCTGGCACTCGGATCGGGTACCTAATACCAACTCTTGCTCTAAAGTACGCATTTAATGTGTACATCACTATGTTGTTTGGTGTCTCTATCGTCTTATATCTAGTTCCACATTCTCTTACTGTGATCTATTGATAAGAATTACGCTTTTAAGTCACCTTTTTTCCAGCAACTAACTGCTTTATTTGTATTATTTTATTTCTAATTCTCTCTCTCTCTCTCTCTCTCTCTCTCTCTCTCTCTCTATGACAGAGGGAAGCTCGATTAGAACAGAACAGTAAAAGATCATTCTTCTCATGAAAATCAAGAACAAAAATATTGGTCATGTAATAAGGTTTAAGGATATCTTTACCCCCTTTTACTGAAATGTTGAACAAAAAATGACTAAGATGTTACCAGGAGAACCCACTGCCATTAAATTCCCAAGTCATGGTTCTGAAATGGTGTTTCGACGAAATGGCCAATTTGAGAGGCTTACAAAAGTTGAAGAGGACAAATGGGTGCCGAAATGCTGAATTTTCACAAAAGTGGAAGAGGACTGGTGATTTATTGCCTTTGATAGTTGATCATGTGGTGGTAATTGCTCAACTGGTATGTGCTAATGTGCTACCATTCATGCTAATATGAGACATAACATGTATTTTCTCATCAGGGAGTTGAAGATAAATATTTTTTTTTCCCTTTTAATATGTTGTTTCTTCTTGGTATGAATGCTGCATCTCTTCATATAAATTTCCCTCAACTTGTTTATTTTATTTTTTTCCTTATCAGTGCAATGCTTATATATTCATTAAGAAAAAAATGAGATACAACAGATCAAGGGAGCCCAGAGAGGCACTCTGCATTAAGTATGTTTGATGTTCAGTTTCTCCTCTTCCGTTATTGGCATAGTGACAAAGACAGGAGTATGAGAACAAAATGACAACTTCAGAAAAAGGGCAAACAACAACTAAGGAAAATAGGGGGAAAACAGAGTATGGAATAGGGCGGCAAATGACAAATACGGGCAAAATGGTTAAAAATTGGAAAGTAGGGAAAATCATATATATATATATATATATATAGGGATGCAAGTTTTGAACCGAACACCTAAACTGAACTGAAAACCGAGGGTCCCAAACCGAATTGAACTGCACCGAAACCCGATACAAACCGAACCGAACCCTAATTCGGTTTGGGTGCTTGAAACCTGAAACCGAAAACTAAGGGGGTAGGTTGAGTAAACCGAAAAAAACCCAAAAAAATAAAAAAGTAGGTATTTTACCTACATAGAACCGAATCGGTTTTGGTTTCAAAAAAAAAAAAAATTTGAACCGAACCGAATGGGTTTTGGTTTGGGGTGTACCAAACCGAATACCAAAAAATTCGGGTTCGATTCGGTACACTGAACTTGCATCCCTATACCTATGGGTTCAAATCCACCATGGGGTGATGGGTTAGAATCAGTTGGGGTCCATGTGCCATCCATTCGAGGGAACAGGTTCGAAGGCAACTTGCCTAAGGGCGGTCAAGGGCCACCCAAATTTGGGTATGATACAATGCATATTCAGTTATTCACTATCCAAAATGTGGTTAAAGGGGAAAAAATTCAATACACTAAAATATGTGAACAACACTAAAACTTTCACCATAATTTTGACCACAAAAAAACTTGTTTTTAATAGATCACATGTCAGGTGGCACATGATCTCAAAACAGGTGTTCTTTTGAAATCACGTGGCATGTGATCTAGTGTTCTAACCCCATCCTTAGTATGGTTCAAACCCATTGTCCCATTTACCATCTATATATATAGGAAAAGGTGGCCATCCTCCCATGGAGGACGGTCACCATCCTCCAAGCTTCCACGTGGAGCTTTACGTGGTACTCAAAATATTTTTTCGATGTCACGCGGAGCTCAGGTGCATTGCTTAGATCATCTATGAAAAAATAATAGTTGAAAACTCATCTCCACAATGTGTTTTTTGAACCGTAAAATGTGGACCAATGAAACCTGTCAAAGTGGGCTTAAAAAGTTTTTTTTGAAATTTCTTTTTTTAATATTGATCTAAACTGGCCGCCTATGCTCCACATGGCACCCAAGCAATGTTTTGTATGCCACGTGGAGCTCCATATGTACCTTGGAGGATAGTCACCGTCCTCCATTGGAGGACCTAACCGGCTCCCATATATATATACATAGCACCCAAGCAGTGTTTTGTATGCCACGTGGAGCTCCATACGTATCTTGGAGGATGGTCACCGTCTTCCATTGGAAGACTTAACCGGCTCCCCATATATGTATATACACTAATAAAAAGCATGTGCGTTGCACTTAATTGCATGTACGAAAAGAGCTACCTTTTTTTTCAAATATTTAATAGAAAAGGAGTCATTGACTTCCAGTATATATTACATGATTGAAAATGTGGAAAAAGCAAAAAAGTGATGAGAAAAATCGATTGGTCTCCAAACTTGAACCCGCATTTTCACACTATAGCCCGAGCCTTTTTATTATCACACCAAGCAAAAGGGACGAGCTCAAAATATTTGACAATCTAATTTAGATATGGAAGATGGGATCAATTCACAAGCATTGAATAATTAACGTATTCACATGCCCAACAAGAATTTAAACTCATCCATCAGATAGAGCAACTTCACACTCTTATATAAAAAACTAAGAACAAAGTACAAGAGAAACCAGCATGGCGCTTCGGCACCTCCATCACACCCCTAGCCACAACCAATCCCAAAACAAAGAAAACAGAGCATACATTACCCGAATTGATATGAAAAAATATAAAGCCAAAAATAGTGCATTAGTACATTCAAATTTTCAGTTATTTAGCACCACAAAATATCATCGCATTTATCAAGGTAGGTAGAGCTGAGTACAACCCGCTGTCACTTGGGGATTCTTGAGACAATACATTTGAACCTTGAAAACACATAAAGTACTTGGCAAACTTATGGCACCTGATTTATAACAAAGAAAAACAGAAATCTATTATAGATGAGCTTGAATCTGATGGCACCTAGTGCATAGTGCATGGCAATTTGTTTTATAAATTGTTCTATAACAAAGAGAAACACAGAAAGTACCTAGCAAACTGTTCTATAAACTGTTCCATGGGTGAGCGTTGATTTTGTGCGTCTTCTACAAGCTTTATCATTCTACCTACTGCAGAGTCTTCTTCTAATACTAGTATCAGCACATTTATAAATCCTACAAGATGCAACAATAGATATAAAACAAGTATACCCAAAAAAAAAAAAAAATAATGCTTCTTACACTAAGCAATTGAACTCACCTGTGAGGACCATAGTTCCAGCCCATACTTTAGAATCAATCTCCTAATCCACAAGCATAAATTCTCCCGTCAAACTACTATCATCTATAAGTGGCGTTTGGAGATACATTATTTTTGAAAAAAGATTATAACACAACCCATCAATGACAATATGGGATGTATATAGAGGACTAATATATATGGTGCGCAAACCATTCACCTGTAAAAAAAATAAATGACTTGAAGCAATTTTGCTTTCATCATGTCCACAAAATGACTCAAACAACCATTTTAGATGACTTGAAGCAATAATCAATAATCTGTTCCGCCAGAAATTCTTCACATGAGCGTATAAAAGAAAAGAAAGCAAATCCTAGTTTACTTTTGATTAAATATCCTTCCTAATTTGGACTATAAGCAAAACCAATGAAATAAGGTAAGCAAATAAAGATAACTTTTCTAATTTAATTGCCCCTAGATTTTATGAATAAAAGATAAACAAATAGAAGTTCGTGACCTTCAGCTGCCCATCTATCTGTTTTTTCTCTTAATCTTCAGTGTCTACGAAGCGCGCCTCATACCCTACGCTACAAACCATTTTGAGTACACTACACAGCAGTATTCTCGAGGATGAAAACCCTTGGATTCAGCAGGTATGGTGACTGAAGAGTCATAGTAGCAAAAAAGGGGTGAAAACCCTAGAGTTCCTTTATTTTTTCTCAAGAAAACATAAAAATCTCACGTTAGTAATAAATAAATTTTTTTTCTTTGTATGTGTAATAATAATCAATAATCTATTCCCCATAGAAGCCTCTTTATATATATATATATATATATATATATATAAGGTAAGAAAGCAAATCCTAGTTTGATTCTAATTAAAAATCCTTCCTAAATTTGGACTCTAAGCAAAAGCAATAAGATAAAGTAAATAAAATAACTTTTCTAATCTAAAACAAATAGAAGCTTGCAACTTAAACTCCTCAATACTAAGCTCAATTGTAGATTATCTGTCATAAAACCAACCAAAAGCCTTTGAACTATTTTCAACATAACTATCAAATGGAACCCAATGACTCTCAATCTATTTTGCCAATAATCAATTGCCAAAAAGGGAAATAAAAAGAACAAAAACTGATACGGGAACTTACTAAATATAATGTTATGACTGAGATTAGGATTAAAAATAATAATTTCTCATAACAAATTATCACGAAAAATTATGGAAATTCAATTAGGTAATTTAATTCCGACCCAAAATACAGTTACTTTAGTGTACGTTCCCTATCGCGGATCTAAAAAACTAGGGTTCTTATGAACGGCTAGATCTCTGATAGTTTTAGGGCGTCGAATGACTCGCAAGCGGGTTCTCTCGATACCAAACGAAAATAAAAGACTAATAAAATTAATGATGAACAAAATATTGATTTTGGGCTTTTATGATATCAATAAAATAATTAGGATTACGCTACTTACGCAAACCGTAAATTTAAAGAAGATAGAGATGAAAGAAGAGTTGGTCTCGCACCAAACCGCAAGTGGGAATCGAAGAATTGCTCTCCGTTTTGAGAGAATCACACCCTCATGAAAGTTTAGAAATCTCAATTTGTATAAGCAATTTTCATTAACCAAAGACTAATAATAAAGTTGTTCACAGTTTTTTAGATAGGCTAACCAATGCATAAAACTAGAAATCTTAATGTAACTCTAATTCCTAGTTCAAATAAAAAAAATATTCTAATTCTTCTAAAACAATAAAGTCCTAAAATAATAAGGAAACTAATCGTATTTCTAATAAAAGAAACAACTCTTACTTTCTAAAATAAAATAATAAAAGAGACTAATCCTAATTGAATTAGGATTCTTAAAATTCATCACTTTATGTGCAACTTCCGAAAACTAACCATAACTTCTTCAATACTTGTCAGAATTGCACGTTTTTTGGCTCGTTGGAAAGCTACTTCGATAAGCTTTCAAATGTGATCAATTTCACATCAATCCGACTTCTTTTGACGCTTCAAAATAGGCCAAGCATAAAAGTGATGGGATTGAAAGTTGAAAACCCTAATAAATTTTAGATTTTCTTCTTTCTGATCAAACAGGTCATTAACGGGCCTTTTTTTAAACCCTTATTCGTGGGTCCACTTTCTCTTTAGACGTCTCCTCTTAATCCGACCACGATTCAAACATGCGGATCTAAAATACGCATCAATCCCCTCTACTTTGAAAAAGTTCAACCTCGAACTTTGGTTGGCATGGATTTTCACGGTCGCGATCACAGACAATATATAGGGAACCTCGATCGGAAGCGGCTTGAATCGAACGTCCCTATCAACTCTCCCCGAGTTAGAAGGGTCCATTCCCGATGAATAGTGGTTGTGATAGAGCTCCAAGAGATCCGTGTCAATCTGCTGAAACTCTTGTGTAATCCACGTGTTCTCTGAATCACTTTTGTTCTTCCACTTGACGAAATACTTTTGAAGTCCCCCTTGATTGGTGGACACAATCTGATCTTCCAGTACATCTTCGATGATCTCACGAGTTTGCCAAGTAGGTGGGGTAGTAGTGTGGGTAAGAGAATTATTGGTTCATCAGATATAGAAGGCTCAAAGGGGTTGGCAGGGATAGTTGAAGGGCCATAGAATGGAACTAGGTCCTCCACGTTGAAAGTCGTGTTAATCTCCAAATCCGGCGGAAGATCTAAGATGTAAGCATTAGAACCGACACGCTTTAAGATCTGAAAGGGTCCAGCACTGCTAGCTTGTAACTTCTGTGCAATTCCTTGCGGGGATCACTCGGGTCTATTCCGAACCATCACAAAATCACCCTCTTAGAATTCTTTGAACCATCTGTGAAAATCTACAGAAAACTTATATTTCTCATTCTTTAAACTAATTCTTTTCTTAATCTCAGCATGCAACTCATGAATGCAATATGCAAAAGTGGATGCAGACTCTGATGACCTTTGATGAATGGACATTGAGAGAAAATCTATGTGTGTTCTAGTATTCGGCTTACCCTTCCACTGGATGAGGAATGTCTGATGTTTCTCAAATTGTATTCTCCTTGTAGTCCAAGTGTTGTCAATTTTCGATTTTACCTTTCCACTTAAGAAGATACTCTCGATATGCTTGGTGTGTCTTTACCTTAGTAACAAAATATGAATCTCCCAAAACTCTTCCATCTAACATCTTCACATATTGTTCAGGCGGGTATTTGGAAATCAACGAGTAGATAGGATTGGGCTCAGGTGGATGAGCATCAAGGAATGGGTCTGAAGGTTTTGTTGCTAGGCCTAAAAAAGGTGTACGTGCATTTATAAACTCTATAGGCTCATCTGTAAGTGACACTACTGACACTAACGACTTTTGTGTGAATGATGCAAAGGGCACTAATAGCTCATGTACACTCAACTCGATTAACTCGTA
The DNA here is from genome assembly GCA_021018995.1 of Chloranthus sessilifolius. Taxonomy (NCBI): domain Eukaryota; kingdom Viridiplantae; phylum Streptophyta; class Magnoliopsida; order Chloranthales; family Chloranthaceae; genus Chloranthus; species Chloranthus sessilifolius. The sequence goes on from CM037595.1 coordinate 109,670,331, forward strand.
TGTACTCGTTTCAACTAAAACCAAAGACTCTGGGATACTCGATTCAATTGACACTAATGATTCTTGTGTACGCAATTCGATGAACTCACATATATTCAACCCATTAGGCACCAACAAGTTGTGCGCGCCCAACTCTACGGGTACCAATGACTCATAGGCAAGTGGTTCGATTGGTTCAAGTGTGAGTGACTCAACATCACTACTCACAAGGAAAATAGAAGTCTCTTTAACACAAACTAGACTTTCATCAGGTTCTTCTATCTTCTCTTCACTCAGCACGGTACTAGGGTCATACACTTCTTACACTTCCCTATTCTCCGACTCCTTAGAACTCACTCTTTTAGTCAATAAATTCGGAGTGGAAAATTTTGTGGGACATTGGTATGCAAAGTGTCTAAACCCTTGACACTTAAGGACACTTATCTATCATGATTTTTAAACTCCGAAGAAGGTCACGGTGTGTTAAAGGAACATACTTTTCAATAAGTCTCACCTTCATGTCCTCTCATGTAAAGATATTTTTATTCCGAAGAGATTTAGTATAACGTTCTATGCAAGTCCAAAATTTTTTGACATTATCCTCAAACTTTGTTTTTGCTAGCCTAATTTTGTACTCATTTGGTACGTCATACCAATCAAAATATTTCTCTACACTAAATAACCACTCAACGAAGGTTTTGGGGTTTAATCATCCCTCAAAACTTGGAACCTCATTTCGAATAAATTTGAGAAACTTCTCGGCGGGGTCGTACTCGGATTCATGATGATGTCTCATCACAATTTTTCGGACTTTGCCAAGAAATTGGAGTGTAGCGGTTTCCTTATTTGGCTAGTACCCTTTCATGATAGGTAAGGAATTCACGGTGACGTGTAAGTGATTCATACATGATGCTTAACACAAGCACAACTCAGACAGAATACTAAAAAAAGACATTATGAACCAATAATGGATAAGGACTTTTGTCAAACACTAGACATGCACACTAATGAACACTAATGAAATAAAATGCAATAAGATTGAAATGACATGCAATTATGCAACTAAGTGATGTAAGACAAAAGATAGACAAAAGCTAGACAAAAAAACTTAGATGAAAGCTTTTTAAAAAAAATTAATTTAAAAAAAAAAACTCAAACAAAAGCTAGACGAAAAATTTCAGACAAATTTTCAGACAAAAATCAAACGGAAAAAATCAGACAAAAGCCAGATGAAAAAACTAGACAAAAACAGACCAAAAAATCAGACGAATATTTTCAGATAAAAGCCGGATGAAAAAACTAGACAAAAATAGACCAAAAAATCAAACGAATATTTTCAGACAAAAGTCAGACGAAAATTTTTAGACAAAAATTAGATAAAAATTTTAGACAAAAGCCAGACATAAATTGCAGACATTTTCAGACAAAAGCCAGACGGATCAGAAATAATGATTTATTTTTTTTAACCTAAAAAAATAAAAAAAAATAAAAAAAAAACCCTAAAACCTATATGAGCACTAAAACTCTAAAACTAAATTGATGCTCTAATACCAATTTAATGCGAAAACTTACTAAATGCAATGTTAGGGCTGAGATTAGAATTAAAATTAACTTAATCAATTAAAAATAACAATTTCTCATAACAAATTATTACGAAAATTTCTGAAAATTCAATTAGGTGATTTAATTTCAGCCCAAAATAACGTTACTTTAGTGTACGTTCCCTATCGCGGATCTAGAAGACTAGGGTTCTTATGAACGGCTAAATCTCCGACAGTTTTAGGGCGTCGAACGAACTCGCAAGCAGGTTCTCTCGATACCAAACGAAAATAAAAGGCTAATAAAATTAATGATGAACAAAATATTGATTTTGGATTTTTATGAGATCAATAAAATAATTAGGATTACGCTACTTACGCAAACCGTAAATCTAAAGAAGATAGAGATGAAAGAAGAGTTGAAATGCACCGAACCGCAAGCAGAAATCGAAGAATTACTCTCCGTTTTGAAATAATCACACCCTTACGAAAGTTTAGAACTCTCAATTTGCATAAACAATTTTCATTAACCAAAAACTAATAATAAAGTTGTTCACAGGCCTTTAAATAGGCTAACAGTGCATAAAACAAGAAATTCTAGTGTAACTCTAATTCCTAGTTCAAATAAAAGAAATATCATAATTCTTCGAAAAGAATAAAGTCCTAAAATAATAAGGAAACTAATCTTATTTCTAATAAAAGAAACAACTCTTACTTTCTAAAATAAAATAATAAAAGAAACTAATCCTAATTCAATTAGGATTCTTGAAATTCGTCACTTTATGTACAGCTTCCAAAAACTGACCATAACTTTTTCAATACTTGTCAGAATTGCACGTTTTTTGGCTCGTTGGAACGCTACTTCGATAAGTTTTCAAATATGATTAATTTCGCATCAATGCGACTTCGTTTGACACTTCAAAATAGGCCAAACATAAAAGTGACGAGATTGAAAGTTAAAGACCCTAATAAATTTTGGATTTTCTTCTTTCTAATCAAACGGGTCTTTAACGGGCTTTTTTTTTAAATCACATTCGTGGGTCTACTTTCTCTTTTGACATCTCATCTTTATCCGACCACCATTCAAACAGGCGGATCTAAAATACGCATCAAAAATCCATCCACCTAAATTCACAAGAATACCAACAAAACCAATTCATACCCAATCAATTTACTCACTGATGTCAACTGCAATAAAACAAGAGCTCATAAATTTTAATCCTTCTTAAAGCAGAATCATTCCAATAAATTCAAGAAAATTGCCGTTGTTAAACAGTGAACTATGATTTTCCTCTTCTTTTAATGATTTTCCTCTTCTTTTAATGATGCACACCTACTACTACGTGGAAACTAAGCATACTTAAAAAGAAAAACCTTTCAAAACTGGAAAAGAAAAATTCATCAACACCATCAAAAAGCCAGAAAATCCCATAACAACCCATCAAAATCAGCAAAAGCCAAACCCAACCAGGCATTTTTTATACCTTTAATCATTGATTTATTTGGGAAAAGTACCACCAACGAATTTGCTATAAATGATCTTACACCATAATCATGTGTTTGATCTTATCCATTAAGTTACATTTCACTATTATGCCACCTGGTACACATATGCTATCAATCTAAACAGTTGAAATGGCTGCTCATCATATTATATCATACTATTATGTGGAAAGTAAGCATACTTAAAAAAAATCATTTGAAAACTGGAAAAGACAAATTCATGAAAACCCTCAAAAAGCCAGAAGATCCCATTAAAACCCATCAAAATCAGCAAAAGCCAAACCCACCCAAACATTTTTATACCTTTAATCATAGATCTAATTGCAGCCAGAAGTTGTTTTGTACTGATGGGATTTGGGATTGCATAAGTTGTTTCGTACAGACACTAAGCTACACAAATCTTGAGAGCACTGATTTGAAACTGTACTTCTCAACTAATATTTATTTCTGTTTACCAAATGATCAACTGCTTTGGGACAAACATAGTTAGCTGAGATAGATCCGAGGGAGGATATGCATATGCCTGTGATGCATTTTGTGGTATATTAATAGCAATCTGAACAGCTTATATGTCCAGCCTCATAAATCGCTCAAATTCTCATGCAATCTTGCACGAAGAGGCATTCTCTATTCTTAAAACAGAGTATTGTTTATCCCTTCTTTAATCCTATTGTTTTTTAAGCTTTCAAACTTAGGATACTAAGGCCTGTCAGGAGGTAAGAATTCCAATCAAAAGTCCCCTACTATTGCCTGAAAGTGATAGACTCGGGTGGTTGGAAAATTTCAGCGTTTGGGGGCAGAAATAAAACTCAAAGTACTTGTTGACTTGATTGAATATTGGTAGTCCTGTCAAACAGGCAGTTTGCCTGTCATAGCAGTTTGCAAATGAGTGACTTTTTTCTTTTTTATTTATGACTGAGTCATGGGTGAGTTATAATTTCATTATAATTTTCTACCAACAAAAGTAATATAAAGCAACATTCAGGTCCCATGGCCAATTCCAACTTTCCTATATGAAATTTCTTTTTTTTTACGTAAGAGAATTTTATTTGCATAGAGGTTTTGTGTCTTCTCCCTGTTTCTTTGTGGAAATTGTATGAGTGCTCTTAAGCTGAAACAATGAAGATGGTGTTAGAATCACCTACACCACACACCCACCACTAAGTATTAATGTGTAAATTAATTGGAGGCAAATACTATAGTTGTGGTGTAACTAACTTCAACACCATTGTGTAGCAAGGGAACAATAACTATGGATGACCAAGTTTTCAACCTATAATTTCTTATTGGCATAATCAGTTCATTGTGTTATCGAGAAATTGCGAAAGATATTACTGCTGTGAGGTATGTTGCAGTATTCCTTCAGCTGCCATGCTGGATGTACCTCAGGCTTTGATTCGACTCGTTTTAGACCCAATTGCTTCCTTATCTTTCTGAAATCATCAGTTTATTTCATTAAGAAATGGAGTGACTAAACACTAAATGTAGAAACTTTCTTGAGCAGTGTAAAAATAATGTTTTAGTTGAACAGTTGTGACGCACAAACGCAGCCATTAATATCAAAAATCACGTTGTAGATGAAAATTTACTAAATTTCTGGTTTCACGTATCGAGACACGATGAATCCAGCCACAAACATGAAAAAACAGTAGCAGTCAACAACCCTGTAGAATCAGCAACCAAAAACCAACAAGCCTTAAAAGACTTAATTCGACCGTCTGTAGCAGTCTAGGAAGACATGCTACAACACTTGGAGAAGCTTTAAAAGCCTCAAATCAACAGGCAAGGACTAAGGAGTCAAACCGCCCAAAATAGGTAAAATCCCACAGTAAATTTTCTCAAAAGAAAAACACATAAGAAAATTATCTTACTCCAATATTCCATCACGTAATAATTCTGTCACATTTTTTTACATAGAAATAAAAATATCACTGATTTCAAACTGTCTTTTTTTTCAGATGATGTCTGAAGTATATATGAGCAGAAACTTGGATTAAAATCAGCCACTTAGCTTTGGTCCATAAAGATCATATTCTATCATACTATTATGTGAAAACTAAGCATACTTAAAAAAAAAAAAACCATTTGAAAACTGAAAAAGAGAAATTCATCAAAACCATCAAAAAGCCAGAAAATCCCATACTAACCCATCAAAACCAGCAAAGCCAAACCCTTAAAAAAGTCATGATACCCCGTTCAAAATTTTGAACGAATCAAACCATGACATCAAGAACTTCTACATGCGATCTAAAATTTTTTTTCTCACCTACAAGAAAATTAGTAACCTCGAAGATTAGAAGCAACTAACTTTTCAAAGAAGTATGTGCAAGAGAGTTTGCGCTGTGATTGTCTCAATTTGCATCTCGCTGATGTAGCTGCACACGCGAACACTGCCAACTATTGCCACGACTGAAATATATAAATGTGAAAATGATTATAATGTGTGTAATGCAAAAAAACCCCATAATCTATGAAGAGGAGAGTATAAAAACCAATACTAACTAATGAATAATATTGCAAAATATATTACTGAAGTGAGATATGTTGCAGTATTCCTTCATCTGCCATATTGGATGTACCTCAGGCTTTGATTCGACTCGTTTTAGACCCAGTTGCTTCCTTATCTTTCTGAACTCATCAGTTTATTTCATGAAGAAATGGAGTGAGTACACACTAAATACAGAAACTTTCTTGAGCAGTGTAATAATAATGTTTTAGTTGAACAGTTGGGACGCACAAACGCAGCCACTAATATCAAAAATCACGTTGTAGATGAAAATTTACTAAATCTCTGGTTTCACGTATCAAGACACAAATCCAGCCACAAACATGAAAAAACAGTAGCAATCAACAAGTCTAAAAACCCTGTAGAATCAGCCACCAAAAACCAGTAAGCCTTGAAAGACTTAATTCCACAGTCTGTAGCAGTCTAGGAAGACATGCAGCAACACTTGGAGAAGGCTTAAACACCTCAAATCAACAGGCAGGGACTAAGGAGTCAAACCACCCAAAATAGGTAAAACCCCACAGTAAATTTTCTCAGAAGAAAAACACCAGCAAGCCTTAAAAGACTTTAAAAAAAAAAAGGTCTCCTTGACTGCTACATGCAGTCCAATTTGGCGATTTTCCTTATATTAACCAACCCCAGTTGGTCCTTGAGGTAGCTGCAGAACCCTACCCTTCAGCCTAGGATTCAATCAGTCACAAGCAATGAAGGAAATCACACAAAAATTTCTTTACAGCAAGGCTCATAAGAAAATACTATTTGTTTTCTTATGGAAATCAGAATCATTGGTGTACTAACATGAAGAGTAAATTGTTATTTTCAAATCAGTGGGATAGGAACTTCATATACCTGTGCAAATGTTACTTTCTTAAAGGTACAGATTGTGTGGAAGAAAATCATGAGTCGTCAGCTTATCCTATTTTATACAATGGAGTTGTGGGACCTGCAAATTATAGCTCCATGAGACAACATGTTTTGAGAGTAATGAATTGCCTATTACAAAACTGAAAATGCAACATGTTTTAAAATACCCAAGATCACACTACATCGAAGACCCAAAATGTAGTAATCACATTAGAGACCAAGAGAGTTGATATCATTTATCAATTTTCAATTTCTCAAGTTCTTGTAGGAAAATTTAGAAGGCTATGAATAAGGATGATAATAAGCAATTGTTTTATGCCTTTCAGAATCAATCCCAAAAGAACCTTAAAATTTTAAGTTTTTGAAAGGATTTGGTAGCGAAAAGGCATGCATAAGCTTGATTAGAAGCAACTGCACTATACCAATCAATTTGTGAAAATAAAAAAAGCAGCTAGTTTATTATTTATGAGAACCTTTACAACATTAAAATTATATATATATATATATATATATATATATATATATATATATATATAATTTATTATAAAATTTTACCAGGTCACTAAATTTGAGAAAACCAAGGGATTTGTTAAAGCAGGGCATTTGTAGGAGTCTACAAGTCAATTTAGAATCAATAAAATTTGGTGAACCGAATTTTATTGATTCTACTATTCCGACGAATTAGTATCAGAGCCTGATACCAATTACAGAGTCGGACATGGCTCTGATACCAATCACAGAGTTGGGGGAAGAGAGATGACGGAAAGAAAAAGAAAAGAAAAGATGCACTTAATAGCTAATGCATGCAAAGAGCACAACCGACTAAAACACAATATAAAATATACAAACTTTTATTACAAAAACGTAAACTAAAAAGAGAGTACTTACAATGGGGTCTCCACTTGCTTAAACAAAAGAAAACAAAGAGAAAAGACGAAAAAAGAAAACTAAAGAAAGAAACTTAGTAGCTATTCTACTCGGTTGGGAGAGATATTGGTAGAGATATTGGTGCTTGGACATGTCCCAAGCTACCTTTTATATACACATTTGGCAGACTTAAGGATGCTTGAAATCCGATAGTGGAGATAGTGGAGGGACACGTGTGCTTGAATCATTTGCTCTTGCAGTTGCTTTGTCCCGAAGTAATTGCTGTATGACGTTAGTGCTTGCATCATACTGGAATTATTGCTGGATGACGTAAGAGTTTGCGTCAAAGGGCACTTGTTGAGGACAGCTGGATGGATAATGTTGTATCTGTATATTGGAGGATAGCTGGATAGCTCTGTGAGAGTATTGTCTGATGACATCATTATCACTTATCTTTTGATGATTGTTGCCTGTCAGTTAAGCTGGCTAGGAATTAGGATTCCATTAGATTGTTGAGATTGTGATAATAGATTGAGTCTTCAGACACAGGACTATAAGAATTTGGAGGTCCCTGTGTGAATTCTTCTTCTCTCATAGTGGCTTCAATCTCCAGTGATTCTGGTAGATGTAAATCATTTCGGCTGATCATCTGTGATAACAAATTTTTTGCTTCATTTACTTGTTGGGGAGTAGCCATATACTCTATTGGAAGATTAGTGAGGAAAATACGCCTTCCATCAGTAATTTTGAAATCATATGGTGTATTTACTATATCTTTTGCTTCTTTTGAGAAATGCATAAGAGATTGGATCCAATAGGTTTTGGGAGAAATATTTTTGATACTCTGATCAGCAGCTGATATCTCCATTTGAACCCGAGAATATCGATCTGTTTGGTCTTCATAAGAACCCATATCTAATAAGGTTGGAAGAATGTTCCGTTTGATCTCCAGCCGATAGTACTGGTAATCCAGAATATAAAATGAGTATGGTACAAAAGATTTCTGATGGTATGAAGGACCATGGATTGGATCATTCTAGGAAATTTGGGTACAACATGTGTTGGGAAAATTAATTGATTGATTAAGCCCCAATCTAAGCAACAGTCAAGATTTTGAGAGGGAAAGAAATAAGAACAAAGGGATAGCTTGGGTAGATGATACCCCTGATTATGATTAATATAATGATGACGTTGAAACAAAATTTGTTTAATCTGAAGGGCCTGATCCTCAATTTGGGAATAGATTTCTTGAGCAATTTCGAATGGAAGAATAATTTTAATTTTCTCAAAGAGACAAATTCTCTTGAGACGTTGAAGAATTGGATCTGGAGAATAGGACTCAAGAATTTGAATGAGTTCAAGAAAATGAGATAATTTCTCAAGAGTAAAAGTCTCTTCTTCCCAATTGCAAGTATCTAAGAGGGAAATAAGACCATTATAGAATGTTTTAATATTGGTCTCCTGAGTTCTAATTTTATCTTGTAAAGAACTCATATAATATCGGAGTCTTTTTCTATTACTCATAACATGACTTTTCCATATGGCATTCACATCTTGGTGAATGGTGGCAGATATGCCAGGATTATGGAAATTACGAATTTTTTGCATTTGATATATTTTTTGTTTGGTAAGTGGGGTGATTACATCCAACATGAGTTTTTCCCGTTGAGTGGTCGACCAATCTTGGTTTTTCCTTTTGAGCTGATGCAGTATATTGCCAAGGCCTGTCTTGCTTCAAGAATGGAATTATGCATTTCATAGTATGCATTTGGGAAATTAAATATTTGGCTATGGCAAGATTGCCATGAGAGGTATATGCCTGAGTGAAATCCTCTTAAGACAGCATAAGCCTTTTTCTGGGGAGAAGTAATATCTTCTTCTATAGGAATTTGTTCAAAATATCTCTTCCTGGAATGACTACTATTAGCCATGATCTGTAGACATAAAAAGATGGGTTAGTCGGTCTTTGTTAGGACCAGATAATCTTGGGAAATCTTCTTGGCTTGTGCGGGATAATTCCTGCAAAAGTAAATTCATTAGTTTATGGAATAAAATAATAGGAAAGTTGTAATAATAAACTAAATTATGCTTAAAATGTGATATAAGTGAAGTGGAAAGATGAAAAAGATTGTGGCATTTAATAATAATAGGTATGAGTGGAGATGGGGGCTCCAAAATTACACGATGGGGAGAAGAAATAAGACAAAAGGAAGAATCCACCGAAGGCGGGGGAACAAATTCAAAAGTTAAAGGAATATTATGAAATTGGGTATGGATACCCTTATGATCTACCTGAAAGAATGGTAGAAGGGTATTGATAAAAGGTAAACCAAGGATAACCAATTGGGTTACATTGGTAAGGATCATAAAAGTAGTCGGCATAGTGATACCATGGTGGGAGATCGAAATATCGACTTTATGATGAATAACCATACGATGGCCACTAGCATTAATGAGGCTATGATGAGCCTTGATCAAATAATGTGAAGGGATAATACCTTCTAGGAGACAGTTCATGTCAGCACCACTGTCAACTAGTGCAATTATATCCTTGAGGATGAAATCATGATTAATGATTAAATTAATTTTAATATACCATTTCTTTGATGGTGGCTGGGTAATTGATTGTAAATAATTATCTTGAATTGGCATATTGTCTGTAGAATTCTGCTGAGTTGCTAAACTAATCATTTCTAGTTTATGGAGTCTTGTATTAAGTGATAAAATTTCTTGACCGATTTGTTGTTTGAATTTATTAAATTCAAGGGTTAATGATGGATCACTATAATTGTGGGATAGAGATAATGATTTAGGACTAGGGTCTTCCAGTCAGTGAAACAATTCTTTAATCGAATAAGGATTTTCAATAATTAAATCCTTTTTCTTTTCATTTTAATTTTTAGCCATGGATATACAGGCTTCAATTAATTTAGATTTCATAATTGGATCTTCGATTTTATCTATTAGATCAACCAAAGATTGTTGACTGTCACTAAGGACATTTAGATTGAGATTATTCATGGTAGCAAATGTTTGCCAATTATTATCTGGTGAAATTAAAGGTTAACAATGACAACCATGGTAATGATCCTCAGAAGAAGAAGAAGAGGAAGTAGTAAGACTATGAGTCTCATCAGAGTCAGATTGTTCCTCATCAGCAGAACTAAGATCATTAATTAAGAGTTTGGATAGGGTTAATTTTAGCCCTTCATCCTGTATTTGATTTAATTTATTTTGAAGAGGACATCTATTGGCATAATGACCAAATCAATTACATTTATAACATGTAATATTTTTATTGATATTTTTTGATTATTTTTCTCGAACTTTTCGAGAAGATGAAGGATGATATCTATTTGTAGAAAATTGTTTTTTCTTTTTATAATTTGGAGCAGCTTGTTTAACTCTTTTATCTTTCTTTCTAGGAAGAAAATTGATTTTTGTATCATAAGCAAATTGGTCACAGAATTCTCCCAATTCCTTACGACCAGTAAGTTGTTTTAATTGTTGGTGTAATTTTAGATCATTACACAGAGTGAGACCTTCACGTATGATGACACTTATTAATTGACCATAAGTATATTGATTATAATCAATACTTTGATCATCAGAATTTCTGAGTTTATTTCTGACCTTTTCAGCAAATAAGCTGGGAAGACCATCAATGAACTTAGCTTTCCAATATTCATTGTTAGCATCAGTTCTTTGCATAACCTTAGTAAGGAAAACATCCTTGTACCATCTGAAATTGGTTAAGGATGGACAACGACGGTTTTGGAGAAGCTCTCGCCTTCTTTCTTGTTAATGTTTCCAAGATCCAATAAAATGTAATATTATACTTTGAGTTAAAGTATAAACTGCACCTTCATAGGTCTCAAATTGACCAGTATTTTCATTTTTTATTTGTTTCTTTGAGTGAAGAATTTCATCTCTTTGATCTTGGGTGAGCAAATTGTCCCACCAACCTTTAAGAATTCCAGAAAAACCAGTAACTATTAATCTAGCAATCTGGTGATCCGAATTATTGCTTTGTTTAAGAATAGTACTGTACATAAACATTTTATGCACAATTTCAAATACTGCATATTCAGATTTTCCATCAATATTCCATTCATAAATGGATCTATGATCGTAAGAATTTTGGACATTCATATAATCTTCTTCATAAAGAAGATCTTGAGGAGTGGGTCTTGGATAATAATATTGAGAATAAATATCCCATTTATTTTGAGATGGTCTGGAATATTGAATTTTATTTAATTCCATAGCATTTTGTATAGATTCAAAATGATTTTGAAGATTTTGAAGTTGATCAATCTGTATTGGATTGTCATCATCAGTTAAGATATTGATTTGTAAGGAATTTTTCTTGTCTTTTAGAGACAGATTGTGTAACCGATAGGTTATCTTATCAATAAATTCCTCTTGTTTGATTTGTTGTGATTTCGAAGACAAATTAATTCCTGTAACTTCCAATGGTGGTTTTATATTTGGTTGGTCAAAGTGAAGAATATGAGGTTCTTTAGGCAAAGAAATCATTTCTTCAATTTGATTTAATTGTTGACCAATTGTTTGGAGATTAATATTGGTAAAATTATTTTGTTTATATAAATTAGATAAATCTGGTTTTGTAGGACTTATAGGAGATGAAACATCAATTGGACGAATTAAGGCAATAGCTTCAATAGATATGGATGAATGTGGTTGAATGATTTTGAAGGCTTCAGCAGGGGATGAATAGATTGGATGATGGAGCCATCAATTTTTTGCCAAGCTTTTTGAACATCAGCAAGGAGATCTATTCTCCTTTCTTCTTCTTGGTCCATTTCCATATATTGGGTTGCTTTAAACCATTGGACAAAAGGAATGACTTGATAGGAAAATTATATATAATGATAGAATTGTTCCTTAAAAGATTGTAACTTTTGATTGGAAAATTTTTTGAAGTACCAATCACGAAATGATTTATATTGATCTTGCTGAAATTCAACATTAATTTCAGATCGATTAATTACAAAAAATTTTGGTTTTGTAAGAAATTCTGGTTTCAATAATTGTTTAAGACCTCCTTGGTCTTTGTTATCACTGAGAATTTGCTCAGTAGTATTATTGATCGTATGTGACCATGTTGATGATGGATTGATGATATTAGACCATTGGGCTAATTTAAGATTTGGATGATATTGTTGAAAACTAACACTAGACATTTATACAATGAAAAGGTTTTTTTTTTTTTTTTTTTTTTTAAAACACAGAAAGAAAAAGAGTGTGAAAGTGGTTGGTGTAAGTACCAATACAACTGTAATTCCATATGTGAATAGTGAACATGAATAGTGATACTAAAGTGAATAGTGACCCGAGCTACTATTCATCTGCGTAGTGACTACTATTCATCTTCTTCCCAAAATATCTCAATATTACTAATCATATTTCTATAAAAGGAATAATAGTCATTTTCTTATCTTGATTTTTCAAAACTATTATTATACCTATCTAAATTTATTTCCAATATCACTAATTATCTTCCTTCCTATTTTCTTAAGATTAATAAATAGTTAGATCTGCCAAATTTCTACCAAATAGTGCTTCCCCATCTGCGTCAGTCAACGATTTGTGGGATTTACTTCGGCATCTCGCACTCACTGCATCTCGCCATACTACCCAACGCGACCTTTCACCGCGAGATAACACCCAATAGTAACAAGCATATCCTCCTATTTATCCTTCTAAGAATTTAGAAAAGTTAATAACTTCGTAACGTGAGATTCATTTAGATAGGACAATAGTAATTTGAAAAATCAGGTAAGACTATGAATATTAGTCCATGTACAGGGATACTCATAGTATCATGAGAACCAGGGAAGACGATGAACAGTAGTCCGCCTGCAGATCCATAGCAGACAGAACAACCGGTCACTGTTTCCTACTATTCCGACGTCCCCTACCCCCCATATGGAATTACTACGGGTTTAGCCGGACATGGCTCTAATACCAATTACAGAGTTGGGGGAAGAGAGGTGACGGAAAGAAAAATAAAAGAAACGATGCACTTAATTGCTAATGCATGCGAAGAGCACAACCGACTAAAACACAATATAAAATTATACAAACTTTTATTACAAAAACATAAACTAAAAGGAGATTATTTACAATGGGGTCTCCACTTGCTTAAACAAAAGAAAACAAAGAAAAAGACGAAAGAAGAAAACTAAAGAAAGAAACTTAGTAACTAATCTACTCGGTTAGGAGAGATATTGGTAGAGATGTTGGTGCTTGGACATGTCCCAAGCTACCCATTATATACAAGTTGGGCGGACTTAAAATTGATTGAAGTCCGATAGTGGAGGGACACGTGTATTGTATTCATTTGTTGCAGTTGCTTCGTCCTGAAGTAATTGCTGTATGACGTCAGTGCTTGCATCATACTGGAATTATTGCTGACTGACGTAAGGGCTTGCGTCAGAGAAAAATTATTGAGGACAGCTGGATATAACTGTAGGTTGTATTACTTGGTGACATCATTGTTTGTCATCATCTGTGGAGTTTGCATGTCAGATGTTAATAATAGATTGGTGACTGTATCAGTCGAATTTATCTCCAGATGAGGAGTTGTCCGAATAAGCTGCTGCTTGTAATAGCTCTTCTTCTAAGATAGAAGTTTCATGCTTGAAATTGGTAGGAAGATGAAGATTATTCCTGTTAATCAATTGCTGGAGAAACTTATCTGCTTCTTCTTGTTGTTGTGGAGTAGCCATATAGTTTATAGGAAAGTCGGTGATAAAAATTCTTCTTCCATCAGTAATTTTGAAGAAATACTTGTCCATAGATACTTCTCTTGCATGTTGAGAAAAGTGTAGTAATGAATAAATCCAATAGGATTTGGGAATAATTGACTGAATACTGGATTGAGCAAGAGGAACAGATTTGTTGACATATGAGAATTCATCATCCTAGTTTTGCGAAGAATCCAAATTTGGTATGGTTGAAAGAATTGTTCTCTAGATCTCCAGCCAAGAGTACTGGTGATCCAAAGGGTAAGATGAATGCCTTTGAGCAGAATTTTAAAGGCATGAAAGATCATGGATTTAATCATCCGAGGAAAATTTGGCATATTAGCAAGAGGGAAAATAATTTGATTAATCAGTCCCCAATCAAGAGCTTGGGATAGATTATAAGGATAATCTGAAGTAAACAAAGAAATTTTAGGGAGATGATAACCCTGAAGATGGTTGAGAAATGCATGATTTTGCAAAAGGAGTTGTTTAATTGTAATATCAGATTTCTCAATTTGAGACACAATTGAATGGAAAATATCAATTGGAAGAATATGTTTTACCTTTTCGAAGATGCAAATTCTTTTAAGGCGATGGAGAATTGGATCATGAAAATGAGATTCGACCAAAGCAATAAGGTCAAGGAAATAAGAAATTTTATCAATAGTAAATGTTTCTTCTTCCCAGTTATAAATTTTGAGTACAAAGGTTAGGCCTTCATATATGGTTTGGACATGGGCTTTTTGAGCTTGGATGTTGGTTGTGAGGGCAGACAAATGTTGTCGGACCATTTTTTTATTGGAACCAATATGGTTTGTCCATATGCCATTGATGTTTTGAAGCATGGATGGCGAAATGTCAGGGTTACTGAAGCATGTTTTGAAAGCATGTTTGCCTTTTCTAATAGAATTAAACATCTGATAGGATGGGTTAGGAAAATTATAAATTTGGCTGTGGCAAGATTACCATGAGGTATAAAGTCCTGGATGGAATCCTCTGAATACCACATAAACTTTTCTTTGGGGAGAAGAATTGTCTTCTGAATTGGCTGATTGGAGAGGAGAGCTACTGCTATCCATTCTCGTTGCATAAAACTTTATTGTTAGTGGATGGATAATTTTTTTAAATGTATAAATTGCTCCACTTGATTTCGTAGGTTTGTACGAAATATGATGTATAGTAATAATTATGCTGAAAATACCAGTTGTTTACTGGGGTTGTTTTATAATTAAGAAAACTATTGGTTTACCTTGCTTGCGATTGCCCTGCAAGAGATATCGAAGCACTCATATTGGAATAACACTCATGGAAGTACTCTCAAATGGGACTATTATGAAAGCACTCAAATTGGAACACTTTGACAGACAAGTCAACAGAATAAGAAGGGAATGCTTCTGTATAAAAGTTAGTGAAAATAAAATTGTTTGTGCTGAAATATGCAAAATTTGTAAATATAACCAAAGGATTAATTGATAATATTATAATGGAAGTTTTTAAAAGATTTGATTGTTAAAGATTTTTAAATATTTGTAAGGAAATTTGGTGTGCATAAGACCGGATGGCCAACCATGCCAAACCAAATACCATAAAAGGTTATAAGGGTAATTATACCCATTTGTCTTGTTATTTTGATTGTTGCCACCATTCCGATTTGGAATAAAAGAATGATTATTGTGTAATTTAATAAGTGGAAAGGAAGGTTGTAATTTAATAAGTGGAAAGGAAGGTGGAAGGAGACATGGGGGCTCCATAATTACACAATGTGGTTTGAGAATGGAATCTCATAAATAAAATAACAAAGCAAATGATAGTGGAATTGAGATCACTATAAAATAAGGGAAAATGTCACAACTGAAAGGAGAGTGACATAGACCGTAATGATAGTTCTGAGAATCCTGTAGAACTCTTTGGAGTTGTGGGATTACAGGTGAATTAATAAAAGAAAATAGCATAATGATGCTATAAGATCCTAGATTAGGATTGGTGATGATTGGAGTATAGTATGAGAATCCAAAAGAAGACAGAATAAGTCTGGGATCTTTGTCATAGAATTGATTTGATTGTGGAATTAGCAATTTGCATTGATTGACATAATGGTCATTAAGGATTTGATGAAAACATGGGATAAGCTTTGGAATCATTGATGGAGATGTCTTTTGTAATAAAGATGAAGATGATTGATGAGCTTTAAGAGAAAAGCTGAGAGGATTATTTCCTTTCCAGGTTAATTCAAGTAGGGTGAAAGGAGCTAGTTTTGTATTGTGACTAAAAGATACTTTGGATTTTAGTAACAATATGAATAATAATTGTTTGATATAATCAAATTTATTTGTTTTGTGAGTGAATTGAGGAGTACTAGTTTCAGAATTACTATTGCCCTTTTAAGAATTATTATTGCCCTTCTAGGAATTACTATTGCCCTTCTGAGAACTGCTATTACCCTTCCAGGAATTGCTATTGCCCTTCTCAAACAACTATTGCCCTTTTTAGATGACTCTCAAGTTACGAAGTTATTAACTTTTCTAAATTCTTAGAAGGATAAATAGGAGGATCTGCTTGTTACTATTGGGTGTTTCCCGCGGTTAAGGTCACGTTGGGTAGTATGGCGAGATGCAGTGAGTGCGAGATGCCGAAGTAAATCCCACAAATCGTTGACTAACACAGATGAGGAAACACTATTTGGTAGAAATTTGGCAGATCTAACTATTTATTAATCTTAAGAAAATAGGAAAGAAGATAATTAGTGATCTTTGAGAAGATTCCATAAAGGTTTGATGAGTAGTAGTTTGAGTAGGTTTGATGAGTAGTAGTCTGTGAAGGTTTAATGATGAGTAGTAGTTTTGGAAGGTTTAATGATGAGTAGTAGTTTTTAAAAGGTTTAATGATGAGTAGTAATTTTGACGGTTACGGTAAGAAGATGACTGGTAGTCCCTATGCAGAAGTATGATTAGTACTATTTGGAGTATTATGGAAGAAGATGAATAGTAGTCACTATACAGATGAATAGTAGCTCGGGTCACTATTCACATTAATATCACTATTCACGTTCACTATTCACATATGGAATTACAGTCTTATTGGTACCACACCAACTCCTTTTCTAAACTGATTATTTTAAGTTTGTTTAAAAAAAATAAAAAAAAACTTTTTAAATTGTAAATGTCTTTATTTGGATTTAATTCTTCAAATAAAAAAGTAATCAAAAATTATGAATTAGTCAAATGGGCTAATATCAAAGAAAATTTGGATAAATGGACAATACCTCCCATTAACCCGAAAATCTTATATAAAACTGGATGGACCAATTGGTCCACTGATATGTCTATCAAGACTACTGAGCAAACCCTCGGTGTTGGTGAAGATCAAGAGGATCTTCAACTCTTATCTAATGAAGATCTTATAACAGATCTTAAAACTTTCAACTATCTCCATCTTGCCTGCATCCAAGTAGCCTTTAAACCCCTTACCCTTTTGGGAAACAATAATAGTATTATGACCACCTTACGAGATGCAAGATGCCTTGATTGGTATTCTTCTCTCATGACAGCTGTTGAAACCAGTCTTTGTCATGGTCCTATTTACTTTAATGTCTTCCCTAATTTAACCCTATCCTTAACAGACAAGAATATGTTATCTGCTTGTACTCTTAATCTCCATACCCAAGGGTACAATTTTATGCCTGGATCAGAGACCATTGCTCTGATCTATAGACTTCATTATAAAGTCATGTCATCTTTGGCTCCCCGAGTCAATTACCAAAGTCCTCCTGGCCAAACGGTTTTAATCGAAACTAATTTTGGCTACTTCCAAAATTGCCACTCATTCTTTGATTTCATGGGAAAAAATTGATTTTCCAGAATCATGGAAGATTACCCAAGCGGTACCACCTAAACCAATCCTTAATAAGGAAATTGAAGAAATTGTTCAACATGACAATGGTGATGTAATCTTACAATTTGGTAAATTTACATCTCCTAATTATCATGCTAGACGATCTTATTCTGGTTCGAGTCCTAGAGATCCTTATAAGGCCTCTTTCCCTTCTACCACTAGATCTTCTATGTCAGAAGTAGGTTCTTCAGCTCTTCTTGATGTCAATTTTGAAGGAATTCATGTATCTGAATAACAAATACCTCATGGGATATATACCCAGCAGCAAAGGGAATCTCCCACTGCAAGTGAGATGAATTTCTCATTCACAAATAGTTAATTTCCATGAATACCATCTCAAATAATTTTGTCATTAATCGAACAGAAATTAATGCTGAATTTCAGCAAGAAAAATACAAATCCTTTCGAAATTGGTATTTCAAAACATTTACCAATCAAGAATTATTAACATTTAAAGAAAGTTTCTATCAATTTATAGAAATTTTTCATATAATCATTCCTTTTGTCCAATGGTTCTAATGTTACCATAAAGATAAATATATTGATAAAATCTCCTCTGATGATATCCCTATTAAGGAAATATCAGAAATTCCCGATCAAAATACTGATCAGAATATATCCTTGGTTCCTATTATTCCTGCTAGCAATCCGCAAGATATGGAACCAAATTTTTACATTTATCCACAAGTTGACCTTACACAGCACATTCAACCATCAATATCCATTGACATCCTAGATGAATACACATCTAAACAGAAATCCTTTAAGGAATTTGATGAGATCTCCTATGAATCCATTCATAGTTTGGAACAAGGCAATATCTTCGATTTCACAACTAGTCAAGAAACTAGTACTCCTCAATTCACTCACAAAACAAATAAATTTGATTATATCAAACAATTATTATTCATATTGTTACTAAAATCCAAAGTATCTTTTAGTCACAATACAAAACTAGCTCCTTTCACCCTACTTGAATTAACCCGGAAAGGAAATCATCCTCTCAGCTTTTCTCCTAAAGCTCATCAATCACGTTCATCTTTATTACGAAAGACATCTCCATCAATGATTCCAAAGCTTATCCCATGCTTTCATCAAATCCTTAATGACCATTATGTCAATCAATGCAAATTGTTAATTCCACAATCAAATCAATTCTATGACAAAGATCCCAGACTTATTCTGTCTTCTTCTGGATTCTCATACTTATCTTATACTCCAATCATCACAAATCCTAATCTAGGATCTTATAGCATCCTTATGCTATTTTCTTTTATTAATTCACCTGTAATCTCACAACTCCAATGAGTTCTACAAGATTCTCAAAACTATCATTACGGTCTATGTCACTCTCCTTCCAATTGTGACATTTTCCCTTATTTTATAGTGATCTCAATTCCATTATCATTTGCTTTGTTATTTTATTCATGGGATTCCATTCTCCAACCACATTGTGTAATTATGGAGCCCCCATGTCTCCTCCTTCCACCTTCCTTTCCACTTATTAAATTACACAATAATCATTCTTCTATTCCAAATCGGAACGGTGGCAACAATCAAAATAACAAGACAAATGGGTATAATTACCCTTATAATCTTTTATGGTATTTGGTTTGGCATGGTTGGCCATCCGGTCTTATGCACACCAAATTTCCTTACAAATATTTAAAAATCTTTAACAATCAAATCTTTTAAAACTTCCATTATAATATTATCAATTAATCATTTGGTTATATTTACAAATTTTGCATATTTCAGCACAAACAATTTTATTTTCACTAACTTTTATACAGAAGCATTCCCTTCTTATTCTGTTGACTTATCTGTCAAAGTGTTCCAATTTGAGTGCTTTCATAATAGTCCCATTTGATAGTACTTCCATGAGTGTTATTCCAATATGAGTGCTTCAATATCTCTTGCAAGGCAATCACAAGCAAGGTAAACCAATAGTTTTCTTAATTATAAAACAACCCCAGTAAACAACTGGTATTTTCAGCATAATTATTACTATACATCATATTTCGTACAAACCCACGAAATCAAGTGGAGCAATTTATATATTTAAAAAATTATCCATCCACTAACAATAAAGTTTTATGCAGCGAGAATGGCTAGCAGTAGCTCTCCTCTCCAATCAGCCAATTCAGAAGACAATTCTTCTCCCCAAAGAAAAGTTTATGTGGTATTCAGAGGATTCCATCCAGGACTTTATACCTCATGGCAATCCTGCCACAGCCAAATTTATAATTTTCCTAACCCATCCTATCAGATGTTTAATTCCATTAAAAAAGGCAAACAGGCTTTCAAAACCTTTCAAACCCAACAACAACTCTTGACTACCTTTCCCATTTTGGAAACCCAAGAGTCTGCAAAACCTGAAATTTTCAATATCAGTCAAATCCCTGATTTCAGTAACCCTGGCATTTCGCCATCCATGCTTCAAAACATCAATGGCATATGGACAAACCATATTGGTTCCAATAATAAAAAATGGTCCGACAACATTTGTCTGCCCTCACAACCAACATCCAAGCTCAAAAAGCCAATGTCCAAACCATATATGAAGGCCTAACCTTTGTACTCAAAATTTATAACTGAAAAGAAGAAACATTTACTATTGATAAAATTTCTTATTTCCTTGACCTTATTGCTTTGGTCGAACCTCATTTTCATGATCCAATTCTCCATCGCCTTAAAAGAATTTGCATCTTCGAAAAGGCAAAACATATTCTTCCAATTGATATTTTCCATTCAATTGTGTCTCAAATTGAGAATTCTGATATTACAATTAAACAACTCCTTTTGTAAAATCATGCATTTCTCAACCATCTTCAGGGTTATCATCTCCCTAAAATTTCTTTGTTTACTTCAGATTATCCTTATAATCTATCCCAAGCTCTTGATTGGGGACTGATTAATCAAATTATTTTTCCACTCGCTAATATGCCAAATTTTCCTCGGATGATTAAATCCATGATCTTTCATGCCTCTAAAATTCTGCTCAAAGGCATTCATCTTACCCTTTGGATCACCAGTACTCTTGGCTGGAGATCTAGAGAACAATTCTTTCAACCATACCAAATTTGGATTCTTCGCAAAACTCGGATGTATGAATTCTCATATGTCAACAAATATATTCCTCTTGCTCAATCCAGTATTCAGTCAATTATTCCCAAATCCTATTGGATTTATTCATTACTACACTTTTCTCAACATGCAAGAGAAGTATCCATGGACAAGTATTTCTTCAAAATTACTGATGGAAGAAGAATTTTTATCACCGACTTTCCTATAGAGTATATGACTACTCCACAGCAAGAAGAAGAAGCAGATAAGTTTCTCCAGCAATTGAACAACAGGAATAATCTTCATCTTCCTACTAATTTCAAGCATGAAGCTTCTATCTTAGAAGAAGAGCTATTACAAGCAGCAGCTTATTCGGACAGTTCCTCATCTGGCAGCTCCTCATCTGGAGATAAATTCGAGTGATACAGTCACCAATCTATTATTAACATCTGGCATGCAAACTCCACAGATGATGACAAACAATGATGTCACCAAGTAATACAGCCTACAGTTATATCCAGCTGTCCTCAATAATTTTCCTCCGACGCAAGCCCTCACGTCAGTTAGCAATAATTCCAGTATGATGCAAGCACTAACGTCATACAGCAATTACTTCGGGACGAAGACAACTGCAACAAATGAATACAATACACGTGTCCCTCCACTATCAGACTTCAATCAATTTTAAGTCCGCCCAACTTGTATATAATAGGTAGCTTGGGACATGTCCAAGTACCAATATCTCTCCCAACCGAGTAGATTAGTTACTAAGTTTCTTTCTTTAGTTTTCTTCTTTCGTCTTTTTCTTTGTTTTCTTTTGTTTAAGCAAGTGGAGACCCCATTGTAAATAATCTCCTTTTAGTTTATGTTTTTGTAATAAAAGTTTGTATATTTTTATATTGTGTTTTAGTCGGTTGTGCTCTTCGCATGCATTAGCAATTAAGTGCATCGTTTCTTTTATTTTTCTTTCCGTCACCTCTCTTCCCCCAACTCTGTAATTGGTATCAGAGCCATGTCCGGCTAAACCCGTAGTAATTCCATATGGGGGTAGGGACGTAATAGTAGGAAAGCAGGACTGGTTGTTCTCGCTATGGATCTGCAGGGGGACTACTGTTCATCGTCTTCCCCGGTTCTCATGATACTGTAATTATCTCTGCACATGGAAGACTATTCATCGTCTTCTCTAACTTTCAGAATTACTATTGCCCTTTTAAGAATTACTATTGCCCTTCTAGGAATTACTATTGCCCTTCTGAGAACTGCTATTGCCCTTCCAGGAATTGCTATTGCCCTTCTCAAACAACTATTGCCCTTTTTAGATGACTCTCAAGTTACGAAGTTATTAACTTTTCTAAATTCTTAGAAGGATAAATAGGAGGATCTGCTTGTTACTATTGGGTGTTTCCCGCGGCTAAGGTCGCGTTGGGTAGTATGGCGAGATGCAGTGAGTGTGAGATGCCGAAGTAAATCCCACAAATCATTCAACAATTGAATGATTGTCTTCAATGGATTCAGTATCCTATTCCCAATAAATTTGGTGAACCGAAATTGATTTGTTTAAGTCCAATTTCGCTTTAGGCAGCATTGAACCAAAAAATGGAAAAAATTCACTTCAATTACTCCTACTTAAATCAAAAAAATAAACACTACTTACATCCAATAAAAATTGTGTGCTTGAGCCAACTTTGTCAGTGCAAGTAATGGGGTCCTTATTTTTTTTCTTTGAATTTAATATGCTGTTGTCAACAAGAACTACTAAAGTAGTTAAAAGACATTAAAAAAGTCGATTACCCAATGCTTTTCCCATAGATAGAGACAGAGGGGGGTGTTGAGGCCCTATGCTAGTCATAGCAAGGCAGGATTGATGAAGACATTATAGAGTGAAGAAACAAGAGAATGGAGACTAGAGGAAGAAGATAAGAGAGATGAAGGTTCAGAATTTGTTGTCTAAATTAGACCATGTACTCTTGTGGGGTATAGTAATTTTGGGCGGAAAGGCTGTTGGGAGAACCCTTCGAGCCCTTGTTTTCGCACTTCAGCCCAAGCCTTTTATCATTGCACCGCAATGCCCCCTAATAGTTAAAAGAGATATCTAACGGATAATTTAAGATCTCTTCCTGGACGGGTCTTTGCCATAGATCTAATAGATTTCAGGGAAAGTTATCCAAGGGAACTAAAAGAAGTAAAGTATTAAACTTCTATTAAACAGTGAGAAAATATTTATCAGATTATAGATCACAATTCAGATTAAACTAAATGAGGCAGCAAAGTCACTAAACTTTTAACATGTTATGTGCTCAAAACCACATTGTTCAATTCCAGAAGGCAATAAATGATCACATAAGCTCGGGCAATTGTAATTGCGATTGACTGAATGTTAGGGTTGCCACATATTCATCTTATTTGTAGAAAAAAATTGACTTCATGAAACATTAACTACAAAAGAAGCAAAACAACGAGACCAATTAATCCACAAAGTTCTCTGTTATGTCTATCAAATACATACTACGGTCGATAAAAGTGTGTTGTGCTAAAAAATAGCACCTTATTTCCATAGTAGACCTTCTTCTTGTAAACGAAAATAGAAAATAAAAAAAATGAGCACTAAGGTACGACATAAGCCTCATATACAAAAGGGCACACCCTAATAGAGTACTCAATAGATTTGATAAAACCAGCTTGCTACCTTAAACTGAACCATCAAAAGTAGTAAAATCACTATCCCTGATATTAACCATCCTAATCTTGGTTTGGTTGTAGGTATATTTTTTGCATTAATTAATCTAGAAATAATAAATTAATAAATTAATAAATAAACAAAAAAGAAGAAGAAACAAGGACAATGAGCGCCCAATATCATTTTCCTTGATAACATTTGTCATCAATAGATAACAATATAGTTGTAGAGGGGGTAGTTTCAGTTCTATAAAGTTTAAAGCTCAGATGGGGCCCTTTTTTTTAGCACAAAGCAATGCAAAAAGATTCTTAGATCCTAGTCTTGTAATGTGGTTTTCCCTTTGTAGCATTACTTACTTATATAGGATATAAAAATATGCATGTGACCTTAATTTGGTGAGTTTGAAAATATCCAGTCTGTCTCATTCTGTGACCAGGTACATGCAGTCCAATTTGGCGATTTTGATTATATTAACCAACCCCAGTTGCTCTGATGATTTGCTCCAGTTGATGACTGCAATGAGCACCAATAGTCACCATAACAGAAATTTGTGCAATGGCTCACAAAAAAAAAAAAAAAAAAAAGGATTACTAATGGTTACTATCATCTAGGAGTGCAAGTGGATAGGAAAAGGTTCATGTCAAGGGTGATCTGGTCCGAGTGGTCTAGAATCGAGTAAGGTCCAAACATAAAATAAGAATTTCATTTCAGGGTTGGGCCTGAGTCAGGTTTGGGGTCAAGTCAGATCCTATCTTGACCCATTGAAGATATAAATTCATGATTTGAAGGTTAAATGATAAGATGAGTCAGATCTAAATCGAATCTGATTCCAGGCCAATTATGGGTTCGGATCCCAATTTGAAAGAAGTAAAACACGAGTCTGTGTCTAATTGACAAACAGGTCTGGGTTTTGAAATTGATCCGCCCCATCGGTCCACTCTTTTCGCCCAGTGGAGTCAACTCCCAATTGAGGTTCAAGTGGAGCCTGAACCATTGGCACCTGTAATATCATACACCTGATGAAATTTTCTTGGCTACGATAAATCCATGAAGTTCTCAACTGCTCATTAATTGGATAAGCCATACATTTGTCCATTTGGAAATAGAGTGATGTGATCAAAGGTGAAGATAAGGTAAGAGAAGATAAAAGACATGAAATTAAGCTTACTTTCAAAAATCAATTCACCAAGTTAGAGAGAACAATCATAATTCCAACCCCACTAAAGGTTCGAGGTGTAGCATAACTTATCTGATAAAATATCCAAATAAGATAGGCTAGAAAACAATCCAACATTATAGAAGGAAGTAGCAAGTGCAACTCTTAATTTCTAATAAAATGTCGCATCTCTCATAGGTATCTTCTATGATTAAAAACACAATTGACCA
Source organism: Chloranthus sessilifolius (assembly GCA_021018995.1). Taxonomy (NCBI): domain Eukaryota; kingdom Viridiplantae; phylum Streptophyta; class Magnoliopsida; order Chloranthales; family Chloranthaceae; genus Chloranthus; species Chloranthus sessilifolius. Next base: position 109,695,381 of record CM037595.1, read on the forward strand.
TATTTGCATCAAGAAAAAAATGATATGGCACGATACAAAAAAGAAGAGTATTAAGTACACAGAAATTTACGTCTTGCTGATGTATGCTGATGCAGCTGCACGCGCGAACACCGCCAACTATTGGTATGACTGAAATATATAAATGTGAAATTGATTATAATGTGTGTAATGCAAAAAAAACCCCATAATCTATGAAAAGGATAGCTTCAAAACCAATACTAACCATTGAATAATATTGCCGAGACTGTGTAGAGCTGCTACTATAGGAAAAAAAAGCTACTGAAATCAACAAAAGAAGAATACAAAATAATAAAAAAAACATATAAAATCACAGAAAAAATCGGGTAACAAAATAGAAGGAACTAAGAGAAAAAAAGTTCCAACAAAGGCATAAAAAAACCCATAAAAAAATTGATGGTTTTTTTTAATAACCCATCAAAACCAGGAAAAACGAAATCCTTAAAAAATCCATGATACCCAGCTCAAAATTGCATGTACGAAAAGAGCTACCTTTTTTCCCAAATAAATCGATGATTACAAACTTAGATGTTAGTAAAAAAAAATATTACAGCGAATCAAAATCTCAGAATAGGAACAAATATAGCTAGTGATATAATTCTAAATTTGCTTATAGAAGTAAATAGATTATTAAACATTTTTTTTAGCATATAACACTCTTTATACAAGGAAAATAGAGTGTAAAACACGTTTTAAACGAAAAATATGTGTTTTATACAGTTTTTTTCTATAAAATGGTTTATTTACATCTCTTGAAAAAACAATACGTTTTATATGCGTCCTTTTTTATAAAAAAAAAAAAATACCATTTTTTTTAACTAGCATATTATAACTTGGTGACAACCCTTAGATCTCAATTGAGGTGACCTTGCACAGTGAGATAATGGCATGTGTCAGATCTGATCAGATCGGAGAACTTGACATGACCTGAACACCTGACCTAGCCGGTGAACACCCCGTATTTTCCAGAGGTCAGGTCGGATGCCTCATGCCCAACCAGACCAAATAGGTCAAATTTATTGCCATATCCAGACTCAAATTTATTGTTGTATGGGGTCCCGAAAATATATTGTTGTATGAACTTTATACCAATCTAATCAAAGCACATTTTTGTGACTTCACCGTGGGTACGTTGAGTGCTCTTGTAGGCTCTTAACCCAAGAGGCTGTATTTGGAAATGAGAGGCTAATAAATTTGATGCAGATGAAATCGATGATCCAATCAGGCTTTGAATTACCGATGGCATGCTTCAACGAAACGAAGTTAAGGTCCAAAATTTCGGTCAAAATAATATATCGAAGAGAAAATTTTGACCAAATTTTTTGTTTCAAGCATGTCCGTAACTTATATTTTGATCCTTGATCGATGGTTCAATCCATTTTTGTTCAAAAGATATCTTGATGAGGGAAAGAACCCATGAATTATTATATACCTCAAGGAAAATTGCAGAACGGCATGTAGGGTTTGTGCAGACGGCTGATGTGGCGTGACGTGATGGGCTGCCCCGACTAGCACTGTTTGGGCCCCACTGCACTTGCAGCCAATTGCATTGTGACACATCAGCTGCATGTACTTTGCCTGCACAAAATTTGTTTGCCATATAACACTATCCATATCTCAATGTGTTTGACTGGTCTAACTATACGTTAACTCAATCTCCATTTCCTTTTGAAACACCTATGAGCACTAAATGAGAAAAAGGGTACCCCTTGTCACGCCTATCATATTATCATGGGCGCCTACACTCGAAACCGTTGATCACTTTAAATTAGACATTGGCGATCATTTTTGTAATAACCCAGATTTTTTAACTTTATTTAACGGTATTAGATGATGTATCACACAGTATATAGTGCTAACGCTCTACACAGGAATCTATCCACTTTAAAAATAGTCTGATTTTTTTATATATCAATATTAGACTCATTGCGAAGTACTCGTCGATACAATTCCAACGATATATAATTTGTCGATTTTCGATAAGAATATAAAAAATTACGCCCGTTTGAAGAGTGAAGCAGATTAAAGGGCATAACTGTAACTTTCGAAGAAAATCACCATTTACCTTGGTGCTTACACAAAGCACTGAGCAAAACATCTTCTCAAGTTTTTAAGTCACGTATGAATTCTACTTGTGTGTAAAAACTACTATTTTTATTAAATCTTATACGGAAAGTCTTAATTAGAGTTAACCTAGAAAGGGAATCAGATATATATTTACTTCTTTTCTCAATTGTCTCTCTCTATTCCCTCTTCTCTGCAAAAGCTCCAATAATACCATCTTTCACAATTCCTCGTTGGATCTTCATCGATTTTTGATCTTATCAGAGAATCTTACACCATTAAAGTTTCTCATCACCGCGACCGATCTATCATAAGAAAGGAATTCTCGCGAAAAGACTCGGGCATATCGTCTCTCGAATCTGATCTCCGTCAACCCAAATCATCGAGGATTCAAATCACGCTTCAACAGGTGGGTGCCTCTAAATCTATTTTAAATTATTCAGTTATTTCTTAAAAAGAAAACCCTAATTTTTTCTTAAATTTTGATAAATTTCGGGTCTTAAAAACATAGAAATTAGGCCCAAAATCGATAGGATCGTTTTTCCCAGATTTTCGTAAAATTCGGCCAAACTCTTCAACAAATACAGCCTCGATATTTTGGCTATAACTTTTTGCCCCGAACTCGGATTAACGTGATTCTTGCGGCATTGGAAAGAAGACAACGAGATCTACAACTTTGTCTGAAATAGAAATTTCACGAATTTAATAATTTTAAAGTCAAAATTGAGCTACAAGTCGGAATACGTTTTAAATGATCCAAGGTACACGGATTTGACATTATTATTTTAAACTCTTAGGCAACTTTATGCTAAACTTATCTACAGACTTATAAATCACTAAAATTAAATAAAATATATTAAATAGCTTGCATCGAATAACAATCTATAAGTTTAAGGGGTCAAATATTGACGTTTTTAATACTTATCATTCTATTACCTCCTTTAAGCCTCATACAATCCTTGGTTTGACACATGTGCTCCTTTAGAATTTTAAAATAGGTCAGATCGCTATACCAGTCAATCACCAAATTTTATGGATGCAATTAACCCTAATGAAGTATATTTTCAACTCTATTGTAAAATAAATATAGTTAAATATTTCTTATTTTCTGCTTTACTTTAATATTTTATATGTTATGCTCTTTATTAATTTTCTTCAAAAATATGAAATGCTTAAGGTTATGTTATAATTCATTCTTATATATGCTCACCATTATCATATGACATTCATCATATAGAAAATTATGATAGGGCATACGCATATAAGTTAAAGAATAAGATATGACACATGACATAAGCCTTCGTCATGGTGGGATTTCTTTCACGGTCACGTAAAACTTAGAATATAGGCATCCATGTACGGATGCAACCCCTCTATGGTAGTATGGGATACCACATGAAGTACATCCAGGTTACTACGGAACTCGTCCCTTGGAAAGCGTGATTTAGTGAAGTCTATCGCACCGTGGCCCATTCTAACTAAGTTTTAAGAAAAATGATAAAAGAATATGTTAAAATACATGTATGTTAAGAATGTGGGGACTTAAGCCCACGCAAATATGAAATCGGGGCGGAAACTTAAGATACACTGTGAAGGCCAGCTAAATATGAATTAAGTTTCTATACGTGTCATACCTTACGAGCCACCGTAAGGGCCTAACGTCTGCAGCCAAGACGAATCTTAAAGACATTATAGCCTTGTCTCGAACTAAGGGGACATCGTGGTTACTATGCCGGCAACCTCATCTGGCTGGATGGTGGTTTATGTTATGATATGGAGGTTAGGTGGTTATCCTGGCACAGATCGTTTAAATAAGATAAGATGCGAAGTACGTTGTGTAGACGTATGGAGTAATTAATAAGACTTATGATATGTTACGTATGCTAAGTTGATGAGACAAATAGGAAAAGAGATAAGAAAATATAAGCATCATACACTCTTCATGTTATATTAGTATATTTTTCAGTCTTGATTATGATAGTCTATGAATTATGAATAAGTTTATTTCATTTATTTAAGATGTTGGTTATATTTTAAAAATGCACCGCAATTCAAGCGATTGCACATACGACCACCTGAGTAAGTTATGATGGATCGATTGTGCAACCCGCTGAGTTTACGTGACTGAGTAAACTCACCCCCTCTCAAATCAAACAGTTTCAGGTGAAGCTTCCATTTATCCTATTCATGATGACGCGAGAGCTGTTGTTTCGGAAGCGGCTTACGTAGATGGAAACGTTGGCTATCATCTGGAGGGGAGCGTAGATCCCGCAGATTTCTACGAGCCTTGAGAGTCCTTTTGCTTTAGACTTTATTCTTTGAGAGACATATTCTAGTTATTTTGATATTTTTGTGAGTTCATGTTTAGGACCATTTTATCCTACGTAAAACTTGTTTTATTTTCTATTTTAGATGCATGGTTAGGATTAAGTACTTCATTATTATTGTCTACGTTTTCTCGCTCTTAATTTATGAGTCAATTATTTTTAATGTTATCTTAAATGTCTCAATCCATATGCTAAGTCAATTTATAAGTTATGTGTACGTACGCTTATTGCCTTAACCAGCGTGCGGTGTCATAACACGGAATTCTAGACCCTCAATATCGAGTAAGGATTATGGGTCGTGACAATTTTTTATTCCAATCTTCCACATGGGGGATCTAAAGACCACGAGAGTGCTATCATATGGTCCCATTTTTTATTCCCTATAGTACATATATCAATAAGTGACTATAAAATTAAAGGGCACACATTATACTCAAATGTGATTTTAGGGTCATATTTTAAAACTTATGGCTCATAAAGTAGAAAATGTGGCAGTTTGATGCCACGCTCAATGGTCTCAAGTTTGGAATGACAAAAGACCAACAGTGTCTAATTCAAGGAGGTTAACAGTTTTTAGTTTGGGAGCCTGGGCCAATAATTTGGTAGGCTCCAATAGAAGTACTCATGAAAAAATAATTATATATATATATATATATATATATATATATATATTTAGATGAGAGAGAATATATGTCACTTTGTTGTGGAAATGTAATGTAATAATGGTTATATTTATAAAAAAAAATATAAAATATTTATCATTCCAATAATCCTTCTACTCATAAAAGCTAAACAGGTTTAACTAATTGGTTGAACTCCGCAGGGAATTCAACTGATTTAAAAACTGTTGAATATAGGGGAATATTGCCTTTAACCTTCATAAATGGCACCCACCTTCGAACCTCTTGCATCGAAACCTTATAAATTAGTTGAACCACATTAATAATTTATCCCATTGGGTTAGCTCTTATGAGACACAACTCTCTCTTTACTCTCCGCCTCAGTAAATAACATATGTTCTAATAGCTAGTCGAACGAAAGCAGTTTTATCACTTAAAATAGCTTTTCACCGTAGCAAATGGGATAAAAATAGGGACAGAGATAAAAGGGGGCTGACAGAGTTATGGCCCCTGTCACAACTCAGAATCCTTACCTAATCTCGAAGATTTAGAATTTTGTGTCATGACACAACACGCTTTTTAAGGCGATAAGCGGACATACATATAAAACTTAGCATACGGATTGAGGCATTTAAAATATTATATTTAATGAGAAATAATTCATAAAATAGCAACGAAAAATGTAAATGACCATTAATGAAGTAATTAATCCTAATCACACATTTATGATGTAAAACTGAAGTTTCACGTAGAATAAAATTGTCTCAAACGTAAACTCATAAGGAGTATTAAACAATCGATATGAAATAAAATGTCTCACAAGAAAATAAAAATAAAAAATATAGAACTAAGAAACGCTCAAGGCTCATAAAAGTCTTTCGAATCTATGCTCTCTTCCGGGTGGTAGCCGACGCCTTCGTCTACATAAGCCACCTCCGGTACAGCTACCTCCACGTCATCATAGGCAGGATGAGCGGAGTCCTCACATGAAACTATTAGATTTTGGGAGGTAGTGAGTTTACTCAGTCGCGTAAACTCAGTGGGTTGCACAATCGATTCACTATAACTTACCCAGATAATTGTGTGTGCAATCACTTGGGTTGCGGTGTATTTTGAAATAAATCAAGCATTATATAATATAAAAAATACTCAAAACCTTATAACATATCATATCAGAATTGAAAAGCATAACATTGAATGAAATGTGCACAATGCTTCTATTTCTAATTTTTTTTTCTTACTTGTCTCATCAACTTAACATATATGGCATATTAAAAGTCATATTATTACTAATATTAATTAATATTCAACTGACCTTCACAACGTGTTTTAACATATCATATCACTATTTGGTTATAGGTTTAGGTCTCCGCCCCAATTTTATTTCTGACATAGGGCTATGTATCGCCGTCCCCATATCATTTATCCAATAGGCGCTATATATCGTCGTCCCTATTTTATTATTTTAATGGGCGCTATATATTGTCATCCTCATTTCATTATTTCAATAGACGCTACGTATCGCCATATTTATTTCATTACATGTTATATCTTAACATATTCCTTTCTCATATTTACTTAAAACTTAATTAAAATGGGTGACGGTGTGATTGGCTTCACAAATCACGTTTTTCAAGAGACGAGTTCCGTAGTAACCTGAATATACTTCGTGTGACATTCCATACTACCATAGAGGAGTTACATCTGTATATGGACGCCTACATTTCAAGCTTCACGCAAAAGAAACTCAACCATGATGAAAGCTTATATCATGTGTTGTGTCTTATTCTTAACTTATCATGCTTATGCACTATCGTAATTTTTACATGATATATGTCATATAATGATGATGAACATATATAAGAAGAAAATTATAACATGCACTCTAAGCATTTTATATTCTTGAAGAAAATTAATATGAAACATAACACATTAAGATTTGAAGTGAATCACACAACGACATCGATATTCATCAATGTTTAATCCATAATGGCAAATTTCTTCAAAATTCTCCGAAACGAGGGTACAACGAAAATTTGAGTGTAATCTATGTGGTTTTGCTGAAATTTGCAAAATTTCTATTATTTTCACTAAATTTCAAGATTTCGAGACTTTTTTGGTAGTTTATATGTTGGTCACTTTCCATAAAAGTTTATAGCTTCTGGATAAAGTGCAATGTTACTAAATGTAAAAGCAATTCCTTGTTGGTGCCAAAGAGTGAAAGAACTGCTCTTTGGCCCGAAAGAGTACGCTCTCTGCCAGAGCAAATAAAGTAATCCTCTTGAGCCAAAGAGCGAAAGAGCTAATCAAAAGTTAGGCTCTTATAAGAGCAGAAGCAGCTCTCTTCTTGCTCTCTGTCTAGGGCCCTCAATGGGCGGGGCCGGCCCGAATTTTGACCCGCACTCAACCCGAAAAAAGTGATACGTTCTATCAAGCAAACCCGACCCGATATTTGGGCCGGACTAAACATGTTGCAACCCAGATCAATCCGGGCGGGGCTTCGGTTGAGTGTTCCAATACCTCGCCCACACCCTACACGGATATATATATATATATATTATACTTATCCCTTTAAAGTTATAAAAAAATTTTATTTTAATTAAATATAATTTATTTAAATGCTCTGAGACTAATCGTTGTCCATTATAATCATTGTGTAACCGTTGTCTGTTATAACAATTGTGCAGTCGTTGTCCTTTCAAGTAATCGTTGTCTGTTATAATCATTGTGCAATAAACTAAAATGAAATATTTGAATAAAAGCATGTACCTAAGCCTTTGTAATGTTAATATAATTATTTAATTAAATTTTTAACTTTCTTCAAATTTTTATTAGAAAAAAAAAATCCAAGCCTAACCAAATTTTATTAGAAAAAATAGACTAAAAAACAACCCCAAAAAATAGTCTAACCAAATTTTATTAGAAAAAAACAGTCGAAAAAGAAAAATACTTAAGCCCGGCCTGGCTCAATAGGAGCCAGGCTTGAGCTAAGTACATCGCAACCCAATTTAGGGTTAGGCTGAAAATTTTGGGAACCGAGCCCGGATAGGTTAGAGCCGGGTTGAACTCTAGCCCGACCCTAATCCGGCCTATTGAGAGCCTTATCTATGTCAAAGCAGGTAAAATATGCTTTGACAAAGAGCAATTTTATCACTTAAAATAGCTCCCTGCAAGAGCAAATGGGGCGAGGAGTAGTGTTACTAAACATGAAAGAAATTCTCTATCAAAGCCAAAAGAGTAAAAAAGTTGTTCATTGCCAGCCTAGAAACTTTTCAAATTCCTACTTACTACTAAACATATAGAAAACAGTTCCTACTCGCCACCAAGCGCATGGAAAAAAGGAGTAGTAAATGTTGATGTGGCGCCAAACGCTGTGTTATTTCTAATAAATCTGTAACGGATGGAAGCAGTCTCGTGCCGCAACTTCAGCAGCCTGCACTTTGTCTTTTAACAAATACGTCCTCCCTTTTTATAACTTTTCAATCTCCCACCCTTAAGCTCTCAGCCAACATCAATTGGCGATCTCCTCACTTTCATCATCTGATCTAATCGTCCTTGGAAAGTTGAAACTACAACGCAGAGGGGGTCTCTTCGTCGTCACCTTTAAAAGTTGAGACCACTTGTCTCCGTAAATATATATATCCAACTTTCTCTCTCTCTAACTTCTCAGTTTTTGGCGTTGTTTTTTAGCCGCTAACAGTGGCATGTTAGGAAGCAACTTAAAGTAAGAAGGTGATGGAAAAAGAAACATATACACTTTAAAATGTTGTTTGATTTGACTGTCATTTGATGAGCTAATACTAAAATGGAAATACCTTGAAATTGATTTGCTTATATAAAATTAATGTTCCGATTCATTGTCGCTGCTGATTAAAGTTGCTTACGAGAGAGAGAGAGAGAGTAGAGAGAGAAAAGAGATAAGTGTGAGTCATCATTATGCCATGTGGCACACATTTGTTCTCACTCTAAACTGGCAAAATAACAATCTGTTATATATGTTTCAGCCCAAATAAACAATGCCAATAAGTTGATGTGAACTATTTGATTGATGAACTTAATATCAATCACTAAAATTGAAACAACTATAAATATTAATGTCAACATATTGAATGATTTAAATATCCTAAAAATACTATTTTTGGTCCTTTTACACCTCAATTTACTATCTATCTTGGTACAGCTCACCCACATCTTTAAATATTTATCATTGAATTCAAAAAAGAATTGGTACTAAAAAACAGAAACATATAAATATTTTAAACACAAATAAAGAAAAACTTCTTTAAAATGAAATTAAAAGCATAGTCACAAATTTTACCGAAATTCGCCGAAAATGGGGGAAGACGAAATTTTGGTATTTTTCCGCCGAAATTTCAGTTTTTATTTATTTATTTAAATAAGTTTTTAAATATGTCAATTAAAAAATATATTAAAAATATATTTTTATATATTTTTAATCCTCGAATCTTTTTCCGAAAGGTATAAAAAATAATCTAAAATATACCAGAAGGACCCCCGACCGAAAAATTACCGAAAACGAATTTTGTCACTATGTTTAAAAGGCAAAAATCATGAGTTTTTAAAGAAATAAAAAAGCATTCTAAATGTGTGTGCCAAATTTTTATGAAAAGAAGGCTGGTAACTGTAAGGGTGACTTCCGAGACTAAAATCATGTGCCCTAACTCTACTATTTGGTCCAGAGTGTTTGACATAAGTATCCCACAAAATCTTTGAGTTCACTCATACTGAAACACATTGATTGCATTGATTTAGACGATGAAGATCATTTATTCTCCTAATCATTCACACGATGAATCTTGAGATCATGGGCGTACCATCAGACGGTCAATATTTTATTTCATATGACACACATTTCAGAAAAGTGGCCTTAACATCACGTGCATGCCTAAAATTGACTTTAAGGCCACTTTTTTGAGTGTGTACCATATGAAATTAAAAATCGATCGTCTGATGGTATGCCCATAGTCTCAAGATCCATCGTGTGAAAGATTGAGGATAATAAATAATCTCCATCGTCAGATTCAATGAATTTAATGTGTTTCAATGTGGGTAAACTCAAAAATTTGGTGGGTGAATTTAAAGGTACTCGATTGATATTTGATAGCTGTACGCTCATCAACCGATTCCCGAAAATATTAGCATTCACAAAATGAAGGCTTCAAAATCCGTGTGAAAGATTGGGAATAATAAACAATCTCCATCGTTAGATTCAATACATTCAATGTGTATCGGCGTGGGTGAACTCGAAGAATTGGTGGGCAGATTTAAAGGTAATTGATTGATATTTGACAACCGTATGATTCCCGCGAAATAATTGACATTCACAAAATGAAGGCTTCAAAATCCGTGTCAGTTAGTTTGTTTACCAAACCGGTGGTCCATCGCTCATAAATTCCATATAAAACGGCACACACTCTTTGCTGCTGTTTTAAAAAGTTTTTCGATCTCAGAGAGGCGGAGAGAGAGGTAAAAAAAATGGACTTTTCTGAACAAGACGCAGATATCTTTGGCGAAGACTACGAACAGGAGACAACAGAGAGAAATAAAGAAGAAGAAGAAGAGAGCCACCATGGATCATCGTCTTCATCTTCTTCATCTTCTTCGTCCTCCCGCGGCAGCGGAGGCGATACCAGCAGTGCAAGCGGAAGCCCCAGCGGCAGCAGCGACGATGAAGACGATGCCGATGATGGCGTAAAAGGTAGCGATTCCGAAGATAAAGATCTGTTCGGATCCGACAATGAATCCTACTCCAAAACCCCCGCTCGTAGCGCTTTTCGGATTCCCAGTAAGTTTTTTGGTGGTTTTTGTTTGATATGGATTGGTTTGTGGTGTTATTGATTTGCGATTGGGAGAGTGGAGATTGCTAGGATTTGTGATCGGTGAGATGTGGATTGAGTTTATATGTTTGTTTTAGAAGATTTTAAGAATAATGTAGTAGCTATTTCATAGATCGGGATGAACGATCTGCTCGAACATGTTTTTTCTTATGATACTTCGGTTTTTGAGTGGTTAAGCATGGATCGAACACGTGATAGTAGATTTTTAGAGTTTTGGATATTGATTGGATGGATTGAGCTTTCTCCGATAAGCTAGATCAGAGTTAGTTACTTCGCTGGGTTTGAATTCATGTTGAAATTCACAATTCAGTACTATCAAGTGCTTTCGATTTGCTAGGGGTAGGAGGAGTTTTAAAATTATTTATAAAATTTGTACTTTTAATAAAATAAATGCAATCGATCACTTGGCTAACTACAAACTTTAAAAATCATTAATTCTTAGGTTCAGATTTCCCCTTTATGTTTTTGAATTTTATTATAAAACAAAATAGTTAGCATTAATCAGTCAATCCGCGTGTCATGCCGAATCGGACCGAATTGAATTGCGAACTGTCCCAATTCGCGATTTGCTAAGTCAATGAGTGAATCAAGTAACTTGGGGTTAGATTACGTAATTTGTTTCTTTCAAGTTCGTATCTGCTTCTGAATTTGGAAAATTGGTAAATGCTGAGCGTTTTACTAAATTACTGGGGCGTCAGAGTCCTACTCCCTTTCAAAAAAGTAATGAATGCTTTGTAGCCTCAGGTTCAGGTGAAAAGTTGATTCTCATAGATTTCAAAGCTTAACAATTAAGTGTATACTGCCTTTATTTATTTTTTATATAAAGCGCCTCAAAGTTAATATGAAATCCAGTGACATTTAGTTATAGATTGTTAATAACGGTAATTTTCAGTGTAGTTTTGGCAGTCATTACCCACTACCTCGTGAAACCCAGTAATAATTGAGCCATTTGTGTAATTGAAGTCGTTATTCATAACTTTGTAATATCCAGTATTACACGAATGACTTCAGTTTGATTTATTTTTTGTTAAGCTTTGAAATCTCTGTAAATCAGATAGATGGATAGGCAGATAGATAGCTAGATCAATTGATCGACAAACATATAGATAGGTGGATAGACAGTTCTATCGATAGACAAACACGGACAATTTGTCTTTTGTAGAGATAGAAGGAAAGTATTGGAACCAGTCGGTGCTCGAATATCAAGATATGAACCCCTCACTCGAGGTGTTACTACTTTTACTCTACTAGGGTAAAATTGCGTTTAATCCTTGTTGGTTTCATATGCATATAATCAACTAATTATATTAGTCAACTTCATCATTCCAAGGCATTTTTAACACACTGTGTCGAGTGTATGAACACTTTGGAATGACAGATATGCAATTTCTTGTTTTTTATCCAGACTTCTTTGAATCTTTTCTTTTACTTATTGTACATTTTCGCTTTTCATTATGACTCATTCAACAGCATTGCCTCCTATTCGAAATACTAATAACCAGACAAGAGGGAATTTTGGGCGTGGTCGTGGGCATTATGGATATTCAAATGATAGGGGGCATGGCCCACCCCTCCTTCCGCGACCCGGATCTTATCATCAAAGGCAGAACTTTGGGTTTGGCAGATTCTCACATGGAAATGGGCGAAATGATGAGCGTTTCGTTTCTGACTTAAAGCTTTCGAAGACTGAAGAAACCTTATCTAGGAAATGCATTGCATTTCAAGAGGTAGGTTCTTTTTCCCTCTCTTTCTGGTGATCGGATTGAATTCACTCATTTCATGGTCTTTGCTAACACACTCCTTATTGTGGAATTTGATTCAAAAGCCTTGTGAACTTGCATGCTATAGTCGGGAAGAAAATGGGGATGTTTCTTTTGATGAACGCAGCTTGGTAAGTCCTATAGTATAGTATTTATTTCATGCATTTTATTCCAAAAAACTGTAATTAACCTAAACTAAACAGATCCTCTAGACTGGTTTTTATTAGCACTGGTTGTTATATGATATATGAAGCTACTTGCTGGTGGCTACATATTATCCAAGGAAAATATATAAGCTTTTCTTTGAGTTCCAATTTCCAAAAAGAGTATAACGGTTTCACTTGCATCTTGCTCACCTATTGCTTGATGCATATTCTATGTTAGATTCATAGTTCTCTCTTGCAAAGAATTTTCTTAATTATAATTCTCAACTCTAGTGGTGCATTTATCTTATCAGAGACTTTTTAGGCGCCTTGTTAGTGACGATGTTGGCTCTGATCTTAATGAAGGATTTGAATCATTTGTGCAAAAAAGAGGTATCCTTTATCTGACAGACTTGTATACATGATGGCTAATTCACTCAGGACATGCTCCCAAAAAAAAGAAAAAATATGTTTTTCCTTTTTAATTTCTTTAAATGTGATGATTGATGGGAATATGCAATTGATTTTGTACTTTTCATTATGTGATGGATTTTAATTTAATTTTTCATTTATTAATTTTTTATAAATCAAGAAGATGTCCCATCAGGCACACCCTCTTAGGGGACCTCAATCGACAAACTATCCCGTCACTGGAGATTGGCAACCCCCCCCCCCCCCCCCCGCGCGTTAGCCTCACGGGACTCGGGTAATGGAAGGGATATGAATCGATCACACAACCTTGGGGGGAGCATACCCAAGTCGTGTAACCAACCCACTACTCACCTCGGGGGTCTTAGAAATGATATACTATTATGGTTACTTTTAATACTTTGATTTGGAATCCTTCACTTGAATTTATAAAGAAAATACTAGCATGTGTTTCAACTGCAAAGTCTGGATAAATTTTTTCCAAGTTCAAGTTTGACAATATTTTTGGTGCATATGATGATTACAGAATCAATTATCACGTTCTATCCTTAGGAAAATTAAGGAGTATTAATTTTTGGAGAGTATACATCCCTCGCAAAAGATATCTCGTAACATCCATGAGATACCTATTCTTAAGCTCTGCAATGACATTTTGTTGTGGAGTTGAAGGATTGGAAAATTAATATATGATTCTCATATACTCAATATAAGACTTAAAAATGTTAGAGGTGTACTCTCCACCATTATCAAATCAAAGAGCCTGAACAGTCATGCAAACTGGTTTTGATCATAGTCATAAAACTGATAACAGTAGAGAGCGCATCCTCACGAGTTTTAGGCAAATACACCCAAGTGCAACATGTGTGATCATAAGTAAATGTGATATTATTTGGGAGGTAGCTATCGAAGGAGGTGATAGGAGCAGGTTCCCAAACATCACTATGCAAAAGGTAACCAGACACTCACTGTGGTGTGCTCCTTTTGGTCAATTGGAGGTAAAAATTGTTTGACCGGCTGACATCAGCAGAGGTTAATGATGTCTACGAGTAATAGAGTGTGATGCAGATTGACTATTGTTTTGTATACTACTGATAGGAAGTCTCTTGTTGAGACCTTTTAAATCAATTGAAACTTTAGATTCATAGTAAACTATGATGATTGAGCCTATGCCCAAAGGTTTTCTGAGTAGAACCAATCGATCATCACTTATTCAATGAATAGCTGTAATGACTTTTATCCAAAGAAATGTTTTTCCTTATGTCATGATCCTTAGGCTATGCAACATTGAGTAGGCAGAGAGATGAAAGGACCACCTTCTCCTGCTCTCTTGGTTTTTGATTGATTATTGTGGCTGAATAGCAAAGCCCTACTTAGTAGTATAAATCGGAGAGACATACAGAGAGGGACTCTCTCATTCCTGCGAACACTGGTTTAGGTGGCTCTGATGCCTACTTGATATGTAATTAAGGTTATGATTTTAGGGTAAGGGTTGTGTGTGTGTGTGTGTGTGTGTGTGCGTGTGTGTGTGTGTGTGTGTGTGAGTGAGAGAGAGAGAGAGAGAGAGAGAGAGAGAGAGAGAGAGAGAGAGAGAGAGTCACTACAGACCTCTATCTTATATCACAAAGACTGAAATGCCCTTAGGTCGTTCACACATCAAATATCCCATGAACTACATACATATACTCATACAAATATCCCAATAGGCTTTTTTCGTTCAATATGGTTTTTATCAAACCCATGAAACCATGCAATTTTTATCATTGGAATGATTTTTATCTTTCTAAACCATACAACTCTATTTCCTATATACTTTATAGTTTATACATTGCAAAACCATCTTTTACATACATTCTTGGGAGCTTTTGGTAGCTTGGTTAGTTGATAAGTTACTTATGGCAACCCAATGATATTAAAACTTTATTGACTCACCTGTTTGACAGTCCTTATAACTTGTAATCTACCTTCACTGTGCTCTGATGATCAAATCACATTTCCAATTATCTTTGTAAAGTAGTTCTGCCCATAGTTGTATCTTCATTTTTCCTGGGATTTGTGCATGTGGGCTGATTGGTCCAGGAAACTCTGTGTTGTTCTCTCTAAATCAGACTTGGGAAGTCAGGGATTTGGTGACCTTCTTGCTTGCATAAGAAACAAAAGTATCCCACTTCAAAATATTCATTTTGTGGTAAGTGGTCTATATATTTGATGCATCTAAATTTAACCATTTAAGCGCATTTTTAAGTAATCAGGATGTTGTTTTGATTCTCTGTTTGCTGTTTCACAGACTTTCCGGAACAACCTTAACAAGGTAATGGCAATTATGATGTATAAGGCTTGCTACTATTTTAATTTACTTTTGTATTGGGTAATAGGGTTTTTTTTTTTTTGCTCAAAGTTATGGAAAGTTCATCGTGGGACAGTGTAGCATTATTCAACTTGTTTAGATTTGCTAGTTCTTATGAAGAATCTTATTATAGTAACTATTTGTTGTTGGAACTAATGGATTTTTTGGTGTACCTCTCTAGATATTGGCTACTGCTTACATCAGGCATGAGCCATGGGAAATGGGGGTACATAAGAGAAATGGGGTCGTTTATCTTGATGTGCATAAACTTCCAGAAAGGCCACAAAGTGAGCTGGATCGTCGAAGGTACTTCAGTCCTTTTAATTTGCTTGCATTATTTCTCTGTTGGCCTATTCCATCTCGTGTATCTTTCTTCTTATTCTGTTATGCTCATTGTAAAATCGTTGTCTTCACGATGATCTATCTAATTCCACTTTCTCATGCATCCTTGTAATTGCTTTTCATTCGCAGAATCATAAATAGAAACTCCTGAAATATCAAAGGAGTTTTTTCTAACAATGAATGTGAAGTGTCCATATTGCAGTAGGGGCAACATCCAATTTTGACCATTTGTTTAGCCTTTTCAGGTTAGAAATCTATATTCTTTGCGTATAACATCTTGGTTCAGTTCTTAGGTTTTGGTTTAGTTTTTTTCATAATGCTCCAATGTTTTCTAATGCTTCCATGTTTTTGACTCATCGAAGAATCTTATTATTAATTTTTCAAATAATAGTCGTTATTTGGTGTCTTTTCTTTAAATTATCGCTTTTAGGATGTCGACATAAGGAGATACTTGTTTAGTTAGAGAGGGATGGGCATATCACTTGACTGTTTCAACTTTCAATGTGTGAAAGATATTGAAGGCAGGAATACCTTGACATTTCAAAGGTTTTTGCCCATACTAGGTTTCCTAAATTTTCTTCTGTTCCCTCATTAGATTAAATATAGCCAGTAGCTCTCGCTCTCATATCACTTGTTGGATGAACATCAAATTATTAGCTTGGAATAAGTCATAGCCATGAAAAAAAACTAGGGATCCTATATATGTGTGTATTTTCTTGAGGAAAGTGTGTACCTTACCATTTTATGCCTCCCACTCCCAAACTTCCTACTTATTGGGTGTGTCCTTTGGTAAGAAAATGTACACTATTTTGTTGGACAAACTCTTTTTAATTTTGTGCATGTTTTTCATCACATAATCAGTGTAAAGCATTTGAACACAATAAGGTGGTGGAACTTAGAAGCAAGGTTGTCAAATATGGAAGGAAGGGCATGGCAAACCCCTTGGGGGTCTAGGCGGTGTATATATATATGTGTGTGTGTGTGTGTGTACTTGTAGTAAAACATCTATGTAAATTTTGTAATAAAAAATAATAATGATAATTATGTCATTGTGATGTGGGACAATGACCCTGAAATCTGTGAATGCCCATGATGTGCTAATTTACAGAAATTAAACTAATTAATTGAGCAATTAAATCACAAATTAAAGCGATACCTTGGGGTTTCGCGGGATTCCGCCTATGTGGCCATGCTTTGGTTCACGTAGGGCCCAATCTGACGCGCGGGATCCGTTAGGATGGCGGAAGGGGCGATCCGAGAGATAGGACTCTCGCTTCGTCTAGGTCGGGGTGTGAGATTGTAGGTCTTCGTGGAATCGAAAGCTCCTTGCTAGGGCTTTTGAATCGAATTGGTTAAATGACGCAAATCGAGTAAGCTCGAGCTCAACAACGGTTATGGATTGAAGGGCTAAGATTGTATTCGATCCATAAGGATGGACATCAAGGTTACTCTAGATCTAGGGTTTAGGAGTGGGGATAATCAATCAAAAGGGAAAAATTAGGATGCAAGAGATTAGGGGAAAATAAGATATCAAATATGAATAGGAGATTAAATGAGAAAATTAAAGAATAATGGGCATCTCACCCTTGGCCTCACACCAAACCCCAAATGGAGAAGAAGACTCACTCTTCAAGCTCCTCACAAGCCAAAGCAAATAGTTTTTTTCATTAATTCAAAATCAAGTCCCAAAAATGACTTACAAAATTGTGCTTTATAGCATTTACAAAGAGAATAAACCTAAAAATAGAAAAGTACTATGTTACCCTTAGTGGTAACTTATATTGGACATCTTAAAAGAAAGCAAGAAAATGGTTAAAAGGACAAATTGCGTCACTAAAAGGATAAAACGCGTCACTTAAGTTGTAGGGTGGGGATTTCCACGGACGTCCATCCTGGGGCTCACAGACGTCTGTCCGTAATGCTTACGGACGCCCGTCTCAAAAAAACAGTGAGACCCTCAAAATCCGGACGTCCTTCCAAAACCTACGGACGTCCTTCGCCTAATGCTCTTGCGCCTCATGGGCTTTTCCGTGGTAGTTCTTGACGATCCTTGACCCTTCTGTCGTTTCTTCCTCCGTTGGTACACCTTGTACGGCCTAAAACCTAGGTCCTCTAGGCGGCGTTCCCATCACATTGCCAAATACCAACACACTACCCAGTACCAAGCAAGGTGGCAAAGTAGCTATCATGTAACAACTAGTCAACTAGCATGTTGGCAAAGTAAAAAACATCCAACTAAATCAATAATATTCAAGTGAACATCAACTAAAGTTACCAAAATTTAAGATGAATATTGAAATTGCAACTCACTTTATTTAACTCCGCCATTGCTAGTCACCCCGTCCCAAGCTTGCGTGAATATTCAAATAAAAACCCAGTCAAATCCTTACAAGCTTTCAAATAAAAACTCATAAACCATTACTAACAATTAAAGTGGTGATAATAAACAATTTTAACCAACAAACATTAAAAATATCCTTGCGTAGATAAGAACCATTAATAAAATTAAATTTCATTAAAAATTAACATCTACGAAATCAGGTATTAGGAAACAACTAAGAAACTTACAAACAACTTAATTGTAAAATAAAACAGTGAGACTTTAGTTTTTAAACTATCATTGTATGTATGTGACTAGAGGGTGAATCTCCGAAGGCATAAGTGCAAATTGTTGTGGTTGTGAGTGTGGATGCAGTTATGGCTGAGACTGTGGTGGATCTAGGTCTATAACTTCGATCCTTTGACGCATACCACGACGATGATGGACCCGTGCCTGTTGTGCCGAGCCCGGAGTTCCAGACATGGCTGCATTTTTAGAACATTGCACTATGTAAATAATAGATTAAACTTGTAATACAAAAGCATCTCATTTTACATCCTTTGATACTCAAAAAAATAGAAGAGCTACAATAAAGAGAATGACAATGTTATACAAGGAGAAGGCCTGGATGAGATCGAATCAAATCCAACCTCTGGTCAACACATGTCTAATGGTTGTCTGCAAATTTCAGGGCTAGGTGTTGGGAACAAGCACCTATCCTACTATCCCATTCAATGGACCCCATATGCAAGTAGTCGAAATGAGAAGGACCTCATGGACAAATACTCGTGGTAATTACATATGGCGGGTGAGAAATGTTGGAATTTTTAGAATTAGTAAGTGGTGCTTAGGAATCCTATTAATGGACATATTAATTACTGTTCATCTTCTTTTCTGAATATTTAATGGATAACTTATAATAATCTATTTAGATTTATTACTAGGCTGTTTGACACATTAATAGTCACATTGGGATGATAGGCGTGTAGCAGTGATTGCGTGTTTGCCGATTTTCCCTGAAAAAGAGAATTGTTGACGGACGTTTTTTCAAACAACTATTTAATAGTAAAGCTAAACTGATTTCTGTATATGAAGTCCATAAAATTTCTGGATAAGAAGATAAATAGTATTTTATTTGTACATGAATAGTATTCCAACTCATTATTTATTATAGTAAAATTATTCCAACATTACTATTCTCATTTTTACTATTTAAAAAAATAAAATAAAAAATTATATACTTTTATTTTAAATGTTTATTTTTAATTTCTCAAAAAACAAATCAATTAAAAATCATGAATTGGTCAAATGGCCTAATGTCAAAGACCAACTAAACAGATGGACAATCCCTTCCATCAATCCAAAAATTATTTACTAATATGGATGGAAAGATTGATCCACTGATATGTCTATAAAAACTACTGAGCAAACTCTCAGTCTTAATGAAGAAAGGAAAGGTTTTCAATTATTATCTAATGGAGATTTATTATATGACCTTCATCGATTTAAGTTCCTATATCTTGGATGTATTCAAGTTGCATTTAAACTCTTGACCGTATTAGGTCTGAGCAATAGTCTGTTAAGCACTCTCAGAGATGCTAGATGCCTTGACTGACATTCCTTTCTGATGGCTGCTGTAGAAACCAACCTATGCCATGATCCAGTCTATTACAATGTTTTCCTCAATCTAACTTTATCATTAATTGATAAAAATATTTTACATGCTTGTACCTTTAATCTACAAACCGAAGGATGCAACTTTATGCCTGGATCTGAAACTATTGCTCTGATCTATCGCCTTCATTATAAGGTGATGACTTCACTGGCTCCTAGGATTAACTATCATAGTGAACCAGGGAAGACAGTCTTAATTGAGACTAACGGTATTACAATTAATGTGGCTACTCCTAGATTAATCTCATGAAAAAATATTACTTTTCCAGATTCATGGAGTATATCTCAAGCTGTCCCTCCTAAACCTATTATAAATAAAGATATTGAACAAATTGTTCAAAATATTCAAGGAGATGTAATCTTAACCTTTGATAGATCTACATCTCACAGAACTTCTTCCAGGAGTTCTTATTCTGATTTGTGATCTCGATGTTCTTATAGAGTTTCTATACCCTCGACAGTTCGGTCATCTT
The DNA here is from genome assembly GCA_021018995.1 of Chloranthus sessilifolius. Lineage (NCBI taxonomy): Eukaryota > Viridiplantae > Streptophyta > Magnoliopsida > Chloranthales > Chloranthaceae > Chloranthus > Chloranthus sessilifolius. Next base: position 109,715,753 of record CM037595.1, read on the forward strand.
ATTCAGAAATTAATTCTTCAATTCCTTCTAAATTTGACCAACAACCTAATCTTACAGGAATTCATGTTTTTGAGCAACAAATTCCCCATGGGATATATACCCAACAACAGAGGGAATTCCCTACTGCTAGCGAGATGAATTTCTCACCTCCTTAACAAAGTTTTTATGAATTAAAAAAAATATGAAAATTTTGTTATTAATCGATAACAAACAAATTCAGAATTTTACCAAGATAAATATGCATTATTTCGTGCATGGTATTTCTAAAAGTTTTCTGAATTAAAATTACAAGAATGTAAATAAAAATTCTACAAATATGTAGAGACATTTTATCAAATTATTCCCTTTGTTACTTGGTTTAAGGCAACCCAATATCCTGAAATGACTCAGGAAGAAAAGAGAATATATCTCCTTGAAGACTTGCAAAAAGCTTGGCAGAAAATGGATGTCTCAATCGTTCAAGTTGTTCATCCTCCTATTGAAGCTCTAAAACTCACTCAACCAAATTCTACAACAACTTTAAAAGATAGCACTTTGATTTAATCTGTAGATTCTTATTCCCAAAATGTACTAGTTATGGAAGAATAGATAAGCACGGAATGAAAACTATTTATTTCATAAAACTAATGCCTAATACATACAAGGGAACCAGTAAACACAAATACAAAAGCTTAATTATTACACAATAGTACACTACTATGCTTGCATAAAGAAATATAAACAAAGAAAAGGAAAAGCTCACCGATACGAGAGTCTTCTCCGATACACTTGCAGAAAAGAAAGCAAAGAAGATTTTTGGTCTTAAGTTTTTAGGTAATTTGCGGTGCTCTGGACAATACCCAGGCTACCTATTTATAGATAGTTACGGATTTGAATTGGTTGAAATCCGTCGATGAGTAGGACATGTGTGTTGGATGGATTGGTTGCAATCGCTTCGTCCCGAAGTTATTGCTTGGTGAGATCATGGAATGCTTCACAAATGAATTATTGAATGGAGTGACATGTGAGCTTGTGTCATCATCGAAATTATTAGAGACTATTGTTTGACGACTGTACTGACAAAGATTTGACCAAGGATAATTATGGACCCATGCTGATTAGGATTCCATCCGATTATTCATATTATGTAGTTCTACTGAATCTTCTGATGTAGAACTATCAGAGACCATAATGCCATATAGCAATTCTTCTTCTTAAATTGTTGTTTCAATCTCCAAGGATTCTGGGAGATGCAACTGAATCCTGCTGATCATCTGAGATAATAATTTTTCAGCCTTAGCATTCTGTTGTGGAGTGGCCATATATGCTATTTAAGTCTTGATTTAGGGTGGATGATATTTCAGGGTTGTAGAAATAAGAGATGTTTCTAATTTTCTCTTTCTCTGGAATTGAGTAATGCACTTCCTCTAGACTAGTGTTTTCTAGCCGTTGAGTAGTATGGAATAAGGCAAAAGCATCTTGGGCTGTTCTGATGGAGTTATGCATATGATATAGTGCATTGGAAAAATTTTAAGTTTGGCTGTGGCAAGATTGCCAAGAGTAGTAAAGTCCTGGTTGGAATCCTCTTAGTACAAGATAAACTTTTCTTTGTGGAGAAGAATTGACTTCTGAAGAAATCATTGATTGGTTGGAAGAGCGACCTACATTGCTGGTCATTGTCTGCACATAATTGATCTACTGTGTTGGTAGAATCACCAAATAAACATGAATCCACTAGTTTAGTGGGTAATATAAAAACATTATGTTTGGAACCTTTAATAAGGTCTTTAGTGGTATGGACAATTCGATTGTGAATTTGATTATTGTGATTATTGTTGTCAATAGGGCACCATCAGAATTGGCCACTACCATGAGATTGAAAACAACAAAGCTGAGGTAGATATAGAAGAGGATAAAAAGTGGAAATCCAAACGATGACCATGAAATTGGGCAGAAATACCTGGGAATCAACCTTGGTAAAGGGAAATATGGAGGTGATGAAAGGAATTCCTAAAATAAGAAATTGGGTTAAATTTTGGAGGACCATAAAAGTAGTAGGAATACAAATACCATTACGCTGAATTGCAGCATGATCGAGTTTATGACAGATGGGTATATGATATCCACTAGCATTGGTGAGACTGTGATTAGTATATGTTCTATATTGAGAGGGAACTAATCCTTCCTTAATACAATTCATATCTACTCCACTATCAATAAGAGCAATGATATCATGAAAAGTACAATCTTGGTTGATGACCAAATTAACTTTGATATACCATTTGGAAGAGGATACCTGTTGCAAGGTATTTAGGTAGGTAGTTGTTGGAGAACTAGATGAGGCTCCTTTATTTTCCAAAAGATTAATCCAGGTATTTATGACATGAATTTCTTTATCAAACTGATGCTTAATAGTAATCAATTCAGTGTTTAAGGATTCAATGTTTTGCTTAGGAGTGACAATAATAGGCGGAACATGGGTAGAATTTGCCAATTGATTGGTCGAACCATGAGTTTCAAGTCGATGAAATAGTTCTTTAATAGAATAGAGATTGTCTACTATTAAAATTTTTTTATTTTCTTTTTGAGTTGTAGAAATACATGCTTCAATTAATTTGGATTTCATTAGAGGATCTTCTGTTTTATCGACTAAGTCCAGTAATGATTGTTGATTTTCTGTAAGAACATTAATACTTAAATTATTCATGATAGCAAATGCTTGCCACGTATCTTTTGAAGTATTGATATTATTATAGTTACAATTAATAGGATTGTCATCATTAGATGAAGAAGTTGAATGAGTACTATTGATTTCATCAAAATCAAATTCTTCTTAATCAGAAGAACTATAATTTAGCAAAATTTTTGATTAGGTTAATTTTAAACCTTCATCATGAATTTGATTTAGTTTTTGTTGAGTTGTACACTTATTGGCATAATGACCAAATCGATGACATTTATAACATTTAACCTCTCTTTTAGGTCGGTTTAATTGTTTTTCTCGATTTTGTCGAGAAGAAGAGGGTTTATTTATCTTTTTAGAAGTACGGCGATTTCTTCCTGAGGATTGGTGATTGTTAGAAGCTTCTTTTGAAACTTACCTTTTCTTTTAGAAGGAAAATTGATTTTTGTGTCATAAGCAAATTGATCACAAAATTCTACTAATTCTTTATGACCAGTGAGTTATTGTTGTTTTAATTGTTGATGTAATTTTAAATCATTACACAAGGTTAAGCCCTTTCGAACAATAATACTTTGGAGTTGTCCATAAGTATATCGATTGTAAGTTATGCTTTGATTATCTGGATCACGAAGTTTATTTCGAACCTTTTCAGCAAATAAGCTGAGAAGACCATCAATGAATTTGGTTTTCCAATATTCAGTGTTGGCATCATTGCGTTGCATGACTTTAGTCATAAAAACATCTTTATACCATCTAAAATGGGTTAAAGATGGACAACGAAGATTTTGAAGTAGTTCTCAACTTCTTTCATATTGATGATTCCAAGAATCAACAAAATGAAAAATGATAGTTTGGGTTAAAGTATAAACCGCATCTTCATGAGCTTCAATTTGACCAGTAAGTTCATTTTTTATTGGTTTTGTTGAAGTCAGAATTTCATCACGTTGAGCGGCTAAGAGAACATTATCCCACCAACCTTTCAACATACCGAAAAATCTAGTAGTGATGTATCTAGCAATTTGTTGATCAATATTTTGATGTTGTTTTAAGATAGTACTATACATAAATATTTTATGTAATACAACAAAAATACCATATTCTGATTTTCCATCAATGTTTCATTCATAGATGAATCGATAATCATAAGAATTTTGAATATCTATGTGATCTTCTTCATAAAGAAAATCCTGAGGTGTAGGTCTTTGGTAGTAATACCTAGGATTACCACTATCCTAATTATATTGGAGTTTATTAAGCTCCATGTCAGTTTGTAAAGATTCAAAATTATCTTGAATTGCTTGGATATTAGAAATTTTAATTTCGATTAAAACATTAATTTGTAAATTATTTTTCTTTTCAGGTTTAAGAGATGACGTTTGTAACCTAGAGGTTAATTTATCAAGAAATTCATCTTGTTTCATCATTTAAGATTTTGATGATAAATTTAATCCAGTAATTTCAAGAGGTTTTATGTTGGGCTGTTCTATCTTAAGAGTTTATGGTTCTTTGATAGAAGATAAAGAAAGAATATTTTCAATTCTATTTAATTCATACTAATTGTTTGAAGATTAAGTTAGTAAAGTTATTTTGTTTGTAAATATTGGATAAATCTATTTTTGTTGAATGAGGTATTGGATCAACAGGTCTGATGAAAGTTGTGGCTTCCAGCGTTGCTGTTGAATTTGGTTGAGTGAGTTTTAGAGCTTCAACAGGAGGATGAATCGATTGAACGATTGAGCAATCCATTTTCTGCCAAGCTTTTTGCAAGTCATCAAGGAGATATATTCTCCTTTCTTCCTAAGTCATTTCAGGATATTGGGTTACTTTAAACCAAGTAACAAAGGGAATGATTTGATAAGATATCTCTACATATTTGTAGAATTTTTCTTTAAATTCTTGTAATTTTAATTCAAAATTTTTTTGGAAATACCATGCAAGAAAGGATGCATATTTATCTTGGTAAAATTCAGAATTTATTTGTTGTCGATTAATAACAAAATTTTCAGGTTTTTTGTAATCCATAAAAACTTTGTTAAGGAAGTGAGAAATTCATCTCGCTAGTAATAGAGGATTTCCTCTGCTATTGGGTATATATCCCATGGGGAATTTGTTACTCAGAAATATGAATTCCTGTAAAATTAGGTGAGTCAAATTCAGAAGGAATTGAAGAATTTACTTCTGAATAAGAGGACCGAGCTGTCGAGGGTATAGAAACTCTATAAGGGCCTCGAGACCTCGAATCAGAATAAGAACTCCTGAAAGAAGTTCTGTGAGATGTAGATCTATCAAATGTTAAGATTACATTTTTTTAAATATTTTGAACAATTTGTTTAGTATCTTTATTTATAATAGGTTTAGGAGGGACAGTTTGAGGTATACTCCATGAATCTAGAAAAGTAATATTTTTCCATGAGATTAATCTAGGAGTAGCTACATTAGTTGTGGTACTGTTGGTCTCAACTAAGACTGTCTTCCTTAGTTCACTATGATAGTTAATCCTAGGAGCCAGTGAAGTCATCACCTTATAATGAAGGCGATAGATCAGGGCAATAGTCTCAGATTCAGACATAAAGTTGTATCCTTCAGTTTGTAGATTAAGGGTACAAACATGCAAAATATTTTTATCAATTAATGATAAAGTTAGATTGGGAAAAACATTGTAATAGATAGGATCATGACATTGGCTGGTTTCTACAACAGCCATTAGAGATGAATGTCAGTCAAGGCATCTACTCTGAGAGTGCTTAACAAACTATTGTTCAGACTTAATAAGGTCAAGGGTTTAAATGCATCCAAGATGTAAAAATTTAAATTGATGAAGGTCATGTAATAAATCTTTATTAGATAATAATTGAAAACCTCCACTTTCTTCATTAAGACTGAGAGTTTGCTCAGTAGTTTTTATAGATATATCAGTGGACCAATCTGTCCATCCATATTGGTAAATAGTTTTTGGATTGATGGAAGGGTACATATAAAATACTATTTATCTTCTTATCCAGAAATTTTATGAACTTCATACAGAAATCAATTTAGCTTTACTACTAAATAGCTGTTTGAAAAAGCGTCCGTCAACGATTCTCTTTTACATGAAAAATCGGCAAACACGCAATCACTGCTACACGCCTATCATCTCAACGCGACTAATAACGTGTCAAACAACCTAGTAATAAATCTAAATAGATTATTATAAGTTATCCATTAAATATTCAAAAAAGAAGATGAACAGTAATTAATATGTTCATTAATAGGATTCCTAAACACCACTTATTAATTCTCAAAATTCCAACACTTTCCACCCGCTATATGTAATTGCCACAGGTTTAGCCTGACATGACTTTGATACCAAGTCAAAAGCCATGTCAGGCTTTGACTTGGTATTCTTATAATAATATTTCATAACTTTCATAAGTAGACTCTGTTATACTGATATGAGAAGATACATGGAATAGTATTCCAACTATTTATGAAAATTATTTATGGCTGAACATTCGTAATATTGGAGAGTTTTTATAACATCCAACGAATTATTCAATGGACGTTATAGAAACTTTCAAAAGTCTTCATAAGTAGACTTCTGAAATAAATTTTTAATGGATGTTATAGAAACTCTACAAAGAGGGAGAGCTCACACGCCACTCCATTCAATAATTCATTTGTGACACATGTCATGATGTCACCAAGCAGTAACTTCGGGACGAAACGACTGAAACCAATCCATCCAGCACACGTGTCCCACTCATCGACGGATTTCAATCAATTCAAATCCGTAACTATCTATAAATAGGTTGTTACTATTTATTAATAGTTTCTATTTGTTATTATGAATAGTATCTATAATAGTAACTATTATGGATACTATTATAATAATAGTAACTATTATAGATACTATTTATAGTAACTATTATTGTTAAGAATAGATGCTATTATATAGATACTATTATAATAGTTTCTATTAATAATAATAATAGTTACTATAAATAGTCACTATTATAATAATATCTATAATAGTAACTATTATGAATAGTATCATAAGTAGTAATTATTATAGATAGTAACTATTACTATTTATCTATTATACTATTTATTATTACAGTAGTTTCTATTATGAATAGAAACTATTTATAATAGTTACTATTTATTATTATTCTATTATACAGCCTCTGCATCGCTCAATGGATCATGCAGTGGGCTTTACTATGTGCCTTGTGAAGAGGAGAGATTGGATGGCTGGGAAGAGGACACCTGCACTGCTACCATGTGCTCACTTCATGTACAATGCAAGAAGAACACCTGTAAAGATGCATTTATATGGAAGTTAATGAAGACGTTCGAGAAGAGGAAGAAGGCATTTAAAAATTCGTTTTAGATGTTGGAAATGTAATATCAAGAAGGCTATGTTCCTGTGTTTGTCTCTAACATACTATACAACAATTGTCTTAGAATCCAAACAATTCTGAGAGTTTTTTTCTTAAATCAAAACGTTGCTTGCGGTCAGAAAGTGATCGGAAAATTGTGGGGCCCACGGAAAACTCCCGAATGCTGGAAACGATCGGAAAATATCAGAATTGCTCGAGTCAGAACTCAGAATCCTCAGGATCCTGAGCTCTCGAATGGGACCTAAGTGCCTAATCGACAAGGGACCACCTAGGCACTACATTTGACAACAAAGCTTAGAAGAAGGCAGAATAATAATATTGAAAAAAATTGGTGACCAAGGAGTGGATTTAAAGAGGTGCTTGAGAAATCTGAAGAAAAGATGTTTTGCCAAAGAGGTGCTTGAAATGAATTAGTTTGTAGATAGGAAGCTAAGACATTCCTGAATAATGACATGAAGCATATGACAACTTGTACGATGGGTTGATGATAGAAGGGGAGAAAGATATCTACAAGGTTGCCACGATAAGAGAATAGAAATTTAGAGAATAGATGAAACATGTATTTTAAGGACTTATTAAACGCACAGAGGAAAAGGTTTTTAAGTACTTATTAAATGCATAACATACGAGGGAAGTATACGAAAAGGATAACCAAATCAGTGGATGATTTAGAAAGTATCTAGAGCAGAAGTGAAAACAACTTCAGCAAAGATGAAGAAAGGAAAGCATTAAGACCGCATATGAGAAACCTATAGACATTTGAATTTCGATGGAGGCAAGGAGGCTTATTGGATTCCTAAAATTGTACGTTTAGATACTGTAAACAAGAGAAATGTTTTAAGAATGGGGGGAAAAAATACTATGGTTATTTTATAAGAACAAAGGATCCAAAATTGTATAACAAACAAGGTATTAAATTTATGAGTCACGTTGTGAATCTTTAGGATAGGGTAGTCAACAGTATTTAAGACAAAAAAATGTAAATATCTTTTAGAAATAGTTTTTGTTTGTGCAAGAATAATCAACAACTTAAGTCAGTTGCTTGTCGGAGCAAATTATAGAAAAGTTTTGAAGAGGGGAAGTTTTGCATTTGGGTATTATCACAAAACATCTATAGGATGCCAAGACTGATAATCTAGTAGATCCCAAGGAGGAAATGCCTTCCAAATGAATATATTAAGATGGGACAAGGCGATGTCTAGGATCATTAATCAAGGTACAAACATCCCAATTCAAATTCCGTTGTATAGATTTCAACTTTGGGTTGCTATTTACTCCTGTGAGGTGGATCAAACTTTTGGGCCAACTTTGTTGGGATCTACCTATTTCTAATAAAACTCCATGTGCACCACACTTTTGTCCATAACATTGATTATTATCCTTGGGACTTACCATAACTTTTGGACACACTGTTCTGCTATTATTACTTTGATAACTCATAGAACATTTATTTCCTAGTTAGAACAATGAGACAACACATTACAGTGGGTCCACTTGGTCTTTCACCAGTACAATTCCAGCGTGCTCTGCTCAAGTTTTAGATTATTATCTGGCTTCCTACCCCCCATTTCTACTAGCTGCCCATTCAATATATATTAATATCAGCCTGCTCATGAATGCACCCCCCGCATATGCACATGAATGAACGAATGCATCCTCATATGCATGAACTTGTTGTCATGCTTAGTCTGAGGAACGTAAGTTACAGCACCATAACACCTTTTAAATCAAACTTTTTTAGTTTTTTGAGCAGATGCTATTGGGGCTATTCTTTCGAGGATCTTGCCACTGAAGGTTCTGGAAGAGCTGTTGGAGACGGGCTGCATCATATTGATGCAAATGTTGAATACTGTTCTGTAATTAAAACCAAATTAGGTGCCCATCGTATCATTATGGGTGCTGAGATGGACTGCTGCGATGCTACAGACGATGGAAGGAGGTTTTATGTGGAACTGAAGACAAGTCGTGAGGTTGACAACTGTTCTATATCAGTGTTATGCTAAATTTTAGTATGTGATATGGGTTCTTCTCTTTCAATATAAAGTATATCAACTCATTAGCCTGCCAATAAATTTCAAGTTGCCGACTAACTTGTGAGTTCCTTTTTCAATAACAGTTGGATTATCATACAGAGGAAAGATATGAAAGAGAGAAACTGCTAAAATTTTGGGTATGGGACTGACTCCTGTAATGATTCTGTCATTTCATATGTTTCTGCTCTCTTTCTTTACAGATATTTCTTCGTTGTCATGAGTATCTCTAAGTAGATTAGAATGCTTCAACCTTGTTTGAAATGTTTAGGTTGCCTCTTACGCTTTCGTTATATATGTGTAATAGTTCGGATTGCTCTGATTAATTAAATTGATACTCAAAATTCATTTTCTGAGCCTTAAAAAAATTGAATTCTGCTGATTAGCTTTGGTTGTTTTACAAATCCAATACCCTAATTTGTCTTGTGATTAAACAAGGATATATGCGAGACTATTTCATTGTCATGTAATATAATTTTGTTGAAGCAAATTGCCCTGTAGCTGTATATATGACATTAAGTACAGAATACTATACCATCACCAGTGAATGCAATATGTGTTTGCTGCAATAAAAGACGATCATAAAGAGAGAAAAAATGTGTAGGGAGACATGCCTTGCTTCAATCACAACCATCCACAAAGAGAGAGGTTAAAACAACTTGATAACTAGGGTTTCCAAATCTTTCTCTGAAAACTTATGAAGGGAAGCTAAAAATAAAATAATTTCACTGCTTTTCGTTTAAAATGCTATACATTTATGCAAAGATTCAGAAATTTATTGTTTTGCTAGGAAAGCTGGGATTGAACCTGCGACGTGGAGGTTGCAATATTGTCAAACTTGCATTGAGCTGCAGGCCCAACCCCAAAGATTTCTAAACTAACTAAAAATCCACTTAAAATTTTTGAAAAAAAGTGACTTTTTGAGTAAAAAGTTCAGTGTAATGGGATTTCTCATAATAAAGAAATCTCACATTCCCTCTGTATCTCCATCTATTTATCTTGCTTCCTATTAAGCTAAACATCTAATTTGCAGAACTTAAAACGCTATGTTGTCAAAAGCCCCACTTAGGCCACGTGGTGCCCAAGCCGAGGAGGGCTGCATAGGCATAGCCCGCTTACATGTAGCATGCCTTGGGTAGCATAAGGATAGGGAAGCTAGGTTTCTTGGATGACGTTTAGGCAAGAGTGCCTTGGGCCACTTGCAACTGTATTATGTTGAAGTGAGAAATACCAGTCCTTATTTTGTCAAAAAATTCATTTTTTTTTTCTTTTCTAGAAAAAAAGGACCAACTCTCATCAAGCATCATTGTTAAACTCTTAAAAATCTTTTAGTTGTGAATAAAAGTGGATTCATCTCCTCAGACCTTTTATTGTCCATCTTTTGTAAATCAATCAAAACAGAATATAACCAAATCAATGTAGATTTAGTTATTGTCCTCTTGATTTCAATTACAGTGCTTCCTTAAGGCGTGACTATTACCCTCTCTTGGACTCTCTAAGCACCTCTTTAATATAACTCGTCAGTTGTTCCGGGAGATCATTTGGATCCATGCTCCAATTGCATGTTTCTTTGATATTTTTTTTCTCCTTTTAGTCTTATTTGCGGGAAATGTTTTCCCACTTTTCTAGTCATTATGCTAATGATAAGAATGTTGAAACTCAGTAATCTATGTTGTGTGATAAGACTCTTCTATGGGACGACCTTACAATCCTTACAAGTTGCTCACCCTCTGTCTTAACAAAAATGACACACACACACACACACACACACACACACACACACACACACACACATATATATATATATATATATATATATATATATATATATATATATATATATATATATATATATATATATATATATATATATGTTACATGTGTATCCTATTCACAGCACTTTTTAAAAAATACAAGATATTCTTCTCTCTTCTTAAAGTATTTGATATTGTAAGACAAATGCCACTACAAAAATCAAGAATAGCTTTACATCTTATTTTTAAACCAAAACCATATCTTCCATGTATCCTCTCGTACCCAGCTTCTTATCTTCCCCACATGTCAATTTAAGTCTCTGTTAAGAAGTAGACTCTCTCGACTAGGTTTATCCTGTCCTAGCTCATCTATTGAGTGCCAAAATTCCTTTTTCAAAAAGTTCCTTTTTCATCTAGGCTTAAGTCATCTTGTGGTGCATAGGCACTTGTGAAATTTTAGATTTCCTCATCCAAGACAATTTAACAATTTTAATCGTATTTTTTTTTCTATTGACCTTTATGATCTTCTTATAATTACTCGTTTGTAAGTTGAAAAGCTTAATCCATCCGTTAGGTCTCTAGCTTTCACCCCCTTTAATTTCCACTCTTGTAAACAGGCTTATTTATCCTCCTCCTCATAGTATCCATTAACTCGACATTTTTCCCATTTAATGTTTCCACATTTCAAGAGGCCAAGCATAGCTCACAGTATTGCTCTTTTACCCAAACCGTCCATATAGGTGTGAGAATTTCGAAGGACACTCTAGCCAACTGTTGCCTACCTCTGACTACAATCAGGCTTTTTTGTAGGCTTGTAGCGCGTTCCTTAATTCAACCAATGTAGTTAGAGTGAATTATAATACGAATCTCCATAGGGGTTTGACAGGATTTTAAAACCGGCTGTCAATTTGATTATAAGTTTCTTCTTTTTCATCTGAACTTGGGACATCCTTGATGAGAAGATTTGATGAGTTTCTTACAATTGGCTGTCAACTAGACGCGAACCCCAGTTTTCATCCTGGCTTTGGGCTGTGTCAGCTGGGTTTTTGAGATAAAGATATGGTCTAATATAATTCGTTAGGTGCTTAGGTGTAAAATGCAAAAAATAAGTTATTTTTTGGCAAAAACAATCAACCAACCACTCATTCTACTATATGCTTGCAACCAGTTGAAGGTTCTTCACTCTCTTCTGACTTGATCATCTTCAGTCATTTCACTTAGCACTTGTCTTTAGCCTTTACAAACTTGCTGTTGCAAGAGACTAAAGTGACCTCCGACATTCTGATCCGTGTTTTAACTTTTGACTTTGATTATAATGTTTTGTTTGGAGTGAGGATCTCTTAGTCAAGCTTAACTTAACTCACTGTCTTATGTTGGAACTACTTTTACAGTTCTGAGATTCTTTGAACTTGTTTGGGGAACCACATTTAGGGATAAAATACACCGTGAGAAGCAGTGTAAAGAGTGGAATCAGTGGACGGTTCAAGAATATGAGTTCCATTGAGGTTTGCATATATATCATTATTCCTCTTCATTTTCAACCATATATGTCCCCTACATATGTTTTGCCTTTTTTTTCTTCAATAAAACTTTCAGTTGACAATTAGAAAAAGAAAAAAAATGTTTCCCACCTTGAGCAGAATCAAATTAGCTTTGTTCCTTTTCAAAGAATAGTCTACTGCTAACAACAAGAGACCTACTCTCCCCACTGACTTCAGAAGATAGCTAATCCTACCGCATCTATCTAGTAAACTTTCTGTCAAAAGCTAATCTTCACATTTGTCAGAAGCCTTGATAGCTGTAAAAATCAGTTTTTGATGGGAATCTGCTTCTAAAAGGCAGACACACACACACACACACACACACACAGATATATATATATAATCATCTTATTTAGAACATGCACCAAATTTGATTGTATTCATTTGCTCTAGTCAATTTTAACTCCTAGGTGGCACTTTTTTGAGTTATTGTGCCTGCATCCACGATTCTTATATTTTAAACTCGTAGCCTATAACTGTGGCTTGGAATATACAGTTTTACGCTTTAAATTTATTTTATTTTATATATCACTTCAGTCAAAATTCCTAGGCAGCCCCAGCTAGCAAACCATTTAGGTCCCTATTTGCCTAGATGTATAAATGGTTACTTGAGGATATTATCAGTATAATATAGTATATGTTCATATATTATATTGATGTGGTGTCATTTAGCTGGTCAACTAAATTGATTGGGCAATTGGTTTGTAATAGACGTGGTGGTGAATGATAAATATTGGTTGTTTGATTAAATTATGAGTTTTCATTATTGAAGGTAATTTCTTAGTTACAAAAGCATCATGAATTCGGAGAAGGTTGAGACTTGGGAGTGAGAGCATCAAAGAAGGCGTAATTTCAACTAGTTTAGAATGAGATTCTGAAGCTGAAGTGATATGTTGGGTAGAAGATTCCTGCTATTAAGGGTTATTTCCATCTTTTAGTCTTAATCTAGGTTAGGAATCTCTTAATTTAATTTACTTAGGAGTTAGAGAGTTTTGGTGTTGTTTGAAGTTTATTTATTTATTCATTTTGAGTTGTTTTAGACATGGAAAATTTAATTCTCAGGTTGTTTGGATAGTTGTACATATGGGTGTCAAATACTTGGGGAACTCAAAGTTTTCGTATCTCTTAATTGTTCTTTACTTCATCTTGTAAACTTTTCTTTTTTGAAATATTGACTCCTTAGTGGATTAATATGTTTCTAATATGATCAAATGTTGTCATCTGTCGGCTATATAATTTAACTGCACATATACTTGGGGAACTCATAGTTGAGGGCTAAAGAAAGCTTCCCCCCTTCATTTGTTGCATAGTAGGCATTATTTTAGTCTCTGGACTTTTAACTCATTTATGGATGGAATTTCTCAAGTTATTTTGTTCTTGGAATTTATTTGTGAGCCAGTTGTGACATCCAAGATTTACTACATTTGTTTGATATTTGCAGATCCAGTCATTCTTAGCAGGTGTCTCTTTCATTGTTATTGGATTCAGGTGATTCACTTCTTATACGGTTACATTTGTTTTTCCTCTCCCAACAACCAAGATACTTCTGCATTCTGAAAAGTTGTATAGAATGCTTGAAGTTATCTACTTTCAGTCTACATGTTTCTTTTATTCCATTTTTTTGCACTGTATAATTTTCTTAGGTACGAAGTTATAGATTTGTTTCTGGGGCATAGGCCCAAGAGGCAGTCGCCTAGGGCCCCCAAAATTTACCCCATTTTAAACAAAAAATAGGGCCCCCGTCCTCCAAAGGTGTAACCCAGTTCAGTAGTAGCAGAGCCCCATTTTAGGAACACGCCTAGGGCCCCCAAAATCTCAGGGCCAACCCTGGTTTCTGGTGTTCTTCTGCCATTGTCTCCTACCATCTGTTCCTTTGCCTTTTAGAGATTGGTCCCAACATAGAGCAGCATTGAACATCATACAGTCTGTTTCTTCCCAAATGTGGCCACAGATGTACACTTAGTTCATCACTAAGTTGTCATGGTTATAAAAAAGGCAGTGCATTTTTGTATTGAATTATAGTCTTTTATGGCTCTTATGTAGTTGAATATCTTTGGTGAAATTCTATAATTTGTCTTTTGCTCTCATACTTTAATTTTATCCACAACTTGTATTATATGGGTGGCAATATTTTTTGCAAAGCAGGGACAATGCAGGTCGGTTAGTCCGAACGGAGAGGCTAAGAACCAAAGATATCACACAAAGAATCAAAATGAAAGGCTATTGGCAGGTACGATATTTTGTTTATGTCCAGTTCAGTGAGGGGACATATGTACTACTCCATTCTGACAAAAAAAGGTTCCTGTTCTTCTAAGGTTGGGCCTGTTGGTTCCTTCATTATTCATTTGCCATTTTTGGGGTCATGACACATTAATTGGATGGTCCAGATTGATGGGTATTTCGTTCTTGGTGAAAATTTGATTTATAGAATATTTTTTGTTTATATAAGACACCCGGGGAAGAATAAAATCCAGCAACAGATTTCGGAGAATCAGTTAACCACTGAAAAGAAGCATTCAAGGCCAGAAATATAGCCCAATTCTCGTATTACAAATCGTGAAAAACAAACAATATACATGTGAATGGACTATATAAAAAAATCATACCGACATCATCATTGTCACATCATCACCACCTTATCTCATCAATTTGGGGTTGGCTTAAAAGTTTAACATCCTCATCAACGCCCACTATACAAGTACGCCCGCCTACAAGCACACGCGCACACAGATATATATATATATATATATATATATATATATATATATATATATATATATATATATATATATATATATATATATAATGATCCTCACTCAAGTCACAGTGTGACTCGAGCTATGAGCTGTCCATGTCACAGTCAAACGTTGACCGTGCATGACGTGAATGGTCTCACGACTCGAGTCAATATATGTGTGTGTGTGTTATAGAACTCCCGATCACATGTCTAGCATGTGATTCCAAAACAACACCCGTCTTGGGATCATATGGCCTGTGGTGTGTGATCTATAAAAAAATTCAGGAAAAAAATATTGTTGTTTAAAACTGTGGTCAAAGTTTTGGTACCGCCCACACATCCTGGTGCATTGAATTTTTCTCTCTTTGACCTCAGCTTGGTGTATATGCATCGGATCATGCCTAAAATTTTTGGGTGGCCTCTAATCGTCCTTGGGCAAGTTGCTATATATATATATATATATATATATATATATATATATATATATATATATGAGGTCCGTTACTATGGGTTCAGCTTCAACACCTCGAGGCGCTGGTCTAGAATCAGTTGGAGGCTATGTGGCATCCATTTGAGGGATCAGGTTCTATGGCAACTTGCCCAAGGAAGATCTGGGGCCACCCAAAAATTTTGGACATGATCCGATACATATTCACGGTCTAAAATGTGGTCAAAGGGGGGAAAATTCAATGCATTAGAATGTGTGGGTACCCAAACTTTGACCACCAAAAAAACGTTTTTATTATTATTTTTTTTTATAGATCACACGGCACTTGATCTCAAAACGGGTGTTGTTATGGAATCACGTGATATGTGATCTAGGGTTCTAACCCACTATCCTAGTATGGGTTCAAATCCATTGTCCCATTTGCTTTTATATATATATATATATATATTAGTAAATGTTTTTTTGGGTAAAATGCAAAAAAAAAAATTGGTATAAATATTACATATGGTACATATCGAACTGAAGTATTTGTGCAACTCAGGTAAGTTTATTTCAATTATAAACTCTTCTGTATATATTTTGCAGGGAGGGGTATGCCTGGCATTTGCTGATGAGGTGTTGTGCTGGCTGTACGGGACGGTGAAAGAGAGTTAGTTCCGGCTTACCAATCTTTTTTATCTGACTACATGTTTGCATAATGCAGTAGAGGCTATATCTAACCATTTTTAATGGATAGAAACAATGCGATCCACTACATCTTGTTGTGGAAGATCCATCTTTATCTCTTCTTGAAATTGGCTAAATACATCTGTTCATAAGCAGAAAGGCGTACATGATCATTGATTACTACTTTTTTCCCTTGTTTCTTTTTTGTTCGGGATTTTTAGTTATTTTACTTATATTAACTGTTTTGAGTGTTTTAACTGTGGCTTCAGATGAAAACTATATCTTGCAATTTGCTCCGCCTTTCAACCGATTAGAGCTTCTGCAAGCACCTTCTTGCCCGGAAGTTATCACCAGTCACGTGGAGCAATTATAACCATATACGGTGATCGACCGACGTGTAAGTGCATACACAGAATTATGTTAAGCAACATTTGAAATAATTCATAGTCCTATAGATGTTAAATATTGTTTGGGCTCTTATGTTGTATCTATAAAATTCATAAAAAGAAAAACTAGAGATGTGGCACATGAGCTTGCCCTGATTAACATTTTTACTGTTGTGACTATCAGTTGATTTTATATATTTCTCTTTTTGGTTTTCTTTCGCTTTGAATTCAGGTTTGAAATACACCATTTTCTAGTGAACCCGGTTCACTCTGGTTAGGATGAGTTTTAAATTAAACTATAAACTATTTATCGTAGTCTTAATTTTTATGACAAAGGAATGCTTTATTACTTTTGGTTAGCGAGAAAGAGGATTGCAAGTTGATAAATCCTCATGCCTATATTTTAATATTTAAAAAAAAAAACAAAAATAGCAGGTCAAATTATACTGAATAAGATTGGGAACTGGTTTTTTGCTTACTGAATCACCATTCATTTTGGTTTGAGCGAATTAGGTAACTCTAGTTTAGAGGCTTTAGATTTATTACTAATCAATGGTTTAAGTGTGGATTAATTTATGAAGAGCTCAACTTTTTTTTGGAGTGTCAAGATGATTGAAACCTTGCGAAATTCAAATTGGGTAGCACTATTTGCACCTCCGGAGTCTCTAACGGCACTGATGCTGAAAACCATCAATTGCTTTGAATCAAACAATGGAGATTGTTCTTTGTTCACAGGGGATCTGTTGTCATCAAATTGTCAGATTTGTTTCCATGTGGCACACAGCACAAAAAGTGTTTCAAGAATGACAGTCTGATCAAATATGGTTCTCTGAATCTCAGATCATTTTTTGAGATGTTTGGCTTATGAAATCTAAATCTGACCATTTGATGGTGGTATACTTATGATCTCAAGACATGTTGTATGGCAGACTGTGCTGAAAAATGATCTCCATTCCCTGATTCAAAGCAGGCATTGATTTTCACTGTTGGTGCCCTTAGAGATTCTACCCCTAGAGAGTCCGTAGATGCAAATAGAGCTACCCATTTAAATTTTATCCTCCAATTGGGCACATAATTCTGACACGAGTTATATGGCCCTGGTGAACTATTATTACTATAAATCCCATCTTTCGTGTATCTTGGTCTTTAAAAATGATAAGGTGTCACTTTTTACTTGCCTTATTATTACATAGAATATCACAGAAAACCAGCCATATATGCCAAGTGGCATGCATCTTTTATCATTGGAAAAATTATAAACAGTGGACAGATTTTGATAGATAATTTTGCACAATTTATGTGGCGCCGCATGACTGGCTGCAGTGCTTGGGCCTCACTATGTGTGCAGTCAGTCACATCGTATCATATAAGCTGCCTGCAAAATTGCCTAAGACTGTATAGCATTGAAGTGCTCCATGTGTATGGCTGTCATTTGTACAATACAAGGCCCCAAAACTCACATGCAAGGTGTCAAAATCGGTATCGGTCCATGGAGGACCGATACAAATCAACCGATACATATCTGCCGATACCGATATGTATAGGCCTATTTTTTTATTTTTTACTCTTTTAAAAATAGAGGTATCGGCAGATAACAATACCGTATTGGCCGTTATGGGCCCGTATCAGTTGATATCGATACCCGAGTTGGATATTGGTTTGCCGAAAAACCGATATGTATTGGTATCGGCCAATATTTGATACCATGCTCATAAGTATAAAAACATTGATACCATTCAATCAGATTTCCTTAATGTACACTGTTGAAAATGTTTGTGCACAAGTGTTCATATTAGAGTGCATAGATCACACTGTTTAATTACTCATGGTCATCATTTTTGGGTCCATGGTAGCTCTTAATATGAGTTAAGACTTTGATACTCAGATTTAATTATTAATTATGTATAAATTTTAATTTTATAATATCTAAAAAATAGTACGAAAATGATGCTACTTTTAGCATCAAATATTTTATATATATATATATATATATATATATATATATATATATATTGTTATGCCACTTGATATGGGCGCGACACGTAGCATATTTTTTGTGAAGTGATGGGTGACATGAGGCCTACTTTATTAATTAGGGTTAAACATTTAAAATATTATAAAGTTATATTTCTTTTCATCTGTCATTCTTGACTTTTTTAGAAGTATTTTTAAAGTCATTTTTTTCTCTCATTTTTTTTTTCTAAGAAAGTGTCAGACTTACTTTTTCAGGTATATTTTATTCAAAAAATATGAGCGCTCGATAACGAAGCGCTAGCACCTCGACAGTGAAGTGCCGGCGCCCTTAAAACGAGGCGTCGACGATTCGATATAAAAAAAAGGCCCCTAAAATGAGGCATTGGCGCTTCGATAATTTTTATCGAAGCATCGACGCCCCTAAAATGAGGTGTCAACGCTTCAATAGAAAGGCATCGGTGCTTCGAAAAAAGGAATTTTTTTTTTTTTTACTTTTCTTATTTTATAAGCATCGGTGCTTCAATTAAAAAATATATATATTATCGAAGCACCGGCTCCCCTAAAACGAAGCGTCGGCGTTTCGATAGAGAGGCGTCGGCACTTTGATAGCGCTGACGTTTTGATAGAAAGGCGTCGACGCTTCGATAGAGAAGCTCTCTATCAGGGTGCTGCCGCCTAGTTTTTGGGGTGCCTAATTGAAAAAATAGAGAGAAAGAGAAAAGAAAGAAACTTAAAAAAAGTTAAGAATGACACTCAGAAGGGTATTTAAGTTTTAAAATATTTTAAAAGTGTAATCCTCGTTAGTAAAGTGGGTCTCATGTCACTCATCACTTCACAAAAAGAACGCTACGTGTCGCGTTCATATTAATTGGCGTAAAAATATTTCTACGTCCAGGTGCATATCCCCGGGCCTATATATATATATATATATATATATATATATAGAGTTGTATAGGCCAATTCGCCCATTCTGAGTGAACCAAAACCAAACCTTAGTCCTAATTGATTTTTAGCCAAAAATATAGTTCACAGTTCGCCTTTAAGGCATGGGACCTCAAACTTTAGCCGGGACCTCAAACTTTAGCGAGGACCACCAGGGTTCTAATTGTGTTATATATATATATATATATATATATATATATATATATATATATATATATATATATATATATATATATATATAGTTGCCTACTTGTATAGGCCAGTTCGCCCATTCTGAGTGAATCAAAACCAAACCTTAGTCGTAATCGTTTTTTAGCCAAAATTATAGTTGCCCTTTTAAGGCATGGGACCTCAAATTTTAGCCAGGACCACCAGGCTTCTAATTGTGGCCTTCGCGGGGTTCAGATAGGTTAGAGTGGGGCTGCCCCAACCTATTTGCCCTCATATAGGCAAAATGCCTAAATTATCGTCCTTATTTATATTGTTGTTTCCTTTTCATAAGATCATGAGATCATGCCTCTAAGAAGTACCAGGAGTTTGTCCATGAACCATGGTAAACGTCCATTGTTTTTATTTTTCATAATATTTATAATAATATAATTAACCCAGACTTAAGCCTATAGCACAATAGAAGGTTGACAATATTGCAACCTCAAGGGCAGAGAGCCTAACTTACCTATAAAGAGAGAGAGAGAGAGAGAGAGAGAGAGAGTGCATTCTCCCCAAGCTACCCATTTTCAGAGTAAAGACCAAGGATTAAAATTTCGGTCGAAAACTGAAAATTTGACCGAAATTTTGGATCCCATACAAATTTGGACCAAAATTTCGGTCCAAATTATTGTTTCAATGGGGACCAAAATTGATAATTTCGGCCGAAATTTTGATCCTTGGTAAAGACCACACAAATTTTCAGGGATGCAAAATCATTGACTGATTTGAATCATGGCGATTGTTTTTTGTTCTAATCTTTCCAACGATAGATCTTAAGATCATGGCACATGTCCCTAAAGTGAAGGTCAACTCCTTTGCCCATGATCTTGGTAACTTTTGGGGACTCTTGTTATATGGAATCAACATCTGACCGTCTCATAAGTGTGACATGATCTTAAGATCCATTTTTTGGAAGATTGAGGCAAAAACCAATCTCCATCGTCTGATTCAAATCAGTCAATGATTTTCGTCCGTAAAAAACTGTATAGTCCCTACTCCGAACACAAGTGAGAATAGTCATTCCCTTCTCTCATGTTAGTATAACTACACTCGTTCATTTCGCATTAATTTATCTTAGGTACGTTCATTTGGCTGTATTCTCCTAAAATCACGTGTAATGGGGTGAGTTTCTTTGCAACGGTTGGATACTTTACGAGCCTGGTCGTTTGGTTCATTGCAATCTGTACATGTAATAGCACTATACACTTTACATGTAATTTATTTACATCACGATCTCAAGGCATCGTAATCCTAAAATATTACCTGCAATATTCATTTGGCTGGCAACGGCTCTCTTTATTACAGAGCCCCTTTTTTTCTGATCAGCTTTTAATAACCCCACCCTCTTCAATGCCATTTTCGAGAAAACTTACAATTTCAAATAGAGAGAGAGAGAGAGAGAGATTACTCACACGTCGAATTGATCGATGATGGAGCCATCTTTGAGCACCTCCAGGAAGAATTGGTGGCGTGGGGATTCGCTCCACGGAGGGATTTCATAAGGGACAACGACTTTAGAGGGTTCTCCGGTATTAGAACTAGGGGTTTTGTTTTGAGAATCGGATTCTGATACATGGGTTTCGATTTGCTTTGTTTGATATTCGTGTTAGGGATTGGTTTGGGGAGTTCTGTTGAAGGGTTTCCCTCTTTTGGTGAGGGGTTTATAGAGCCTTTAGGAGGAGGACCCATGAGGGACATTCATTGTCTAAGAACATGAGATGAAGAGAGAGGGAGAGAGAGGGTTGATGAGCTTCAGCTACTGCAACAATAGTGCGTAATGCGCACACTTCATCAGGGCAAGGTGGAGAGATGAACTTAAAGGTACGAAGATCAAATCAGCCCAGACCCGACATTAGAATCGACCCAATTGGATTTTAATCGAACCTAATCAAATGGGCCTGATTGAAATTGGCAACTGATCCGAAATAAGTTGAAGGACAAACTGTTTGGATTTTAGACCGGGACCTATTTGCATTATGATTTATTATTAGGGATGCAAGTTCAGTGTACAAATTCTTATAAATAAATAAAAAAGTTCAGTGTACCAAATCGAACAAAAACTGATTTTTTGTGTATTCGGTTCGATACACCCCACACCAAAACCGAAACCGAAAAGGTGTCAGTTTCGGTTAGGGCTATCAATGGGCCGGGTTCAGGCTCTTTTTTTTTTTTGTATTTCAGCTAGACGGGCCAGACTCGGGCTACAAAGTGCCCGGCCCGAATCCGGCCCGGCCCGTTTAGCTTGATTTTTTTTTATTTGCCCTTTAAAAAGCTATAAGCCCGGCCCAGCCCGAATAGCTAATCGGGCCGAGTTCATGCTATGGATTTCATAAACAGGCCCGGCCCAATTAACTAAACGGGCCGGGCCGGTCCCAATTTTTTTTTTTTTGTATTTTAAAAACGGGTCGGGTGAAAATTCAGCTCGGACCCGGCTTGGCCCGTTGACACCCCTAGTTTCGGTACACAGAAAATCCTACTACCCCAAACCGGCAACTGAGCCGAAACCATAAAAATCAGTTCATGTCGATTTTCGGTTCGGTTTGGGTCAGTTTGGTAATGGGCTTAAGAACTTGAGATCTACAGTCTCCATAGCCCTTTAAGGAACCACCTGTTTACAATAGTTTCAATTACATAAATTATGATCCCATGGTAGAGAGGTTAAGGTTTTGGGTTGGTGTAGATGCCATGAGTGCTACAAATTTGCCATGTGATACACATCATTGGTCTTGTTTCTTTATTGATGCAAATTAGATGGCTCGCGCAAGCCATTCATTGTGTAATAACTCAGCCATAAATCGGTACATCCACCAGTTCCAACTGTTAGATGGTTCGCATAGAATTTCATTAAGGTCGGATGCATAGAAAGTTCAATGGCTAATGGCTAGTGTCTCATTATTTTCAAATATTTTACACCTCTTGCTCTTTTTGGTGAAATTTGAAAATGTGATTTTTATAAGCAAATTTTACATTGAAAAGAACACACATTTTACACCACTAAATTACATGCAAAATTTATTTTGCAAGTAATCCAGTCAGCAAAAAAACATATGTAATTTGTATTTTGCAGGCAACTTATTATGCCCAAAGAAGTGTGCCCTTAGGATTAATTAAAAAATACAGGTAAAAGAGGAAACATTTAAATAAATTCAAGATGAGGATGAAATGATCTAAGACGCATTAGTCCAATTGGTACTCTCCCTCCAATGTGAGGGAGTAGGTCATAGGTTTGATACTCTTACTCTTCCTCTTCCCATCCGCCTCTTTACAAGGTGTGGGTTGAGTTCCCGATTTTTTATTAAAAGGTTGGGTTTAGTTTGTTAACTCTCACCAATGTGGCTATGTAGTTGGTAGACTCTCACGCTATTCTACAACTATCAAGGCTGTCTTTACAATGCATTAAACACGTTTTTTTCAAAACAAATTTTATATATATATATATATATATATATATATATATATAAAATTTTTTTTCATGTTCTTTTCAAGTTTTTTTGCCTTGTTGATCTTTTCTCGAATTTGGACTTGGTAACTATGTTAACAACTTTCCGAGCCTGCCTAAGACCTATTAAAAATATAATGTATATATATATAGAGAGAGAAAGAGAGTAGTAATCCTCTCACTCGAGTCATAGGAAATAAACTCATGAGTCGCTCCCTTATTAGTTGCACATTATATCAGTGGGCTTTAAAAAGTTAATTATTGTGACGTACAACTAATAGGGGCTCGAGTCATGAATTTATTTTTCATGACTGTATATGATCATTTCTCATATATATATTGGAAAAGGAGAAAATATGCTCGGGCGCAGAGATATTTTTATGCCAATTGATATAAGCGCGACATATAGCTCTCTTTTTGAGAAGTAATGAGTGACATTGGAACCATATTACTAACTAAAGTTATACTTTTAAAATATTTTAAACGCTAAATATCCTTTCAGCCGTAATTCTTGACATTTTTAAAAGCGCTTTTAAAGTCTCTTTTTTTTTTTTCCCTTCTCTCTTTTTTTTCTAAGAAAATGTCAGACTTACTTTTTCAAGTATATTTTACTCAAAAAATATGAGTGTTCGGTCGCGAAGCGCTAGCATCTCGAAAACGAAGCGCTGGCACTTCGATAGCGAGGCGCTGACACCTCAGTGTCGAGGTGTTAACGCTTCGCTAAAAAAAAAAATGGAGCGTCGGAGCCTCATTTTAGAAGTGTCAGCGCCTCTTTTTTTCTTTTGTTTATCGAAGCGTCGAAGCTCAAAAAATGAAGCGCTAGCGCTTCGATAACAAGGCGTCGACACTTCGATAAATAAAATAAAAAATAATATATATATATATATATATATATATATATATATATATATATATATATATATATATATATATATATATAAAGTTTTTTATCAAAGCGCCGGTGCCTCTAAAACGAAGCGCCGACACCCCTAAAACAAGGCACTATCACCCTGGCGCTTGGGTACCACCGCTTCGCCAAGGTGCTAGCGCCTCATATCGGAGTGTTAGTGCCTAATTTTTGGGGTGTCGGTGCTTTGTTGTCAAGATACTTTGCTATGAAGCGCCACATTTTTTGAGTAAAATATGTCTAAAAAAGTAAGTATGACACTTTTTTAGAAAAATGGAGAGAAGAAAAAGACTTTTAAAAAGTCAAAATGACGGTTGGAAGGACATTTAGCTTTTAGAATATTTTAAAAGTGTAAATCTAGTTAGTAATGTGGTCCCAATTTCACCCATCATCACTTTACAAAAAAAAAGCTACGTGTCGCGCTTATATCAAATAGCGCTTCTCTACCCCCAAGCGCATATACCCGGGCCTCATATATATATATAGGAAAATGTGTTTGTCCTCCAAAATTAGAGAGAACCTCTAATTGACAGTATGACACCAATTTGATCGCACACAAAACATGGGTGCATTGCTTAGATCATGCTTAGCCGGAAAAAGAAATTAGGAAAATTAGTCAAATTTTGACAAATGCCTTAAAAAGAAAATTTTGGAAACCTTTTTTTGAAAAATTCATCTAAGTGGTTCCCTTATGCTCCCTATGGCACCCAAATAGTGTTTTCAGCGAAACAAGTATATATATCTTATAACTAAGAGGTATAATTCGACTTCAAGTAGAATATTTTCAGCCAAAACCCAACTTGTTCCTTAGAGACCACCCAAATGGCAGATTCTAACCATATGATCATCAGACTTTTTAAAAATAATTTGACCTTAACTGAATAAATCAATGATTTGGATGTCAATTGTGGACTAGATTTAGCTTATACAAATTATAGTAATGTAAAAGACTCACGCTAGAAAATTTCCCATCTCCTTAATAAATGCAAGTTGCAAGCGGGTCACGAATGGGGTGGGGTGTCTATGAAATAGGGTCTGAGGAGTAATTACTTGCGTTGATGTGGGGGTTGGTAGGGCACCCCCACGCTCCTAGGCTCCTAGCTCTCAAGTCTCAAT
Organism: Chloranthus sessilifolius; assembly: GCA_021018995.1. Lineage (NCBI taxonomy): Eukaryota > Viridiplantae > Streptophyta > Magnoliopsida > Chloranthales > Chloranthaceae > Chloranthus > Chloranthus sessilifolius. The sequence goes on from CM037595.1 coordinate 109,740,944, forward strand.
CAAATTAAATATGGTAGAGAATAGAGATCCCATGTAATTCTTGTATAACTTTTCTATTCAGCCTAATTAAACTTACTGTCGTTGGATGAAAATTCAAGGGTTAGAGCATGATCATCCAATTCGATAGTGACCATCGAATAATGATCAGGTCGTCAATTTTGTGCTTGTGGTGAGCATAATTTGGCCAATGGATATCGTGCGATGGTCTAAATTATTGACTGATTTGAACCAGAGGATGGAGATTGTTTTTTGTCTAAATCTTCCCAAAATATATATCTAAAGATCATTTTGCACCTATCAGGCGGTGTGATGATTTCACATAACACACATCCCCCAAAGTGATCGAAATCATGGCAAAGGAGTTAACCTACACTTTTAGGCATGTGTTCCATGTGGTATCAACCTTGACCGTCTGATAGATGTACCATGATTTTAAGATCTATCATCAGAAAGATTGGAATAAAACATAATCTCCATCATTTGATTTAAATTAGTTAATGATTTTCGTCCATAAAAAATTGTGTGGCCCTTATCCTGAGAACAAGTGAGAATAGTCGTACCATATAATAATAATAAAAATAATTTTTTTCATGCAATCTTAAGGCTGAATTTGGCCTAGATGAACGGTTTCTCACTTAACACCAATTCTATCATGTTAGCGGTTTTATATTATCACTCTCCATCATTATATAATAATCGAGATAATTTTTTGATACAATCTTAATGCCGGGATCCAGTTCTATATATTATCACTCCCCATATTTAATCTTTCAACTTTACCTGTCGTTGAATTTAAAATTCAAAAAGAACATGGAGTAAATGATTCCAACGTCTCTCTGGGTTCAACTACCTATCTGTCAGCTAAAAATGTCAGAAAGGAAGTATTCCATGGTTCATAACACCATTAAAGACAATAGTACTCCCATATCTATCTACCAGTGATTAAGTAATCATGAAAATCTAGACCGTCAAAAACCTCTTAAATATTTTTGATGGCTCATATCCAAAAATTACAAGATTTAATATTTTATAGAGTACCTTCCATTTACAACTCAAGATTTTCCTTTACAACCAGGTTTCATATGCTTAAATCATTGACGGGTTTGAATCAAATGATGAAGATCATTAATCGACCCAATATTCCACAAATGGATCTTGAGATTATAGGTCTGCCATCGAAGTATCAGATTTTGATTCCACATGGCACACAATTCAAAAGGCAAAATGATCATAGTATATAACATGTTTTTAGATCACTTTTGGAGATGTGTTTCATGTGGCATCAAAATGTGACCATCCATTGGAAGTCCATGTAAAGAGCCACTCTCTGAAAGTCGGGGGTAAAAATTGATTCATCATTTGATTCAAAGCAATCTAGCTTAAAATCTTTAATCATGGGACAAGCAAGAATATAGTTTAGTGGCCATCTTAGATCAGTTGTAATTTTGATTCATGATGCATGCACAAGCAAGAAAATAGTTTAGTCCTTATCAAAAAAGCAAAAGATTATAGTTTAGCGTGCTAGATACTAGATAAATGAACTAATCATTTGGTTTCCAATATAAAATAAAATAAATAATCATTAAAAAGTAAAAAATAAATACATAAATAAAGAGACCACCTTTCTTCTTAGAAGAACACATAAAAGTTGCTTTGCTGGTCACTGTCTCTCTGTCTGAAGTTCACACTTCACAGGCTTCAAAAAGAGAAATAAATAGGGTGGTTTTTATTTTTATTTTTTTCTGAAAAGGGTTTCTAGTTCTTTGTTTCTGCTCTTGTTGCTGAAAAGAGAGATTTATAAAAGGATTTTGGTTTTTTTTTTTTTTAGATCTTACTGGGTTTTTTTGAATATGATGAGATGAGCACCTCCAAGTTCATAAAGTGTGTGACAGTTGGGGATGGAGCTGTGGGCAAGACCTGTCTTCTCATTTCATACACCAGCAACACCTTCCCAACTGTAATTCTTTTTATATCTTTCTGATTTTTTTTTGAAAGTTTTATTTAGAAAAAAATTGATTTAGTTGCTTTTTTTTGGTGGGTTTTATTTATTTATTATTTTTTATTTGTTATGAGACAGGATTATGTACCAACTGTGTTCGATAACTTCAGTGCAAATGTTGTGGTTGATGGGCAAACTGTGAATCTTGGTCTCTGGGATACTGCAGGTATAATTCGCTTTACTTTTGTTTTATGAGCTCATTTTTTTAAATTTGTCTGTTGTTATGAATGAGCAGATTCTAAGAAAATGGTAATTTTTTTATCCTTTTTTAGTCTTGTTTTATGGTGTCTTCTTGATCTTAATGTTACATGCCCGTTTGTTTTCCTTGTCTAATCAACAAGGTAATCTGAAAAAATATTTTTTGTTTCACCATTTAACTGGTTTTACTGGAGTCTGCTGAAACTTCTTGTTGTTTATTCTATTGTTTAAAAATGAGGCATATAATTTTATTTTGTCAACTTGGTATTTGGGCAATTTTATAAATATAAAAAGGAGTTTAACATACCAAAGAAAAAAAAAATAGAGCCATAACATAATTAAGCAGGATGGTTTTAGATTATCCAGTAGCAAATTAGTTATATATATATATTTCTCCAAATGAGAAAGACATTGGCTTCAATTCAAAAATGACAAACCCATTTACTGGTTCAAAATTTTCATGGTTACTAAAATTAGATATGTATAACTCTTACCGCTTGATATAAGTGTCCCTGTGTTTTGTATTACTTTTCCTACTTGATAATTGTACTATGTTTTGATATTTAGATACAAATAATTAGATTTGAAATGCCCCATTTATTGGGTTATTGGTTTTATTTATGTTAAATAAATCGAGCCATTTTCTATTCTTCATATTCATATATGGAGGCACCTCATTTCTGCTTTTAATTTTTTTGGGGGTTGTTTGGTCATTTAGAGTTAAAATGTATACTAAATGAATCTATTTTATGTTATGTAGCAGCCATACAAAATACATTTAGTTATTGGATAAGCACTAACTTTTTTGAACTATTTAGGAAATATTTCTTGAGAAAATGGCCTTGAGATTATTTTTTGTTTATTACCTTATTTTTTAGAAGTTTTAAGATTTTAAAATTCTATGCAGGTCAAGAAGACTACAATAGGCTAAGGCCTCTCAGCTACAGAGGGGCCGATGTTTTTATCCTTGCTTTCTCTCTCATCAGCAGGCCTAGCTTCGAGAACATAGCAAAGAAGGTAAGCCTTATTTTTCTCCTTCTGTTTCTTAATTTCTAGAATGCTTTTTTTTTCACTAAAGATTGTTTGCTGAATGCATGTATTCCAATTTATATCTCCCATGGTTAGAGCCATAGATGCCTAATTCCTGACCAATTTGCTCTGCATAATTCTCAATTTGTGACCTTATTCACTAAATATGAGCTAAATTAACTAATAATTTAGCTAAATCAGTTTGTGGTTTGTGGGGGATTGGAACGAAGATGGTCACCATGGTCATTGTGTATATATATATATATAGGGAGCATTTCGTCCTCCAAGATCTCGTGGAGCTCCACGTGGCACCTAAAACATTGTTTGGGTGCCACGTGGAGCACGAGGGAAGGCTTCCATAAAAGTTTGACTGATTTCAATGGTTCAGATTTTAAGGGTAAAAAAACTACATGGTGGAGATGAGTTTTTGAAAATTTTTTTAAGCATATGATCTAAGTAAAGCACCAGTACTCTATGTATCATCAATTTGTTGTCCCACTGCTAATTGGATGTTTTCCCCAATCTTGGAGGACACTTGAGGATGGAACCCTTATATATATATATATATATATATATATATATATATATATATATATATATATATAATGGGTATGCTGGGATTGAACCTGCAAGGTTGCAACCACAAGGTTGCAATATTGTCGATCTTCTTGTTGAGCTCCAAGCTTAACCCCCAGATACACCCCTCTTGGATTTGGGCTACAACCTCCTTAGTTTTTGTGACACATTTTCTCAAAATATATGCATTTTACAAGTGATCCACTTTAAATGTAGTCTGTTGCTGATTAAATTATGTTCAAAGGAATGCAAATGGTGGTGGATACTTAAAGTAAACTTTTCTGATCTTCTCTTTATCTCTTTTGTTTACTGTATTTTTTCCTTTTTGTTCTATGAGAGAAGTGGGTCCCAGAATTGAGACATTATGCTCCATCAGTGCCCATAGTGCTTGTGGGCACCAAACTAGGTGCTGTATTCCTTACTTTTCCTATGTTCTTTATTTATTTCCCATGTTGATAATTTCCAAATTTCCCCTTTTGCTTTCATTAAATTTTCCAAATCATTGAAATTATTTGGCCAATTTTTTGTCTGCCAGTCATATTGATTCTTGCTTGAATCAGAAGATTTATTCTTTTTCACAAGTATGGTAATTTTAAATGGTTTGCTAGTTGATTCGAGTACATAGAGATGAATCAAAAGGCAGAGCTTTCAGCTAATTCAAAACATAGTTTGAATACGGAAAGTTAAAGTGGTAGCATGAGAAACAAGGATAAAAACCTCAGTATCGGTCTTGGTATTCCCAATATCAAGGTATTGGTCTCGGTATTTTTCACAACCCGAAATCTTACCCCATTTCGAGGACTCAAAATTTTGTGTTGTGACCCGCACACGTCCCAATGTGTTAAGCGGAACATACAACTCATAAATATCTTATGTAAATCAGAGTCAATAATTGTGGACCTATTTTAACGTATACTCAACGTAAAATTGGGATGTGTGCCGGTCACAACACCAAATTTTGAGTCCTCAAAATGGGGTAAGATTTCAGGCCGTCACAGTTTCGTCCAAGATTTTGAACTATGATGAAACATAAAACTGCATGAATAACAAACTTACGGGAACCCAAGATTCGTGAAATCTTGAAGATGAAGGCTCCTAGGTGCTAAGATTAGACACCTTTGACTTCCCTTTTAGTACTGAAAAAAACTTACCATTCAAACATGTTTAAAAATTAGTACCTATGTACTCCAAAATTGATTTGGCATTCTTGAGATGAAACTACACAAAATTGATGTTTAGAAAGACCTTGTTTCTTGTTGAATTGATAGAAGGTGGAGATCTAGACTTCATTTGCGTAGTCAAGGAGCATTAATAATTAACTCATTTTCACATGGGACAACTTGGTGATTTTGGAAAACCAGTGTTAGTTGATGTAAATATTAGTATTCTTTCTAGGTTTAATGATTCATAAGCATTTGGACTGATAGATTTAAGAGAAGATAAGCAATTCTTTATGGATCATCCTGGGGCATGTACAATTTCCACAACACAGGTATGTTTCAAATCCTAATATAATCTCTTTTGCATATGCCTGTTGCAAAAAATTCCATAAAATTTTCCAAAAATTCTAGTATTTGATCTTGAAACTTTGGAGCATTTCTTATTATTAAATCCAAATTTGAATCCTCTAATCATAATTTTGCTCATTAAATTTGGAAGTTATGCACCATATTTCTCCAAAACCTCACCATCTTGTGACATATCACTTGAGGGTAGAGCTGCAAATAGGTCAGGTTGGGTGGGATCAAGGTTAACTTGATTAGAGTGTTCCTCAACCCAAGCCCGATCTGACCTGATTTGCAAAAACTCGGTTCGGGTTGGGCAAGGTTAGGTTAGGATATAAGGTAATAGAGTCATCCGGGTTTGGGTTCGAAACGAGATTTCCAACCCCAACGGACCCAACAGATTAGAATTTTGAACTCGAACCGGACTCATGGCAGGTAGGGTCTCTTGGCCACCATTCAGGTCAACTCAACCGAGTTGCATCCATATTTGAGGGATAAATTTTTCAGTTTCTCTGGTGTGTCTGAAATTGCATTATGGGCCATCAGCATAACCAGAGGTCCAGAGCCATCAGATTTATGTTTCCAATTGTTCGATTAAAGCAATCAAAATTAACGGGATCCTAATATCCTACTCATAGATTTCTTTTTCGGATTGGTAAATTGATACCATCGGTGTGACATGTTTAATGCGGTGACGACTTCTCAGAACTTTCTGATATATTTTTAGTTTTTCAGGGTGAAGAGCTGAAGAAGCAAATAGGCGCGTTGGCTTATGTAGAGTGCAGTTCCAAGACCCAGCAGGTTTGTCGGGAGTCCATTTCAACATGGAAAACTAGTAGAAAGTACCTTGAACAATACTCCACTAAATCAGTTTCTTTAATGGATTTTTACCAAATGAAATTTTTTCACAATTTCCAAAAAAGAAAAATCTTCATTATCCACACTCCAAAAGACAATTTGCATCGCTGAGGAAGGGATCTGAGTACACAATGTAGTTTTTTTGTTGATTTTTAATGGGAAAATGAGAAATGTGAGAAAAACTCCTTCAAATATAAAGAGACCAATTCTTTTGACCCTGCTTTACATGGATATTACCATGAGAAGCTTCCATTAGGCCATGTGGCACATCTTTTGAGCAGTCTAAGTCATCAAAATGGTAGCTCCTTTTGGGAGCTACCACGCGTCCAAAATTACTCATTGGAGGATTTGAATCCTTTTATCTACACACTCAAATTTGTACAGTTGTGCATATTTCTCTGAATGGTCCCCAGTAAAGTGCACCGATCGAATGATTCCTCTCATAGCCGTGATTCTTTGGCCAAGATGTGACAGCAATGAGCTGCTAGTTTTACCCAAAATGGGAGCACTTCTCATATCCCATTATTCCTTTTATAAATGCATGAAAAATACACTATTATTTACTTTAAGCATGCTTGCCCAAAGATGAAATTAAAGGGAAAAAAATCACATAAATAGTATATATTCGTTAGTTTATTAATTTGGCAGTGTTCATAAAATCGTAAAGTGGTTGGAGGCGTGATTTTCTAGTTCGAATGCAGAATGTGAAGGCTGTCTTTGATGCTGCAATTAAAGTTGTTCTTCAGCCACCCAAGCCCAAGAAACAAAGGAGAAAACAGAAAATCTGCTACATTCTTTAGGTGCTGTGTTTGATTGATTATGGGGCTCTCTCTCTCTCTCTCTCTCTCTCTCGTCCTTTTTCGTGTGTAATATGAGCTTTTTTTCCTTGTGTCTTCATTGTTTTTCGGCTTTTGGGGGATGGGCCCTGTGTTGTTTGTTGCTTTTTTCTCATTTGGTATGATATAAGATTGGTCTTTGCATTGAACTGATGTCATCTCCAACTTTTTCTTTAGATTTGTTTATTATTGTGGCCCCATGAGTTTCAAAATAAGCTTTATATGGCACATGGCAGTTGGGCCATGCTATATAATGATCTGGGCCATCTGATCAATCAATCATCCGCCCAAGTTTATACCAATCGGACGGATAAATACCCATGTGTGGGACCGTATGATTAGATATCTGATCTGTGCCACTTTCGGGCCGTGTCCATCTAAGAGGTGGGCCATCAATTTGACGATATGGACCGAACTCACCGAAGGATCACCGATATATTTAGAGATAGGGTGCACTACCATCTGCGATGGCTCTAAGCAACATTAACTGACACAGCTGAAAAGGAATCTAAAACGATTGTCATCAATTTTTTTAGAACATGAAGTAGTCCCACAAATCAAGGAAAAATATAATAATATCTTATATTGGAGCATCAAAATAGTTTATTCAGGTGGGACTTTAGAGTAGTTTTAAGGCTTTTTTGCACACCATATGAAACTAGCAACAGTTCACCATTGCTGATTTAATGAAATTGAAGTGTGCATTTGTTTATTTTCTTCGCTTTTTTTAATCCGTAAAGATGTATATTTCATAAAAGGAAAAGATACAAGGGAAATTTGCATTTTCGGCCCTATACATTTGTGTATTTGCAGAAACGGCCCTATAATTTCAATCCTTGCATAAATGGCCAACTCTAAGCCTAGCCTGCTCCACGTCAGATATATATATGTTTCTCTATGCAAGGATTGAAACTACAGTTTTTCTATCATTTTTTAACACTTTCTTTCTCTCTTGGAAAGCGATTTCGAGATTCTACTACAGTTTGTATAACATAGAGAATATAACAGGCTAGGTAAGATATCGAGTACATTATCTTTTTAAGTTATTGATTTCTCAAATTTTTAAAATATTATAGGTAGTCCAAGATATGTAAGATATCGATCGATTTCTTATGCTATCGATCAATTTCTTATGCTATCGGCCAATAGCATAAGAAATCGATCGATATCTTAAGATATCGATCAATATTCTACGATATCGACCGATATCTTAGGATATGGTTTATTTTTAAGGTTTAGGTTTATGGTTTATGTTAAAAGTCCATCGGTCACTAAGTCAAGTATAACTCTCTATAAATAATCAATTTTCATTTTGTAAATATTGTAGGTTGAAATGGATGTTTCCCTTCTTTGTCATTTTGATTTTGTCCGCGTGGGAGATAATACTTACAACGGAGGACATCAGAGGATTGTCACTGTCACGGAGAATATATCATTTGATGAGTTTATAGAAAAAATGTACAAAGTCAGTCGGACACGACCGGAAGAACATTCTATTACACTAACTGTTTCATTACGCATAGGGAATGAGCTTGTATTTACCGAATTGTCTAACTCTGATGATCTTACAAACTTATTTGGAGTATATCGTATCGGTGATAGTGTGATAAATATTTATATCGAAAATTCATTAGTTACTACCGTAGCAGAAATTTTACCGTCTTTAGAAACATTTCAACCGTTTCAGGAAACAAACGAAGATGATCATGGTGTGGGAACAGAATATTTGATTGAAAATCAAGAAATACGGTATGAAGAGGAGAACATTGTTGTACCGATGATAGTCGACGATGATAAAAATATGAATATAGGATTTCGCCCCTACCGTAAGCTTCTGGAGCAACCCTCTTCAGACATTCCAATGAGTGAAGGCGATGAAGATCAAGGATATTGTCATCAAATGAATCTGATGCATGATACATCTCAGTTCAACTTTGATTCGGTAAATCAATGAGAAACGTTTTTAGTCGGCCTTAGTCCATATCAATGGCCTTCCGAACAAATAGCTTAGAAGCCAACGATAATCGAGCCTTCAACAGAACAGCCTCTCATACATCAAACATTCTCGCATCGGCCAACATCAATCCAAACAACTGCACATCAACCAAGCGTACATCGACGGGCTCAATCCCAATCACGTAATAGCCATCCAGTTGATGACGGTGATAGTGATCCTGAAAATAATGAAGCACTGTCGTCTCCCACTTCGCGTGTTGATACTAATAGGGGAATTGATCAACCTTTGGTGGACGAAGACTATCAGCTTAATGATTCGGAAGGAGAGTATATGGATTCAGACGATGAGGAACTATATGAAGGGGAAACAATTACCATTGGTCAGGCGTTTAGAAATAAGAAATCCTTTCAAAAAGTTCTTATAGAATTTGCAATGACAAATAATTTTCAGATTAAACCAATAAAAATCAGTCCTCTTCGAGTTACGACGAGGTGTGTTGAAGTAGGATGTGCTTGGCGAATACATGCATCGAAATTAGTAGGCGTAGACACGTTTGGTGTGAAAACTTTCCACCCGGAATATACGTGCGGAATGCCAGCTTTTGAAAGCGGACATCGCTAATGTATGACATCGTGGATAGCTTCATTCGTGAGAGATAAGCTATTAAAGGGCTTTGACGAGACTCCTGCTTCAATAATTTTTTTTATTGAAAAAAAATACGGTATAACAGTAGATTACTGGAAAGAATGGAGAGGAAAAGGAATGACGTTGAATGACATCCGAGGTAGCTGAAAGAAGCAATTTAGGATATTCATGTTATATATTCGAATTGAATTGACCAGACGTACATACCGAATTGTGTCTCGAGCCTGATAATGCATTTCAGAGATTCTTTGTGGCATTCGGATCTTGTATTCGAAGCTTTCGTAATACTTTATGAAGAATAATTGTGGTAGATGGAACATATTTGCGTGGACGATATAAGGGAGCGTTGTTAATAGCTACGGGGATAGACGGGAATAAACATTTATTCCCTATAGCGTTCGGCGTTGTACTGAAAGAAAATGAAGATCATTGGACATGGTTCCTTGATCTATTAGGGAGACGTATAATCAGTGACTTTGAAGAACAGTTTGTATTGATATCAGACAAACAAAAAGGTTTGATGGAAGCAGTGAAAAAGTTTTTCCTAACGCCTTTCACAGCTACTGTATGCGACACCTAGCTCTAAATCTGTTTGATAAATATAAGGATGCAATCTCTAGATCGCTTTTCTAGGTTATTGCCCATGCATTCTCAGAAGCAAAATTTAAAAGAATTATGTGAAAAATAGAAGACGACGCCCCCCCGAAATGTACAAAATGGATTAAAGAAATTGGTGATCATTTCTGGGCGCACGCTTATTTCCAAGAGAGGCGTTATGATATGTTGACAACTAATATAGCTGAAAGCATAAATAGTGTGTTGAAATAAGCCAGGGAAGAACCGATTGTCAGCATGCTAGAAACTATTCGCACAAAGGTAGCCGAATTTTATTTTCGTCGTTAGGAGGAAGGAAATAAAATGACACATGTGTTAACACCAATGGCAGAAAAACACATAACAAGAAATTCAGGATGGGCCCGTCGAAAAAATGTTATACCATATGGTCGTGATATATTTCAAGTTAAACGTGGTGATTACACTCACAGTATTGATCTAGAATCGCGAACATGTACATGTAGACGTTGGGCTATTCTTGGATTACCATGTTCGCATGCGATCGCCGCATTATCGCGCCGAAACAAAGAAAGAGAGATCCCCCAATTTTGTGAACATTGGTTTACCAGTAACTTATTTAGGGAAACTTATAAAGAATACTTTGTCCCCCGTTGATAAGCGCCAATGGACTTCGCAAAGAGACGACCTTCAAGTTTTACCTCTCCATAAAATACGTCAAGCCGGCCATCCGAAGAAAAGGAGAATAAGATCTAAAGGCGAAGTTCGACCACTACGATGTAAAAATTGTAACAAGTACGGTCATAACCGTCGCTCGTGTAAATTTGTTAATATTTGAAATTAACTTATATTACTTCAAAGTTTGAGATTGAGATCAGATTGGACCTAGTGGCGATCGAGCTTCCAAATGATCCCATGATCGAAGAGTTTTTTTTTCTCTCTTTTTCTTTCCTTCAACATCAACAGATTGAACCTCAATAAAAGAGCGATCAACATCCTTGCCAATATCATCATCTTTAAATTTTGATTCTTCGTTTTCTATTCCACTCTGTAAGGGTGAGAATTTATTAATCGAGTTCGCTGCCAATTGATTAATATTTTTTTTTGGACTAATAATTTCCTTTTGGAATTGTGATTGAGATATATTGATGTGCTTAATAAATCATTAACTCAAAAAGGATTGGAAGTTGCCAAATTCGCCTCTAATCTATTAGTAAATCAACGGAGCCTTCCTCTCTCGAAGCAATCATATTTGACTCTTATTGAGGGCTTGGAGATTGTGAAGTTCGATCCTTTTTTAAGGAAGGATTGGCATAGGGCCCTACCAAAGATATCCAGCTTCACAATTCCAATCGATCGATGACTTAAGTCATCGGCCGATATCTTAAGTTATCGATCGATTGGAATTGTGAAGCTGGATATCTTTGGTAGGGCTCTATGCCAATCCTTCCTTAAAAAAGGATCGAACTTCACCATTAGATAAAGAATTGTTTATAAGTAATTGTTAGACAATTACGATAAATTGATAACAACGAAAATTATACAAGTTGATAAAAATTATTTATAATTTTATCAAAAAAAATATTTACAAAAGTTTATAAAATTTTACAAAGATATGAAAGTTTAACTCTTCTTCCCAAACGTGCACATTAAATGTCTGATTTCGGCTCTAAATTGTTGCATATGTTTTTCTTCGAAATCAATAGGCCGCCGTTGGGAGAAGTATTCTATATACTTCAAAACGTATACACCGCAATCCCAACCGTTTCTTTGGATCGGGAGAGCGACACTGTTGAACGCCGATACCTTCCACTGTTGATTGAAAGCTGACTTCAAACCAACAGTGTAAAGAAGGCACGAAAGGTGATTCAATAGACATCCTTTATGCGCTTCAAACCTTCTTAAGCACTCTCGGTCTGCTGGATCTATTAACTTAATTTCTCGATCAACTAATGAAATTATAGCCAACGCCCAATGACTATGTTTTTGGCTATGCATCGGAAGATAAATCTGCACATAAATGGAACCGAAATTTTAAATAATAAATTTTATTTAAAAGTCGTTAAAGTTAAATAATGCAAAGTTTAGTATTAAAAAATATACCGTTCCACAGTCGACCGCGTGAATTCCGCGATTATTATTTGTCAGTAGTAGTTCCAGCGGCTTTGAATTGTGACGAACCTTCCATTTGTCACAATAGGCCTGCCACTTATCGAAGTCGTTGAGCGCAGCTATACCTTCATTGTCGATAAACTTTTCAAATTTTTTCTCATCTGCCATAAATAAGGTCTTAAACAGGATAATGTAGTAAGTAAATAAATTAGAAGAAGTGAATTAAGAGTCGTGATTGAAAAGACAAATAAAAGAAACAAACGAAACAATAAATAGTTGAAACCTTATCAGGGCAGATGCAGAAGTGAACCAGCTTTTTTCGGCATTGACCGTAAACATTGAATCGTTTATAACTTCAAGGACTCTCGAGTACGCGTCAATGACTTCATTGTCGAACCACGAGCGTTCTTTGAGAACCTTCAAAAGAGCAACTGTGATGTCAACACCCATGATAGTATTGACGATCACATTGTCCTCGTTCTCCGGCCGGTTCCAAAAACTAAACATATATCTTTGCTCCATTGAGTTTGGCTCATCCTCCTCCTCCTCCACAACCAATCTTGATTTTTTTATTATTGTTTTACTAGTCGGAGATTTTCTCTTCTTACGAGCACGCAAGTCATATCCTTCGGCTTCATTTTTTACAGTTGATAGTTTCACTATAATGGATTTTAGTGATGCCGGTTGTGACTCACGAGAAGGCTGCGTAAGAGGAGCACCATCATCACCCACATCCACCAAGGGTTGTTTAGTAGGTTGAAGAGCAGTGGGTTTTGGGGCAGTAGGTTTAGAGGCAGTAGATCGATGGGTAGGTTGAGGAGCGGTGGGTTTTGGGGCATTGGATTGATGGCTTGGTTGAAGAGCAGTGGGTTTTGGGGCAGTGGACTGATGGCTTGGTTGAGGAGCAGTGGGTTGAGGGACAGTGGATTGGAGATGAGTAGCGGAAGGAACGAACGTGTCAAATAGCACAGAGGTTAGAATATTATCCTGCATAATTGCAAAAAAAATACATCTTTCATGAACTTTCATTATTTTACAAAAAATAAAAAAATTAACAACCGCATTATCGGACGATAATTTACATTATCGATCGATAATTTAAATTGTCGGCCGACAATGTAACTTATCGTCCGACAATGTAACTTATCGTCCGATAATGTAAGTTATCGGACGATAATTAAGTTACATTGTCGGCCGACAAACTAATTTTGCATTAATTTGTTTTTTTTTATTTGAAAAGGCTTGGTTTAGTACCTTTCTCAAATGAGAGATGGCTGCATCAAGATTCTTCCGTATTGCTTCATTTTCTTCTTGTTGGGTCTTCTTATTTCTCCCGAGTTGTTCAATGGTGAGTGCTTGCCCTTTCAGCAGTGTAAATGCACGCCGGAATTCTTTTTTCATCTCTTTTACAGTCATGCGGAGCGTATTGCATTCTTTTCTAATCTCCGTTACTTCTTTGGTTAGGTGCTGTTGCCTAACCGGCTGTTCTCTTGTTGGCTGGGGCCTAATATCCGGTTTGCCCTTTGGTTCAATATGTTGACGTATAACGACCTCAAAATCGTCGTTTTCGTCGCTGTCATCATCGTCATCCTCATTGTCGTCATCGTCGTCATCTTGGCTATTCAGCTCTTCGGCTCTTTCTTCCGGACGTGTCACATAACTTGGGATATCATCATATTCATATATATTTTCTTGGGAGTAAGGCTCATCTCTTTCCTCGGTCTGTTCCTTCTTCCTTTCCATCTCTCTTCTCATAAAAAAGTATCGAACCGATTTATACTGTAATTCGTACTTTACAACTTCAAGTTCTAAAATAACTTTAGATTTTAAAAAAATTTCTCGATATAAATTAGGATTACGGCTGAATTTCGGGCCTTCCCATTTCATTAGCCTGGGAAATGGTTCTTTAAGCCCAGTAGGAGCGGTGGTGACTGCAGGAAAGTGCTCAAACGCCCAAATCTGTAAGGCGATAGTGCATCCGTAGATATTGTATTGTCCAAATCTGACCTTTTCGCCATTTCCCTTTTGCCGCTCGCTTTTGATATGCTATCTAATAAATTATTGTAAACTATCAGGCCCCACGGTAACTTGTTGAACTCTTTAATGTTATCTACTAATTCTAAGTACCGTGTATCCACTTCCTGGCATGTGTCTGAAAGTAAAAAAGAACATACGAAAAATAATAATGATAGTTTCAAAAAATCATCGTTGGATAAATCAGCACTATCAATAATTTCTTCAATACGAGGTCTTTTCGCCGGCTTCCCCTGAAAGTTGTATCGAATAGTTGTTTCCTCTGGCACGGCCACCTTCTCAAACTCAGGTTCCGTCAACATGTTGAGGCCTAAAATCAAGGCTATATCGATCTCTTGCAGGAGTACATTGGTGTGCTTGACCTTGAAAACATTATCTTTAACCCAAAAACTTAAAATAGCGTCAACCAAGTCTCCAACGAATCCTAATTTCTCATTAATCCTAAATAGATAACCGAATATTGAATCATCTAGTATCTTCTTTCTCTCTTCGTTACAGTGCATGTAAAATTTCTTAACACCAACTCCAGAAAATTTCCCGATGGGCTTTAGAGTCATGGTCATTTTCAATCACTTAGTAGGAACTGTAATATAAATAAAACCCAATTAATTAACAAAATAAGTGATTTTGAAAAAACCACCGATAACTTAAGTTGTCGATCGACAATTTAAGTTATCGATCGATAATTTAAGTTATCGATCGACAACTTAAGTTATCGATCGATAACTTAAATTATCGGGCGATAACTAAAGTTATCGATCGATGACTTAAATTATCGATCGATGACTTAAGTTATCGCCCGATAACTTAAGTTATCAATCGACAATTTAAGTTATTGGTAAGTTATCGATAAGTTAGCGGATTAGGTGGGAAACATTAGGGATGACTAAATGTATTTAAATGTAAAAAAATAAATTACCTGAAAATTTAATGTGACCTTTTTCCGCTTTGTCGCCGCTAAGTCGCTGCTCTCTTGATTTTTTCAGAAAAGTTAAAAGTAAAAGTAAAAGTAACGAATGAAAAGTAAAAGTAACTTTTATACTGTATTTAAAGGGCGGTGCAAAATTTCGCATATTGCATAATATAGGCCCTTGCTGACGTGGAGCAGGCGGAGCCGGCTAGGCTTGGAGCTGGCCATTTATGCAAGGATTGAAACTATAAGATCGTTTTTGCAAATACGCAAACATATAGGGCCGAAAGTGCAAATTTCCCAAGATACAATAGATAAAAATTTAAGTGATGAGCAAAAAAAGAAAAACAAAACAAAACACCCGAAGAGGAGGCAACAACACAAAAAGAGAACAGATTTACATATCCCTCTTGAGAAAACCAAAAACCCCTGATCTCAGGGCAGGAGCAGATTTTGAACTCCATGCCCAAGATCGCCCACTTGCATATATTGTGATTGATATCCAAAACTATGGTGTCCACAGATTTAGTGAAGCCTTCAAAGCAGTCAAAGCATAAGGGGTTCAAGCACCCGAATCTTGGTTTTCCTGCCCACTCGGCTCTCATGCAGACTGTCGGCAGTCGCTTCTTGAACGAAGCTGCTTTGCATGTCTTCCTGGGGCTTAGGATTATGTACTTTTCTAGCTTAGCTGCTCATTCTGTAGGCACTTAGGATGAGACAAAAGAATTATAAGAATCATTGTTTAAAATTTCAGCTGAAATGTTTCGGTTTCGGTCCCCACCTAAACCAATACAAAAACACTAAATTTCGATAGTTTTCGGTAAAATTTTGGTCCCCACCGAAACAAAATCCGGAATTTTGAACCTTGATAAGAATTATGGGAGTAGGATAATGTATAGGTGCATTTGAAAGGCATTATGACTAAGATTTCTAAGGCTTAACTCAACTAATAGTAGTATTTGGTTTAGTATTGCTACAACGCATGATTTTGACTGATTTAGTATTGCTACCACACATGATTTTGACGTAAATGCATTTCTTTGAAGTATTAAGTGACGGGAGAAGTAGCTAAATGTGCAGTAAGAATAAAAGTTCTTATACATACTAGAATTCATTGGGAAGACAATGGATTATTAGATGGAATTAAATGCGTATTAGTTACAGGAACAACTATTCTGTTATTAGCCTTTCAAAAAAAATAAAAATAAATTATTCTGTTATTAGATAATAACGAATTAGGATCAATTTTATATATATATATATATATATATATATATATATATATATATATATATATATATGGAAAAGGTGTTCATCCTCCATGGGAGGACGGTCACCGTCCTTCATGGGAGAACGGTAACCGTCCTCCAAGCTTTCATGTGGAGCTCCACGTGGCATCTAAAATATTGTTCGATGTCACATGGAGCTTAGGTTCATTATTTAGATCATCTTTGAAAAATTAATAATTGAAAACTCATCTCTATCGTGTGTGCTTTAAATTGTGAAATATGAACCAATAAAATCCGTCAAACTTTGACTTGTAATTTAAATTTTTTTTTTCGAAATTCTTTTTTTATAATATTGATCTTAACCGTCCACCTATACTTCACATGACACTCAAACAATGTTTTGGGTGACACGTGAAGCTCCATATATATCTTGGAGGACACTCAACGTCCTCCATTAGAGAACCTAACCGGCTCCCAATATATATATATATATCAATATCACAGTACTCTTGAATCTAATTTTGTTTTATGGTTTAGGTCCATATTCGAATCTGAGTCTTAAATCAATTATAGTTGACTCGACCGATTTCCACCCAACTACTTATTAGGCATGCAACTCATTGAAATGCATTAACCTTTTTATAGATTTGGTGCTAAAAAATCCTGATACATTGTCAAAATTGATAGGAGGCAAGTACCGTGGAAAAGTAGGCACCTAATTCTCCGATTATTTTTTTAAAATTATGAATAATTCGCGAATTTGAAGTTCTCCAAATTAATCATGAATTTTGCAAAAAATTGTGTTTTTTAAAATTTTGAATAATTTCCAAATATTTTCTTATCTTTGTCAACAAATCATGTTTTTTAATATTTTTATACTTTTTAATCTTCTTTTATTTATTTATTTACTTTTTTTCTCCAAATTTTCCTTGGAATATTTCTCAAACTTGTCAAATTTTATCAGATTTTTCCAGATATGAACCCTATCGAACCTTGACTTGGTAACCATGGTATCAAATATTGGCTGATACCAATATGTATCGGTGATATGTATCAATTTTTTAGCAAACCGATATGTATCGGTGCCGATACGTATCGGTATCCAACTTGGGTATCAATATCGACCGATACGGTGTCAGTATCGGCCGATACCTCTATTTTTTATAAATAAAATAAAATAAAAAATAGGTCGATGTGTATCAGTATCGGCTGATACATATTAGCCGATTCGTATCGGTCCTCCATGGACAGATACCGAGTTTGACACCCTGTTGGTAATTATGCTTGAAATGAGTTGGTGTTACCCAAGGATCAAAATTTCGGGTTTAATTTCAATTTTGGAGGGGACTGAAACCATCGTGGCCGATACGGTATCGGTATCGGCCGATACCTCTATTTTTTATATAAAATAAAATAAAAAAATAGGCCGATGTGTATCGGTATCGGCCTATTTTTCTTTCTAAGATGTATATGGCTTTTTAACGTTGGGTTGAAGCCAATTTAGGCCTTGTTTGCCCACTTCTTCTAAAAAGCACTTTTTAAGAGAAAAATTATTGGGTACTAAACACATTTCATCCAATAAGATGACCATCTTTAGCTAAAATGATGGTATATTGAGTAAGGTCAGCCCTGAGACTTTGGGAGCCCAAGGCAAGTTCCTAAAATGTGGTCCATATTAATTTTAAAAATAATAAAAATCATCATATGATCGAGACAATTTCGACAGTTGAAGAGTGCACGCATATAGATGTGATGGTTGCGAAGCAGCATCAACGAGAGTGGTGAAAACAATATCAGCAAGCATGGTGAGGACAAACCACACAAATCAAACTCACACCTTGTAAAGACAAGGGAGGGAAACAAGCATTGAGACTTGATCCTACGACCTCCACACTCACGATGGGGCGATCATACTAACTTGGCTAACACCTCTTAGGTTAAATAAAACAATACTTATTGCTCCTAAATTACAAATATCTTCATATTCCATTCTACAATTTATAATTTGAAAATACGACTAAAAAAATAACGAAAGTATATATTAAGGAAAATGCAACACAAAAGGAGAAGCTAAATAGTAGAACCTACCCAAGGTGTAGGTTGGGTTGGGTTCTGTTAGTTAACCCTCACCACTATAGTTGGTACTCCCTCACGCTGCTCCGCAACTGTCACTTGTGTATGTGTGTCTACTCTTCTGTTTTCGAGGCTGTCTCACCTGAATGACCGTATCAAAAAAAAAAAAAAAGTAGAAAGTACCCAACAAATCAAGTAACCCAACTAATAATTTTTTGACATTTTTTAATACTTTAATTGCTATTGAATCTTTAACTGTATTTTTTAGCACTTTAACAGTCTCGAAAGCTTCCATAAATAGGTTCATTGATATGGGAAGAGTTTAACCCATAACCTATTCGGTAACAAGGAGTACTACAATAGTCACTTAATCAACAAAACCATTAGCTTAGTTTAGTTTTTTACTAAATTGAAAATTATATTAACAAAATAACTAGTGAAGATTTACAAGAAGTGGGGGCCCCAAATGGGGCCTGAATCATCCGTTATTTTGGGGCCCGAATCATCCGTCTCGTGGGCTTTGGCCCAGGGCTGGTCTTGGTATTGAGAACTTATCCAATACTGCTTCTCACACAACGTCAATCTCAACATTTCACAGCACTTGGAAAGTAGCGTTGAAAATTGTAATTGAGTTGGGTCAATCTCCTTCAAACTTCGATAAACACATATACTCATGGATGCATAAAGCCAAAGCAAGTATCTTTTCAACTTTTCACTAATATGCCCCTCTCACATGGATGAATTGGCCTTAAAAATTTAACCTTCGGGCCAACTTGGGCTCTTGGGTCCATCGTATAAAAAATCGGCCAATACCGATACATATCGATATACCAATTTAGATATCAGATACCGTATCGAGTATTGGCCGATACGTCTCAATTTCAGTCAAGAAGTGGATTTTTTTAAAAAATTTTAAAAAAAGAAAAGAAAAAAAAAGCTGATATATATTGGTATCCGTCGATATGTATTAGCCGAGTTATATCGGTTCTAAGCAAATCGATACTCAAGACCGATACCCATTTTGCTATCTTGCTTGGGTCAATCTCCTTTCGCCCAAATGGTCAAGTTTTGAGAGATGCACTCTTATTTATGAATACACAAATCATTTTGGTGCTCGAAAACCCCGGCACTATATCTAAACAAGTGTAGGGTTTTAAGCTTGTAGCTTAATGGAAGGTTGACCATTTTGTAACCTTTAGGTCACAGTTTTAATCCAAGCTTATCTACGAAAAAAATGAGCTATTATTTATACACGCAAAATTAATAGAATTAAAAAGATCTTTGGTCATAAGATGAGTGCCTCTATTTGCGCCTATTGGATTACTAAGAGTTCCTACATTAGAAAATCGCTAACTGCTTCGAATATGATGATACAGATCATTTTTCATCCCAATCTTTCATATAATTGATCTTAGGATGGTCCGTTTTTTTATTCAACATGGCAATAATCCAAAAATAGACCTAAAATCACGTTTGAGTGTGATGTGTGCTATGTGATTTTAAGGCCACTTTTTGATATATGTGCCACGTAAAATAAAAAACTGATCGTTTGATGGTGTGTTCATGATCTCGAGATCAATTAGGTGAAAGATTAGGATAAAAAAACGATATCTGCCATATGATTCCATGCAGTCAATAGCTTTCCGAAGTAGGCGCGAACAGGGGTACCCCAGAAGATTGGCCGAAAACACAATTTCTGTCAATGGATTCAATGTAGTTGTGTGCAAATAATGGCTCAAAAAAAACATGGGATCGACTCCCCTCAACATCATTTAAACACCAAGATGGTGTTTAAATGATCATACACCATTAATAGTTTAAGATGTGGGTAATCTACACCGCTAAACTGATAAATTATAACCCAAAGTGCAACGAGCAAAATCATATTTTTTGGTAGATTTGAACCATCTGTTGTTCTCTAGACTCTAATGCTAATTGTTGTTCTTAATTTTTAATACTGATATTAAAGTTCATTGATCAAATGGTTCACGTATTAACGATTCTTTAGCTAAACACATATTAATAATATATAACCAATTTGACAATTTAGATTGAGCTCAGATGTGCACCACATGACATAATAAAATTTCACACGTCAATGATGTAACACAAAAAGCTTGAATTTAATGGTGTAAGATCATTCAAGTGTTTCAATGTCTATCAGAGCCATTATCCAAAAAAAATAAAAAATAAAGGTTTTTTGCATATACCCCCCTTGAGATATGCTGATATTGCATCACACCCCCTGAGTTATGGGTATTTATTATGCAGCCCTTACTTTTGTATTTTTGTCCTTAATAAAACTAATATTCTAAAAATACTATCATTCTAAAAGGCCCTTTATTCATCTATATTTATAAGTCACGCCATTATAGTTTAGCATCATTCTAAAAGGCCATTCATTCACCTTTATTTACAAGCCATGCCATTATATCTTATCACCACATCACTCTAAAATGAGTACCTTTAAATCCACTCGCAAAATTTTTGAGTTCACCCATGCTAAAACACATCGACTGCATTGAATTAGACGATGGAGATTGTTTATCATCCCAATATTTCATTAGATCGATCTTTTGATCATGGGATCAAGGATCATGGTAGTGCCTTCAATCTCTACCAGAAATCAGTGTATGTTCACTTAGATCTAGACCATAGATTTTATGTCTCTGGTCAATAAAATATATGCAACAGTCCATACAAAAGTAGTTGATGAACAATTATGATGTCTAATACATGCAATTTCCAATATATGATTCATAAAAGAAGTGGTCAATTGATTGAATGGTTGAGATCAATGATCAAAATATTAATTTCGTTTTCAGCTATAATTTTGAATTTCGATCGAAATTTTGGCCAAAAATTTTATTGTCATACATAATTTGACCGAAATTTCAGGGGTTGTTTTCGTTTTGATGAGGATCGAAACTAATAAATTTTGGCTGACAGTATAAATTATTGGCGGAAAGTTTGCAACATAATTAGGATGGTTCCGCTTGTACAATCATTGGAGATTAATGTTGACACCAGCACAAAAAGGGTTTCAACCCGTCGAGTCAACTCGATGGGTCAAAGTCAAACGACCCGACCCACCATAGGTTTGGGCTTGGATTCAGATTTCCAAGTCCCACCGTTAGGTCTGGTTGAAAATGCTGACTCATTTATTTTCAAGTTCCATTCAACCACTAAATTGTTTATTATTTAATTCCCAACAACATTACTCATATACCCAATATAAAGAATCATCACAATTTTAGATACCAAAAATTAAAAATCATTTCAAAATAATAATAAAAACCTACCAAAACTTTTAAATACCCAAAATTAAAAATCATTCCAAAAATCGATTATTAATCTAAGAATGTGTAGATTGAAGGTTTTCTCACTACAAAAAGAAAGACTATTAGCGGCAGCGAAAAATTACCGCTATTAACAAAAAATTGCTGCTAATAGTTTTAATAGGTTTTTTATTTATAGCAGCAGTTATTCAAAGCAAAAAATTGCTGCTAATAGTTTTATTTTTTGTAGTGTCTTTACAAAAATAATTGTATGGTTTGCCACAAATCCTCCATTGGTTGAGTATTCGTCCAAACATTAACATGTTTTAATAGGGGAATCACCCATCTGATGGGTCTTGAATCTAATGGGTGAATGAAGGGCCTTTTAGAAGAGTACCTTTAAATCCACCCACTGAATCTTTGAGTCCACTCACACTAAAACACATTGATTGAATTAAATCGAACGATGGACATCATTTATCCTCCCAATATTTCAGGAGATCGATCTTTAGATCATGAGTGTACCCACAAACGATTAATTTTTTATTTCACGTGACACACATCTCAGAAAAGTGACTTTAACATCACGTGCACACTTAAAATTGAGTTTACGATTACTTTTAGGGGTGTGTACCACATGAAATAAAAAAATCGACTGCTTGATGGTATACTCATGATCTAAAGATCGATCTTATGAAATATTAGACGATAAACAATATCCATCATCTGATTCAATGCAGTCGATGTGTTTCCGCATGGGTGAACTCAAAGATTTTGTGGGTGGATTTAAAGGTACTCCTTTTAGAGTAGTGGAGGTAAGGGCCTTTTAGAATGGTGATAAATTATAATGGCATGACTTATAAATATAGATGAATGAAGGGCCTTTTAGAATAGTGGTATTTTTAGAATATTGATTTTATTAAGAGTAAAATAGTCGTTTCAGTCCATAAACTCACAGCTAGTTAACCACAAAGGGAGTCATTACTTGCACACACTTTTCAAGTGATTGCATCCAATTTAAAAGAAAGACTTGCAAGTTTGGCGACTTCTATTATGTGAAAACACCATTTAAGCCGTTTGATTTAAAAGCCATGATTTAAAGATATAAATTGCAAAAGATTAGAACAAAATATAATTTTCATCATTTAATTAAATAATATCAAAGGCTATTAAATAATTTAATAGTTGACTACAATAAATCATAAGACAAGTATTGTGTTTTTGTTCTAATTTTATGTACGAGAGATCTATTGATCATAAACTTCAAATTAGATGATTCATATTGCATTTTTATATATCACAAATCCCTAAAATACTAAAACGTGTTCAAGCCATGACTCCCTGAAACAAAAGAGAATGAGATTCCAAAGTGCCCTTGAACACGGGTCGAGTACCTATTGCAGGTTTAAATATGCACTTCCCGAAGTTAGTGGGGGGAGATCAACCCATGTACCGCGTATAAGTCAGGTACCAAATACCAATTCATTGTTAATTATTTTATTAAAAGGGTACTTTAGGTATTGAAGAAATCAGGGGCGGGGCGGTTTCTTTCTAGATATGAGTTTGTATTAGTTATTTTTATTCATACACAACAGGACATGTTCGGCTCATCATATGCCATACATTTAAATTGATCAAACTTCTAATGAAAATAAACCAAGTAGACAGATCTAATTCCATAAATCTTTCCATCAAACAATATTAACCGTTCGATCAATTCGTGATAACTCAATACAGATCCTCTTAAATGACCGAAAAAATAGAGGGTGTTTTGGTCAAAAAATAGAGGGTGTTTCGGTCATTTAAAATGATAACCCCACCCTATAAGAGTTCTGTTTCCTAGCTTAGGGTTTTCAAAAAACGCTAGCTAATTCTGAGGTTCTCGATCTACGTCGATTTCTAGGGTTTTTATTCTCGTTTCCTCTTTCGTTTTCTAGGGTTTGATTGATTCTTCTTGACTCGAAGTTCCTTTAGTTAGATCTTCAGAAGCGTTGAATCATGCCTCCTCGATCTGCTAAGAAGACCCCGACGGGGCCAAGGAAATCTGCCTCGAAATCGGCGAAAGGGACACCGAAATCGCAAAACCAGCAAAAACAATCGGAAGTAGTGGTTCAAGAGACGCCGAAGGAGATCGAAGTGGTTTCAGAAACAGTCTCTGTTGTCGAAATTAAAGAAGAGATAAAGGTGGTGGAGATCATTGAGGAGAATCCTACGGAGCCGGAATTAGAACTCGAATCTGAAACGAAACCTAAGGATAGTGGTACAGTTTCTGTAAAAGGTATAACTTTTTTTTTTTTTCTTGTTTTTATTATTTATTTTTAGTTTATGTTTTATCTGGAGTGTGTATGATGTGTAAATTGCATAATTTTTTAGGAATATATTCGCAATTTCTAGCTAGAAGAATCTTGTGGGTTAGGGATCCTGAGGATTTCCTTTTCTCCCGAAATTTTGAAGGATTTCATATATGTTTAATTATTTTTTTCTTTGTACAGGAAATTTTAGGTGCTATTAGGTTAAATTACGTTTTTTAGTTATATAGTTGCGATCATTACAGCTAAAACATTCTTGTGGATTAGGGATCCTGAGGATTTCTGTTTCTTCGAACTCAGAAAAAGATTCATCATCGATTTTGTGTCTATGAGCATGGTTCATCAAGTATCAGTTCGAACCATATGAAATTATCATCCATATTAGCGGATGATACAACCAATTTATCCGGTTGTTTCGTCTGAGAATTTGGAAATTTGGAATTATTGGACGATAATTTTGAGGTACCAGGTACACTAATTTTATGAAAGTATCGGCAGATAATTTGGCCGATACATAGAGCAATGTTTCAGCGATGTATCGCCCGAGACATTCAATGATACATATCGGATTCGGGCCAGACCTATAAGTACCAGAAAATTGAGATTCTGCCCCATGTCTCTGAGCATTCAATAGATATTGTACAAGAATCTTTTTATTATTCAGGGGTATTAAGTTTTGTGAATAGCACTTTAGTTGAATGAGTTTAGGATAAATTTATGTCTTAAAAAAATTCATCCCAATTTTGGTTGGGTGGGGATACAATTCAAACAGGTGTTACTTATTAAGGGGTATTATCCCTTCAATCTCACATTAGTGCTCCATGGTGTTAATTGTTCCTCGGCTTATCTGATAAGTATAAATTTTATTATGGGTCTATTTGAATTGCTATCAAGGAATGTTTTTCTGATTGCCTGAGGCTCGAAATGAGTTTATCCACCTATTACTTTGACAGAGGAGGATGATGTAACAGAGGTTTTCAATGAAGAAGATCAGGGTGAACGTTTAGACCTGGAGGATAATGAACCAGAATATGAAGAAGCTGAGGTGTACTACGGTGAGAAGGATGTTGATGGTGATGAGGATCCTGAGGAGGTTGATGAAGCTGCAGAGGAGGATGAAGAGGGGGGTGTAGGTGGAGAGGAAGAGGGTGATGTGATTGAGGAGGACATGGAAGATGGAGGTGAGGAGATAGAGGGTGAAGAAGATGATGAAATTGTTGCGGAGGAACATGAAGATATAGCCGATGGAGAAGAAGAGGAGCACCATGATGTTGTTAAGGAGCGGCGCAAGCGCAAAGAGTTTGAAGTTTTTGTTGGAGGCTTGGACAAGGATGCATCAGAAGACGATCTTAAGAAAGTATTTAGCGAAGTGGGAGAGATCACTGAAGTTAGGTTGATGATGAATCCTCTCACTAAGAAAAACAAGGGCTTTGCTTTCTTACGCTTTGCAACTGTAGAGCAAGCTAAGCGAGCCGTCTCAGAGCTTAAAAACCCAGTGGTATTGTTTTCTGCCCATTCTAAAATTGGAATTCATAGTTAAAGAGTTTCTTGCGTTTCTATCTGCTTTCTTAAAAACTATGATTCCAGGTAAATGGGAAACAGTGTGGTGTTACCCCTAGTCAAGATAGTGATACCCTTTTTCTGGGCAACATCTGCAAGACATGGACAAAAGATGCTGTAAGTAGATCGTCGGTTAAATTTATCATATTAATTTTCTCTGGTAATCATGTTACAATGAGGATTTCATAGTCCTTATCATGTAATGCAAACCTGGTTTCAGTTGAAAGAGAAGTTAAAACATTATGGAATTGAGACTGTTGAGGATTTGACCTTGGTTGAAGATACTAATAATGTCGGAATGAACCGTGGGTTTGCTTTCTTGGAGTTTTCCTCCCGCTCGGATGCCATGGATGCGTACAAGCGTTTACAGAAGAGGGACATTGTTTTTGGAGTGGACAGGACTGCAAAGGTTGCTTTTGCAGATTCATTCATTGAGCCAGATGATGAAATCATGCAACAGGTATCTATTAAACCCAAAGTCATCTACATTGCTTCAGTTTGACAGATTTTGCTCTGGTGGGTCATTGTAATTACTTGTTTGATCTCTGTAAATGGGCTCAAATGGATAGATTCTTCAACTTCCATATGACCGACCCTTAAATTTTTTTAATGGTGTCATGCTGTATTCAGCTGTAGCCAAACTGGAAGGTTGACATTATTGCTACCTTGAGGTTGCAGGTTCAATCCAAGCTTACCCATAAAAAAAACAAAGAAAAAAAAACCCCTCTTCGAGTATTTCAATTGATTTTATTTGAGAATCTCAGTAGTTGTTTGGATGGTTGCAAGCATAAACTCCTCTCTCTCTCTCTCTCTGATTTCTAAGATTCTTTGAGATTGTTCATTTTTCAGGTTAAAACGATATTTATCGACGGTCTACCTGCTTCATGGGATGAGGACCGTGTCAAGGAACATCTCAAGAAATTTGGGGAGATTGAGAAGATTGAGCTTGCTCGTAATATGCCATCAGCCAAGCGTAAGGACTTTGGATTTGTGTCCTTTGATTCCCATGATGCAGCGGTGGCATGCGCTGAAGGCATTAACAATTCAGAGCTGGGTGAAGGAGATAACAAGGTCCACCCTTTTAAGGATTTTTTTTTATTATTCATCATTATTATTATTATTATTATCGTTTTTTCTTTTATATATGTATATATTTTTTTGGGGGGGGGGGTTGGTTTGGTTTGCAGTTTTTCGTGTAGATTTGAGTGAAATTTATTTATTTTTATTTATATTTTTTACCATTCTTGATTTCAGGTAAAAATTAGGGCTAGATTATCGCGACCGCATCAAAGAGGTAGAGTCAAGCGTATCCGAGGTGACTACAGTTTTGGCCGAGGGGCTCCGCGGGGTGGTAGGGGTTCTTGGGGTCGATCTATACCACCTCATAGGTTCTCTGGTCGTGGCTTAAGAGGGATTGCTGTTCGCGGTTCCCCCATGGGCGGCCGTGGATTCAAGAGGCCATTTGGATTTAAGGACAGACGATCTGCCATGGCAGTGCCGGAGAGAGTGAGGAATTTCGCTCCCCCAGCGAGGTCATACAGCAGGAGACCACCAGGTACACTTGCATATCATTATGTTCCGAGGTATATGTGGTATATTTAATAAGTTTCTCAGTATATATAAATATATCTTGCCATGTTGTCTTTGAGCAGTTCCTGCATACCCCAAAAGCAGTTCAAAGAGGGATTATGGTAGACGTGAAGAACTTCCTCCCAGGAGCAGAGCTGCTGCCAGAGTTGCTGCTGGTAGACGGTCATCATATCAGGATGATTATTCTTTCCGTGGATCTGGTTACACTGACACTGTGCCCCGTAGTGCTCCTCGCCCTGCTGCAAGGAGGTCTTATGAAGATGAAGGCTATGGGAGAAGGCTTGAAAGGCCACCTCCAAGTTATCGGGAAGGACGTTCTCGTGATTATGACATGGTTTCTGGAACCAAGCGTCCATATTCTGCATTGGTTAGTATTTCTTTTATGTAATTGTGTCTCCTTTTAGGTCCTTTATTCTACAATGTGCATGTTCTAAATTGGTATGAAATTTTGGATTTGGTCGCGAAGGATGATGTACCCTCACGGTATACGGATGCCAGTTTTCGCCAGTCAAGGACTCGTTTAGATTATGGAGTTAGCGGCAGCAGTTCTCAATATGATGATGCTTATGGAGACAGGTCTGTTTGAATTTTGAGAACTATGAATAGCTCTGTTTCTTTTTTTAGAACTATTAAGGGCTGTGTAATTGGCCCCTAATCCAGTGTGAACTATGAGCTATGTGATGATTATATACTTTTCCTACTGGGTTGTTGCTTTCTAGGCTTGGAAGGTCTCACCTAGGATATGGTGGTAGCAGTTCTCTCACTGGTCAAGATTCACATGGGCTGTATGGAAGCCGTCAAAGCATGAGTTATAGTGGAGGTATGTCAGTGTGATTAATGGATGAGGCACTTCTTGTTGTAGCTGTTTATGGTTATTGAATGTTCAATTCTTTGGTTGCCTTTTTGGTGTTCTTTTAGGTTCACTAGGTGGCAGTAGTGTTGGTGGGATCTATTCTTCAAGTTTTGCGAGTGATTTCCTGTCACGTGGTTCTGATGTATGCTTCTATTGCTTTCTGAATTGTTGGTAATCTGTAGGTGCTTCTATTTTGTCATTATTTGTTTTTCATGTTTTTATTAATGCACCTTTGTTTTCATAGGTTGGAAGTGGCTCTTATTCGTCTCTATATTCTGGGCGTAGCTCGAGTGGTAGTGGGTATTTGGGCGGTAGTGGTTCTGGATCATATTATTGAGGTGCGTGAACAGTATCTCCATCTTTTTTTGTCTCTCTTTTGCCGCATTTAAAATTATGTGCCAATTTTATGAGTGGTGGTCTTTTCTTTTGCGGGAAGCTATTACTATTCTTTTCTATAGCGGCCAAATTGGCGAGCACAGTGCTCTTTGGTCACATGCATTTGTCTTCATGACACAGATTTGTTATCACAGGAGGCTGGTGTAGGCTGTGGATGGTTTGAAGATAATGCATTGTTGCCTACAAACTTGGAAAGAGAGCTTATTAGCAATCATTTGCGGCCTGTCTGTTGGTCTGAGGGAAATATCTTAAGGGTCGATTTTGGAATTTTTGAAGGTAAAAAGTCTGCAAGCTTTGGGCCTTGGGGTAGTTGCTCATAAGTTACTATAAAGCTATTCTACGTATGGAAATTTAAGTTATTGGTTTGAAGATAAAACAAGAGGGCCATGGTGGTTTGTATGAAACACATTTATTTTTATCCCTATAACAATTTCAGATGGACAAGGAGGTTTTATAAGTTTTTATGAGCACAGTTTGATATTGCAGATTGAGGTGCCGTGGAATGTTGCTATAGGCCTTCTGGATGGCTTTGCATTCCTGAAATATGTGGATGAAGTTAAAACTTGGTGTTCAAAGAACTATGACCACTTTTTCTCACCAACTGTTTTCTGTGGTGGCGTGAGTGCATTGAATTTACCTCATGATGATTGGTAACTATGACTCACTATTGGAAGAAGTTTCCAATGAGTCACCTATAATTCATGGATTGATGTTTCAAATATATTCTGCATGCCAACATTGGTAACAAAATTCATATTTTCTGGAAAAAAGGATTTACCTGAAAGTCACGATATATTATTAATTCTTGGTTGGTGAGTTTCCCTTTGGTTCTCGACCTGAAGATTGGAATGTTCAGCAGTTCATCGACCAAAGCTCTCTTTACTGGTCAAGAAGAGCCTTAGTGATGGATTATTGGTGCTGGTTTGATTAATATTTGGTTGTACTTACAAAATTGAACATCTGCATTGGGAAAAATGCAATGTGGTAGTCAATGTATGCGTATGCATATGCATGTAGCAACTGCATAATGTGATTAACCAACGCGTTAGGTGGCTATAATGCTTTCATGGAACAAGCAAAAGTCATGCTGCAGATCATTGGGGCTCTGAACTTTATTTAGGTCTAAATCCTCTTAGAATTGATAGTTGAAAATCGGTGTATCTTTTTTATTATTGTTGTTGCCTAGGTTGCTTGGGCTTTGGGAAAGAATTAGGTTGGAAAAGGTGTATAACTAGACAACACTTCGGAGAAAGAATTAGGTTGGAAAAGGTGTATAACTAGACAACACTTCGGAGAAAGAATTAGGTTGGAAAAGGTGTATAACTAGACAACACTTCTGAGTGGGAGATATTGCCAAAGTTTCAAATGATTTGACAATAAGTGTCCATCACCAACTCGCTGTTCCCTACCTTAAGTGATGTAGGTGTTTCTAGGTATTAGAAGTTGGAGTTGGCATTAGCTTCACGTGGTTGATAGTAATCTAAACGCCTGGTGATACTGCATTATGACTGGATAACATTTATGTTCATGTACGCCAGTAGTTGATGAATAAGTTGTACTGCCAAATGGATGTCTCAAGGATTTCATGGAATCCTGCAGTCCGAACCATTTCTCAGACCCATCACCAAATAGTCTTTTTCGAAAGTTAATTATTTTCGTACTTTCCTACTGGGTACAGTATGTGCAAAAGATTGTAGAAATTGGTGTGGTTTTGTGGCATTTTTCCTAGAGAAATCCTATCCACTATTCAATGCATCCCAATTTTTGGACATTCTCTACTGTCATGGCCATTAACTGCTGTTGCCTGTTGAAGGTTACTCCTACTTTTGGATGACGATCTCATTGTGTTTTAGGTTAACAATAACGTTGTACTTTGCTGGGAAATTGCTGCTGGTGAACCCTTCGTACGAGCACATTATGTCAATATTTTTCTGTTTGGACGTCCGTGCCTGTGCTGACCAGTTTTAGTGGCTGGACTGTTTTTTTTAATCCGTTGAACTGTTCATTTTTGTCCAAACACACCTGCAATAGAAACTTGAACTTCCTTGATAGATCATAGAAGTTGGTTGGGAAAAAAAGGTACGTTGCTGTTTTTCTTTATGTGGATCTTCTGATCATCAAGCCTTCTCGTTTACTTCCTGGTCTAGAAAATGAGTTTGAAGGGTATGCAGTTTTGAAGAATAGGATTGTGGTCTTAAATTAATTAAACTATTAGGACTTCAACCATGCATGCCATGACTTCAAATGACCACAGATTTTCAGTTTTACTGAGAGATGCAAGTTTCCTCTTAAGGTTTGCAAAGCCAGTTTGCAGTGCTGGTCTTCTTATTGTGATCATGATAATTCTTTCATCAGTGTAGTTGAGAGTTAGCCTGTCCAATCACATCTGTCATCATGTGCCAGCCGTCAAAGGCATGTAATAATCCCTCAATTTCTGTTGTCAATATACCTTGAGGAGTGTGTGGGGAGGCATTGTTTCTCCTCTATTGCAATGCAAGTACTGAAATCTGTATGTCTCTATAGATTTTATGGTATAGGGGCCAATCTTTCAAATTGCATCAACTCCATCTGATAATCCAAGTGCATGATATTTCAAATTTTATCTGTCTATTCGTACGATTTTGGAAATGGTGCCGTGGAGTGCTCCAGGAGTGCATTTCTCTCTATTTGAACCACCGAATTAGTTTCTAATGGGGTTTATTATGATATAGATACAGGCTAATTTTTCAAGTTAAACCTATTCCATGATGTTTCATATTTTAGCTGTCTCTGTTGGTGGATTCTGAGATTGCAGATTGATACTACAGGCAATTTTCTGTCAATTGGTTGGCGTCTCTAAATTGCATCTGTTAAGTTTGTTAGTGGGGGATTTGTAATGTGTTAGTGGGGGATTTGTAATGTGTGTATGTGAATTGTGATCCTACAAACTATGAACAAATACCGTAAAAATTGTAATGTGTTAGTCAAGTAGGGTGTGAATTTATCTAATCTGGCATTTATGTACTACCGCATGTGCAATTTGTCTTGTAGCATATCAAAACAATCAATGTATGATCCCAGTGGCTTTTGTTGTAAGAGTTAGTCTAGAATGAGTGTCCACCACCATGTGCATTAAAGCAGCTCACACACCTCTGTGACTCTATGATGTGCATGGATTTCCATGCATTGGAAGTTTGTGCATGTCATGCAGTCACACGTGTGGACACTCATTGTAGATTAAGGCTGCGTATGGCATTGCTCTTTGGTAGCCCCTGCCATAGCAGAGCTCACCTGCTTTAGCAGGTTACCATCCTCTTTATGTAAAGAGCATGGTGTTTGAAATCTGTTGGATTTTACCCGAAGTTAGAAATCTGAGTTTACATGGGAACAGTTGAATGTGCCCTGTTGGTACCTGCGCTTCCCTGTTTGTTTTAGCTCTGTTGTAGTAGCCTTTTTTAGCGTTATGGGAGCAGTTTGGCAGCTGCCTCAGGGGAGTGCATCTTTAACCAATTCAAGTGGCTGAGCATCATATTAACTGATGCCCTAGAGTAGAACGTCTACGCCCTCTGCCCATATAAGGATGCCAGCTACTTAATCCTGAGTGGGATGATCACTATATTGTGATTAGGAAATCATATAAATGTGCTCAGATGCGATGACATCAATCTACTGA
The DNA here is from genome assembly GCA_021018995.1 of Chloranthus sessilifolius. Taxonomy (NCBI): domain Eukaryota; kingdom Viridiplantae; phylum Streptophyta; class Magnoliopsida; order Chloranthales; family Chloranthaceae; genus Chloranthus; species Chloranthus sessilifolius. The sequence goes on from CM037595.1 coordinate 109,773,116, forward strand.
TGGGCATTTTCCTTGGGGCTGAGCGAAATGGTAGCCAGTAGTCACTACTAGTACTATTGGGGAAAAAAACTTGGCCCTTGCCCTTGCAAGGGAAAGGCTTTGTTTCCACATCTGTTTTTGTGTGCAAGTAATATGACTACCGAAATTCATAAGATATCAAGCCATCTGGATTGATCAAAATTGTTTCCCTTTTTTGGCAAACTGATACCTAGGGCTGCAACAGAGCCGAGCCAGCTCGACAACTCAGCTCGGCTCGGCCCGAAAAATAAGAGCTTTTCTCTTTAGAGTTGGGCTCGAGAGCTGAGCTGGGCTGGACAGTTTATAGCTCGAATGAACAGAGCCGAGCTAGAGCTAAGGCTGGCCGAGCTCGGCTCTATGGCTTGGTTTATATATATATATATATATATATATATATATATATATATAAAAGTAATTAACTTTGGGAGGTCTATTTTACCCTTCAAAGTAACCGTTTAAGTTTATCTAACGGTTACTTTGAAGGGTAAATAGGAATTGCCCCCCACTTGCCCTAGTTTATCTAACGATGCGTGATTGTGTTTAATCATGCATTTAAATCTTTTGTAGGATGGATATTTAAAAAGTAGAAGTTTTAAAAACGTACTAGGAGAATTTTTTTTTATAATAGAGCATACTTGGCTCGAAGCTCGGCCCAAGCTGAGAGAGCTGAGCTAGATAGAGCTCGGAATTTTCGAGCTCGAAGAGCCTAGAGCCGACCTTCACCTCGGCTCGTATAAAGTAGAACCGAGCTAGAGTTGACCCAAGCTTGGGCTTGGCCCGGCTCGGTTGCAACTCTACTGATACCGATACCACCTTGGTATCGGGCCTGTATTGGTATCAGGTATCAGTATCGTCCCATTCCTACCGATAACAAGTTTTCTTTTCTATTAAAAATAAAAATAAATATCGGGCATCAGTATCGTCCGATACCTATTGATGACAAGTTTTCTTTTCTATTTTTTTTTTTTTAAAAATTGCCGATACGGTATTGGCGGGAATGATTCGCTTACCAGTCCAAGATGAACTGGTACCTGGTTTGAGGCGTTGGTTTTTCATTTAAACCCAATACAAGTTGGGGTTAAAGCCTAACCCGATGACAATTCTACTCCCAAGTAGGCCATGTGGCAAGCATCCTGATCATTTCAAGTACCTAATGCGGGTGGCGAGCACTCCTGCTTCTCACAAATCAAATCATGCATATGAGAGCATAGGAACCATCCGATCGAAGCATGGTAAGTAATGGGGGTAAACATCTAGGACCATAGGAGTAATCTATAAATAATCAGTGGGCGGCCATGATATCAAAACTTGAAGTGGGTGACCTCGTAGGAATTTATTGATCAAATAAAAATGAGATTGATTCTACCCAGCTACGTAAGAAGGTAGCCAAGCGCACTGTGCTATATATATATTGCTGGATTTCCGTTGACGGTAAGGCATGCGCAGCTTTTGATAGGTTTTTGCCTCAGAGGCATGCAATATGACTTATATGGTAATCTTGCCAAAGTTTCATAACTTATATGTCGGGTTGATATGACACAGCCTGATTTTCCTGACTGGACTCAACTGAAGGTCGGGTTGGATGTCTCATGCTTAAAAATTGAGATTAACTTCTCACTGTAACCATAAGATGATCAAAGATTATTTCATCAAAAAAAGATTATCAAGATTATGAATTTTATCCAGTCAAATCTCATCTGGTCAATTCCTTGTTTTCACAGTTTTAGGGACCCTGACAACTAAAAGTTAGCTTTTGATGAAGTTTTGTTTATAACATATTAACATAGGGGCCCAAATATTTCCTAATAGCACTCAAATAATTTCAGGTGGGAGCCATGAGAAGTTGGCCCTTGCACATGATTGCGAAAGATAGACTTAGTATTTTGATGACTTTTTAAAAATTATCTAAGCCGTCTGATTTGAAGGCTATGATCTAAAGTCTTAGGTGAAAAAAATTGGTACAAAGCATGATCTTTTATTTTATGATATGATTCAATGGAGCTAAAGGTCATTATCTGATTTAATAGTTGAGTGAGTTGAATCATATGATACAGATCCAATTTTGTTCCATTAAATCTTTATATCATGGCCTTCGTACAGCTTAGATAGCATTTTACATGTCACAGCTCCCCAATATATCAACTCTGTTTTTAACTATGTACAAAGGCAACTTCTCGTTTGCTAGTAATGGCTCCCATCTAGGTGTAATCATCCATTTTCTATGGTGCTTTGTAGAATAACTTGCAAAGAAAATTGGAAGATAAAACAGAATTGGGTACCTCTATTGGCGCCTATTGTATTACTGAGAGCGTCTACATTGAAAAACCATTAATTGCTTGTAATCAAATGACAGATTGTTTTGAACCATTAATTGTTTGTAATCAAATGACTGAGATTGTTTTGAACCATTAATTGTTTGTAATCAAATGACTGAGATTGTTTTTCACCCAATCTGGAGATGTTGAAACTGATCGTATCATTAGATGGTCTGTTTTGTATTCCACGTGCACAAATCCCAAAATTGGGCTTAAAACTAGAGTTAGGTATGATGTGTGCCATGTGATTTTATGGCCACTTTTTTGAGATTTGTGCCATGTATTGTATGTTCATGGTCTTAAGGTCCATTGTGTGAAAGTTTGGGGTGAGAAATGATCTATACCGGTAGATTCCATGCAGTCAATGGGTTTTAGATGTAAGCGCCGTCAGTAATCATGCATGCACGAATAGAGGTGCCCAATATAATAAGGCAGCTAATACTTGCACACAATATTTGTATCGTGGCATATGGTTAAAAAGAAAGACTTTGTTATTTTTTGGATTTGTACCACATGGAAGACCATCTAAGCCATTTGATTTGAAGACCATGATGGAAATATCTTTTGAGGCCAAAGTTTGGTAAAATATGTGATCTCTATAATCTGATTGAGTATACAGATCATTTTTCGTGTCAATTTTTTGGCACAAAGATCTTGACATCCTGGTCTTCAAATCAAACAACTTAGATGGTATTTCACGTGGTACAGATAGCAAAAATAACAAAGTCTCCCATAAAATAATCTTATGATTAGAAGGATCACAATAATACAATCAGAAATAAGTAAGAGAGGGAAGAGCAATAAAGACTCAAATGGGACACAGTGAAGCCTACCAAAGGATGTAGAGTGAATCAGTTTAGATCTAAATAAATATGAGTGAAGAAATAAAAAATAACAAAGTCTCCCATAGAATAATATTACGATTAGAAGGATCACAATAATACAATCAGAAATAAGTAAGAGAATCATTTCAAAAAAAAAAAAAAAAAAAAAGTAAGAGAAAGGGAAGAGCAATAAAGACTCAAAAGGGAAGCAGTGAAGCCTACCAAAGGATGTAGATTGAAGCAGTTTAAATCTAAATAAATATGAGGGAAGAAATAAAAAATAACAAAGTCTCCCATAGAATAATCTTATGATTAGAAGGATCACAATAATACAATCAGAAATAAGTAACAGAAAGGGAAGACCAATAAAGACTCAAATGGGACACAGTGAAGCCTACCAAAGGATGTAGAGTGAAGCAGTTTAGATCTAAATAAATATGAGTGAAGAAATCAAACTCACAGCGCTGGCCCTTAATAGATGCCACATGTGGCACTAAAATTAAATTAATAATGTGTCATGCAATAAATTAGTACATGCATCACTCTGTGTTATGTAAATGGCTAATTTATCATACAAGCACTTAATCACACCATTCAAATCTCTGAAAAATGGGGTCACCCCAGCATGAGATAAAACTACGGTGCAAATCAATCGTATTGACATGATATTTGATATTTTTCTCTTGAATGAGATGACAATTGCAGCTATGATTTCATAAAATCTTATAATTAAACTAGTTTTGCGCCATCCCAGTAATAGGTTCAATGGCAGTTTCTCAAGCAGCAGATTCATCGACTTCTGAATTGAACACGAAGCTTGGAAATGCTATTGTTAGGTCCCTGTATATTTGTTAAGGCTGAAAATCAGATTCTAATGTATCAATTAATTCAAAAGAGGAGACTCCAAATTCTCTGGAAATATAGGTAGAGTTAACACAAGTTATATATTCATACTGTAACATGCACAATTTCTGAGGAACAATCAAACCATCCTTGAATTGCATATATTTCTGAAGATTATAGAAAACTAGATTTGATTTGTGGCAAGGTATCATGTATCGGCCGATACCGAGACGTATCGGCAATATGGGGCAGTATCAGCCGATATGTATCAGGTATCGGCCGTTACGTACCAGGTATCGGCTGATATGGAATGGGTATAGGCCGATACCTCTTTCTTTTGCTCATTTCTTTTAAAAAAGGGTCAATACATATCGGTATCGGCCCTCCATGGACCGATACCCGATTTGACACCTTGATTTGATGTATTATGATATATTTTTAGATTACTATATATATTTTGCATGCTTGATACATGCTAGAAGCTCAGTGCATACATAGTAGCATGCATGAATTACATACGGGGAAATAAATGAATGCATGCATATAAGGCTTCCAACGAGTTGGGTCGGCCCATTGCCCGACCCAGTTTTTGAACCAAGTTGGGCACATAAATTGGGTCAGGTAGGGCCAAAATGGCCCGATCCAACCCGATAAATATGTATCTTTTTAAAAAAAATAATCACTAGTAAAAATGCATGTGTGTTGCATGTGTTAACATATTGGGTCTTGTCTTCCGTTTCCCTGCACTATCTGGCTTGACGAGGTGGCAACCTGGAGGGTCGGCTGGGGGCTTTCTGGAGAGTTGGTTTCTTCAGGGTCGTGTGGAGCATTTGCCTTGAAAGAAATGCTCGAATCTTCGGATGCAAGCGCCGCCCGGTGGGTATGGTTCTTAAGTCGGTTCGGGATTTTATGTGCCTATGGGTTAATTTGGACCGGGTTGGGGCTGGAGGGGACGCGCTACCTTGGGATCCAGGCTAGGCCGGCTGTGTCATGGTGTGCCTTGGGTCTCCCCCCTCCTTGCCTCTCTGCGTAGGGTTTTTTTTTTTGGCTCACTTTGGTTGTTCTACCTTTTGGTCGGTCTGATTTCTGTTGTATGTTTTCTAGCTTCTCGCTATTATTTTAATACAATTCGACCTTTTACCGATAAAAAAAAAAAACTAATGGATTGCATAAGTTATATATTGTTTTTTATATATAACATATAGCATATTTGCTATATATATTATTTGTAAAAGTAATATATTATAAATCGGGTGTGGCTTTTCGAGTTTGGCTGGGTCAAGCCAGGCTCCCAAAGGGTTGTGAGAACCTAGATTTTGGCCTGACCCGAACCGACCTGGACTGGCCTGTCGACAGCACTACATATATATGAGCATACCCCTGGGATTTTGACCAAAATTTGGATTCACCCAGTGATGAAAAATTGCGATAGATTCTTAAGAGTATCAAAAGCCATGAAAGATTCAAAGTTCATTTTCGGAGCCACTAGCCATACTAAAAATAAAATCTCAGGAATTGTTTAGGTAGAAACAACACACATTTTATATGCATATGACAACTTCAGAGTGTTATTCTGAACTGGAAATGGTACACCATGAACACAGAATGTAGAACTCACCTCAGATATGGAAGAGTCATTATTTTCATCAACGATGGATTGCGAGAAACAAAGTTCTGCCATTCGGACTTATCTATCTTTCCATCTTGGTTGACATCGGCTTCAATAAATGTCTGCTCAAATTAGCTTAGAATTACTAAATAAGCAGTAATATAAAGACAGTTGGCCTAATTTTCTCAACATCACAGAAATACATGTTCTTTTCTCTCAGCAAAATAACGAACCTCATCAAGCATAGTCTCTACTGTTTCATCAGCCAAACTTATTTTTGATTCAGATAGAAGTGCAATAAGCATTCGCTTGACCTGCCAGACCTCAATTATGTTGTATGGAAATAAAATTTGGCATATATAATATATAACGCGAATCATCAAAAAATCGATTTTTAAATAATAATGGGTTATCTAGTTAGAGTGCAAATTAATAGCAAGGCTAACAAGGGTGACAGGAAGAACCAGGAAAAGTATAAACAATTACATTTTCTTTAAAAAACAGAGCCTAATATGAGGAAAATCTGAATAGGAAATAAATAGAATTCGATGCCAGGGAAAGATAAAACTGGGTTATGCGGATTGGAAATGGAAAGATGAACGCTAAAGTTGTTTCTTGGGATGTCTTTCATATATATATGGTTAAGCTGGGGTTGAATCTGCAACCTCAAGGTTGTAATGTTGTCAATTTTCCAGTAAAGCTACAGGCCCAACCCCTTGCATCTGTGAACTCCAATACATGCTTATAGAACACTGCACAGAAAATATAACTGCAGCAGAATAATGTTGTTTTTCAAAAAAATCAACTATGGCAGAGATATGCTTAGTTGGAAAATGGAGTAAAAGAATTATTGAATTTGTCTTTGGTTGACAGAGATCGGTGTTCGTCAATTTTGGAGATCAAATATATGCCACATATTGAAGCATGGAATGCCTCGATTGAAGCGAAAAATATGCAATGCTGATGAATATGGACCATCATTCTTGTATGTAAAAATAAAAATTAAAAATAAAACAAAAAACTATAAAATAGTAAAAATATATATATTCAAATCATCATCCCCCTGTGATGGTATTAATTTAATGGTAGCTCATTCGCGCCTACCGAATTACTGAGGGCACCTACACTGAAAAACAATTGAAACAAACGATGATATCAGTTTTCATCCCACTCTTCAACACAACGGATCTTTAGACCATGGGCTTACCATCAGACACTCAATGTTTGTTTGCATGTGGCACATATCCCAAAAAGTGGCTCTAAAATCACGTTTGAGTGTGATGCGTGCCACATGTTTTTTGAGCTACTTTTGGGATTTGTGCCGCGTGGAATAAAAAAACTGACCGTTTGATGGTATGCCCATATGGTCTCAAGATCCATTGTGTGGAAAATTGGGATGAAAACCGACCCCTTGGTCTCATTCAAGGCAGTCAATGGATTTTCACCATAGGCGCCCTCACTAACTCAGTAGGCACAAATAGAACTACCCTTGATTTAAATTTTAAATATTAGACTACCGATAATAAACTGAAGGTTTTAGCCACCTATCCTCTAGTTGCACCGCTATAGGATGAGTTTGACAAGCAAAAGCTTTTTTCTTTCTTTGAATGCTACTTTTTCAACATCACAAAGGAAAAGAGCAAACAAAATTCTTGAGTATTTAATAAATAAAAAAAGTGATCGCCTCTCCTCACCGGCTTCATAACCTTATTGTGTCAATATTGGTATCAGGTATCGGTCCATCTTGAACCTATACGTATCGGTCGATATGGATACGGTATCGCCGATAACGTATCGGTAAATTTTTATTTTTTAAAAAAAGTACAATAAAAATAAAAATAACTGGTTGTATTGGTCAGTATCGGCCGACACCGAGAAAGTATCGGCCGCTATTGATCAGATACTGATACCACACCGATACTTTTATTGGGGTGGTATCAATATCGGTTCTCGACGAAATCGATACTTATTGGTATCGGCCGAGTTTTGATTCCATGGTGCCAATGATGCCCTATTAATCCCTAACAAAAGGGTTTCAACCTACCTCTTGTCGTTCAATGGAGCCCGTACTATCCAAATCATAAAGCTTAAATGAAACTGCAAGTCACGTAAACTTTAGCATTTAGCAGCCAAAAGTATATACAAAAACCAAGTAACATAGTTAAAACCTCCAACTTCTAATCGTGTTAAGTGAGGCAAGTAATAATTCTTATATGCTTACAATCGATCTTGTCTTCTAGTGGAGCATTTGGGTGGAAAACACTGAGCGATCGAACAAAGTCTCCAAAATCAATCACTCCCTTCTGCTTACTATCAAATACGTTGAAGATCTGCATATAATGGTAGCTCCAACATATGCAAATTGAATGATTTTTTACTAAAATATTTTATTACAATCAAATCACCAAAAGAAAAAAAAAACTTCTAACATACAAGGACTGCATTATAAGAAAAGGAATATCATTTTATTTAGTTATTTAATTTTTCAAGAGAGCAAAAGATTGAAGTAGATTGTGTAATGAAACAGAAATGGTAAAGTAAGGCACGGCACAATTTAAATGAGATTAGTGGTTATGACTTTAGAGAATACATGCAATTTTAATCTCACAAATTAAATTCATAGAGCTGTTATTAGGTAGATAGGGTAGTTCACATGGGTCAAATCTGAGATTTCCGATACGTATTGTCCACGTCTCCTAGACAATACGTATTGTTGTACTGGCCAAGACATTCAATGTGCCAGAGATGCATTGAATCAATGTATCGGCCGGAAGTTTTAATTTTTATTTAAAAATAAAATAAAATAATCAGATGGATTGAATCCTTGGATCAAGCAATTAATAGTTTGTGCATCTCCCACAACCTTCAGAGGAGGAGGAGGAGGAGAGGTGGGGTAACTCAAGGATTGAAAAACTCGCTAATAATCTAGGGAGTTTTAATCTAATACAATTTTTAGTCACTGTCGATAGTCGAGAAGCCTTGGAACTTGTGATATATTTTATTTTATTTATATTTAGCTTCAGTTATTGAATGGGAAAACGGGTTGGTGGGTACCAACGCATGGATGAACCCATGCATTCAACTCATAATCACATGCCACATGGCACATGATCCCAAAACAACACCCATTTTTTTGTTCACATGCCACATGGAATGTAATCTATTATAAAAAACAGTTGTAGGACCTTGTTGCCCTCCAAAAGCTTGGTCAAAGTTTGTGTACTGCCTGGAAACCCTAATGTATTGAATTTTAGAACCTTTAACATCATTTTAGATGGTCGATATACACCCTTTTTAATATTTTTTAAATGGGTCTGATCGTCCCTGGGCAAGTTGTCGTGGCACCTATTCCCCTGGATGGGTGCCATGTGGACCCCACCTGGTTCGAACGCATGGATCATCCATGTGTTCGAGCCCATAGTCCTGGCCCTCTATAAAAAATTCACATTTCAAAAAAAAAAAAAGATTTTGATAACGTCATTTAAGTACTACATCTACTCAATGGACCCTAAGTAAGCAAATAAATAGTTGGATAAGAAAGGATACGTACCCGATTTGCAAAGAGGTTCTCCTTTGTTCTGTTCTTAAATAAAGCTAGCTGAAACTCTTCCTGAAATTTTTAAAATACAATTATGTTAATATCACATTGATTGAAAAAGGTTTCTCATTATCAAAAAAAAAAAAAAAAAAGAGTTTCTAACGTTAATATGTTTACACTTTGTTAATTCTTAAAAAATAAACAACCAAGCTAATAATTGACTTTTTTGTAGAAAAACCATAATTTAGATGATATATATTATCTCTAATCATGAAACTTGCTTTTACTAAGAAATGCATAATATAGAGAGAATATCTACATCAACAAAATAAGCATAGTGATGCAGAATCCAGATCTGAGTGCTTGGATTGCAGTGTTTTTTCCCTGCATCACATTGTGTTTAATGAAAACTCGTATTTCATAAAACTTTTTTAAAAAAAAAGAATATCTAGCTTAGCCCTTATCGAAATGAGTGGAGAAATAGGACTTGCAAAGCCAACCCCAAATACATGGGATAAGGCTATGATGATGATGATGAAAACAAATAGAAAATAAAAAACTAAACAAGCATAGTTTCTAATCTGGAACTCAAACTACTATTTATTAGGTAAATATTATAGATGAGTTTCCATCAAACAAGTGTTTTGCCGATTCTGATAGTGCAAAAGCAATCTCAAGAAGACTGATGAAACCACTTACCATCATAAAACATGCTATGCAAACCTAAAATCAGCACACCTTAGTGAGTGCTCCCCTCTAGAGGACATGGTGACCTAGAACTATTTTCCAAAAATCATAAGAAGCTTTACAATTTCGAAACATGTTCTGGTTCGTCACTCTATCACTGACATTGTTGGCGTGCTAGGGACCTCTCTATGTGTAGTAGATAGAAATTGGCATGTGTTACACTTGACAAGATGAATATTATGATGTGGCACTAGCATGGTTTAAAATATCGGCCATATCCGATACATATCGGCCTATATGTATCGGGTTTGGCCCCATCAAACTGGTCAAATATTGGACCATATTGGGTCATATGGCTAATATGTATCAGATATGGCTCTGACAAAATACGAAGAATACCCTTTTTTGCAATTTTTTAATATTTTTATATTATATTAAATATAAAAAGGTGATTAAATATTGGGTGGGTCCCAAACCGATACGTATCGGATATATCAGATACATAGCGGTTTGGAACCCAGCCGAAATGCCGATATATATCCGACATTAAATCCCCGGACATCAGTAAGCCAATTCATTGTGCAATTCGAGATTTACTAATCTAGTCTCAGTAAATGATCTTTTAAACCCTTTAAAGAATCTCTACTTCTAGCTCCTTAGACATAGAGTGGCAGGTGCTCCTTAGGATTGGACATCTAGTAAATGTTTAGTCTACGATAGCCAAAGCAAAATACCTTTTATCAGATCTATAAGCTAATAATGATGGCTAATCTCATCAACACAAGACTCATTATTCAGTCGAACTTGGGGGTATAGCCACATAGGCTATCTATGAAGTGGGACGTTACCTCACCCACTCATTTTATATTATAAATCATTGACTTAAAAGAACATAAAATAACTAACATTCAAAGAAAATTGATCAACCAAGATGTGTGGATTTAGGGTATGATCCAAATAATATGAGTGGTGGCAAAAGAGGTGCTTGGGAGTCCAAAGCAAAGAGTTATACACAATAATGAAATGTAGTAATGTAATACAAGTTTGCCAAGGAAACCTAGAGACCTTGATTAAGTAAGATGTGGTGAAAGAAGGTGATATTAGATGGAAAATTGATTTTAAAATTTTATTAACTACAAAGGATACAATGGAAGTAGACCAAGAAGAGAAACCAAATCAAGTGATGACTAAAGAAGTATTTGTAGCACAAGCGAAAATAATCTTGACAAAGATAAAGAAAATGAAAGCATGAGGATTAGATGGTATACCTATAAAGGTATGGATTTTGATAGGTGTTGGGTGGCTGGCTTCTTTGGTTCACTAAATTGTTCAACTGGATATTGAGAACAAGAAAAATGCTTGAAGAATGAAGAAAGAGAATATTAGTTCTTTTATATAAATTAGAGGATATATCCAGAATTGTGACAACTATCGATGAGAGAGGAAATGAGCGGAGCAAGGATTAAGATAGGAAGCAATATACTTTGTGGAGCCAATTTGGGTTTATGCAAGAGAGCAGCAAATGAATTCACTTATGAAGAAGTTTAAGGAAAAAAAGTTTACATATGGCTTTTATCGATTCGAGAAGGCCTGTGATAGATTTCCGAGGAAGATAATTTGGCCCTTGACATAAAGGAGGAAATGCATATCAAATGAATATATGGAGATTATCCATAATCATGTATGAAGGGACAATAGCTAGTGTAAACATTGCCTTTGGATGGATCGTTGGGTTCCCTATTGGGGGTTGGGTTATGTTTAGGGTTTTTGTCTCATTTGGTATGGATTGAATCATCATCATCATCATAGCCTTATCCCATCTATTTGGGGATGGTTTTGTGAGTCCTATTTCTCCAATAGTTTTTTATCAACACTAAGGTCTTTGTAACTCTGCAATCCTTCATGTCACTTCTTGTTGCTTCCCTCCAGGTCTTCATTGTGCTTCCTCTTCTTCTACTTCATTGTGCTTGTAAGTCTCAATCCTTCGTACAGGGTATACTTCTGACCGCTGATGGACATGTCTAAACTACCTCACCAAACAACATAAATACAAAATGGGATTCTGTGATGTACATGGTTTGTTGATGGTGTGGTGGTAATTGGCTAGGCAAGAAACAAATATATGATAAATTGGAACTATGGAGAAAGGGTTTAGAGTTTAAAAGATTTGAAATTAGGAAAACAGATGAGAACAAAGCGGGTTTAACTCAAAAAGTCCTCGTTTTTTTGGCATTTCAACAAATAGGTTGCGTGTTTGATCTCTACAATACATTAAACCTCTACGTATCTGATCGCAGCGTTGATTGATCGGTCCTACACCTGAAATAAAACTCTGGTTAACAGAGGACTAGCTGCTGTGGCTGCTGGCCTGCTGCACACCATTGATTCTACATCTTGGCCAACCGTTATCATAAATTAGTTTACTAACAAGTCGAGATCGATTAGTTCCTTTTTCTATTTTAATAATTCTAATTTGACCATTGCTTTTCTTAAGGAAATAGTCGTAAACCCAAGTCTATATGGCCCTACTCCTGTAATTAAGAAGAATGAATGATTCACAGTTATCATGATGATGAAGAATAATGATATCCTGAGAAGAATCCATGTTAAATGAAAACATAGTGACAAAAGACCACGTTTTTAAAAAAAATAGGTATATAACATGCATCTTTTTAACTCAAAGTACTAAAGCCGTATAATACCTGTATTATTAAACAAATATGTATTTGAGTATAATATACGTATTTAATGTTTTAAATGCATATTTCACGTATTATACGTTTTATTCCCATATTTTTATCGAATTTTTCAATGGCTGTTTTAAATTGTAAAAAGAATGTACTATAAAACTAAAAAACATGTATGATACCCATTCTTTCCCGTCTTATATATTTTATAGTTTTTTTTAGGTTCCGAGTTATCTCCTTTTTTCTGAACTTTTCCATATTTTGCCTATTTTTATTGACTTTTTCGCTCGCCGTATTAAACCCGTATCCACATTTTGCTCCTATGATTGAAAAATAAAAATAAAAACCCGGCAATCAAATAGGTGGATTCCATTGGTTGATCGGAATTAAAAATTAAAAACTCCTAATTGGGGATATAAATGCACAAACATGGCATGACACACTAGTAATTTTTTCGCCTAATTGCATATATAAACAGCTTCTAGCAGATTCCATTTTCCGAATCTTTCTCTTTCTCAATAAGCTTACATAATTTATTTATTTTAAATTTTCAAGCTTGAATAAAAATTTCATATAAAATAAAATAAAATTCCATTATGTGAATAAATTAAAAATTAAATAAAATAAATAAACCTACAGATATTCCAGTATTATAACAATTAGAAGTTTAGAACGAAACGCATAGCACAATTGATTTTCCCTAGCATGCTTAAATAATAATAATAAATAAAAATAAAAAAATCCTCAAAAGCAATTAATAGCTCCTATATCATAAAAAATTTAAATAAAAAAAAAAGAAAGTGAAATCAGAGATATATGTAAGTATACAAATAACTATATATTACCTTGTGGATTAGCCCATCATCAATAACAGAACTACTAAGGCTCTTGAAAAGCTCAAATAGGGCCAAAACTTCACTAACACTGACTGAAAAAAATAAATAAACAACTATTAAATTTGTAAAATAAATAAAACTCCCTTAGATACAACCTACAGGTTCAAAAAATGGGTTTTGAAGTGCGAATCGGTCAACTCTGGAACCGATATATTGACGGATACAAATTGAATTATTTTCACATCAAAAACAAAAAAATTTAATTTTTGAAGGAAAAAACCAAAAAGCTAGAAAATCTAAACAACTATTTTTACACTAAATCTATATATCTATATATAAAATGTATATGGGGTATAAAATAGTAGGCAATATAGTGATACTGCTACGTATCGTGCCGGTAACATACCGGCCGATACGTTACAATTATGCTCAAAAGTCAAAATCATAAGCATGGCCAAATTCAATCGAAATAAATAAATAAATAAAAATTCATAAATAAACTAGGTAATAGCAATCTAAATAACCATTTGCCTCGGAGGCTTACAAGCTGTTTGCGATGCGAGAATTACAGGGTCCTCGTGTCCTGGGAAATATTTTCTGGCCGTTGATTGAAAGCAGCCCATTTACCACAAACAAAAGAAGAGCAGCACTGAATCAAAGCTCCTCGGCTTCAACACCATACATCTCCATCTATCATCTTCAAAAACATAACATGTTCGCACGGATATCAGAGTAATCGGATGGAAAGAGATGGATTGATCTTCTTCAGCTACCGGGAATCAACGGGGATCTATTTTCTGTTGGTGTGTTGAGTATTTCAACGATCCGTTGTTCTGCTTTTATAGGACGCCAAGTAGAGATCCATGCTCAGATGCATAGCCAGGTGTCACTTAGGTAAACTCAGGCTGACCCCAAACACAGCATCAGTCTCTGACCATCCCCCAGATTTTGGAGTAGATTACCATTAATCTGTACCGTTAGATCTGTTTTCCAGTTCTTAGATGGGCTGTGCTCGAAATTTGAAATTGATCAGATGTTTGTAGCCATCAGATCAGTAGCTGGCATTTAGACGGTTTGTCAATTTATGGACCGTTGATCTGACGGTTGGGAGCATATCGTTAGCTTTGTTTTTTCTCAACTGCCTATCCAAGGTGTGCTTTATAGATTGGATGGTCTAGATCTTTCAGTGTATATGCCAGCTCTGACTTTACCGGGAATTTAGGACTACAATAGAAGCTGCATAAGTGTAACTCGTGTTTAAGCTATGGATGGGTGAATCTAGCACCGTTCAGAGTAGGATGGGACTGTTGGAATTGTAGGTTTCATTTAAGCTAATAATTATTGGAGTGTTCTTTGTAACAGATGACTGGTAGAGTGACCTACGTCATCACCAATGGGTGGATTGGGTCATCGATTCTGATAGTGCCACATGGCTCGTGGCACTGTCATATGGACATGATCTTACACCATCAATAGTTTAAGACATGGGTGATTTATACCGTCAAAGGTCAAAGGGATAGATCATAGATTGAACTACAACAAGCCCAAAAATGATGTTTTAGAGAGATTCAAACCATCCGATATGTGGACTATAATATTAATCATTGTTTTTAGTTTTAATGATTGATATTAAAGTTCATAAATAAAATAGTTCGCATCCACTTATAGGCACTTTGCTTTGGACTAAAAACTGATTAATTTTCACTTGGACAATTTAGATTGATTATAGATGCGCGTTACATGGCATAAGGATGAATCACACTTCAATCGTGTGAAATAAAAAAGTTTAATTTTAATGGTGTAAGATCATTTAAATATCATTTTAGTGTTCAAATGTGATATGTGTTCAGAATCAAAGACTCGGTCACCAACCTTTGTGAGTGAGTCAGTCATTCTATACTAACCCTGTTTGATATTAAGTGTTAAGGTCTGAGCTCTAACTGAAGTTTCAGGGCATCTGTGCCGCACACGTGGGATACATTGGTAGATGTGCCAGATTGATGTCACATTATCTTTGGTGCTTCGGCTCCACAATCTATACGAACTTGCTGCCCAACTGCCTAAGTGGTGCAAATCAGAACCAAACACGATTAGCATCTAACGGCTAGTATTACTTTTGCTGTCTTTTTAATGTTGGTAGGTACGGCGGCAAAGGATTTAAGATGTTACTTATTTCGGTAAACAAAGTTATAACATCCAATTTTTTTTATTAAAATAAGATAATATATTAAATTCGATAGGGTACTGGTATTTGCAACCAAATATTTAGAATCCGAAATTAGGGTTTTCACATGTCACTCGTTGATTGCCTTGAATCAAAGGATGGAAATCCTTTTTCTTCAAAATCTCCCACACAATAGATATTAAGATTATGGTTAGGGCTCTCAATGGGTCAGATTAGGACCGAGTTCAACTTGACCCTAACCTATTCAAGTTGGGTTTCCAAATTTTTCAGCCTAATCCTAACTTGAGTTTGGGCATCTTTTCGAGCTTTTTTCTATTTTTTTTCTAATAAAATTTGGTTTGATTGTTTTTTTTTACTATTTTTTTAATAAAATTTGGTTAAGTTTGGACTGTTTTTTTTCTATTAAAAGTTTGAAAAAAATTAAAATTTTAATTAAATAATTATATTATTATTATAAAGGTTTAGATACATGCTTTTATTCAAATATTTCATTTTAGTTTGTTGCACAATCATTATAACGGACAACGGTTACATAATGGTTATAACGAACAATAATTAATTTCAAGGCATTAGTAAATTATATTTAATTAAAAAAAAAATTATAACTTTAAAAGGCTAAATATATATTACATCCGAGTCGGGTGTTGCAATACTCAACCCAAGTTCGACTCGGATTTATCTAAGTTGCAACATGTTTAACTCGACCCAAATACTGGGCCGAGTTTGTTTAATAGAAAGTACCACTTTGTACCGATTAGGTGCAGGCCAAAATCTAAGCGAACCCGACCCATTGAGAGCCCAAATTATAGCTCACCTATTAAGCAATCATATGTTGCTTCAATGGGGTAGACATTCTCAAAAGTGATTGTGATTTAGATGTAACATAAAAAGGTGTTCGCAGCTCAACTTTGGAGATGTGTGTCATCTCCAATCAACATTTGACCATCTGAAAGGTATGCATCATCTCAAGATTGCCTTTGTGAAAGATTGAGATGAAAAATGATTTGTATCGGCCGAGTCAAAGCAGTCAACAGCTCACCAATCCGGAAATGTCGGTTGTAGGTAAAGAATATTTTGTTGCAAATATTGGTACCGAATTCAATATTAGCGGTACCAACAAAAACTTCACTGAGAGCCCCTACTTGTCATCCAAAAAATTGATTTTGTACAGATGAAGTTTGACTCTTTTTATTTTCTTCAAAAACAAAAATTGAAGTTTGACTTTTGCATTGGAACTTAGCATCTACAAATTGGATATACCCCTACTCTCCTAACCACCGTTTAAACAACAAATTGGACATACCCCACCGTTTTTAAATGATGTGACCTCAAAAGTATTAGATCATAGACCCAATAACTTTTTTCTTTTTTAGGAGATTTAAACCATTTGATCCATGAAATATAACATCAGCCATTGTTTTTTGTTTTAATGGTTAATATTAAAATTCATCAATTGGATGATTCACATCCACTTATACGCATTTTTTTGGGGCTCCTACATGTTTCAATAATGTATTGCCACTTATATAATTTAGATTGATCACATATGTGTGCAACATGGCATAACAATATATGGTTTGAGATAAAAAGTCTCAACTTTAAATGGTGTACAATCATTCATATACATTTTAGTATTTAAATGTACCTCAAAAGTCATTTCACCATTCTTAATAAGAGTGTTATAGAGTGGATAATTTTCGATAGACAATTTTATAAGCAGCTTATATGGCGCGTAAAAATTTTCAATAGACAATTTTATAATTGGCTACACACATAATGGGCCCAAGTATTGCAGCCAGTCACATCGCATCACATAAGTTGTCTACAAAAAATTAGGATAGCTTTGTTCGCACTCATGCATTCTCTGAAAGACCACTTAAAAACCATTGATTGGGTCAGATCAGACGATAGAGATCGTGTTTCACCTTGATCTTCCATATAATAGATCTTGTGACGATGCCGCACCTATTAGAGGGTCAGTTTTTTATTCCACATGTTACAAATTCTCAAAATATGGCTCTTAAATCACGTTTGAGCGTGGTGTGCCATTTTACACAACGTGCATATTTTGGAGATTTGTGACACGTGGAATTAAAAATTGACCGTCTAATAGGTACGACTTGGTCCCAAAATTTATTGTATGAAAGATCGGAGCATGGATCAAAATATCGTCCGATACCGATACATATCAGTATCGGAGGTGGATGATACGGTACATTAAATGTACCGTGTCGCCCTTTTATATGACTAATATCGGACGATACATTTAATGTATCGTCTGATATGTTACTGTTCCGGTATATATCGTCCGATACGTATCGATTTTCTGGCATTTTGATCCATGGATCGAGGTGAAAAATAATCAACATAAGTTTTAAGGGGTTGTACCCGTGAGTACTTTTAAAGAATGCGTAGGTGCGAAGAGAGCTACCCAAAAAATTAATCCACGCCCGTGTGCCAAGGCAACTTCTGAATGTGAGTGAGCCCAAACTTTTGAATGCAAATAGTGGGTGACGTAGGATAGGGTTCACTGCCAAGTGACTTAGAGAGACATTGCTTTTCGGAGGAGTAGAAAAGAGTATTGCAAATGAATGATTGAGGGAGGTTGGAGGAAAAAAAGGGGATGGTTGATGTCTGAAACATGAAAAAAAATCTCTCTTTAAACGAGCATGAGAGGGTGTTTTTAGTATTTGAAAGAGCAACTTCCTTTTTATCCGTCTCTCTTTTTCACAGTTGCTGCTATTTTCTACTCTCTCAAAGAGTAATGCCAAACAATAGAAAGAGTTGATATTAAATACCTAGCTTATGTCTCCTTTAGTATTTAAACCATTGATAATCATTTAAATGGCGATAGTAAAAACTCAATTATTTTAAAGTGATAATACAACCTTTGCAAAAGCTAATCGACCAGTTTTCTAAGATACCCAACCGATCGATGGGGAATTGTTTTACTTTTTTCAATTTTGAGTCGATTTCAATCTGGTTTCAGTCCGGATCTGTGGATCAATTCTTCCATCGACTTTAATTTTCGATTTTACACTTCATCCCTAATCCCAAGTGCAACCGTGTAACTGAGATTAGAATAAGCATTTTTTTAGTGACATTTAGAGCTGAAATGTGTTTAAATGACCTTACACAATTTAACTAGGTATTTATACTTACACTATTAATGTATCACTATCAACAACAACCGCCAATAAGCTAATGCTAATCATCCCATTGATAAATTTTAATATAAGTCATTTAAAAATGGATAATAGCTCCTTATCGACATTTAAAAGTCAAATGATGTTTAAATGATCTGACATCATTAAAACGTTACTTTTTTTTTATCTTATACCATTAAAGCATAACTTATTATTGTGCCATGTGGCACACATCTATGATCAATCTAAATTGTCCAGCACACAATCCATCATTGAAACATGTCCCAATCAATGGATCATACTTCTAAGTTGATGTAAATCATATGATCAATGAACTGTAATATCAGCCATCAAAATTAAGAGCAATCATCGATTTTAGAGTGTACAGGTCGTATGATTCAAACCACCCAAAAAGTGTAATTTTTGGACCTATTACTCTTCAATTGATAATTGATGATATATCACTTTAACGTTATGAATTTCTAAGATCATAAGCTAGTAAATGATGTAAGATCGTTTAAACATCATTTGATGATATATCACTTTGACGTTATGAATTTCTAAGATCATAAGCTAGTAAATGATGTAAGATCGTTTAAACGTCATTTGGTATTTAACTAACAAACAGACAATTTGTCTCTTTGAAAATAAAGAGCAAGAGTATATGTTAAAGTGCATAAATGGGATGGTTCAAATCTCATAAAAATAAAATTTTCGGGCCCACTCTAATTCGATGTATGATCTATCGCTTTGAGTGCTTAGATTGTTCACTTCTTATGGGGAAATTCACCTAATCGGCCTTGTCAGATACACCTTTTACGTCAGAGACCCTATATTTTCACCTTTACCCAAAATGTTAAGATGGTCGTACACCGGGTTGCTGCCAAATGTTCCTCCAGTGCCATTTGAAATCTCCACAAAGACGCTAGCCCAAGGCAAAAGGAGTTGCTGAGAGGATCAGTTTTTGGTGGAATATTTCAAATGCCTAAGGGTATGAAATTTCTTGGAGATGTGGTCGATGCGATGCTGACCTTTTGGGTTGAAAAAAATCACTTTCGAATCGGAAAGACTGATGTCTATCTTCGGAAGTATGACATTGCATTGATACTGGGGGCCTTGGCGTAGTTGGCCCCGAAAAGTATAACACGTCCGTTAAACCACCGGAAGAACAAACCATTCAATACAAATATTTTCGTGAAATGCCTACTGGGAAACCGGTCTCATATAGATGGTGTAATTAGGCGAGCGGAAAGTTATGACAACTTCGTAAAGTTGTCTCTTCTATTTGTGCTATGTATATTCTTTTTTTTCGGGTCCCACCATCAACTGGTAGAAGACTACGTCGACTTCATCATTGACGTCGAGAACTTCAATCGAACTTCGTGGGGTCTCCACGTGTACCATGACTTGATTGAGTATATAATGAAAGGCGTGACGAATAGAAAGACTCTTGAGCTGGATAAAGGCTTAAAGATGTATAACACATATGGATGCATAAGTGTACTGTAATGGTGGGCTTACGAGATGCTGCCAGAAATGGTCGGACAAGGCCCAATCGAGGATTAAAGGCTACACTCACGGAAAGACGTTGAACAACAAGGTATAATGTCTATTTGATAATTTAAATTTATAAAGTTAAGGATGTAGATTGAATTTAGCCATCGATTGCTTAACTAGTCGATAACGATTTCACAGAGGGTCGATACCGATTAATTAAGAAGTCAATGGCGACTACCTAATAAGTCGATACCGATCTCGTACAGAGTCAATAACGATCTATTATAGAGTCGATACTGACTTCGTATGGTCGTCGACCCTATTTTTAATAAGCTCTCTAAGGAAAGATATCTTGACCAATTGAAAACGATAGTATGACATATTACTTCATGCCGAAAAAGAATTTGACTTCGCGCAACCAGATATGAATAGGATCAGGGCAAAAATTGGTTATACACTGGCTAAATTCACCAGCAATGGAGGAAGGGAATTGGAGCAAGACCCTGGTGAAGAAGTATCAGTGGTTCCGTCCTCAAATTTGTAATGTAAATGAAACTTAAATTTGTAATGAAAATTTTTAGTGTACATTCAAATTTCAGTTGTTACTGTAAATTATTTAACCACAACTAAGTAAACTTGTCTGTGGTCCTCGCCATCGATTGTATCTATAGTTGCCATCGACATTATATACAGTCGCCATCGATTGTATTTACAATCGTTATCGACTATCTATAAAGTCAATATCGATTATATATATGATCATTATCGATAATATATAGTCGATATTGATTATATATAGTCGATATCGACTATATATATAGTCGTTGATGACTCATTTGAACATTCTATGTTCCATATTTCTGAGCAACTGTATAGTCTAAAAAATTACAATTATTACCAAACAAAAAAATTGGGATTCTGAGTTTCTAAACAAATATACATTGTCTCATTTACATTACATGTATTTTTAATATATAGTGTATATATATTAAAAATATATATACACTATCAACCCATCGGTCCCATCGCAGTGCAACTCCTACGATTGTGACCATACTCATTACATTTGCCGCACTGTAGGGCCCTAACTTCACCCTTAGACCGTATCATTCTCTTCTTCGGACGACCGACTTACTTTCAACACTTATAGGGTGGTCTTACTTTCATATTTTTCGACAGTTGCTCCACTTAAAATTTCTATTGGCTTTTATCGAGGGTGGGAAACCATTATTCATTATATGATTGTTTAAAGCAAACAGTGAAAAATCACTTCTCACATAAGTTATCATAACTTCTGTGAGAAGTTATCATAACTTCTGTGATAATCATAACTTCTCCGATTGATAGTCGCAATAATATCCGAGTAAGGCAAACTATGAATGTACCAACGGCGGCAAGTACATGTCTTCTGTTTCAAGTCGACGTGATGAATAAAATTTCTGGAATTGACTTGGAATTGATCGCGCCTGTATGGTTGAGCAGTCTTTCTACCAGCCCATTGCAACACCTTCTTTATGTGCTCGTCTGCTTTTGGGCAAAAGAGGGTTCTCCATTTCTCATGTATTTATCGACACTTTTGAAAATAATTAGCAACTTTCTCTTTAGTAGTTTTGATTAAGTCAATAATTAGTTTCTCCCGAGCTATCTTCAGTATACTGTTTAAGCTTTTAACATTATTCATAGTCAGAGAATCATACTGCTTTCCTTTCATATATGCGTGTGCCCAATACTTCGGGTCTATTTTTAAAATATATTCTACAGCCCGAGGATTATCAGCATCTTATTTCATTTTGTTAATAAAATGATCAAATCTCTCTATTGAATATACACGCGCAACGCTCCACCATAGACCCTTCACACCGTTCCTTGGATACTTGTGTGCAAAATTTTGTGTCGTATGTCACATGCAGTAGCTGTGGTATGCATTAGGAAAGATATATTTCACTGCCTTTATTAAACCCTTAGCCCTATTTATGATAATAACGAAATCTTCGATATACTCACTGATCATAAACGCACCTACCCGTTCAAGAAATCACATCTACATATCATTTTCTTCTAACCTGACGATGACAAACGCTAACGGTAATATATGGCCATTACCGTCTTGCATCGAGGCACTAAGTAGGATCCCTTCGAAACGTCTCCATAGGTGTGTGCCATCTACAAGAAAAATGCGACGACGTGTATTATGATAGCTTTCGATGCACGGGCCAAAACCCCAAAAAAATATTTGAAACTTACTGTCAAACGTAAGTTGAAAGGACGTTCGTACATTAGGATCTACCATCTCCATCTCATTCACGTAGGCCAGTAGATCTACAAATTGTCCTTTTCAACTGCTTCTAATATCATTAAGGGCAAGTTTTTTTCCCCTTCAAGCCTTAACATATGAGATTTGTACGTTATAAGCTTTTACAATATCAAACATTATCGACACCGGTGTGTAGTTGAATCATTTCATAAGTTTCTCCCGTACATAGTTGGCTACGAAGGAGATTATTATATTACGGTGACCGTGCAGTCCGATCTTAGCGGCCCCGCATGTGTGAGTACTATTGAATGTCATAATTTTGAAAGAGTTGAGCCCAGTCAATTTAGACGCATGTATTTGCCACGAACAACTGGGTTCGTAACATCCGACTGTCACTCGATAACTAGTGGTTTTCAAGGGTCGAATTTAGAAATTTTTCTTCACCTCGTGTTCTTTCAATGCTCTTTGGAATGTTTGTTTGTCTCTGAAGATCTCTCCAACTTTAAACGTCAAAGTCCGGTATTCAGTTTCCACCTCTTGATCGGAAGAGTCGTCCGATGTCTCTAACACTTCGTAATCTTCGTCTACTAGGGGATTATCAATGCCTCTCAAAATTTTTTTTGGATCCTCTTTTATAAACTCATCCGGTTCGCCATAATAATCTTCTTCTGTGCTATCTTCATTAGTGGGTTGAGGATGACTACACCATTTACTAGTGGTGTTCTCAGGTGATTGACTATGTCCTTCACCGAACGAGTTCTAATGTGGTTGACTAGATCCTTCACCGAAGGAGTTCTGGCGTGATTGACTAGGCCCTTCACCGAAAGGGTATATTCATGTATATGGACATAGGATTAAGCTTCTCCGGTAATCCCCATCGATGGCATAGTAGAATATAATTCGTGAGTCAACCAAGTTATCCATCCACCGGTGAAGATATGATTGAAATCGTCGGTATCCATTACCCTTTCTGAAGTGTAATATAACCCTTGACTATATTGTTATGACCCATATATTAGTGGGTCATCATACGATTCAACTGGAGCATCGTTTAAATCAATAATTGCTTTCCTGGCAAACATGTTCGCCGTAATATCGTTGTCATCGCCTAATTGAACGATATCATATATAGTTCCATCATCCTCAAATTTACATGACTTAAATGAATGGTTACTCACAAAATCAATCCTGCTAAGAGGTACTTGTTCAGCTTTGACTCGGAAGGAGACGATTTCTTGATGATGAATACCTTTATGACGTCCACTTCGAATTTATAAAATATAAATAGGGTGGCCAAATTATTAGAGTCCAAAATGTCGGCAATCACAGGGGTATTCCCTATCTTCATATGGAGCTTTATGAAAACTGTTTTATCTGCCCTCGCAAAACTGATAGCAGACATTCGCCTTATAAATTGTTTATAAGAAATATCAGTAGAAATATTAATAATCCTTCGTCGGCCACCTTCATAAAAGTCATCATCGCTTACAAGAAGGCCATCATAGTGACAGAGAAGAGGAAAGCCCACCTCCGTCATCACCTGTTTAAGAATGAGAATGAAGGGGTCATAAAACTGATGACACAAAGGAAAGAAGACGATTGTTAACATATATCGACTCTATATAAAATCGATATTGATTTATTAGAGAATCGACATCGAATGTTTATACAGTTGTTATCGACCATATAGATAATCGTTATCGACTGTTTAAAAATTGGGCCAAGGAAATAAAATTTTTCTTATACTGCACAATTAAAAAATCCTAATAAACTGAAAATAAGGACCAATAAAATAAAATTAATTCTTATACTGCATCATTAAGAGACCATAATAAACTAACAAACTGAAAATGAGGTTTACACTGGATAATCTGAAGATACCTCGCGTCGCAATGATAAACTGTAGGGTCTTCTTTTCACAATGACAAAATACAGAGGCTTATTTTCCCAAGCCTCTGTTTTCTTCTTCGAAATAACATATCAGACTAAAAAAGAAGAAGTCGTCACTTGACTCACCTCTAACTTTTTAACATATTAAAATAAAGAAGAAGATGATGCTTTTGTGGATTAAAGAAAGTCATAGAAGGGGGTAATTTAGACTTTTTACTCTCTTTAGGGTCGACTAGGCTTAGAGCTGGTCGATTTGGGTAAAGGTGAAAATATAGGGTCTCCGACGTAAAAGATGTATCTGATTGGGTCGATCAGGTAAATTTCCCTTTCTTATATCTTGAATGGTGTAAGATCAATTAAACACTAAAATAGTGTTTAAATAATGGTCACGATTCACGAGGGTGGATCCCATTGTATATTCGTTTAATAAGCTATCCGCTCTCCATCACAGTTGGCAAGAATTACCTGAGTACAATACAACCGTACAAGGGAATGTAAGAAAACGCCCTTCATTCCTCAGTAACTACAAAATTGCCACGCTCAGTCGGCGAAGCATCCAATGTCATTTTCTGCATGTCCAAAGATTAGCTAACATGCGCTGTTGAAAGCTCCAGTCACACAATTCTTCGAATTAATAATAATTATTTTATTAAAAAAGTTCTTAATTAAACTGTTTGTTAATGTGTTTGTGTTAGTATCGGTATCGGGTATCAGTCCATGGAGGACACATAAGAATCAGCCGATACCGATATGTATCTGCCATTTAAAAAAAAATAAAAATAAATATCCACATCTCAGCTCAAATCAATACGTATCGGTTGATATCCGTTGCGTATCGGCTGATATCGAGACCGAGTTGGAAGACTGATACATATCGGTTTACTGAAAAGCAGATACATATCGGTATCAATCGATTTTTTAGACCTTGCTGTTTGTTGAATAGTCACTTTTAAATTGAACGATATTTATTTATTTATAATTATTATTGGAAGTTTTCATCGCATTCTTTAAGATTTTTTTTTTAAAAAAATTTAATATTATAATAGATATGTTCATCAAATCAAGAGGGGGTTGACATAATGTTCACTGGCGAGGACGACGTCTCAAGAAGCGGGGGAGCTGAGTTCAAATCCTACCCTTGTTGGCCACTTGTATGAAGTTTTCCCTATTGACGGGCACATATTATGTGTGGGCGTTGCACGACTCCGAGAGACTTTTGTTGGGACCGGATACCCATTATAAAAAATATTTTAATTGTTTTCTAATTTTTCTATTTTTTATGATTATAAATTGTTAATATAAGTGAACTAAAATACTTTATAATCCTAAATCATTTCAAATTAAACCGAACAACAACCCACTTAATGAACGCTTAATCTTGGTTACTATGCTTGGAAACGTATCAAAATTCGGTTGATGTCGATAGGTATCGGTTTCGCAGGAATCAGATATCGATATTAACCCGATACAGGTTTTTGGGTGGTATCGGTATGGAGTAGTATCGGCTCCTATATATATATATATATATCTGTATATATGAAACTTTGAAGACTTGCTCTGTCAACTTCAGCGAAGCGGCGACACTTTGAAGCGACCGTTTCCTCTTTACGTGTCCTTTAATCTTTTTAAAACAAACAGATTTTTTTTCAACAACAACGACTCCTCGAAGAGGTTGTTGTTAGATTGATTTTCTGAGAATCTAGCTGTGGTCTCTGGCTCTCTGGTTTGGTGTTTTGGATTCTTGAAAACGTTAATGGAGGAGCGTTATGAGGCTTTGAAGGAGCTGGGGTCTGGGAATTTTGGGGTGGCGAGGTTGGAGAGAGATAAGAAGACTAAGGAGCTTGTTGCTATTAAGTACATCGAAAGGGGGACGAAGGTATAGTAATCACACCATCCGATAGAAGGGGGGTTTTTTTTGTTGTTGTTTTTCTGATGAAGCTGGTTCTACCCACTTTTGGATTAGGTATAATCTTCAATATCCACTAGAAAAGTTTATCTTTTTATGGATAATGTTGTTTTTAGTTTGCTTGTTTCATTGGGCTCTATCCGGTTTTTAGTACTTTCCTCTTTTTTACTGCTAATGCTGTTTTTGATGATGTTGGTGTTGGGTATTTGTGACCCACCCAATAACTTTTACCTTTTTACATTGATTGACTAAATACTTAGTTTTCGTGGGTAACGACATTCCACTCCACGCAACTGTAGGAGTCGGTTTTGGCAAGATTGGTTTGTGGTTAGCCAATCCCTTATTCTAGTGATACACCTCTCCCTTGAATCTTTGATGGGTTAAGATTCAAGGGCATGTTATAAAAGAGGACAATGTCCCTCTTCATCTCTACTCAATGTAATCTTGCCCCTCGTATAGAGGGAGATAGAAGTGAGGTAGCATTGTTCTCAAGATTTTAAGATCACACGGCTCATCGGAATATAGGCGGAATTCTCTTGGGATTATCATCGGCAAGGTATGATATAACCTTCCATTAAATTGTTATTGATTGAAATTAAATTGCCTTTAATTATTTTTATTCAACAATTGGTATCAGAGCCTAGTTAAAGGCTAATTTATTTTCATTATGCCGTGCGTTGGCCGGCTGCTCTGGTGGGTGGGTTGATGGTGCTTTTTCCACCGCCGTTTGGTGATCCAACCTCTCCCATAACCCACTCTTTGGCCCTCAAAGGGCAAAAGAGTGATTTTATCATTAAAAAAAATAAAAAAAAATTGCAAGAAAAAAAGTTGGGGAAGATGACGGTGATTTTATCTCAGCTTATTGTTGCCGGTATGCCTCTTTGGCTCACCGGATCGGTATTGGAAGATTCCTAGCGTCAGAGGCTCTTGACCGATGTGTTGGCCCGTCGGTTTTGCGACTACTTACTCCGTTAGGATTTCACCTCACCATCATCCATGGGTGCCTATCCTGTGCGTCCATGGAAGCAAAGCTTTTACTGGTTTCCTCAACTAATATATATATATATATATATATATATATATATATATATATATATATATATATATATAAAGTTAGCAACTAAATATATATTATATAGATAGCAACCAGGACAACCTCACTTACCTTTTTCCTTTTTTGTTATGGGTTGCTATCCCATGTGAAGGTTAAGCACCAAAGCTGGTGCTTGTCGAATTATTCATTACAACCTAATTTTATTTTTGTTTTCTGCCTATTGCAAATATTAGTTTAACCCTGTAAATCTATTTTCACCACCACACCGAGCCTAATTCCGGCTCAATCTTTGGAACGCAATACTTGGAGATATACAGCTCCAATTTACACATATGCCCTATCGTTTTTGGTCTACTTGACGAGTTCTACCCATTGGACTCTTTGTTTGGACTGTCTGAGATTATTTGGACCTAAAAATTCCAGTCAAAGTTCATTAAATTTATTTTATACAATTATACATATTTCCCTTATATTATATATGAATTGTTGAACCTTTTCTACTTGCTGTTCTTATACTATCATGCCATTGTTCATAGTAAAATTATGTACAATTTTCTTGTTAATGAACCTATTATACATAAATAGAACACATACAATGTCTATTATCATGAACTTTCCTTATGAAATTAAATTTAATCAAAATTAGTATATGGGGATTCTCTTAGAATGAAAATATGAACTATTGACATGATAGAATGCCTAGGAGCTTTAGGTCTATCTATAAAGGGGTTTAGGTAGAACGGTAAAGCAATCATTTAGGGATGCGTAGCCAAAGTAGGTTTGTAGTATGCCCAAAGGTGACTGACCCATGAAGGACACATCATCCTTAAATTTTGAAATTCAATTTCATTAAGATTGCATGTGCATTCGTCTGTGTGAACTACTATTTCTGGTTAAATATGATTTAGAAAATTCATATAGATAGAATGAGTAGAATAGTCATGTGTGTCTAGGTGAGAGAAGAGCGACACTTCTGGCCTAAGCTGATAGATAACTTCGATCAAACCGAAAACACGTCTGACTAGGTCTATGTATGTTCCTAAACCCAAACTTAGGGAGACTTACGATAAGTCAAAGCTTCTGCCTCAAGGTGATGCTGAGACAATGAGTGAAGTCTGTCCCTCAGAGTGAATGCTATTTTGCACATGCTTGTTTACACTCTGATTAATTCAACCTTGACCCCGAGTATAAATTTTATTTTATAAAGTTCTAATCGAACAATGTACTGATAATTATTCTTTTTTATATCAGTTATGAATGAATCAATCTTATACCAACAGATGGCGAGTATTGAAAAACTTAATGGTACAAATTATAGCACCTAGTGGATGGGTCTTGATTTTACTCTTAGATATATGGACTATGACTTTGTTCTCACGGAGAACAAGCCAACTTGACCGTCCAATGCCATTGAAATTCAAAAGACCCAATACACTCGCTAGGACAAGGCAAATCGTATGACAATGATGATTATACGTGCTTCTATTACTAAACCCATTAGAAGTGGTATTAAAACTACCGAAACAGCTAAAGAATTCTTGAAGATCATCCAAGACCAGTTCGCTGGAACAGTAAAATCCCTATAGCACGGTTATTTGGTGTAATTTGTCAATATGCGATACAATGGCAATGAGAGTGCGAGAATTTATTCTTAAAATGTCTATGTTGGCTATGAAGTTTAAAGAACAAGGCATTACAATCGAAGAAGATGTTGTAGTGCATTTAGCTGTTGCTTTCCTTCCTAAGCAATTTGATACTTTTAAAGTGAATTACAACGCTCAGAAGGACAAATGGGATTTGAATCAATTTATCTCAATGTGTGCGATCGAAGAAGAGAGGCTTTGTGGAAATAAAGTCGAGTCTACTAATTTTGGCCACAATCCTCCCTATAATCCGGCTTATAAGCTAACTCACAAGAAGAATTTCAAGAAGAAGGGTCAGAACCAGAACTACCGCAATGGTAAAGGAATTAAGAAAGATTCCAAGCTCATGTCAAGAAAGATTGCTACTTATGAAAAAACATTATGAAAAAGAAGCAACAAGGAGTTATTCACTTCGCACATGTTTGCTTTGAGTCAAATCTAGTAAATGTTTCAAAAGGGTTGTGGTGGGTTGACTCAGGTGCCTCTATGCCCGTTTCTCATACTTTGTTAGGGCTAATCAGCAGGAGAAGCCCAAGACCGGGTGAGACTTTTCCTTGGAAATGAATAAGTGGTTAAAGTTGAGGCCGTTGGGACTTACCGCCTTGTCTTAAACTCTGAACATATTTTGATACTATAAGATGTTTATTTTATTCCTTCATTTCAACGGAACCTTATTTCCATATCTAGATTACTTGGTCATGGATATTGTTTCACCTTTTATGGTAGTAATTTATCTGTTACTCTACATTCGACTTTAGTAGGACATGGTTTATTGATGACGGATTATTTCAGCTATCTCTTGATATTGTTTTTACTTCTTCATCAGTATATGTTTCTTCCACCTCATCTAGATCCAAGCGTTCACTTTTGGTAGATAATTCTTCCATGCTTTGGCATAGACGGTTGGGTCATGTATCGAGGAAAAGACTAGAGACTATGGTAAAAAATAATATTCTTAAATATCTCGATTTTAGTGATTTTGAAACTTGTGTTCAATGCATTAAAGGAAAAATGACAAAACAACGCAAGTTTGAAGCTTTAAGATCATCTGAGTTATTGCATCTCATTCATACTGACATTTGTAGCCTTTTCCCTACTCCTTCATGTGGTGGGCAGCGTTACTTTATCAACTTTATAGATGATGGGCGTATGCGTATCTAATTCATCACAAATTTGAGGCACTCGACTTATTCAAAAATTTTCAAACTGAAGTAGAGAAAAAATTAGCTAAAAAGATAAAGAGTTCTAGATCAGATCGTGGAGGTGAATATTATGGGAAAATGGATAAAGACAATGTAAATCACGGACCCTTCGTCGAATATCTAAAGGAACAGGGCATAGTTCCTCAATACACTGCTCTAGGTACACCCCAACAAAATGATCTCTGAAAGGAGAAATTGTACATATTAGGATGCCATACAGAGTATCATGAATCTTTCAGATCTTCCTGAGAGTTTTTGGGAAAAAGCTCTCAAAACAATGGTTTACATTATAAATAGGATACCTTGTAAAACAGCTCCTGAAACCCCTTACAAGATTTGGACCGGTCACAAGCCTCGTTTGAATCATCTCCATGTGTGGGGATGTTTTGCTGAAGCAAAATTTTATAATCCTGAGTTGAAGAAACTTGACCCTCGCACCGTCACATGTTACTTTATAGGTTATCAAGAGCGTACTCGAGCATACAGATTCTATTGCCTTTCGAGACCACTAGAGATTGTGGAAACTTCCAATGCAAAATTTCTTGAAGACAATATTTTTAATGGGAGTCAAAAGAGGAGAAACATTGTCTTCCAAGAAGAGTGTAATATTGTTCTACCTATTCCCTTTGGACCTTCTTTACCTGCTCTTTCTATGGCTCCCATTCCCCTTCCCATTATTGAACCCGAAGAAAACCCCATACCCGTATCTGTTCCTCATAACATGGGGACATCGAGTGCACTCACTCTGGCTCCATTTGCTCCTGAAGAGCAACCACTTTAAGAAGATCCTCTAGAGAACGAAGATCTGTCATACCATTTGATTATGAAGTCTATTTGCAAGAGGATGACGATGTTGATCTAGATTTTGATGACCCTCCTTCCTCCCGCAAAGCTATGGAGAGCGACAAATCTCAATACTAGCAGGAGGCTATGAGAGAGGAGTTGCAATCTATGGAGAAGAACCATATTTGGAAACTCTCTGCTCTTCCTGAAAGTCATAAATAAATTAAATGTAGATAAGTTTTCAAAACTAAAAGAGACTCAGAAGGAAATATTAAAAAGTACAAGGCAAGACTCGTTACCAAGGGTTTTAACAGAGACCTGACATTAACTTTAATGAAACATTCTCTCCTGTCTCATCAAAAGATTCATTACAGATCATCTTTGCGATCGTTACCTACTACGATCTCGAGTTGCACCAAATGGACGTTAAAACGACATTCTTGAATGGTGATCTGGAAGAAGAAATTTATGTCTCAGCCTAAAGGGTTTTGTAGCACAAGGACAAGAGAGCCTTGTTTGCAAATTAAAGAGATCAATTTATGGATTAAAGCAGGCTTCATGACAATGGTATTTAAAATTTGATAAAATTGTGACTCAATTTGGCTTCAAAGAAAACATTATGGACCAACCCATTTACATCAATAGGGTTAAAACACGTTTCATCATTCTCGTTCTTTACGTTGATGATATACTTCTTGTTAACAGCGATATTCATCTCCTACACGAAACAAAACTTTTTCTCTCAAAGAGTTTTGATATGAAAGATATGGGGAATGCTCAATATATTCTTGGAATTAAGATCCATAGAAATCGAGGTGCTGGACTTTTAGGCTTATCGCAGAGAGCTTATATTGATAAAGTTCTCAAAAGATTTCATATGAAAAGTTGTGCTCCCGGTGATGCCCATGTTGTTAAAGGCGATATTTTTAGTGAAAGCCAATATCTAAGAAATGAAATCGAAAAAGCGTAAGTAAATGTCTCTAAATGTGTTTTTGCTGTTGGAAGCTTAATGTATGCAATGGTATGCTTACGACTCGATATCTTGTTCATTGTTGGAATACTCGGAAGATTTCAACGAAATCCTGGTATTACTCATTTTAAAGTTATGAAGAAAGTCTTACGATATTTACAAAGAACTAAGGATTTCATGCTAGTTTATAGAAGGTCGAGTGAGCTTGCGGTTGTCGGATACACAGATTCTGACTATGCTAAAAACTCGAAAGTCTACTTCGTGTTTCATCTTCAAACTTGTTGATGGAGTTGTGTCTTGGAGGAGCTCAAAATAAAGCATAACTACTGATGTGGTTGCAGAGTTTGTTAGATGCCATGAGGTTACTCGTCATGCTATGTGGTTGAAAAGCTTCATTAGAGAACTAAAGGTTGTAGATTTTATTGAAAGGCCTATTGTAGTTTATTGTGACAAGAAGGTTGCTATTGATTTCATCAAGAGTGGGAGGATTACCAAGAATAACCGACATATTGAAATTAAATACCTTATGGTTCGCGAGAAAGTGGAGGAAGAGATTATTAAAATTCTTCATTTGCCAACTGAAGAGATGATTGTAGATCCTCTTACCAAAGGATTAGCTCCAAAAGTTTTTAAGGCACATGTGATCCGGATGGGTGTTAGAGACACTCGAGTACACTATTTGAGTGGGAGTTTCTGATTCCACAATGTATTATCTTCTTTTATGACACTTTTATTGCAAATATTATATTTTATTTAATTGATGCATTTATTTTGGTACCATCATCATTATTATTATTTGTGCATATGCAATGTTGTTGCCTGACAACATAAGTGCTCAAATAAGGTTGCTTGAGCTATCATGATTAGGGGCCACGGTTTGTGTAGCTTTTGTCCTGATAGGTGTGTGATGATTTTCACATGGCACATGCCGTTATATAGCAGGACAACATATCTTAGGGTATGAAGCAGGACGAACGAAGAGATGTACACAAGAAGTTGTATTAAAGTGTATATTTCCTGGTATCACTAAAACCACATCGAGCTCTCAAGTTTATTAATGATATTAGTGTCTTGACTATGGAACTGTAATAATGACATTTGAAGAAATGATGCATTATGGGCATTCATGATCCGACATTAAGATTGTTACTGAACTTGGGAGAATGTACGTTACGTCGAAGTCTCGAAAGTCTATATTTTTTACAAAACTTTAAAGGATGGCCATCCGTTTTTGAACTAAGTCAATCATGATGTTTTCCTTGTTTTCTTTTTGTTTTATTAAAAAAAAAAATATTAAAGTTAATGTGTAGTTCAAGTGGGAGATTGTTATTTTTTTGTGATCCACACAATAATTTTTACCTTTTTACATTAATTGACTAAAGACTTGGTTTTCGTTGGTAACGAGATTCCACTCCACGCAACTTTAGGAGTCGGTTTCGGCAAGATTGGTTTGTGGTTAGCCAATCCCCTTATTCTAGTGATGCACCTCTCCCTTGAATCCTTGATGGGTTAGGATTCAAGTGCATGCTATAAA
Organism: Chloranthus sessilifolius; assembly: GCA_021018995.1. Taxonomy (NCBI): domain Eukaryota; kingdom Viridiplantae; phylum Streptophyta; class Magnoliopsida; order Chloranthales; family Chloranthaceae; genus Chloranthus; species Chloranthus sessilifolius. Next base: position 109,806,537 of record CM037595.1, read on the forward strand.
AGAGGATAACGTCCCCTCTTCATCTCTACTCAATGTAATCTTGCCTATCGTATAAAGGGAGATAGAAGCGAGGTAGCATTGTCCTCAAGTTTTTAAGATTACACGGCTCATCGGAATATAGGTGGAATTCGGAATATAGGCAGAATTCTCTTGGGATTATCATCGGCAAGGTATGATATAACCTTCCATTAAATTGTTATTGATTGAAATTAAATTGCCTTTAATTAATTTATTTTATTCAACAGTTGGTTCTACCCATTTTTGGACTAGGTATAATCTTCATTACCCAATAGATATTATTATTATTATTATTTGTTTATTTATGGCTAATCTTCATTACCCAATAAATTTTATTTATTTTATTTATTTATGGCTAATGTTGTTTTTCGAGATGCTTTTTTAATTGGGTTCTATTAACTTAAATATATATATATATATATATATATATATATATATATATATATTTAATTATCATCCGATAGAAGTATTTTTTTCTTATTGCTATTGCTGGCTTATTGCTATTGCTGGTTCTACTCATTTATAATCTTCATTACCCAATAGAAAATTTTCTTCTTTTATGGATAATGTTGTTTTTAGAGATGGTTTTTTTAATTGGGCTCTCCATTTTTTCTATGTTTTAATCATCATCCGATAGAAGATTTTGTTATTGCTAATGCTGTTTTTGATGATGCCGGTTCTACCCTCTTTTGGAATAGGTATAATCATCCTTACCCAATATAGATTTTTCTTTTTTTTATTGATAATGTTGTTTTTAAAGATGCTTTTGTAAATGGGTTCTACCCATTTTTTTGCTTTAATTATTTACTTTTTTGAATTTGGTTTTGGTTTATGGGATTTATTACTAATGTTGTTTTTTATAAATTTTTTTTCTTAGGCCTTGTTCAAGTGTTTCCTGATTTTTCCTAGAAATGCTCAAATTCTTAAACACTCAGATTCCTGCAGATTTTTAGCAGACTCAGATTCCTGGCTTTTCCCATATGCGTTCTTAAGTTACTTAGATTCCTGACTTTTCTTATAAAAGATGAAAAGCCTTCGTTTTTAAGTTCCTCTCAGAAAATCCTCAGAATCGATTCAATAGGTGGTTATGCTATGATTGTAGAAGCGTTATCTAATCATCGGTTTATGTGTCGTACTCGGATTTCTCTCAAAATTTACGGGCAACCACTCGAGGTGGGGCTGAACATATTTGACGGAGTCTTTTTCCAAATCTGATTTAATGATCATTACTTTTAAAATAGGTCACTAATACTCAATCGAAAAGTTAGTCATTTTAACGTCCTACAAAGAACATTAGCATAACATATCACATACAGTTTATATATATAAAACAAAATATACAAATTACCAAACGATTAAGTCCGTAAGACAAAAGTGGCTTAATTTAAAATATGTACAAAAAAAAGAATAATACGAACAAAACATAAACATATACATATCGATTAGGCCCTGAAAAATAAAATTGGCCTGATTCAAAGACACCTCTACCAATTAGTAATTGGCAGCAACATCATCATCGTCGTCCTCCTCCGAAGAGTAGGACGATGTTGAAGTATGTCTTGGGGAGCTCAACCCTGCATCTAAGTTGTCGACCATATCCCGATAGTGAGGAGGAAGCTGATAAACGAACTCTGAGTTGCCAGAATCGGAGGAAGATGAGTTGGATTGGATGTAGACGGGCCGATAGTGGTAACCCTGAGGTGGCATGCGGGTGGTCAAACGATGCTTGTGCTACTTCGTCCTTGTCCGACGCGACCTCGAAGTGAAGGGGGGCCATCACCACGAACTTGTCAGGGGATGGCAGCTTGAACGGGTGGTGGTGCCTGAGCGCGGACAAATGGCGGGGTTGGGGCTCGAACCAGTGGGGGTGGTTGGGCCCGAACGGGTGGTGGGGCCACTGGTCGAGGGTCGAATCCGGGGTGACCATGGGGCGCATCTGTTGGTGGGCTTGTGGCGGATCTAGGTTTATCACCTAGATATACCGACGAGCAGTTGGGCCCGATCGGGGCCTGCTTGGATGGTTGGAGGACGAGGATGGCTGGTGTCCCTGCCATAGCTGTATATTTGATAAACACATCTAAAACATTAAAACGTTATGTAAGAGAAATAATAAAATTTGACAACACATTTGATACAAACATGTAACATATGTAAACTTTCAGAAATATAATATTGAGAAGCCTGAAGAAATCATAGTGACTGACATACATAAATAAGGAAAGTGGATAGGACGACAATAACTGCACGTGCAAACATTCTACACATGCAATCTACATGCACACCAACATCTAGGGCCCTATTTACGACTCTATCCATGAGTTGGGTTTGTTAGGTTATCGGAGTTACATGGTGATAAATGGGTGGGTTATATGAGGGTTCGTTTAGGTGTTCTAACACATTTAATGCTTCGTCGTACAAATGGAAGTAGCGATGACGAGCCCAAGAAAAATAGGTTACTTCCCTCGAGCAATCCTCCTAGGTACGATATATACCCAGTCTCCTACCAACGAAGACGACGTAATATTTACCCATATCTACAAAATACGTCAATTGGTTAATGAGTGCAAGAGTGAGAAGTGACTCATTTAATGGTTTGAAAGATTTTACAAATAAACCATATAACCAACTGTACATTTAATATCTCAACATGATTGTGTGTCACAGATACTGTTCGCTATATTATCACGGAATGCGCTCATTCATTCACGATTTGTAAGGGTTTGAGTGCAATGGATGTTAGGGTCTATCTCGTGGACTGAGTCATCAGGGGGCTCTACTATACGGTCTTTTGGTCATTCTTGGAAGAATGGATCTTCTGGATCGTATAATTTTATAAAATTGTATATAATACAACATGCAGTGACTATTTTCACTTGTAATTGAATTGGGAACCTCGTGGCTGTTTTCAATATTGAAAATCGTTGTTTCAGTACTCCAAATGTTCTCTCAACGACATTATGTAAGGACGCATGTCGCTTGTTGAAAAGTTCTTGTGGAGTCATGGTGGGCTCGAGGTATTGAATTCTTTAATATAGTAGCAAACGAGCTAGAAAGCCCCGCATGTTGGAATAACCCCCATCCACAAGGTAATACTTGTTCAGTGACACTTGAAGCCGGTTCTGTGGCTTAGAGAGAGAACTTGCTAGAACTTTCAAGTCTGGGGTAGACCCCTCCCATCCAGGGAGTACGTATTGGAATAGCATGTCAAACGATACGACACAGAGAATATTCTGTGATGTTGCATTGTGACGGTTACGATAACGTTGTGAGTCCCGCCTGGGAACGGTAACGTCAACATGTGTACCATCGATAGCTCTTACAGCACCCTTGAACTATGGGTAGAAGCATGGTTGATTGGTAATCTTCGAGGGAGTTCTAGTAGTGGCTTGTTTCACAAAATCCCCATACAATTGTAAGATAGCGTCAAATACGTTATTAAAATATAGGCTAATGGTTGAGCCCGAACGCTGGAATCTATCTTGGACGGCTCTATTCTTTTGATTTTGAGATATAGTGTACATGAATATAGCAACTGCCTCCTCCACCTTCATCCTCTATGAGTCCTCCAACAGACCCCTCACCCTAAGGCGGTCACATAAACTTCTGAATGCGGGCTTACACATTCGAAGGAGTTCATATGCAATATCTGGATGGTCGCGAAGGGTTTCTTGAACGTATAATGGGCTAGTGAGAATCGATGTGTGACGTCGTCGCCTTTCTGGACGAAGTGTTAAGATGTAGGCAATGGCGGTAAGGACGAAGTCTAGTGTACACATCGCAATCAATTCATCATCGGATACGAGGGGGTGCCATTATACTTAAATGAACAAACCCATTCAGTTTAACTACAATAAATTTTGATAAACTCACAAATTTATGAAGTCGTAGAATTTTATAACATAAACATTATTAGGCCTATGGAGGTGGCCATGGCCTTCTAGTTAATGCGAAGAGGTAGGATTGACGATGCTCTGGGTGCAATGCCATCACTATCTCAGCCATTCGAGAACTTGACTGCTCAACTTTAACTAGGAGCTCTGTAAGCATAGAGTGGTCAATAAAGTGGTTTGCTCTCATTTCTTATAAAACTTTCAAGAACTGTTCATGATGGCTACGAGGTGGTTCAGGGATGGCTCGATTAGCGATGTTAGCAAGAGTTGTTTGAAATCCGGCCAACTGCTCAATAAAACCACCAGGGAGGTCTACACTCTTCCGTTTCCTTCCAGACCCACTTGTTCTAGAGTTCCGAGTAGGGCGGGTTCAAGTTGTTGGGTTTGGACCACTCTCCGTAGTTAAGGGAGACTTTGCATTGGTAGGTCCCTTTCGGTAGGGGAGCTCTTCATTATCAAATACAGGGTGGTACGAATCCCCACTACCCTCATCGCCAAGAGGAATAACACGTTGTTTGACAGGGGATCGACGATCCCCAGGGTGGAACTCCTCAGCTCTGGTGTATGTACTGTTTCGAAATATAAGGCAAAGCAGTGTATAGTCTTGCACCTTCCTACCCCGATAATTTGTGGCCTATCTAAAACCCTGAAGTCATGTATGTTAGGTTAAGTGACATGTTCATCATATATACGATTATTTAGATTCAATGTTACGAGGTTAAAGTCCGTAGTTGCTAACCGACCGATTGGTGAAATTGTCCCATATATCAGTCTCTGCAATGACCATTTTCTTGTGCTTGTCCGAACCAAAACCACTAGTATTAAGGATTGTCTTCATCCTACAGTAATTATTCCTCACTGACTTCAAATGATTGTAGCATTCCAGTTGCCTTGGAAGCACTCGTAAGACTTAAGGTTTTCGGCCATATCAGGCCACACATTTTTTTGCCATGAACTGTTAGCTATTTTCTGCCGTAGATAATATTGGTCGACAAGCTACTCGATATAGGCCTTGTCTTGTTGCTTAGTCCACGTGAAATTTCTTGAGTGACCATCTTTATTGCGGGCAACACCCTTGGCCTTACGGCTACTCATAACTTATGTTGTCCTAAAAATCGTCATAGTTTTAGATAAGATCGATAAACTAGGTCTGCCTCGATATTTGGTGGTTCACATACGACGACCATATAGGCTCGTCTTAAAATCAGACATGTCCGATGAATGTATGGACTGATTTTGTATAAACGTACATGCTCCAAACACATTAATCTATCAGATTTAGTGTTAGTAATTGGTCCATGCTTTGAATTGCATGTTTGAATTCTACCAAACACATAAATCTATCAGATTAAGTGTCAGTTATCGGTCCATGCTTTCAATAGCATGTTCGAATTCTACCACTCTTCCTACTGTATTTATATTATCAAATATACAATGGCCACAGTCCACAATACAGTTATAGAATGGCCACTTTCCACCATAGACTTATACAAATGAGTCTAGCCATATCATCAAGAGGCTGATCCTACCTGCGAAAGAGGTTGAAGGATATGCAAAAAAAACAGATGCTCCTTGTTGATTTTGTTGCCTACAACAGAAATGAAATTTGCCTCAGCCCATAATAAATCAGTGATTACAAGAAGTAAAAAGATGGAACCCAACATAAATATTAGATTAAGTATGTAGGTGGATTAACCAAGTACATGGGCACCACCTAAATAAAATAACAGAATCTAGCTACAGTTGAGAGTATAAAAATAAAATAAATTGGGGTACATAAACTATAAGGGGGCTGGGATATGCAGATGTGAGGTTTAGCCCTATATACCAAAACTAAAGGAATTGTATGTTCGTCCTATTGGGCTAAATTTTTTTGCCCTTGAATTCTGTTTCCAACATGCTTTGTTAAATATTTCATTCTTTGTTTATATAGCTAATTATTTTCAAAACAAATCTTGTTTTGCTGAATTGCTCCAAAGAATACCCAAGCTCAATGATGATTTATAATCCAGTTTATAATTAGGCTCCTGTCCAATAAATTTATATGAACTCAATCTAAATGGCAACAGGATTAGATTCTCATTGGAAACTGATTCATCACTTCTACCTTCATTTAGATTCTACTTGCCTATCATACCAAAGGATCATCAATTCTAATCCAGTTTATAATTAGGCTCCTGTCCAATAAATTTATATGAACTCAATCTAAATGGCAACAGGATTAGATTCTCATTGGAAACTGATTCATCACTTCTACCTTCATTTAGATTCTACTTGCCTATCATACCAAAGGATCATCAATTCTACATGAACCCTTCAAGCTATTTCTACTTTCCTATCTTACCAAACATAAAATAAATAAGTAAATAAATAGATAATTAATTATTTAGAAAAACCAGAGTGCAAACTATATTTCTTTAGATAAATTCATGGAAACAATAAAACATGTTGCTAACCTTATCAAAGGATTCATGCCAGCCGAAGGTAACAATTCAGAAGGCACCGATATAAAAATAAATAAAATAAAATAAAATTAAAAACAGATCCAAAACAGACATATATCTGAATAAAAAAACAAAATTGTTTGCCTTGGAAATTAAAGACAGCAATTAAAGATTGATAGCAATTAATTATAAAACTGGTTGTTGTAATATATAGCAATAAATTAATGTTGCTGTTATATATAGTAATCAGTTAGCAGACTTCTATTGACTGCTGTAACAGACTATTGTTATAGATGTTCCTGCCTTTTCCAGCTGTTCACATACCTATTGTGGAGAGTATTTGACAGGAGCTGCAACAGTTCAATCTACAGTGGAACAACATATTATGCAAAAAAAACAACAGGTTCAGTAAAAAGCATGGTTTTAAAACACGGAAACTCGACTCGACTCGGAAATCATCTGAGTAGAGTCAACTCGGAAAATCGGTCCGACTCGACTCGCTCCGACTCGGGTTATTTATATATATATATATATTCTTCTTTCTTTCTTTCCTTCTTTGATTCTTTCTTTCTTTCTTTGTTTCCTTTTTTTGCTTCTTTCTTTCTTTGCTTTCTTTGCTTTTTCCCTTATTTCCTTCTTTTTCTTTTTTTTTTCTTTCTTTCCTTCTTTCCTTCTTTCTTTCTTTCTCCCTCTTTTTTTTTCTTCTTTCTTTTTCTTTTTCTTTCTTTCTTTCTTTCTCCCTCCCTTTTGCCTTGTCTCCTTATTTTTTTTTCTTTCTTTCATTCTTTCTTTTCCTTTATTTCTTTCTCCCTTTCTTTCTTCCTTCTTCTTCCTCTTCTTCTTTCTTCTTTCTTCTTTCTTATTTCTTCTTCTTCTTCTTTCTTCTTAGGTCACTAAAGTCCTCTCGCCGAGTTGACCGAGTCTCAGCCCAAATCGAGTCAGTAGCCGAGTCGACTCGAAATTGGATCGAGTCGAGTTGAATCGCCCGAGTTCCGAGTCGACTCGGAGAGTTTTAAAACAGTGGTAACAAGAATTAGTAAAAAGGAAAGAGGATGCCCGCTTCAAAATTCATTAAATGTGTGATTGTTAGAGATGGTGCATTTACCAATCTTGCATACTGATTTTCTATGAAATCAGCTCCATTTGAAGATTATAGAAGACTGCATTTACAAATCTGTTTTTGCTGATTTTCTATGTAAATCAGATCCATTTGAAGATTATAGAAGACTGCATTTCTAGTGTTGAGTGACCACTACTATTGAAACTTGGTCTGGCTGAGATCTATGCTTAGGTTGAGTAACCACTACTGTTGAGTGACCACTAGTATTGTTGTCATTTTAGCAGCTACAATTTGGGGTTGACTGTTTCAGAGATATGTTTGTTTTAGAGATATGTCTGTCATAGCTGCTCAATACAGGTGATGACCAAAGTATCCTATCTTCATCTTTAATAAAATGATTTGGGTCCCAATGCATAGCCAAGACAGAAACATCACCATCTGTTTTTGAGTATGATCTCTGTCCCAACTGCCATATATGTCTCCTACTAGTATACTCAAGGGATTAAAACATTTAAGTCAAATCTAATAAATGGTAGCATATGCTTTAACAATCACAACAACTCAAAAGTGGGTACCGAGGCCGAAGTAGCACTATGTCTGTTTTTTAAAATTTTCATTTGGGTCTCACTGCATAACCAAGACAGAAACACAGATTTGTCTAAAACTGGTATGTTCAAAGAGTTTGTACACAGAAAACATTTCCTTGGAAATTAAAGACACAACACTCATATATATTTAGCAATTAGTGTCCAGAGAGCATATGATTCTCTCTGATAATAATACTGAGGCAAAAACCAAATTCGTAAAATGAAACCAGTATGCATCACAAAGAACAGGTCAATTTTTCATTTATTTCCATCATTAGTCAAAATTTCTTAACCTCAAAAGTCCAAAAAGTCTTTAGAATAACAGTGAAAACTTAACAATGAGCAAGGAAGTGAAGCCGTGAATCTCCACAATCTACTGTCAAATCAAAATCTGTAAAACCTTCATAACAGAAGAAATTGAAATTGTCTCTGTATTACCCTAAAATGCCCCTAAATAAGAAAAAGATGAAAACTGGAAAATTATATAGAACAATTAAGCTTCATCTATCTCTATATAAACAATTCCTGATTCATGCAATATTGTTGATATATTGATAATTAAAATAACACAAAATTCACCCAGAAAAAAATGAAATTTCTACTCGAAATTTATACGTTATGCACATAAAATTAGTAACAAGGCTAAGCATGGCAGTTGATACAGTATACACAGATAACCTCAGGTGCATCAGTACTGCAGTACTAGTAGTGGCCTCTTTTTATATAGCTGTTCTGTAGGGCTATATTTGTAGTTGTTCCATAGGATAAAAGTAAATAGGTGGAGGCCAAACATGAATATCAGATTAAGTATGCAGGTGGACTGAAATAGGGCAGTACATCAAGGTGGATTAAAAAGATCATAAAACAGTAGCTGGATTAAAATACTTTGCTGTAATATGAATTGAAATACACTTGTTGTCTAGCAGAGCTGTTGGAAGAGTTTTTACCAGCAGCTGCTTTGCAACTATCTGGCCTACCATATTGGTATACACTATGCTGCCATTACAGTATACATGGATTGCTGTAATCAGTTATTGTTGCAGGCCATTACAACATTCAGTTACCAATCAACACAGATTGCTGTAATATAAAGGCATATCTTTTTGCTGTAATGGCCTGCAACTATATCTGATTACAACTGTAATTGTTATCTCTTTTCACTGGATTAAAATACTTTGCTGTAATATGAATTGAAATACAGCTATTGTCTAGCAGAGCTGTTGGAAGAGGTTTTACCAGCAGCTGCTTTGCAACTATTTGGCCATATTGGTATACACTATGCTGCCATAATTGATCACAAATTGTTGTATTCAGTTATTGTAGCAGGCCATTACATCAATAAGTTATCCATCTGTTGCTCTTTTAGGCCTTCACTGTTTGTGGTCATCTCCTACTATAATTTTTCTACTACTTAGCTTGTAGTAAAAAGGAAAGAGAATGAGTGCTTCACTCATTAAATGTGTGACTGTTAGAGATGGTGTAGTTGGCAAAACTTGCATGCTGATTTGTTACACCAGTAACAAGTTCCCAACTGTAAGTTTCTTCAAGATCTGCCCCAGCTGCCTTTGATTGCATAAAGTATATCTATGTCCAAGCAGAAGCCATTCAGTTCTTTAAGTGCTATGGTTGGGCTTAACAAATATGTAGTTAGTGTACTTCTAACATCTGTTTTTGGGTATGATCTCTGCCTCAACTGCCATGCTGGGATATAAATAGCCACTATATATGTCTCCTACTAGTAAAGCCAAGGGAAGAGAACATTTAACTCATTTCTTAAATGGTAGCATAGGGTTTCTCTCGAACCAATATAAAATCAGCAGCTCAAAAGTGGTGCCCAGACCAAAGTAGCCACTATATATGTAGATTTATTTATTTTCATTTGGGTCCCATTGTATACTCAAGACAGAAACAGAGATTCTGTTTTTGGATATGATCTCTGCCCCAAGTGCCTTTAACTACATGATGACCCAATCTATGTCCAAGAAGAAGCCAAACTAACACAATCCGCAAGTCATTCTTTAAGAGGTATGACTGGGCTAAACAAAGATGTGTGTATTTGAAGAACCATGTATGTCTTGTCAAAGAAACACAGTAATGTGAGGACAAAACAATTACTGCCCAATGTCTAATGCCCAAAGACAAAAAATAGGAACATATGCTGTGACGGCTTCTACTCTATAACAGAGAGTAAAGGTTGAGATTAACTCTAGTATAGTTGGTTATTATGGTGGGGAAGTAAACAGTTAGGCTAAAACCAATACTTGCTAGTGGATAAGCCTGATTACTCCTAGTCCTAGCCAAAGTTTGGATACCCCACAGTATATAAAATTGGCACAAAAATAAACTGAGAAGTTAGATGAGATTGACAAAATATAACAGTATAAGTTACAAAAAAAAATTTACAATGAAACAGAATTTGTTGCTTGTTTATAAACAAAATTAAATTATTATCCAAAGATGGATGGTAATTTAAGCAAGGACAACTACTCTTGGGCACAGTTGCTTCAACATATCACTATATTAATTATAATTGTTGTAATTTACTTTGACTAAAATAACTGTATACACAAAATCATAAAAATAACTCTCAAAATAAATAAGAAATTTATAAACAAGTACTTGTGAACATTACAAGTACTGTTTCCCCCTTCTTATGTAAGTTATATTCCAAGAAAGAAAAAAGAAGGCAACAACTGGTATAATTTTTTAAATCTGGTATAATTTTAAAGCCAAAAAATCACAGTAATCAGTTTCAACTACCTTTTGTAAATTTGGAATGTAAAATACTTGTTTGAAGGGAGGCAAGGGGTGCAATTTATAGCCTTCAATGCCCTCCAAGGAGATCGAATAAAAAATCTGCAATCAATCCATTCAACGCAGCTGTAAATTGGAGTACAGATAGAGCTTACAGGTGTCTTAGATCAGAGCCAAAATTGTAGCTTATTTCTGGCCCCTACCGGATTTTCCAATGCACCTAAAACTGTTACCCATGTGAAACCAGGGAATTCGACAGCTTGAAGATGATCTGGTAGGCAAGTGGAAGGACTTTTGTGCAGTGAGAGGTCTCTTCATCTACAAATGGAAACCCAAATTGGTTTGGACTCTAGTGCTTCAAAGAAGCTAAAAATAAGCAATTTCGGAAAGGGAAGAGATAGATTTGAATTTATGACCGCTGACTAACTCTTTAAAGGGAGTTGGGATCTGATGTATTCACTTTCTGTGAAGTATACATTACGTACTCGA